>JAEIFK010000688.1:7070000-8270000 GCA_018901825.1 Drosophila funebris
ATTATATTTATTTATATATAATTATTATTTATTGTTGAACAATTTAAAAATATCTATAAATTGCTGCTGATTAGATTGGTTAATTATAAAAAAAAATCAGATTTCTAATTTTGCCCCGAGATAAAAAAAACCAGAACGTGAGTTATCAGTTTCACTTCGAGTTCCATTTTATAGATATGTAAGTATTTCTGTATATTGCATGTGATATGATTATAATAATAGAACTGTGCTCAGTCATTCAGCATATCGTACGACGCTATTAATTATTATTTTAATAACTTTTTAGTCTGGCTTTAATTAGCATTTGATACACATCTCTAATGTAAACGCAAGTCGTTCATTTAAATATTTGTTAATTACAAACTACACACATAAATTGGGTATTGACCAGCCTGGGTTTTGGGCCAATTAAACAGGCTTACAAACCGTATTGGCTGGAATTTCTAGAATTTTGCAAATGGCAAATAAATTTGCATAGAACAACAAACCAAATCGTTTGTGCAAATTGCTTGCAAAAATATGATTTATATTTAACACATGTGTAAAATATTTTACATCTGAATCGCTCTCTCTGTGTGTGTGCGTGTGTGTGTGAGTGTGTGTGTTTTTGTGCTAACTTGGCTAGCATAATGCAATGCAAATACGACAACAACAAGGAGCAGGCCAATTGGAATTCAAAACGCTCTCCTCGGTCTTGGGCAACTGGGGGCCACAGATGGCGACAAAGCAACAAAATAACTTAAGCAAACACACAGTTTGAGCCATTTATGTGTATTTACAAAGGTGACAGCCAAGAGAAGACAGAGTGTGAGAGAGAGAGCGAGGGACGTAGTGGAGACTCAGAGGCTTTCTAAATATATTTGCATTGCAAACAATCTGCACGACGCAGGTGCCAAAAAATTAAAATAAATTTGCACGCAATTTCAAATCGAAAAATTGCCAATTATTTTCTATGTGAAGATTTGCTTTTTTGATAATTTTCATTCTCTCCCTCTGTGTGTGAGTGTGTGTGTGTGAGTGTGTGCACATAAATAAGCAAATACATTTACATATGCATACGAGAATGTATTTGCATGTATATGTCATTAATTAAGGTTTTTGCACATTCTACAGTGTTTGCTTAGGCCATGGCAAATAACAACAACAACAATAACTACAACAACAATGACAACAGTCAAATACAAATGGCGTAAGGCCATTGTAAAAACATAAAAAAAAACTATTACCAAAGTTGAAGCGATAACGCACTTAAAATACTCTAACAAACGCAGTTCTAGAGCTAACTTGTTATATTAAAATTACAATATTATATATATATATATAAATACTTATATTATTTTATATATTATATTTTTTATAAACTTTATCCACTAAAATACTCTCAACTTCAAGAAGATATGTGAGCGAATAAACCCCAATGTTAGCGTATCTAAGCCGCGGCAAATGTATTTTGAGTTCTCTGTACTCTGTAGTTAATGCATTTTTCTCACTATTTACACAGTTCATAAAAGTTAATTAAATGTTTATGATCGTCTCTTGTTTGCATCGCGGCGATTTCAGTATTTTTTTTATTTTCCTTCTATTTTTTTCGTATTTGCGTCAAATGCATTTTATTTATTTCTTGGTAAAGTAAACAAATATAAAGCAAAGAGGCGAATAGATAGAAACAGATAGAGAGATTAGTGGGCTCTTATCTTTGCGCTGGCAACAACAACAACAGAAACGTGCAACATGCAACGTGCAACGAACTAAACGCTGTGGCCTTCGGCCTCAAAGACAGCGACAAACTTCTCATTGACCCCGTCGAAGTCTTTTTCGCTTTTTCTTCTTTTATACTGAAAATGCGTTGAAAAGAAAATTGCGCGTTGAGTAAACAGCAATTAGTTGTGTGTGTGTGTGTGTGCTGTGTGTGTGTAAGTACACTAGTATTTACATTGAATTGCGCGAGCTGAGTTGATAAGCAACAAGGAAAATACCCGTCAAGTAAAAAGGTAAAGGCATATTTAGTTCGGCTTGAGCGACGCAACCGATGCGCTACACTGCATACGAGTTAGCAGGCTAATGGCATATAGATACAAGTATGCGTGTTGCAACCATATTGAATATGCGTGCCACAAACACATCCAAGTGCGACTCGGAAGAGCGGCGCCTGTCGGGGTGTGACTTGCGTACGCGAAAGGAAATCAAATTGAAGTTGAAATTTAAATTGAAATTGAAATTGAAGATGATAGATTGGAGTAGAGTGCACAAATCTATTACAAAGGTATATAGAATAATAGAGTAGATCAGACTGTATAGTCGAAAGAACATTTTCATTGATTTGTATGTAGAATCTAATTCAAGTTTTGCCTTGTAAATCATTGTTTCAATTTGTTGGCTTTGATCTATGTTTGCTCAGATAATGTACGGATTGTGTTTTTTTTTTATATTTATGTTTCTCTTATAATAAATATAAATGTATATTTTCCAACTGGGTTTTCTGATTAATTGGCTCAACTAGAAAAGTCTTGAGCTTTTTTCCAGTAAATACCGGCAACTAGACTATCTCCAGCTGCCCTTTCTCCTGCCTCACTCGCTCTCTTCTCGCTCTTACACTTTCTGTCTGTCTGTTGCTCTGACATTGATAAGAACGAGGACAGAGCGCAATAATAACACCTCGTGCATGTGTGTGTGTGTGTTGTGTGGCCTGTCATAAATTACACACATAACAGGGTATGCCATATAAATTATTTACATGTCCCCAACGTCAAAGTCTGCTGATAAGGTGAGGGAAAAATAAAGCAAAATCAACAACAACAACAATAATAAATAAATAAATAAATACAAAAAGAAGAAGAAGAAGAAAAAACAGTAGAAGAAGCAGAAAACAAGGTGAAAAGCAGCGAAATGTAAATAAAATGTAAATAAATCAAATATTAGTTATCGTGTTTTCTTTAGTTGCTGTAGAATAATATGCAACGTTGTCTGTTTGTTTTCCTTCTTATCAACGCCTGCCTGTACAGTAAACATCAATATTAAAACAAATCATTAAAGAAACAACTATCGTCTACTAAAAGTTATATGGGAAATATTGAATTGATTAATTGATTGATCTTTCAAATAAACATTAATATTCAGCAATCTCAATTGGATTAATGGAAAGTTTTGAAATGTTTCCGATAAATATTTAAATACTTGGAAATATTCCAAAATAACATTAAACTATAGAAAATGTTTGATCATAGAGTCATGTGGCTCTATTCTATAGTCTGTCATCAAAGTTGACAAAATATTGTTCAACATAATCTACTTTTACTGCAATCGCTTATCATTGCTTTTTGAGTTCTATGAAAATCTTTTGAATTGGGAAATGCATGTACAACATACAACAGCAGCAGCACCGATTTGCTTTAATATGTGTCTGCAATTCCAATGATTGTGCTCTATGGCATTTTGCTGGACAAGCAGGCAGCAGAGTGTCCTGCAATCCTTAACTGCATGATCAGTTGCCCATTGCTCAGGCAGCTCAAATATTTAACTTGTATTTCGTATTCATGCTAATTTTGCATTTTCCACAATTTTCTCACCCGCAAAAACCAACCACTGTGTCTTCCCCATTTCCCCTCTTCGCCCCTGTTTACTGTCGTTTCTGGCTTGGCCACGTTTGCACAAAATGCTTTGTACGTTATTATCCTGCAGGCAGTGTGAAGGCTTTCAGCTCCTGTTCTCTCCAATTTCTTGCTTGTGGATGGACACAGTGTGGTTGGTTATCTCCCACATACATACACATAATTTATTGCAGTTATGTGTGTGTGTGTGTGTGTGTGATGGTGTGGAGCGGGGCTTGTACATGTAATTGTACGTGTCGAGTATGCGCCGTTGATCAGGCTACAGTTTCCTTTTTATCCACAGCTCGACTCTGCCTTGTTGCCATGTGGCAACGTCTCACTCTCTCTATCTATCTCTCTCTCTCTCTCTTTCTTGCCTTCTTCTGTTGTGTGTGTGTATTTTATTCAATTTAGCTTTCAATTAGGCTGCAATTGTTCGTTTGTTCGTTGGCATCGCTGCTGCGCTGCCTTGCATTCTTAAACAGTTCTGATCCTGCCGCTTGCCGCCTGCCTCCTGGCATCTAGTGGCACCTCATGGCTGCCACACTGTCAGCCAGCATTCATGTTGCTGGCATTCATGATGCCTGACTGTAAGTTAAATGTGCAGTCAAATTTTCGTATGGGCCAAATAAGTAAGACATGACGTGAGGCAACACTATGAGCATTAATTTAATTTGCCTCAGCCATTTCAATGTGCCCAAATATCCTGTAGCATAATTGTGCTGGGTATGCACATTTCAATCACATTAAGTAATTAAGATAACTTTCTAGTGCTGAATCATGTTAATGTGTTATTAATAATTGGGTTTATTATTATATACCCTGTCATATGCAATATGTAAAGCATTTGCTGCACTAACTAGATAGTTGACAACTGTTAAATGCTGTGTTAATTGTATTAGACTAAATTACAGGGTATTCGGTTGTCATTTTCAATTAGTTGTGTAAGTTGTACAGTTTCTGGCATTTTCAACAACGTCATTCCATCAACCTTTCATCCTTGCATTTATCCATCATTTCCAACTCGCTCTCTGCCAGCATCCTCGTCCTCGTCCTCGTCCACAACGACAACGACATCGACATCGACATCAACGTCAACGCCATTTCCGTTCTCCACTCACATCATTATTTTGATTGAATATTTGCGATAAATTAAATTGGAAAAAGGCAGCAGCAATGAAAATATTTGCTGACTGCATTCACTGACAGCGGAGAGCGAGAGGGAATAATTCGAGGAGTAGCAGAGAGTGAGAGAGAGAGAGACAGGGGAGGGAGAGTGGGAGTGAGGCAGCAGCATTGCAGTAAATTATAATGCGGCTGGTAATCAATAGTGCAAATATTTGCAAATCAGCTGCGCTTTTTACCACTCTGCCAAATGCATTTCATTGCATTAATGTGCGACTGAGACGCATCACTATGCCTCTCTCTCTCACTCTCTCTCTTTCTTTTGCAATCCACCTACTAACTGAATCGCATCCCCATCCCATTTTAGAGCCCATTTCCAATTGAATGTTATATAATTTGCAAATGTTGCTTTTATTTTCTGCTGTGTCGGCTTGAAACTTGTTTCCAATTGCATCAGCTGGCCCCAGCTGTGTCTACCCTGTAAATGTCTGAAGAGTGCATATAGTTTCTCGCTTTCGTTGAACTAACCATCTTCAGCTGTGTACTTGAAGTTTCTATTTTATTATCTTTATAGAGTATCTGTCTAGTCTAGCAGCTTGCAGATGCTTTTGTCGTGCATTTCTATGAACAATTCTTTGCTTTTGGTTTTGTCTTTCTTTGTGCTCGGCCTAAAGTCAATAGCCAAGTTGGCTGTAGTGTTGTTGTTGTTGATTTTACTATAGTTGTTGTTGTTGTTTTAATTATTGCCATTAATTTTGGCATGTCTGAAGTCGTTAACGAATTCCTTGGCCATTTTTTTGGCACGCCATGCGATGCCTTAATGTGCGCTCTGTGCCTTTTGTAAGTTGTTTATAGTTGTCGTTGTTGTTGTGGTTGATTAGTGTTGTTGTTGTTGTTGCTTTTCTCCAGGCACTCATTACAGTAAGTATTGCTCTCTTAAATTGAGTTAGAAGTGAATTACTTATATTCCTTTTTCTAATCACATTTTAAATTGATGTCATGGCATTTGTCAATTGTGAGGCGCACAATGGGAAAGCATAAATGCAATTACAACAAAGAGAGAGGGAGAGAGGGGGGGAGAAAGAGAGTGGCAGCAACAAATAGATACAGAGAGATGTCCGCTTGTCAAGGTTGTGTGCTGTGCTTAATTAATGTGCCACTAATTGAGGCATAAATGCAGTAATTATGCTTCAATTGCTGTGCGCGTTAAATTAAAATAAATAAATAAATAAAAATATAAATAAAATATGTTAAATTATGTCGAGCATGGTGCATAATAAATAAATAGGTTTTCAGCCTGAATGTCTCGTGCAGCTTAAAGTCGCTTTAATGATCAACGAAATGAAGCCGCATCGAATGTCCCATCAGTGTGGAATCCTCATAGCAATCGGAGTGGAGTTGCCGTCGCGTCGTGACAAAAGTTAATTACAAAGTTGCAGCGCGGGAACACGAACAAAGCAGCCTGGCGAGGGGTTAACGATAGCAAGGGGGGTGGGGTGGTGAGGGGGGTGGGGTGTTGCAACAGTGCAACATGACAGCCATAGACAGGCAAACATTGGCAAGGCAGCTATACGAGAGTCTTGTTGCTGATGTTGCTGTTGCACTTCGTCACAGGCAGTTAGACATTGTTGCATTAACCGATTGGCAGACAAACATTCGAGCTCTGCTTGAAACAACAACAACAACAAGTGAATGTGAATGTGAATGCGAATGTGAATGAAGTGATAGTTGCATGAAAGTTGCATTCATCAAGAACAACGCTGTCAATTCTAATGAGCAAACTTGTTGAAACATACATATCAACGAGTTGGCCCACACAGCGGCCTTAGTATTAGTGAGCTTACAAAGATGCTGCAATTCTGGGCAGACAACGAAGCTTAAAAGCTTCAAAATGCCTGTGAGCTGAGCATGTGAAAGCTTAATAAAATGACAAGTGATTTGTACGTTCAATGCATGAATTAATAATCATTTGAGATGCTTAACGAGGCACGGCATGAGTGTACTCATGAGTAAATCTTTGAATGGGCATTTTTAAAGGCGTTGCATTCATTTGACAGCAGCTGCAAAGAATTAACAATTATGCTAAAATTGCAATATTTACGGCCTGTAGACTATTATGCTAATCGTGTGTAGTTATCTCTCTTTCTCTGTCTCTTTCTCTGCCACTTGTGCTGCAACTGTGCAACTGTGTGCGGCAGCAATTTGTGCCTGTATCTGTGATAAGGTTTTGCCATGAACTCGCTGTAATGGCACTGTAAGATTGTCTCTGTGTATGTGAATTGTCGATTGTATTTGCATTTGCATACAAATTGCATTGTAGATGAAGAAGCGGCAACAACAGTAGCAGCAGCAACAAACAGTAGCAGCAGCAACACCAACAACACCAACAACACCAACAACAACAACAACAACAACAATTCCACGCACAAGACTTGCATAATTACATTACAGCAGCAAAGAATGTTGCAAGCTGCCTTTTTGCTACCTCTGCTGCCTCAGCAATATTTGCTTACATATTGTTTATTATACATTACTTAATATAATTAACATTTTAATTATAAATTGTATTTGCTGTCGACTGTGTGGTTGCCCCACTTTGGCGGTGGCACAGTTAATTCTTGCATTTATTATTTTGTGTCAAATTCATACGTTTCGATGCCACTGTGCGCTTGTTGCAATTGCAATTGTGGCTGTTGCCGTTGCTGTTGCAACTAGTTGGTTATCCTTTTAGCTGCACGCGATGATTTAATGCCTTGTGCCACTTCATTTCAGCTCGCTACCATATTTAAATTATTATTATGCCAAGCAGCAGCAACATCAACAACAACAACAACGACAACAACAACAGCTGCAGCAACAACAACGACAACGACAACAAGCAGCAACAGAAAATAATTAAAAACTTGTCTTAAATTGCCATAAATTCACGTCAAAGAACGTCGTCCAAATTGCCATACATATTTTTATTTTTTTTTAGTTTTTTTCTTGCGGCTCACTCGACTATAACAATCAGCTTGCAACATGTGGCAGTTACAGCCATTCAAAGTGTCACTTCTACTGCTCCAGTTGCAATTTATTTATTTGCAAATAATGCCAACAATTAATCTTGATTTATATGCTATGTAGGGTATTCAGCAGTCGTCCTGCAGCTTCTCTCTTTTCTCTCTCGTTGTTTTTATAGTAATTTTGTGTTTTTTTTCTTCATGTTTTTTTTTTCGTGTGTATTATTTTTATTACAATCTCTTTGTTGGCTGTTGAAAATTGAAGCCATTATACAGGCTTTTTTTATTATTATTATTATTATTATTTTTGTTTTGAGTGCTGCGTACTTGCTTTTTTGTTTGCAAGAGTGTGAGTAAAAAGTGCATAAACTAGTTTTGTGGGCTGGTTTAGACGAGATTCTCTGGCTCGAATGGAAATTGCCAGCAACTTTTGCTCGACTTTCCACAGTTTTTTTTTTTTTTTCAGATCAGAGATTGTTAATTGCTACAACTAATTGTTGTATTTGTTGTTGTTGTTTGTAACTGTGACTCATCTAAAAACCGGAAAATACGCATTACTCGTTTTGCCAGCGGAAATGCCAATTCAATTATTATTATTATTTTGTTTTCACTTGAATTTTTTACGTTTTATGCAAATAAATTGGCATAGTTAATGGAGAGAAAATACTTGGAAAGTAAACAACTTTTATACGTAAAGAGGTGTGAATCACTGTCTGTGTGTGTGTGTGTGTGTGTGTTTGCATTATCTTTATTTTGATAGTTTTTCATAGAAAAGTGATTATATATTGACGCTTAGTCATTTTATGTGTAAATTTGATGGGCTATAAATAAAACAAAAAGGGAAATTAATAAAATTGAACTCTAATCAAATGAAAATATATTCACAACTGCTCGTATCTATTTAGTAAATGTAGTTCAATCAAATTTATGAGTGCATTAATTAACTCATTTATCAACGTGACAACAAATTGAATGAACTGACAACACAACACTGTCATACCCTGTACGTAGTGCGAAGTGTAGGGTAGCTTGTTAAGAAAATCAAATTTGCATTTAATTAAATAAATATTTTGTGATATATTCATAAGTATTTGTTTATTCAATCGCTTGCCATTCATTTTAATCCATTTATTCATTTGCATGTTGCTCGTTAACATACTTAATATATGTTTATTCATGCCTAAGCACATACGTGTGCTGTATGTGTATGTTCATGTATGTGTGCGCACACCTGTGCCACAATCGAGTATTTCCCTAAACCTGTCCCCCCGTCGCCCCTATTCGGCAACCTTCTGGCCAAAAGCTAACACAGAAAAAAAGCCAACAAACTTTTGCTTGGCAACGGCAACACGTTAGGTTGTTGCCAAAAAAAAGAAGAAGCAACAACAATAACAAATCAACCACGCAACAAAGTTGTTTATAATAACAATTTATTTTGGCGCGCTCGGAAATTGTGAGAAAAGCACAACAACAATAACAATTAAATCGAAGCAGAATAACAACAAAAAGAATTTACTAAAAATAAATGCCGGCACCGAAAAAAAAAACGAACAGCACGTGACTGTGACAGCAACAGCAACAACAACAACAACAGCAGCAGCAACAGCAACAGCAACAGCAACAGCAACATATCGATAACAAGCAGCAGGGGGTGGAGTGGGGGGCATAGGAGTAGGCAAATGTTGTGTCAGTCCAAGTAAATAAAAAATAAATAAAACTTTTGCCTAGTGTTGATGAATGACCATGTCTGACTGTTGTTGTCGCTGTTGTTGCTGTTGTTGGTGTTGCTGTTACTGTTGGTGTTGCTGTCGCTGTTGACGTGTGTTGTCAAGTGCAAAACAAAAACAACGACAGCGACAACAAGAACAACAGTCAAATGACTCAATTTACAATTGTAAAAAATGCGAGACGCGTTGCCGTTTGTTGTTGTTGTTGTTGCTGCTGCTGTTGTTGCTGCCTCGTTTGTAATAGTGCAAAATGTCAACGACGTCACAACAATTTTTAATGTGAATGTAAAGCGAGTGTGTGTGTGTGTATACAAGTGTATATAGTTTAAAGTTTATCAGTGTGTGTGTGTGTGTGTGTGTACTTTGCGTTTGTTGAACTCGCGCTGTGGCATGAGGTTAATTGACCTCGTGCTTAATGCAAAAATAAATATAATTTTTTTTCTACAGCAACAACATCAAATGAAAAAGGGTTGTTGTTGTTGTTGTTATTATTATTATTGTTGCTGCTGCTGTGTAGTTGGTTGTAGTAAAACGTGGAAAAAAAGAGGCAAAGAGCAAAGCAAACACAAAAGCAAAATGAAAACATGTTTAAAGTGTTTTATTATTTGCCTTTTGGCTCAGTCTCTCTCAGCTCTTAGCTCTCAGCTGCTTTTCTATTTATTTATTTTTTTTTAGGTTTTTTTTTTTTGGTTTTGAAAAGCGTTTCAGTTAGTTGATAGATCTCATCTAATAACTTGAGTAGTATTTGCCCCTCCCCCACAGCCCAGCGACTGCCAATCAAATGTCAAGTAATCGTTTTATGAGGCACTCGTAAATACTTATTCCCGGCCATACATCATCCATTAGGGAACTCATTCATTCATTCATTCATTCATTCGTTCAATCGTTCATTCGTTCATTCACTATGCAAATGGCTTCATTATGGCCCAAATTGAAGCCAAAGCCACCTGCCACACCTTGATTACACACACACACGCATGCATACGGATTTATATTTGTAGGTATTCTTGATTATTTACTTGTGCTCAATTCTCTTTAGATTCTTGCTGTGTTTGCTTTTGCTGCTGTTCGTTGATTTTGTTTGTTTTAAGCTGAAATTATTTTCTACACATAATTAGAAAATAATGTTGCCTACTTTTGGTTCAATGAACTGATGAACAGCTGCCACGCCCAGTTGTACTTGTTGCCAACGTACTTATTATGCGGTCTATAGCTCCAAATTTATGCTCTCTTGGGCTCTTTTCAAATATGTTTTCAACAGCATCTCGCTTTTGTCTGGCATTCTAGAAGATTATCTATATATGCTTCAGGTATTCTGAGAATTTCAGCAGAATTAAGTGATTAGTTTTTGAAATAAATCTAATAGAGAGAAGGCATTAATTCTAGTACTGAAACTATTTGCAGAGTAATGTTTTTCAATAGCGTATCTCTTAGTCTGTCTAACTATATTTTAGCACACTTTAAACAATTTCTCTTTTTCGAAAATTGTTTATGAAATCATTGAAGCATGAATATGTAACACAAAATGCTAAATAGCAGTCAGTCAATGCCTTCTGTCAGTCAGTCAATAGCTGAATGAAAAGTATTTCATTAACTTGCAAATGTGAGAAAGATTTCGGGCAGATTTGATTTGCTTTGGCCTCATATCAGATTTCCTATCATGTTTGTTCGATAATGTGCCAATTAAATTATAATTTATGGCACAAATGGCAAATACAAGTGCTCGTTATGGATAAGTGGATAAGTGTATAAGTATATAGATATATCTACTTATACATACATAATCAAATATACAACTACTATGCTACCTGATGTGAATAATTAATTGTCTTTTTTATAAGATATTCTGATCAACACATTTAACATTATTTTTTTTCTTTCTTTTTTTCTTTCAATTTTGAGGTTGTTGCTTCTTTTATAACAAAAGAGGAAAACAAGGAGAACAAAAAAAGAGAAGAGAAGAAATTTCTCGACTCGCCAAAAATTAATTGTGCGCAACAGGCGCAAATATGTGCGTAGTTTTAATTAAAAATAATTATTTGAGCCACTTGACTGTGTCTCAGGGTCTGTTTGGCAAGCAAAGCGACTCTAATTAAACACAATTAAAATGCTGCTGCTTTCCCACTGTCGACTCGCTTTTCCTCTTGCCCCAAGAATTAAGACAGAAATGCAAATGAGCCAGCATAAAAGTTAAGTTAAATTAAAATAAAATTAAATAAAATAAAGTAATGTTAAGTATGATATGCAAAAAGTTCACTGAACCACAAAGTTCGCTGTACATATTTGGAAAGAGACAAGACAAGACAAATACACGTTAAATCAACTGAACTTTGGCACAATGGATACAAAATTTCAAGACTCGTAATGCTGTGGCAAGAGAGAGAGAGATCTTGAACAAAGACTGAGACCGTGTCGATTGTCGATTGTCGATATCAAGTGCCTGGCTGCCTTACATTCGCCTTGTCGATGCCACAAGTACATGATATATGATTGTAATAAACTCCCTGAAGAGTACATTTTGATTGATATTCCCCAGAGAGCTCTTCACGTTTTCAAAAAGTGACAGAGAACGAGATAGACAAAGCGAAAGAGAGAGAGAGACACTTTGTGGTTTATTAAAGTGGAATATTGGAATATTATGAGTGTTGTTCCATTTTGTTTCAATGAAAGTTGTTGGGCCTGTAGCTAATATTAGAATCATATAACAAGGTAATAGTCTAACTAGTTAAATATGCTATGATGGCATAGTCCATTCATTTGAATAATTGAGTAGTTAAACTATAGATAACCGCACTCCCGACTGAACTAAAATTGACCAAGTGAATCGTTTTATAAGAAAGACTTACTATTATTGGTAATATTATAGTCATTTCCGTTGAGCCATTGAATACGTAAGTGGGCTATAATCAGTCAACTTAATGGCTTATCCTATATACTATATTTATTCTACATGTTGCATGTGCAGCACATTATGTGCAAGTCTTATATATATTTATGTATATGTACATATATGGAAAGTAGGGGTATTCGGTATGGGGTTATATCCCACGTCATTAAGTTACTTAATCACTGTATTTAATTTCCTACAGTTTCAGTTGTGCCTCATTATCTTAGCTCGAAACGAAATGAAATGAACGTCGCGTCGCGGGTGGACGGGGGCAGGGGCAGGGAGACAACTACTCTTAAGACTCTTCCTCGCCCCGCGAATTCATCCCGTTGCTTTGGCCATGTGAGTTGAAGCGTGTTAAAAATGTAAACGCATGAATCACACGGCCATTTGCCAGCAAGTTTCAGTTTCGGTTTCGGTTTATTTATTTATAAGCTCTTTTGTTGTCTCTCTCCATCTCTCTCTCTCTCACACATACATTCCCTCTCTTTCTTTTTTTTGTTTTTGCGGAAATCTTTTTATTTAATTTGTTTTACGTTGTTTTCGCTAATTGGCGAGAGACAGTCGCAAAATCAATGCAACTGAACCGAACGATCCCAAAATGAAGATTGAGTTGTGTCTTCGTATGCCAACTGCCAACTGCCAACTGCCAACTGGGTTACATTCCCTTACACTTAACCAGGCCAAAAGACAGTGACTTACCTGCAAGTAAGCAAGAAAGACAGAAAGAAAGAAGAGCAATCATTAGTAAAGTGGAATACAGCATTTAAATCAATATAGTTGAGACAATGAGAGATACACATAAGAGAACTAAATACTAAATAGTCTAATTAAACAACAGAGTTGAGTGCAATTGCGGAAGCTGGGGGGAAGGCGACCACGCAATTCCCTAGGCCACAATCAGCGCAGCAGCTTCCCTCCCTCTCTCTCTCTCTTACTCACTCACTCTATCTCGCTTTTTCTCAATCCATTTCCATCTTGTTGTCTCTTACTCGCTGAGTTCGTAATTATATCAATTGATTGCAATTTATAGTGCCGCAGGTAGAGAAGGTAGTAAGGGCATGTTGGTGTGAGGTGTGTGTAGCGAGGCCAGACACACACACATACACGCAAACCTCTACACACACTTGCACACCAAGCCTTTTAGTTGTTATCCTTGAAATAGTACAATGCCTGGCGGAGGCTGTGCGACTGCGCGACTGAACACGAAGGCGAAGACGCAACGTAAACACTCAAGACGCAGCGATAAAAATCGTGAAGAAGGAAAATTAACAAACAAAAAAAACGAAGAGAAGAGAAGAAGAAGAAGCAGATGGAAAAAAAAAATAAAATACATTGGAAACAGGCTCAGGCAAAAGGCGAAAAGGGAAGAAGACAAACTGCTTTCAGATTCCAATTCTTTGCGCCTTTTCATTCTCTTCTCTTGTATCTGTATGTGTGTGTGCGTGTGTGTTGGCTTTGTGTGTTTGTTCTTTGTTCTGTTGAACTGAGAGATGTGCCTGCTCCTCGGGAAACAACAACAAAACTCGATTAACTCGACATTAATTTTAATTCGACAGCATTTTTGTTGTTGTTCTTATTCTTGCTTTTAGTTTCTGTTGCTGCGTGGAATGAAATTTTGTGTTTGTTGCTTGAATTTAATTTTGCTCGTCTGTTTTATGCTTTTTCTTCCCTTCCTTTTAGCCTGTTCTTATTTATTTTCATTTTATGTACTTTTATTTTTGTTGTTTAACTTTAACCCCATTATGCAGCAACATTTGCTCGCTTTGCGCTGATTTTCCATTTCAATTTCAATTCCTGTTCCCATTAACGTTACCATTCCCATTCTCCCTTCCCGATTCCCCATTCACCATCTCCCATTCCTCTTTCCCTATCCAAGCCCAAAACGATTCCCATTTCTCAGTCCTTTCCCTTGCGAGTCGCTTTTCGTTTAGATTCTTTTTTTTATCTTTAAATGTTAATTAAATGTTATTCCCCCTTTTTTTGTGCTTCGTGTGTCTAATTAAATTTTAACTTTAAGGTTTCTCCTTATTTTTTATATACTTTTATTTTTATTTTTTATTATTTTTGTTGAAATGAATTCTATTTCCGTTACGTTATTGTGAATACTACTCGCACATATTTATGAGGCGCCATTAAACATTCACATTTGCTGACCAGGCGAAGAAGGACTGTCCTTCTCCACGACTTTAATGGCCAGCCATAAATCATATGTGGGCATTTTACATAACATAAATATGGCATATATCATACGTATGTATGTGTATATCTTTATCAATGCCACAGGGGCAATCAATGGCAATGGGAATTGCTAGCCCTTCATAAAAAAGGGCATATTGAATACTCAATACACACAAAAACCTAAAAACCCATAACCAATTCATATATCTCTCAGTCTGTTAACGACTTTGCACAAGTAAGTTACTCAATTTAAAGGATCTTTATGACCACTTGTAATTAACAGCGCAAAATTGGGAGCAAACTAATTCGAATTGTCGATATGATTGGGTATTCCCCCCAATAAATGAATCGACCTTTTTAAAAACCATCTGACAGAATTGATGTCGTATCGTTAGAAGCTATTTGAAGGTCACCGAATCATCGAATCACCGAATCACCGACTCAACTAACCTTGAGGCGTACGCGTGATTTTTGGTAAAGTATTTGTTATCATATCATATGATATCATACAGCATTCAAACGTAAACAGATTGCTTCAATTTCTTATCATAATTTTCCTATAAATAAACGTGGTTCTCTATTTTTTCTTTTTGTAACTTCTATCGATATGTTGTTGTGGGGAATCTGGGCCAACTGTAAGTCAGCTTTTCGTTCAATTACAGCTAAAAATGTTGACTTGAAATGCTTTTCTTTGAGTTGGATCGTTTAATTAATTGGCATTCCCCTGTGCGATGCGGAAGTTGCCAATTACCAGGAGCTTCTGCAAATGAGTCATCTCTGTCATTTAGTTACTTTGCTGCTTGCTGCTTGCTACTTGCTACTTGCCGCATGCCGTCTGCCCCATGCTGCCACTTGAAGTCGTTGTACGTGTGTATTTGTGTTTCTTTGTGGCGCATTTTCAAGCAATTAAAATTTAGAGCCGTTGTTTATGGGCAAAGTAAACGATTTCATTTAATTAGATTTATTTTTATGCGATTCCACTTGAACGTCGCTTCTCACATACATAAGTGGAGCTTATTTACGCATTTAGTGATGCTCTCCACAAGGAGAGAGGTGAAGAGGCCAGGCAACGCCACTCCACGCCTCTCCTCCCCACTCCTCTCCACTTCGCTCGAAATGCAAAGAGTCTGCATCAGGAAAATGGCATTGGCATAGAGCTTTTACGACTATAAATAACGATAATACCTATAATTGCCGACAATTCATTATTATGGTAAGATAATTTGATATAAATGGACTTTACGTGACCCCAACACCGACTGCAAAAGTGCCAGGAACAACAACAATAACAACAACAGCAGCAGCAACAACATTGGCTTAGTAAGTAGATGAAGATGCTGACTCTGTCGCTGTCTCTGTCGGCAGTCGTAAAAGATTTTTGCCCCATTGCCACGAACCGCACAAAGTTACAGACTCATCTCTGTGTTGGCCTCCAAAAGGTGTCGACGCCAATGCTATTGTTGTTGTTATTGTTGTTGTTGCTGTTGTTGCTGCACTTGAGACGAAAACAGGCGTTGGCCATGGACACTTTTTATAGCCACATTTGTACAGATTGCGCTACGTTGCGATGCAGAAAATCAATTTCTTGGCCACATCCTATGTGATTTTTCCTTTTCCAAATTCTTTTTTCTTTTCTTACGTATCAAGAAATGAATGTTCGGCAATTTGATTGAGTTGCTGGTGGGGAGAATTCGTTGATTAAACGAAGCCATTGAGGCGTGCGTGGGTAACACTTGAGGAATTACAATGAAAATGGCAAAATACAACAGGGATTTCTATCTGAATACGTTAATATACTTAGTTCTTACGAACGATTACCAATTTCTATAATTATTCGCATTTAAGCTGAACTTTAACTATGCTAAAACTAGCTTCATTGCTGTTGACAGTTATAAGAAATAGTATGCAGCTCTATCATAAATTATACTATAATTTGATTACTTTGCTGCGTGTTTTCCTGCATTTCCATGAATTGTGCAGACATTTTCCCTATAATTTAATAGACAGTTCAAAGTAATGTAAAGTCAAGTAAATGCTCTACTTGTAACTGCATTTCCAATGTGATTTCCTGCTTAGGCAAACGCCAATCAGGCAATGACTTGAACTTTTCCCGATGCATACGCTCCATTTAGTTATGTTCGCTTCCCCTTGTTCGCTCCAACTGTGCCCCCCCCCACCACACACTCACTACCAAGTGCCTAAGTATGTTTGCCGCCTCTTTAGGGTTTAATTAAAGTATGCGCTTTTATTTCTCATTTCCTGCTGCCGAGGAAAGTGCATCAAAGAGAAAAAAAGACGAAGCAGATGCAGAGCAATAAAATTGATCAATAAAAAATAAAATGTAAATAAAATTCAACAAATTTCACGAGGGGGATGCGGAAGTGTCACAACAATATGCATATTTATGAATAAAAAATAAAATTATGATCAACACAATTAAGTTTATTTGTTGTGCGTTGTCATTTGTTGGGCAATCAAAAATAGAAATATAAACAAATCAAATATGCTAAATCTATGCAAAACTGGCTAATCAAAATGGCCAAGAAAGATATAAATATATGTATATATATATATATATGTCTATGTATATGTGTACATATGTGTATTTATGAATTTATTTCTTATTCCATTTGTTGTCGCATTTTGTTTTGTGCATTTCTTGGTAACACTTTGAAATTCACTTGAATTTAATTAAAACCAAGAGCGAACAAAGTCAACACGAAGTTGACCACGCCCACTCGACATTAACTATATGTGTATAGTATATCACCCGTTTTATGGCAAAATTGTATTTGCTGTTATTTTGTTATTTTTAAAATGTAATTGCATTGAGCAAAGGCAGCAACAAATGTGCAGCGACAACAAGAAATGTGTCAATTAAATTTGAAGCTTGACAGCATTTGATATTGACTATCTGGCCATTTGTGGCATTTGTATCTGGTATCTGGTATCTTGTATCTGATATCTAGTATCTTGTATCTTGTATCTTTTTGGCCGACTATCCATCGTAATAGATCTACATAGCTGACAGCGTTGGCAATTTGCATTTCTTTTCGTCTCTAATTTGCTGGCAATATTTGTGCAAAATAAAATTAAGCTGCAGTTTAAACAAAGCAAAAATTAAAAGCAAATATTAGCGCGCACATAGAAAGAGATAGACTTAGGGGGTGACTGAGAATAAGAGAGAGAGAGACAGAGAGAGAGAGGGAGGCAGCTTGAGCAAGAAGCGGCACATTTACATATGCAAACATGACATAAAATGTTGGCCCTGCTTTGCTCCCCCCTTCCCAGTCAACTCTCTCCTCACCATACACACACACACACACACGCACACATCCAGCGTCTTGTGCCCCCATGCTGACAGAGAGTCCTCTCTCTCTCTCTCTCTCTCTGTCTATCTGGCATCGTCTCTGGCTTCGACTTCGCCTTTGCCACTCTGCTGGAATTTTAATAAACGAATGTCAATATTTGCACAACATAAAGCAGAAAATACAACGCAGCTGAAGCTGCAACTACAACAGCAAAATATACATAAAAGTATGTAAATATATATATACATACATATAAATATATATATATGTTCCTATATATAGGAACAAATCTGAGCAGAGTTAAATCTGTGTCTCCTGCTGTTTGCATTATTTTCGTCAACTTGACATCTTTATTTTTTTCTGATTGCCTCAGCAGCAGCTACAATAACAATAACACTTGAATTTCGCTGTAAATCTATTTGAGTGTCAATAATATCATAAATTTACTTTAAAAAAGGCTCAAAAAAAATAGGAGATGCCAATTAAATGGGCAATTGGACAGACATACAGCCACTTGAAGCATTTATACGATGTCAGAAATAATGATGTATGAATGCATGCTAATGGAAGTTATAAGAAACTATGATAATTCGATAGTCATATTGTTCAAGAGTTAACCGGATATACATACATATATGGTAGACTATTATCATGACATCATCGTTTATACGATAACAAACATGATGAGCAATAAATATAATCAATATAAACAATGAAAAGCCATTATCAAACTATTATTATTGTTATTTTTATATATATGCATGCAGTTTAATCAAGATATCATATCATGAAAAGCAACAACTGATTGTAAATCCAATGCAATGTTGCCAAACTTCAGTGCAATGTTGAAGATGTTTATCAATACCTGTATAGCCATTAAATATATTCTTTTTATCAAGCTAACATGTCGTCGACAGCTTAAGCTGCCACTGCAGTGTTGCCAAACTTCAATTTGATGCGATCTGGCAACATATTACAGAATAATCCTCTTACTAAGGCTCAGATAACATTGTGATAGTATATTCAAAGAAGTATCTATGCATACTTTGATAGTTGCCAACAAGGAACTACCTCGCATTACAAATGTGCTGCAGTGTTGCCAGACAGATGACAGTGTTAGATAACGTCTGCAGCTTTGCAAAGAGCGTATCAGCTAACACCTAAGCCAAAGCCACTGATAACCACAGAGTACCAACAGAATACAGTGAAAACACGCGAAAGAGGAGAGAACTCACAATGTATCAGCAAACCACAAGCGGATAATCGCGCGTAGTTATCGTATTTTAGCATTAAACTGCAACAACAACAAGGCTGGTGGCATGTAAGTCTCCATGGCAACAACAACGAGCTGTAATCTTGTTCGTGCCGCTAAGAAAAACACTTAACAATAATTTTTGCATTTTCTATTTTGTTTTATCAATTTGACATATTGACGTTGAGCGCTAAAAGTGCATTAAAGTAGCTGCTGCCTTGAGATACACGTACTCGCGGATACGCGACGTATCTGAGGGCACTGACACACACACACACACACACACACAGTCATACACGTGTGCAGATAGATACTGGTGGAGTCCAGGAGGGGGGAAGGCATTTGTATTGAACACCTGACACCTGACCTGGTTCAGGGCCACTTTCAAGATACGCGCTACGATGACAAATTGTCGATATCTGTTGGCTATGAACGTATCTGCTAGATACTTCTCACTCTGCACAAGTATCTGCAACTGCAATGAGACGCCGCCAGGTTAAGTTGAGTTGACTTGAGTTCAGTTCAGCTTAGTTCAGTTGAGCAGCATTTAGGTTTGCTTGTTAGCGCTGTGGCATTGTTGTTATGTTGTTATGGTTGTATTTGCATAGTTTAGTTGGCTTTACGCTTTGCACGCTTTTTCGGTTTTTAGCAAAGTCATGGAGACCATTTCTCACATTAAGGGAAAGAGAGAGAGAGCAGAGAGAGAGAGAGAGAGAGAGAGATGCAGACACAGACTGAGACGTAGACGGAGACGGAGACGGAGACAAGCCGTCAGTTTGGCTTTAGTCGTTGACTAGACCAAAGCAGACCAGACAGGATATGAAAAAGTGTCGGTGTATAATGGTAAGACCAACAACAACAACAACGGCAACTACTTGCCAAGTGTGTTGTTGACGAGAGAGACGCAGAAGAAGCGTCGAAAAAAATGGCAAACAACAACTACAAAATAAATACAAAGTGCAAATAAAGACGGCAAATGCACTTAAACTGAAGTGAACTTTACATGCAACACAGCAGTGGGGAAGAGCTCTAGCTGCCACAGAAGAAGAGCTATTGCCTAGAAAAAACAACTTTAAATAAAATACAAAAAAAAAGGCTCCAAAGAAGTGGCAGCAAAATTAAGTTGTTTAACCAGAGGACGCGAACTTGCCTCATAAATATCAACTACAAAGAGCATAAGAAACTCTATTTGTAATGCCCTGAGAAATGGTGAAAATA
Organism: Drosophila funebris; assembly: GCA_018901825.1. NCBI lineage: Eukaryota > Metazoa > Arthropoda > Insecta > Diptera > Drosophilidae > Drosophila > Drosophila funebris. The sequence goes on from JAEIFK010000688.1 coordinate 7,090,291, forward strand.
CCACACGAATGTTGTCATTGAAATGTGACTAATTCGGCGAAGCGATTAGAAACTAGTCTTATCAGATCTGCTAAAAATATGGCCATAGCTCGAGGTGAGTGCAAAGTTCAGGCCAAGTTTGGGATTGTGGGTTGCGCAATGATGATTAGATCAGAGTTAGATCAGTATAAATATAATGTAGGAATATCTTCTCTTCTTCTTCACTTTGTATTTTAATTTACTATTTTTACAATGCTCATATAACATTTATAAGTTATAGTTATGATTATATTACTCTTTCCCTCTCTGTCTGTCTCTTCTTCCCTGCATAATTACACTGCTCTAAGCGCATCTTTGCATTTCTACTTTGTCTGCTGTTCTTAATCGCTCAGCTGGCAGTTTTATTAAAATTTCTTTTATTGCCCTCTCATTACATTTATCTCAATAAAAATTTAAATAATATTCTCATTGCAACAAATGAAACGCGCAGTTTAACGTCCGGCGCGATAAGCAAAGCTGAAATAGAACAATTCGCTATAAGAGAGTCATAGATTTATGGCAACCATAAATAGATTATAATTATTAGTTTCATTCGCAATTTATCTGTAGAATGTCGAGCATTTCTTAAGCATGTGACCATCGAAGAAATCCATGAGTCGCACGTGCCAGATAACAAAATCGAATCTAGAATAATTATTTATTTAACTTATTGTTTAATCAACAAATTTGTGCTTATCGAATGTTGAAAACTTTACACACATTCAACGCTTATCTGTTGGCTAAATTCAGAATTCGAAATTCAAATTGTCTGCTCTTTAAGAGGGCCATAATGAAAAGGTCTAACAACTTTAAGACTCGGCACTGTCTGCATTCGCAAATAACGCAGAGAAGACATTGCAATAAATTTGATATAATTACATATTATGGCCTTAGTTTGCAACTTGCAAAATGCTATGTATATTGTATATATATATACGTATATAAGCGAGTATATACAATATATAAATGGAGCTGTAGCTGTAGTTGTGGCATTTACACTTAATGGGCCTGGTGAAGAGGCACAACATGAAAATGCCGCTCGAAATTGTGGTAATTTATTATTATGTCCTAGATTACATGAAAATTGTTTTCTTTCGATTATAGTGGCACATTGTGTGTGTGTGTGTGTCTGTATGTGTGTAAGTGCTTTTAACGTAGGTAATTCAAATGCAACTGCCACGATCTCTTTTCTTTTCTTAGGTTAAATTAAATGTAAATATAATAAACGTGGCGCATAAATCCATGCGTGACAGTTTTTGTGCGGGCCTCCGCTTGAAAGTTGGCCTCAGCTTCAACCTCTACCTCACCCCCTTTGTCTGCTTCCCCCCCCCAACCATTTTCCTCACCTCTCCACAGTGCCACTAAACTGGTTGTGACAACTTTCTATAGCTCTTTGCGATACATAGTTAGATATCTAAAAGATACATTGGGGTTGCTGCTGCTGCTTCCTTGAGCATTGTGCAAAAATTTAAATGCAAAAAAAAACCTAAATACTTTTTGATCTAAAATATGCTTTAACCTGATTCCATTTCGTTTATTTGTTACGTTGCCCCGTACTGTAGTCGCTCGCTAATGCGGCCAAATGACAAGTCTCAAGTATTTCCAGTTGATTTAATGCTCTCTATCATACACTTAGTACCAGGTACTTTCAGTTTTTTTGCCAGCGCAGAGTGTGTGCGAGTGTGTGTGTGTGTGTGTGTGTGGGTTTATCTCTTAGAACTATGCGACTCTTAGCACAGTTTTCATTAAGCTTGCAGTTTGTGGTGGGCAACAATACTTGAGGCTTGTTCAGATACTTTGTTTGTATCTATCAGATTATAATTGGGAGTTCTACAAGTTGCACTAAGCAATTAGTGCACAGTATTGCGGCAATTTATGCTGCCACTTGCAACACGCTGTAAAATTAGCCACGCTCTAGAAATGCAAAGAAAACAGTGCAAGAAGAAGCGCAAACCAGTCCAACAACAACAATAATAACAACAACAACAACAAATAGCGCAAAAACAGAGGCAGCCAGCGAAACGGCGACGCACCAACAAAAATGCAAATCGTAAAAAAAAACAAATATTATAAATATAAATAAATAAAAAGAAGATGCAGCGGCAGAGGACGGGCAACAGAATGTGGAAAGAGCATTTGTTGCGCTTGCCAAGAATAAACTAAATAAATAAATATTTACATGCCAAATTAATGTTAATGTATAAACATCTTAAACATTGTCAAAGACGCAGACGAAGGCAATGTTGTTGTTGTTGCAGTTGTTGTTGTTGCAGTTGTTGTTGTTGCAGTTGTTGTTGTTGTTGTATTTGTTGTAGTAGTTCTCGTTGTTGTTGCTGCTATGCAAATATTTTAGAATTGCATTTTTTATTTAGAGCGCAACTAAATGAGAATTGCAACAAGCAAAGTGTCTCTGATTTATCGCTGTAAAGGGTATAACTGTCTATGGGGTATGCTTGCATTTAACTACAGTCTGCACTTCTGCATCTTTGTCCTTTAGGAAGTTGCTTGAATCACTTAGTTTTACACATATTCAGAGCATACTTTGAGGCGTCTTGAAGACAACATAGATCAGATATCATATGATATAATCATTTGGCATAATTAACAGTTGTCAGTACGGGTATAATCAAGTCGGGTTCTTGTTACCTTTGGCATTGTTTGTTGTTTCTGTGAAATGGTATTATTATGCATAACATTTCAAAGGGGGCGGTGTTGGGTTGTTGGGTTTGTTGGGCACTTCAACGGGGTTGTTGCAAATGTATTTATATGCTAATTGCAATTGCCATAGCCTCGCATTTCTGTATGTATACAGACAGACAGACAGAGAGAGAGAGAGGTATAACTAAGTACAATGAATTGCCAACCAGCCAGAGAGAGAGAGAAACTTGTTAGACGCTTCTAATTGGCATTTAGAGTTAGAATTTATAGAGCATATTAGCCAGAATGTAGAACAATTGGCACTATTAGAAATTAAGCCAAGTCTTGTTAGTTTATTGGCTACAATCATCTTAAATAATTCTTAGGATTTCAGTTTGTTTAATTTTTCTCAATTAGTTGGCAAGTTTTTGCTGGCTTACATGCCACAAATGTTTGGCTAATAACTTTTTTATTGCATGCAACTTTTTGCAGCAACATGCTAACAACAGCAGCAACAACAACAACAACATTCAATGCAGCTGCAATGCAAACAACTTTATAGAAAACTTTTCGCTTGCAGGTTGTGCAAACATTGCAAATGTTATTGTTGTTGCTGTTGTTGTTGCTATTGTATTTGATTTTCTCTATCTCTATCTCTTCCTATTTCTCCAGTCAACTATATTCAGTTGATGTTTTGTTGCTGCTGTTGTTGTCGTTGTTTTTTTTTAATGATCTGCACGAAGTTAACTTTAATTTATGTATAAATTTAATTTAATGCCGGAAAATGCATAAATTTTATAGTTATTTTTCTTTGTTGTTGCTTTTCTTCTCCTTCTGCTTCTTCGTCTTCTTTGCTTTGGCAATTTTCGATTGCTGTTTTGTAATGAAACTGAATAAAAAGTCAAGTGATAAACAAGCAAGCATTGCAGACTGCAGACTGTGAACGACTAGCAGTTATCCTGTAAATGGCAATGCAATCACTTAGATATTAAAGTAATTCTATTATGATTTAAGAAAATTCTTTACGCTACTTCTTATGCATATAACAGCAGTGTATCCCCTCTTGAGCTCAGCAATTTATGCAGGGTATACAAAGGCTATTTGATGGCGCTGCTCAAATGTCAAGCGTTCAATTTCTGTTGTTCAACTTCGTTTTCGTTGTTTGCAACTTTCTTTATAAATAGCTGGCGGTTGCTGTTGCTGTTGTTGTTGTTGTTGTTTTTATTGTCAACAATCTGTGAAGTTGGTTTTGTTTAAATAATAAGTATATACTTATAACTTTTTTTTTTATATACAATATTATTACAGCGCGAAAGCTTGGTAATTTCGTAATCTCAATGGCATTTTGGTAAGAAATGTTTATTATTTGCATTTGCCGTTAACACGAAAATTTGTTACTTTGGCTTAACACGAGATTCAATTACGTGGCTCGGCACTATCTCTATCTCTATCTCCCTTCCTCCTTCCCTCCTTCTCTCTTGCTCTCTCATTTAGTCTGTTTCTTGCTTGCCACATGCAATGGATTGCATAAGCTGCTCCCCCCAAAAGTGGAAAGCAAATTTATGCAGAGAATTCGTGAATATAATGAAGTAATTAAATCCACATATGTTAGCCAGGCCAACAAATTGCTAGCCAAAATACGAGAATTAATACACACAGCACAGTCTATCAATTTAATTGCATTAATTTCACTTAAGATTTGGAATTCATTGGCCAATGTCTAATGCCAAATGTAAACGCTCACGGCTGAGATACTCATATCTGTGGCATAAGATACATGTATCTTGATCTGAGAAGTGGCAGCTGCAACAGCAGAAAGAGGGTAGGGAGAGGGAGAGGGAGAGGGAGAGACATGGTAGACAACAGCTGAACGTGGGGAGATTAATGAGGGTTCGCCTTAACCCCTAAAGGGTTGATAAGGAATTTTGATTAAAAATGCCTGTGGATGAGGGAACCTGAAACAACAAATATAACAAATGGCAAAGCCAAAAGTTAAGGGCGAATCTCCAAATGAGAACTATATTAAACCCCACTAGCAGATACCTTGTAAATCAACTGATATCAAATGATGATAACACATCTTCTGCTAACATTTACCGCAACCTCACTTCCTTGCCCCGACTGCTTTACAGGGTATTACTTGTTCAATGAGAGTTGTGCACTTAATTGCAGTTTGTTTCTGTTCTCTTTATCATAATTGTTGTTGCCGCTCATAGAATGTGCAAAGTTTAATTTATATGCGTAAGTTTTGCATAAATTTATAAGCCAAAACTTTGCCATGGGTCAAAGATGCAGCCACTAAGGCAACAACAACAGCAACAACAATAACAACAACAAAGGCCAGGGTGTGCGCGAGGGGAGTTACAAAACTTTCTTTTTATGCAGCATCAACAAATTTATGACAGTTTGACAAAAGTTTGCTAAAAAATTACTACAACAAAATGAAATGCAAGTAAAAATGGCGAGCTAGATGTAAGGATATGGGAAATTGAAGGCGTTTGAAGGGGCGTGGCACATCGCATTGCACATCGAGAGAGCAACAAAATGACGAATATAGGAAGTTTTATGAATTGAATTGCATAAATCAAATAAAGTTCAGTCAGAGCGTGAGAGGGAGACCAAGAGGGAGAAAGTGGGCACACGAAGAAGAAGCAGAAGAGGGAGAAGGGAACGCAGAAGAAGCAAGACAAGTAGATGAAGGAAAAAGAGTCAAAGATATGTACGTTGTTTGATGTCCAAGGTAGAGTCTGGGCTAACACGGAAATGCTGGGCTGAAATAATGGATACCGTATACTTGATATGGTAATTTATTATGTTTTTATTGCCTTTTGTTGTTGTCGTTGTTGTAGCTGTTGCTGTTGCTGTTGTTGTCGTTGTGTGCGAGTAGAGCAAATGCGGCCAGAGTTGCCTGACTGCCTGACTGCTTGTCGGGTTGCCAGCCCTTGCTAGTCATTAATCTTTGTTATGGCATACACATGCACACACACACACACACACACACGTATGCAACACACACACACACACACACATAGACAAATGACAGCGTTATCCTTTTGCATTTTGGTGTAACTTGAGTCGCGAGCAACACGCATAATTTTCAATATACTATATACGTGTGTATGTGTGTGTGGCGCAAATTTAATTGCGCAGATAAATTTGCGCAATGCTAATAAATTAATATTTATGTGCGCTGGCTTATTTGCCAACCCCTCAGCACCCTTTCTCTCTTCTTCTTTCACTCTCTGTCTCCTTTTCACTCTTTGTCTGCATAATTTTTAATGTGTGCATTGTTGTTGCAATTGCATTACTTTTTTTTGTGCTGTTGTTTGGCGTTGGGCCACGAATTTAATGCATCTTCAAGATGCAAACACACACACATTCGTATAAAATAAATCCACAACTCATACACTCACACATGCATACATACATATGCATGCACACATGTAGTAAATTGTACAAGTGTGTGCTTTAGTAGTAGAAGCTGTTGTTGTTATTGTTGTTGTTGTTGTGTTTGTTGCCTTTTGTGCGCTGTATTTTATCTCTTGACGTTGTTGTTATTACTGCTGCTGCTGTGTTTGTTGTTGCTTTTTATGTCGTGCCATTTCAGCGAAGCTCGCAACAAAGCATAATAAAACTAATTGTCTGCGCTTCGCTCTCGCACACAGCGCACTAACACACACACTGCTTTGTGTGAGTGTGAGTGTGCTAGTGAGCGAGTGAAATGGAGAGCAGGGCAAGCGGGAGGCATCCACATGTTTGCCATTCTGTTTCCTTGGGGCCGGCCAAACTATGCGACGGCAACTACAACAAAGTCAGCGACGCGTTGCCGTAAAAATTCAAAAAAAAAATTTAACACGCCGCATTTAGTTTATTTGAATTTGTGTTCTCTTTTGGCTTTCTTATGAGTATTTTCTGTGTTTCTGTTTTAGCTGCTCCTGCTGCTCCTCCCTATTAAGCTGTCTCTGCTTTCGCTCTGCCTCTTCGCAATGTGTCGCGCTTGAGTAACAAAATTTATGCGACCCGCCATTTTGCTATTTGCATTAGGCAGCCCTCCAAATTGTCCCCCGCTCTCATCACACTCACTCGCTCGCTCTCTATCTATTATGCTTTCATGCTCTTTCACTGTTCTCTAGAAGAGAGCGCTGTTCGCAATGCCTGAGTGCAGCTGTGCTTGTTGTTATTGCTGTGTGCTTGTTTATAACTTTGTTGTTGCTAAATACATATTGCAAATTGTTGAGCTGAGAGAGCTGTACATCAGATAACTGAAGATTGATCAACAAAGAGCGAAATGAGAGCAGAAAGTTCTATCAAAGAGAAAAAGGCAAAGGCAAGCTTCTCTACAATTGCTAACAATGTATCTTAGCAGCGCAATTTTAAGCTTGAGTCTTTAGTCAAAATAATTAATGGAACAAGATCCTTGGAAATAAGAAATTTAATTAGAAAGTTTTCGATGCTAGACATTTGAAATAGAACTAAAAGTGCCAAGACGTAATGCTGTGTAGATGTGAAAATGATATAGGACAGGTTTCATTAGAAGTCTTTAGTTTCCACGGAGGTGATGAACCGGCTAACCCGCTCTTACTTAAAGAATGGCAATAAATAAATAATTGAAAGCGTACCTAAAACCCGTTTGGCTTCATCTTTAATTCTTGCACACATCTGATGAAAGATAGACAACAAAAACTAATTTATTGCTCTATTGCAATTGTGTTTTATTCATTTGCGAGTATTTCTTGCATGCCTCATTGACCTCATGCAATTTTCACACACTCATTAAGGTGGCTTGCAGGTGAGATGGTAACAAAACCATTTACCATGCGCTAATTTTCCACAAACCAACCTAATGAATTCACCTCAAAATGCAGAAAATGAATAAAATAAGAGAAAGAGAAATAAGAAAAAGAAATACGAATCGCATGCGATTTGTGCAAATGAATTATTAATGGAAAAGAGCAAATCGCATAACGTAACTCTACATACATATATATGTATGTCTGTATGTATGTAAGACTAAGAATATATCCATGAAAAGCTTCTCCCGGATGTCAGCAGCTGTTTGCTTTATTCTTGCGATTTTTGCAAGTGTAATCAATGGCAACGCGTGAATTTGTTAGTTAATTCTGCATTTCTTTCAATTTTAATTTCAATTTCAATTTGGATTGCGATTGCGATTCAATTTCAATTCGTTGCGATTTGATTTTAATGCAAAGTGTGCGAGGGATTTCGTTTTATAATATATACTCGCAATTTGGACAAAAAGCAAACGACTTTTATTGATTATATCGGCATGAGTAATTGAAGTTTGAATGCGACTGTAATGACAGCAAGAATGTGAATACTGAGTGGGTTAGTCAGCATTCACACAGCATTCGAAATGTCGTTGTTGTTGTTGTTGTTGTTGTGGTTGTTGTTATTGTGTTTGTCATGAGCTTCTCTCTTTGCCAACACTCTTTCAGTTCAACGAGCTACAATTCTCAATATCAATTTCAATCTCTCGATTTCAACTCTCAGCTAGATCAAGATCCATTGTCACGACCTCAAAAGTTCATGCGAAATAAAGTAACTTGAATTTCAGATCAAAGTATTTAACATTTTTTTTTTTTTTTTGTATTTTATTGTTTCTTATAACGAGAATCGTTAAGGCAAACAGACAGACCGTCGTCTGTCAGCATTTTTAATTAACAAGACTTTTGTTTAACTATCTAATCTTTAATGTAGCACACTCTATACAATGCTTCTAATAATTACGTCTCACTTTTTCGGTTTAAATCATTTGAAATCGAAGTAAAAATTGGAATTTTCTATTTTATATAATTTTCTGTAGAATTTCTCTGCAATTATACGTTTCAATTGGCTTAAATAATCAATCAGTAGATATCGCTATAAATCCAATTAAATAACTAGAAACTAGCATAGCTAGGTGTATCTTATAATTTGCTGTTGTTTTTCTTAGATTTGCATCACCTCGAGTCTACATAGTATTATTAATCCCCCCGCGAATCAACCTATCAATCAAAAATTAGTTCCATAAGCTCAATTGAATTTCGAAACAGAGATACATAAGGCTTGTAGATTTATCGTGAAATGATTGATGCATTTGAAATGAAATTCAATTCAATTCAATTCAACTCAATTCAATTCAAGTAATTTCATTTCATTTCATTTCATTTCATTTGATAATCGGATCCACTTACTTTTTCTATCACGTTTATTGGGGTTAAAGCTGTATTTTGCGGGATATCGGTCGGGTAACTGGCTAAGTTGTTCTTCAGTCAGGTCTAAGATTGTTTTGATTCGGATTCTGATTCTGATTCGGATTCAGATTTGAAGTACAAGTGTCGTGTCTCTGCGGTTTGTTAGATACTTTCGTATACGAGTAGAGTGATTACTTATTGCGGATAGTTAAGGATTATTATGGCGCTGATTTGCTTGTAATTTGTTATTGTTGTCGTCGTCGTTGTTGTTGTTGTTATTTTAGAAATAGATTGCACGGATTTTAAGTATTACTTAGTTGCCATTTTTAACTACTAGAATATTTATTTATAATTTACTTGTGATTGATTTGATTTGATTTTTGTTTTCGCACAACACAATTAAACAATTAAATTGTTATTTCATTTATTTACACATTTATTGCTAATGTTATTAGTTCTCTCTTTCTTTCTTTGTTGTTGTTTGTTAATTAAGTAGTTGTTGCTATTGTCAGACACTGTTGTTGCTGTTGTTGTAAACTAATTAACTTTATGCCACACTCAATTGTTGCACTCGTCATGACATTTTGTTTTCAATTCATTTCAATTTGAATTCTATTTCTATTTTCAATTTTGAGCGCGCAAATATTTATATGTTGTTGTTGTTGTTGCTGTTGCTGCTGCTGTTTCGCGGTTCGATCGCTCGCTTGATTGCGCTCTTTCGATCTCTTTCGATCTCTTTCTATCTTTCTATCTTTCTATCTTACTTTACTTCAATCTCCACACACTCTTACGTCTGCACGCTTGCACATAACTATGTACATTTCCATGTATGTGTGAGTGTGTATGTGTGAGTGTGTGTATGTATATAAATGGAATATAATGCGCTGATAACGAAATCACATTTTTCAATTGGCAACTGCCCCAAATTTCCTTAGTTACTTGAGTAGCTTTAGTTGTTTGTGTTTGTTATATATTAGCTATTGTTGTTGTTGTTGTTATTATTGTTATTGTTATTGTTGCCGCTCTTCTTATTTACGTTGTTGTGGTTGTTGTTGTTGTTATTGTTGCTGCTGCTACTTTTGTTGTATGCGTGTGAGTCACATTGGCAGCATTGTTGCTGCTGCTGCTGTTGTTGCTGTTGCAGCAACGGAAATAAACAATCAATTTTAGTTAAAGAATTTATGCACGCACTCAGCGACATGGGCACACACACACACACGCATGCACTTACGTACGTACACACGCACGCACACGGATACAAACTCTCACACACGGTTGAATTAAGCACGCGATTTTGGCATGCAAAAAGATTTAGAATTTGTGACGCGTGTTTGAGAATTCTCAACTATGTGTTTACCACTACCAATGCACACGACGCTGGGCGAAGCGAAGGAGGAGACAGAGAGACAAAGGCCAAAAACTCAAAACTCAAAGCTCAACTGCTGGGCAACCGTTGGGCAACCGTTGAGTTAGTCGGAAAGCGCGCTTGCCGTTGCCGACGTTTCACCGTTACGTCCTCGAGGAATCGCGTTTACAGAATGAATCTGAATCTGAACGTGTGGAGTGTAAGGCAGCGTAAAAGATACAGATACACCAATACACAAATACACAGATACGTACGACGGCGGCGGCGACGACGGTGACGGTGACGGCGACGGCGACGGTAACGACAACGACGACGACGCCAGCGACAAGCAGCAGCAATTGGCGTTGCTTTTGCTTGTTGTGTGTGAGTGAGAGTATGAGTGTGAGTGTGAGTGAGTTTATTTGCGTATGTGTGTGGTGGTGGAGCTGCCTCTGCTATCTCTGCTGCTACTGCGGACGCCGCGAGAGCGCATGCGAGCGCCCAGAGAGCCAAAGACTAAGAAGCAAGCGCAAAAGGCAACAACAAAAAACGTGTTTGCCGCCATTACGGAGCGCCGTATGCGAGTTTCGCTCTGAGAGAGTGAGAGTAAGCGTGAGAGCGAATGCTGAAAAACGACAACACCAACACCGGCTGCGGCGACTGCAGCAGCGACGTCGACGGCAACGGCAACAGTGACGCAGCTCTTTATTACAGCTGTGTGCGTTTGCTTGGATGTGTGAGAGTTTGCTACGAAAAAAGGTAGTAAAAAATAACTGCGGTAAACCAAAAAAGGCACAAAAAATTGAAAACGAAAACGCAGCAGCAGCGACCACAACAACGCAAAGACAAAAACTCAACGCCAACAAAGGCTCAGTCCGAGACATAGACGGCAACGGAGTCAGAGTTGCCAGCAAGAAGGGAGCTGGCTATACCCCCCTGTGCCCCCTTCTTAACCAACCACCACATACTCCTGACATGTTTTGCACTGAAATGCGCCGCGTTTAGTTCTTTGGCATTTTTGTGCGTTGCGGGCGTTCTTTTTAATTCGTTTCTTTTCCCTTTTTCCTTTTTTTTTGTTCTCCTTTTTTTCTGGAATTCTGATAGTGAATGTGAATTGTTGGAAATGCCATTTACTGATCATTTCAGCATGATGATTGGCAGGGGGGGTAGCATAATTTTGAGCTACTTACAAAGTTGATAATATGGTTTTTGACCTCGCTGTTGAAATAGTAGTAGGTACTTTTAGTAGTACTTGTAGTAACTTACCTGCAAAGAAGAAGATACAATTAAAGTTAGCAATGGTTAATAATTTCTTATTATTTAAATACAGTTTTGAAGATTTCTATTAATTTAATTGAAAATTGAAGCTTTAATAATTTCCGCTAGTAAATTTCTATTGAATTTTCGATTTGAACAAATTCAATCCAATTTGCCAGAAATCCAAAGCTAATTGGAATAAATTGTTTGCAATCCTGCTGTAATCGAATCCAAATGGATTGGAATAATCCAAGTCAATTGGTTGGCCAGTTGGATTTAAGGTGACCCTACAACAATTCCAGTAAATTCCAATCGGATTGATGGATTGATGTAAAATTGATGACGGACTTCAACAGCTGCATTTGTTGAAAGATTTTTATGTTGACTACAAACAACTTTCCGTGCATAGATGTGTGTCTGTATGTGTGTGTTTGTGCCTCTCTGTTTTTGTTTTTGCTCATTTTTTGCTATGCAACTCATTTGCAAAAAACTTCAGCCGGCAATATTTCATGCCACCCATTGAGAAAGGCACTCTCCAGACCCCTAACCACCAACTCTCCACGACTAGCCAACCAAACAATTTCCGCCCCCTCGAACACACACGCACACACACACATACACACATACACGCACATAGTTACACGCACATGCACGCAAGAGAGTTTCGCACACAATGACAAGAGGTGGAAAAAGTAGCTTCATTACAAATTTCAATTTTGTTTTATTATTATTTTAACTTCGCCTTTGTTTGTGTGAGTGTGAGCGTGTGTGTGTGTGTGCGTGCGTTTTTGCTTATTTCGTTTGCCATTTTATTTTTATTACTATTATTTTGCGACGTTGCTTGGCCATTTTGGCATTTCCTTTTTTATGGCAAAAGCCAAAAACAAAAACAATAACAATAACAAGAAGTAAAAGCAAAACGCAGCAGAGCTAACAGCAGCGGCTGCAAAATGCTTTTATAATTTTCAGTAAACTCAACAGCGATAGGGAAAATCATTATTGTGCGGAGCCGCAGCTGTTGTCTTATTATTTATTTTGCTTTTATTTTTTACCATTTGTTTATTTTTTGTTCGAATTCGCTTTGTTGTCTTTGCTGCTGCTGCCGACGATAACGTTGACGTCGCTGCAGCAGCAGCAGCAGCAACAGCAACAGCAGCCATCATAAGTATAATTTTTGCAGTTTCCATTTTAGCAGCTCTGTTCTAACCAGCTGTCCCCCTTCGTTGTAGCCCCGCCACACCGCTTTGCCCTCCCACAAATCGCCAGCTAGCAACACCCACCATCGACCTCTTTTTCAGATCTAGAGCTGGAGATGCGAATGCCATCATGCAACAGCAGAAGTAGCAGCAGCATCAGCAACAGCAGCAGAGCAGCATCAGCATTAGCAGAAGAAGGAAATATGGCATGTGGAGTGCGCGGGGGGTCAACCGCAGTCGCAGCATATGCCGGCTTCTTCTGCTTCTTGCTCTTCTTCGGCGACAAGCGACAACAAAACTGCAACAGCAAAACACCAATATACTAACACAGTCTCACAAAACACAGACCTATACACATGCACACAAAAACAAATACAAACACATGCAGAAGCTGAGCAGAGCGCGCGCTCTCCGCACATAAAATAGCAGTCAATAAAAGCAGCAGCAGCAGCAGCAGCAGCAACAACAACAGGAACAACAACAAGAGGAGCGACGAAGCCTTGGGGTCATTATTCTCTTGGTCTTGGAGGCGCTCGCTGCTGCCGCGCATTGACGTCGCTGTCGTCGGCGTTGTTGTTGCCGCTGTTGCAGCCTAGCCTTGGTGGTTGCTGCGCTCAGACACACACACACAGACACACAATACACTTGCACACATGCACAAGTTGGGGAGACAGCGTTGCACATGTGTATGTGCCTCTCCAAACAATGTAATAAAATTCAATTATTCTCATGTGCGTCTTGCACTTTGTTTCGTCTTTTGTTGCGCGCATTTCGCGAACAGCCGCCACAAAATGCCAAAAGGCGGAAAGTACAGGCGGCAAAGGCATTGGAAATGCAAATGCAAAGGCAAAATGGAAATGGAAATGATTGGCAAAAGGGACGGCGTGGTTTGGGGGCCACATGTCTATATAAAATATTTCCCTGCTGCCGCCGACGCACATACACACATACTCTTGCACTTTCTTAGCTGCTGTCGTCGTCGCTGCACTTTGGCGTTGGCGTTCTTTTTGCGTTTTGCCTTTTGGCTCTTTTCCTTCTCACATGCCTCAGCAGCAACAGCAGCAGCGACGCGTCTCATTTCTTTGTTGTCTCGCGTGTTGTTGCTTTTGTTGGCACTGCTGCTGCAGCGCATTTTGCATAAGCTGCCTGCAATATTTTGTAGCCTCCTTCAACTAATTTCTTTTGCGACGTCTTCTTATTATGCTGCTTCTGCTTCGTCTTCTTCTACTTTTGTTGTTGCTGCGTTTGTCGCGTTGCCAATTTTCTTAGACTGTTTTTTTTGTTGTTTGCTAATTTTATACGCTTCCTCCCACCGCTCATTCCCATTACGCGCTAGATGTTGTTGTCGTTATTGTTTTTGTTATTTTGCTATTTGGGGGCTGCTTGCATTTTAGTGCCCAGTCCCAGTCGCTGCAGCGCTCTCAGCATACGCTCTCTCTAGTGCTGCTCTCTCGCTCTCTCTCTTTCGATAAAGCGTTTGCTCTCTTTGACTCTCGCTTCCTTTACACTCTCTTTGTTCCTGCGCATGCGTCGCATTGATTGTTTGTGTAATGTTAAAACGTTGTAAGCTCACCCTTCAGCACGTTTGTTGTTGTTGTTGTTGTCAAAAGTGATTTTGATACGTTTTTGTCTTTGTTTGGGGGGCATTCGCATTGGTTTCAAGGCTCTAATCAAAGCTGGTCTAAGTTGACATCTGACTTGTGGCCCCAACATGACATTCATCAAGATTCTAAAATCCTTAAAGCAGCAGAGCACAAACAAAACGGACAAAAACAAAACGCTTACAGCGCTGTCTGCGTCAACGTGTGCGCTGCGTCGATGTCGACGTCGACGTCGCCGTTGCTTTGGCTTTGGCTGTGGCTGTGGCGAGCGTTGCCTGCAGCGTATTTTGTAAATTACATTTCCGGCAATAAATTTGCATACCTCTGGCATCTTTCTAAATTGCTATCGTTTGTTAAAAGCGCCACCCAAAAAGTCTCAGCAGATACAAGCAAAAGGAAGCAGAGAAACCACCACCCAAACACCCTATCACCCCAACACCCTACAGCCCTACCACCCCCAAAAGCAGCATAAATTTGGCTGTGGTTGGGGGTGTACACCTTCTAATCTCTTGCACCCCCTTTGTTATATATAGTCTGCTAGCTGCTTGAACCTGCGCGACGACCGCACCTTCTTCTTCTTCTTCTTCTTCTTCTTCTTCTTCTTCTTCTTCTACCTCTTCCTCGTGTTCTACCTCTTGTTCCTCTTCTTCCACTGCCACTACTTGTGGTGGGTGCCTGTGGTGGGTTGAGGGTGGTTTTCCACCTCCTTCAATTCCCATTCAATTGTCTGGCAATTAAAAGTTGCGTTGCCAACTGTTTGAAAGACTTTCACTATTTTGCTGCCCCAAGTTTTGCACCCCCTTCCTGCCAAAACAAAAAACAGAAAAGTAAAGGGGGAAAAAAACAGTGAGAAAAAAAAACGAAAAGAAGTTTCCTCTGAGCCTGGCCGCAGGATTTTACGTACAACAGGTTGTTGCAGTTGCGAGTAACGAAGTACGTGACGTTAAAAATAGTTGCAACTGTTGTTGTTGTTGTTCTTGTTGCTTTGAACTTGCATTACACGTATCCCACAGTGTGGCAGGCAAATGTCAGAAAGGGGAGCAGAGAGCACGGAGCAGAGGCGTCTGCCTGCTGCCAGAATCCGACGTTTATATAGGTCGACAAACTTTTGTGGCATGCTCCTTGTTGTTGTTGCAGTGGCTGCATAAAAATTCAAATTACGCGACGCGTGCAAAGAAACAAAACAAAGCAAAACAAACCCAAACCCAAACGAGACGAAACGAAGCGCAAAAAAAAAAGGAATTGGAATTGAAAATAAAAGTGCAAATGTCGTGAAATGGCCAACAAACTGCAGGAAACTGAGTCCGACTGAAACAGGAACTCCGTTTTTGGTCAGCCAGTTGCATTCCACTCCCCCTACGATTCCCAACTAGTGATGACAGCAGATGGGGCACGAGCCAGAGCAAGTCGTGATTGCATTGAATTGAATTTTGATTGAATTGTAAACGAGTAAAGTTCCCATAAAGAATGTTTAAGTGCGGAGTGGTTAAAGTGAACGTGAAGTGCAAGTAGTAGCAGCTACAGGTCCTCCATGCTCACTTTATTTCATTTCCTTTCTAATTTCCTTGTTCTAATACTTTCTAAGCAAAACCCATGATACTTTCTCTCTTTTGCGGTTTTTTTGTTGCAATTCAAAGACAGAAATGGAACTCTAAACAGTCTCTGAATATTTTCCTCTTTTTTCCTAAGTTTTCCTTTATTTATGTATTGAAGTTTGTTGCCTGCATAATTTCTAATAAATATGCATTTTGTATAACAAGTAGAAATGTGTAAATATGGAGAAATATGTAGGTACTTTGTAGTAAAGGAACTATTCTTCATCTAAGTATGCAGAGTTGCTTAATTAGAAGAACAGCCTAACTTTAACACTCGTTATAGGCATGCCTGACTGTAGTCAGCAGAGTTTAAAAACTAAAAATAATTCCCTTTTTTTCTTTTTTGTTATTTCCAAGCACGACTGCCCTCAAATTTTGGCTATTTTATGTAAAATTCCATTTTATACAGCGAATTTTTAATTTCTTTTTAGATTTTTATCGGAAAAAAGTGGAAAACTTTTCAAGTGTTTTCCATTTTCGGGGCAGCACGTATAAAATTGAATTTTGCATCGTGACTGGTTGTGTGCGTGTGCGTGTGCGTGTGTGTGTGATTGTGCGTGTGTGTGACAATGTGCCACAGGGCATGCCCCATCGCTACGTCAACCCTATGCTGCAAATACCCCACTTAAGCTGCCACCCGCTAGTTTTTTTGCTGCGTTGCACGCGGCGTATGAGTAATGTGTGCAAAAAACGCAAAATGCAATGCAATGCGATGCGGGTGTGTGCGTGTGTGTGTGTGTGTGTGTGTGACTGAGTGTGTGTGAGAGTTGTATTCCTGTGAGTGTGCGTTTCATTCATTGACGCCGTTTGCCTCCGACTCTGCCTCCGACTCTGCCTTTCCCCCTGCTAACGTTGCTGTTGCAACCATTGTTGTTGTTGCTGCTGCTGCTGTTGCACGCGAAATCAATCGGCAGGTGTTTTGTTTTGTGGATTCAACGGCCAGCGGCGTCTGGCAACTGGTCGGCAATTTTTGTTTGCTGATAGTTTTGACCTCGTTTTATGGGCCAGTTACCCTTGTTGCTCTTGCTCTTGCTGTTGTTGCTATTGCTGTTGTTGCTGTTGTTGCTGCTGGCAGCTTTTGTTGTTGCATGCGTAATTGATGACGTTGATGTCGCGGAACAGCTGACATTTGTTGATGCCCCCAAACGGATAGCCAAAGCCAAACAAACAAGTAAATGAAAAAAGGAAAACGTAAGCGTAAGCGTAAGCGTACAAAAAAGAGGCACGATAACTGAGACGAGGGATTCCCCAACTGGCGTCTGCCACACAGTGTGGCATGTCAGTCGTCAGACGGTTGCCAGGCAAAATAGCATTTGGATTTCCTTTAATGTGTTGTGGTTTGCTGCTGTTGCTGCTGCTGTTGTTGTTGCTGTTGTGGCAGCGTTGTCCGGGCAACGCGTCAGACATTGCCCACTTGGGGGAAGTCCCTGAAATAAAACGTAATACGAGGCACGAGTCCAACGTGTGGCAGCCACATTGCTAGAGTAACAGTTGCCTCACTCAACGTATGCCATGCATTCATTCATAAAAATGTGCTCCCCTTCGCTAACCCCCATCGTTCCCTTCGCTTAGCCAATGCTGGCGTAATACAACTTTCAAGTTCATAATGTCAACCTTCAGATACAAACACACACACACACACACACAGACACATTGAGTTGGGATACAACCTTGTCTGCCGTTGCTGCTGTAGCTGCCTGACAAGGGAAAGCGTGAAACAGTTTTCCTAGTCAGAGGGAAAGCCAAAGCGAGGAGCTAACGCTGAAGCTGCCACTGCCACTGCCACTGCCAGTGCCATGATATCACGTTGTTGCCACGCTGCCGTGCCACACACCAGGAAACGCAAGCAGCAGTCAAGCTCCAGACACAGACACAGACCAAGACCCAGACCCAGACTCAGACTCCGACTCGGAGTCAAAGCCAGAAGCAACAGCGGCAACAGCAGTTAACGGCAGCTAACGGATCTGAAGCCCCAACAGACGCAGTGGGAAGTCAACGTTGGCAATTCCTTTGTGCCACAACCTTTTAGCAACGTTTTACTTTCGCACGCGTTTTGCTGTGACGTCGTCAACTGATGTTGCCACCGCTGAGTGTTGAGTGCTTTCCCAGCTTACAGCTCGTTCTTTTTACACTGAGAGAAAATATGTTAATGCGCTTAAATTGAGCAAAGAAGTAAGCTTTAGTAAACAGTGTAAGTTTGGGCAATAGACTTAAGCTCCACACAATTGTTTAATGTGCTTTAAGGCTGAGCTTTTATCAAATTAACGTATGCTAAAGCATATTAAGCTTTCATAAGCCTCTAAAGCTGTGTTCTGAAGCAAATAAACAGCATAGCTAGCTTTAAAAGTGCTACAGCTGAACTGAGTAAAAGTTTTAATGAGCTTGCAAAGCTCGCTTTAAATGGCAACAGAGTATTCAGCTGAGAAGGTATGGAAAGTATCTAAAAAGCTGCGCTTAATGTAAGTATTTCAACGCTTTCCACTATCGCAATTGCCCTGCTTTCGCTCAGTGTATTTCTGTTTCGCACAAAAGTTTCACTTGATGAACTCGCGGTCGAAAACTTTTCTGCAACAATTCTTACGCTTTTGCCTTCGACTCGACCTTTCTTTTTTTTGCATTTTGTTTTTCTCTCCTTTTTCGTTTCCTTTCCTTTTGTTTTCGCTCTTTCAGCTTTGTGTGTTACACAATTTGCCTTTGTTTTCGTGGTCTCGCTGTGCTGTGGTGAATCTCCGACAGGATCTTAACACCTTCGGCCAATTGTTTGACTCAAGTTCGAGCGAAAGTTCAAATTGAGTGCAGCTGCTGTTAATGATGAAGTTGCAACTTCATTGTGGCTGATCATCATTAGCTGCGTTGTCAACATTAGCATTGGTTCATTGGTTCATTGACATTGGGTAGGCAAAGGCTAAAAATAACAGTCGGTGCAAAGTTGAAAGTCGCCTTTGGCACACAGAACGCAGCAACTTGGCCCCAAAGTCTATGACGCGCCCAGGACACAGGGACACAGGGCCAGGATGACATGCGAACCACATAAAAAATCGATATGCCTCAGACGTGTGCAGCAGCAGCTCGCGTCGCTTCGGTTTTTAGTTGGGGTCGGAGGTTGCTGTGTGTGTGTGCGAGTGTGGATGGTGGAGTGGGCAGCGGGGAGGGGTATGTTGGGCTGCCTGCCAAGGGTAGCAAAATGTTGTGCGAACGCGCACACAGCAACAACAATGACAGGCACACACACACACACACACACACACACACACACACACACGACACACACACATATATACACACATGCAAACATTGACGTACTTTGCCTCTTTTGCATTTAGTTTCATCGGCTTGTGCGCTTTGTTGCTTCCTTCTGCTTGGGGCTTTTGACGTTACTTCCGCTTTCTGCAGTTGCCTCTGCTTCTGCTTCTGCTGTTGCTGCTGCTGCTTCTGCTTCTGCTTCCTTCTTCCTGCTCGCTTCTCACTTCTCGCTGTGAGTTTGCGCTCAATTTTTGCTACTTTTGCTTTGTGCTTGACTTTCTTTTTCCTGATTTTGCGCTTTTGTTGCGCCATTTTGACGGCGGCCACGACAACGACAACGACAACGATGACGACGACGTCGACGGTGGCATGTCCTCGGCTCCGACGTTGTTGTCGTCGTCGTTGTCGTCGTCGTCCTACGTCGTCATCATCTTCGTTGTCACTTTTGGGCAATTTTCGCACGAATTGCTTCGTTGTGTCCTGCGTGTCCTGTCTACGTTGTCCGCCATCCGTTGCCCTCTGCCCTCTTGCGGAACTTCCGCTTTTCCCAGCAATTTGCTGCCGCCATTGATTTTCATGGCGCGCAATAATTATTACATTTACAGTCCACCTGCCCTGCCCTGTCCCGCCCCTCGCAGCCATCGCTTTGGGACGCCTTGAAGTATGCTGTGAAATTTTTGTTTTGCGCTCAATTTTCTTCTGTTTTTGGTATTTTGTTTTTATCAATTGGCAGCGCCCCGTTTTTGGCCTTTTATTTCGCTTCGCTTCGCTTTGCTTCGCTTTTGCTTCCTTCCTTCCTGTTCCTGTTCCGGCTGCGGCTCCGTTTCTACACAAATCCAATCCTCAAGCTTCGACATTCCCCCTTGAACCCGGCTTATGTCTTTCGCATTCCTGCGGCTTAAATTGCTCTTATTGTGCGCGTGTCTGTGTGTGTGAGTGTGTGTGTGTGCACGTGTGCATGGGTGTGTGTGTGTGTGTGTTGGTGACTCGCTCGGCTTGCCATCGGTAATGACAAGGGTGGGTTTGCTTTCATCTCCATCTCCATTGCCGTCTCCGTCTTGGTCGTCTCATTCTGCAGCTCGGTGGCGTATACGTTATTTTATTACATCAAATGTTTTACAGGCACTTGGCTAGCTCTTGCTCTCTCCCTCTCTCTCCCATTCTCTCTCTCTCTCTTTCGCGCTCCCTATTTCTCTCGCTTTGTCTCTGTCTCGCTCTTGTTCTCTCTCATTCGCTACTGCGGCTGCGACGCCACTACGTTGCGGTTGACGTTGACGTCGCCGTTGCCGTCGTCGTTGTCTGCTTCTTCCTGTTCTTAATTGAAATTTGCGGCTGCATCAATATTTGCTTTTTTCTTGTGTTTTCCACGTTATTAAAAATCCTTGTGCAAGTTTTTGCTGTTGCTTTTTGTTTTGCTCGCTCACTCGCCTCAATCCCTCTCTCCCTTTCTCCACACCCATGCTTTCTCTAACTCTCTCTCTCTCTCTCTCTCTGTCTTTCTGTCTCTCTGCTTCTGTTTGCATTCAGCTCTATTGTTGTGCTTTTTAATTTCTTCTAATTACGCAATTTATTTTGATGCATTTTTTATGGCGCCAACTTTAAGAATATTTGAAAAAGTTCTGGTCTAAAATGCATTGGGAAATTGTTAGCCAAGCAATTTCCTAAGTGTTCGCAATGTGCGAATGTTATAAATATAAATATATGTATGTCTTTTAAGCCGGAAAGTGCAGCGAACTTTTACCATTCTAGCGATACTTTGTCCTTCAATGTATTTTATGACCAATATAACATTTTTATGTTGCAGTTTGAGGGTTTTTAAATGCATTTGATTGTAAATGATTGAAGATAGAATAGATTAAATTATACTATTATTTAAAATCAATAAACATTAAGGTTGCTGAGGAAAAGTAACTTTAATGCACTGAAATGTTAAGCAATTCGAATTTAACATTTCATAGATTACTAACATTTCTAGCTGATGTTAAGGGACTGTTAACTAGATAACTAAGCATTAACTAGTTAAAGTGCTCAGTTAAATTTTTACTAACATTTTGATGTAGTATTAAGTTACTTAAGCTAACTAGGCAAGTGCATTTCAGTTCAATGTTAACTGACTGCTAAGTAACATTTCTATGTTAAGTTTATTTCTGGCTAATGTTAAGTCTTTCAAAATGAAGTAATTGCTGTTATTTACCACAAAACATTTTTAAAATTAACAATTAAAAGTTAATTAAGACTTCAGCTAGTTGCTGTAAAATAAAAAGATCCAAAATTGTACTATTTAATAGGCGTCTGCTGAAATGTTGCCTAATTGAAAATGCATTTTATAGCAGTACGCAGCTCGTATAACTGCTGCTGCATCCCTCGCTGTCTCCTCTCTGTCGCTCTCGCTGTCGCTCTCTACCACGGCTCATATAGCTGTCAGAGGCTTGCTCCTCCAGTGTCAGGGGCAATAACTAGACAGCAACAGCAACAACAACAACAGCAACAGCAGCAGCAGCTTCTCCAACAACTTCACTTCACTTCACTCCGCTCGCCTGTCTGGCACTCGCTGAAGGCTGTATGAAGAAGAAGAGACTGAAGGCCACGTTCTGCGTTCTGCAACTTCCATTTGGATGTTGCTCTTGTTGCTGTTGTTGCTGTTGTTGCTGCTGCTGCTGTTGTTGTTGTTGTTTTTGCTGTTGCATTTTGTATGCGGAATTTGCAGCAGAAATGCATTAATCAATCATTCATTAAATCAATCAATCAATTTATGTATTCCTTGCAGTTCTCTCTCTTCATTTTTTTTTAATTTTTATTATTTTGTTGTTTTTTGTTAGTCTCCGCTGATTTCGTATTTGTTTTTGCCATTTTTACTGCAATCGGTTTTTGCTAGCAAAGCGTTTTGCCGTTCCTTTGATTGATTGCCATTAATAACTCATTTTTGGAATTTATTTGTTTTTGCTTTTAGTCTCGGTCTGAGCCATAGTCTAGTTAGCGTTATCCCTCGCCCCTTCCCCCTACCTTTGATGAGTGGGCAGTTTCAGTTGAGTAATTGCAAGCTACACAAAGAAGAGTCTAGAGAGTGCGAAGACTTCAGTTGGAAAGCCGGGAAAACTCCTTTGGAAGAAAACAAAGCAGCTGACGATGTGAAATTAAAGTACTTGGCTAACATGGCTAACATGACTAATTGCTCTTAAGCTTTGAAAAATAGTTCACTATATTTCTGGCTTAAATGCGTGAAGCATGAACTAGTTCCGTTCTTAACAATATTTTACTAAGTGAAGTTAAGTTAAGAAATGATTTATACTCAACTTGCAACAAATGAAAGACATTAAAAGGGTTTCACATTTCGTGCTGTTACTCACAAGGCTGTGTTAATTAACATTTCGAGTGTATGTTAAATTAACAGCAAACGTTTAAAGCTGTTAAATTTGATTTGGTTTGGTAATTGTTAATCTTTTGTTACATTAATCTTTAAAGAAACTTCATGTAACATTTCCTAATAGGATTTATGCCAATCAGCTTCATTATTTCTGTGTGAGCGTGTGTGTGTGTGTGCACAACAATACGGGTAATGCAATTTATGAGCTGCAATTCTTGTGAATGCCTCTTGTCTCCACCTTTTCCCCCCTCCGACTGCTGCTTCCACCTCGAATATTGTCGTTGTCGTTGTCGATATAACGAATTTTGCCAGTTATTTGCATATTTGTGAGCACATTATTGTGTCTTGCTGTCTCTCTCTCTCTCTCTTTCTTTGTCTCCCTCTCTCAACCTCTCTCTCTCTCTCACATGCTCTGTCTAACTATATGAGGCAGATTCATGTGTAAGGATGCGCAGAATATCCTGCGGCGCCACAGCGCACATACAACAATAATTCGTCCGTCTGCCCATCTGTCCAGTTGTCAGTCTGTCCGTCTCTTGGCCGTTCAGTTGTGGTCCAAAGTATGTAATAAAATGCATCGCAAATTGCATGCAACATGCGAAATTCGTGTGGCAAATATGTTAAATTTAATAAGCCATAAGCCAGTGGCGTCCACTGATGTGTGTGTGTGTGTGTGTGTGTGTGTGTGTGTAATGCCAGTTAAAACAGTTACTTACGTACGCGCACAGTGGTGCAAAAACATGCCAAAGGCTGATCAACTTACCTGCAAAAAGTGAGAGAGAGAGAGAAAGGATGATTAGTTAAAAAATAAATAACAATTTGATACATGAAACTAATTTAGCTTATCTAGAGCTTAGAACCAGCAAACAGAAGAGAGAGAGAGAGAGAGAGAGAGAGAGGAAGAGAGAGGGGTGTCTACAGGGGGGGGAAACAGCATTGAACAGCATGCCACTGGAGCGACAGGTAGTTTAATTTATGTGTTGTTGCTGTTGTTATTTCTTTTTTTCTTTTTTCTACCTTTTGCTCTGTTGCCGTTGCTGATGTTGCTGCCATTATGCTGCGTCGTTTTAATGGCCCACAACAACAACCACAACAACAACAGCAACAGCAACAAACCAGTGTGGCAGCAACAACAAAGTCACGAGCTGTCCGACCAACAATGGCGCGGGCCAACAGCGTTGAACAAAAAGGATAAAAGGCAAATAAATAAATAAATAAAAATTGCAAAAAAGCAGCGCAAAAATAAAATAACAAAACAAAAATAAAAATAAAAATAAAACCAACACAAATTTGTTGTCTGTGAAGTTGAAGTTGGAACAACTCACAACGCGTTGTGGCTCAACCCCGTTCTCCCCCCCTCCGTAGCCGCACTCCATCATTTCATGCCACAAGCGAGAAAAAGAAGCGAAATATTTTAGTTATTGTTGTTGTGCCCCACCCAAAAAAAAAGGCGTATGCGCCCCCAAAACGTGACCGAGCATTTTTCAATGTCAGACGAAAATGTTTCAACACAATTTTTATGCGCAGCTTCGTCTTTCTTTTGTTGTTGTTGTTGTTTCTTTTGTTGTTAATTTAAAAGAACAAATTCGAGTTGGAAAAAAATGTACAAAATTGTGCGCTAGTTGAGCTAGTGAAATACATGTTGCATGTGACTGCGTGTGTGTGTGTGTGTGTGTGTGTGTGCAACGATAAACCACAGCAAATGGCTTAAAAGCAAATGAAAAACAGTTGCAGCTTGTTCATGTGTAAGAAAATTTCATGAGCTTTTCTTTTCAATTCTTTGCTCAACCTTTTTTTTGGAAGAATGCGCTCGCGTTGTCGTAAAGAATTTACGCTACATAAAATTTAATAATTTCATTCTTTTTTTTTTGTGTTTTTATGACGACACATATGCGTTACATATATGTACACACAGTAGGGGCTCTTCCTCCCTGGGTAGCAGAGTGGGGGTAGGTGGTAGGTGGTACGGAGTAGGTGGCATGTGTGCGCGTTGAATTATAGCATACTTTTAGGCGCGTGCCGTGGCGTCGCATTTGCCGAGTTTTTATGGGTTACATAACGAGCGAAGCGACAAGCGGAAATATACAAAAGACAGAGAGAAAGAGAGACTGAGAGAGAGAGAGAGAGAGAGAGAGAGACACAGAGTGAGCGAACACAACAATCTATAGCAAAGCTGTGAAATGAGCGGGGAAGCAGCAGCTGTTTGGGCCACTGAAATATGACAACATTTTAGCCCAATAACAGCAACAACAACAGCAACAACAACAACAGCCTGATCAAATTGTTAGCAACATAAAAGTAATAAATAATATACGTTCCAAATGACTTTAAGCTACGCTGCACAGTAGAAACTATCATAAAAATATGAAATTGTTAAGATAGAATGGCTTAAGTGCCATAGCTCAGCTGCTATATGGGCTATGAAGCTAAGGCATTTGGTATATGGGCTAAAATTGAAATCAAAAACAGCTTATAAAAAGTAGAACAACAAATATATAAAAAAGTAAAGCTTATGAAAATAGACAGTTAAGTGACTATTAAAGTAATAGTAAGATTACGAAATATAATAAAACGATTAAACTGATAAATAGGGAAATAAGTGCAAAATTAAACACATTCTAAAGCTGTTTAAAGAGCTGTTCAAACTGATGCGAAAATATTTATATTAGAAGATTAAGTGGGTTTCTTTTATGCATTCTGAAATCTCAGATGATTAAAGAGTTATTAAGCTGCAATTTGGTCTGCATGAAATCCTTACGAGCTGCATTAAATGTGAACCAACTGTGTCAGGAGTTTGTAATTAAACAATTAATTTAGCCCAACTCCGGCAAAAATGTGTAATTATGTGAAACGTTTTTTTTTTTTTTTTTTGTTTACTTCCAAAATGTATTTCTTTTAACATAAATTAAGGGAAAAAACGCATTAACAGCATTAACAACAGGGCAAAGAGAGCAACTGGGTCGCCGTTGTTGGCCATATTTTATGCACATTTTTATGTATTTATATTTTGTTATTGTTTTTGTTTTATTTTCTTTTTTGTTTGGTGTTTGGTGTTGTTTCATGTTCATGTCTTTCGCTTTATCAGCGCGCGTTGCTTTTTGCTTTTCTGCTTTTTGCGTTAATATTTCACTAATGGCATTGGCTGGGAAAATTGCATTACGCTCAAGTTGACTCATTTTAATTGAATTTTAACTTCAGTTCGAAATTGAATTACGTGCCATGGGGCCAAGGCAGAGGCAGAGCGAGTGTGTGTGTGTGTGTGTGTGTGTGTGTGTGTGTGTCTCTCTCTCACAGCTGGACATGAAAATTTCGCTTCTTGCAGCTACATTTTCATGGCGCGAAACGTGAAAATTGCATTAAGTCAGCTGCCATATTCGGATATAATGAAATGTGGCCAACGTTAAATGCACTGCGGCATGTGCAGCAAAGAGGAAGAGAGAGAGAGAGAGAGAGAGAGAGAGAGCAAAGAAATTGCATTATGCGCCTAAAAGTGCGCTAATTGTCTGTCCGTCTGCCGGGCAACCCTGCTGCACAGTGTGACCAAAAAATTCACTTTCACTCGCTTCGAAATAACAAACAGCATACACACATACACACCCACACACATGCACACACTCGCGCACACACACATGAAATTCATTATTTTGCACTTAATTAAAAACACGCGCGTGCATGCAGAAAAAAAACTGTATCACAGTCAGACTGATCCCCCCCACCCCGATCCCCTCTACACTCGTGCTGTCCATGCCACAGCCCTTTTATGGCCTGGTCAACTGGAAAAACAACGCAGCGAGTTTGTATTTAGAGCTGGAGTCGCCCCACGTTGCTTGTCTGGCAACAGTTCTCCTTCTCTCTCTCTCTCTCTCTCTGCCTCTCTCTCTCACTCTGTCTATCTATCTTTTTTTTGCTGCATTTCGTTTTTGCGGCGCGTCGTTATTTTTTGCTGTTTGATTTTCGGACTTTGGCAAAATCCTTTCGCTTTCATGCATTTAAATGTTTGCATGGCCAAAAGCACAGCCAAAGGCCGCTGACCAGGCTTTGCATCTGGCCGACAAGGGGGGAGGCTGTTGCTATTGCTATTGCTATTGCTCTTCCGCCATGTGGCAAACAGGGGGCCAGACAGCTTGGCCAAGAGCCCATTGGTGGGCGCGAAATTGCTAACTGAATTTGCATGTGATGTCGCTACGCTTTTTTTTTTTATTTCACTTGGCCAAGTGGCCCACCGGAAATGGCCAAGAGCATTTTCAGCTGTGGCAAGACAAATTGTTGATTAAACGCATGATCTAAGGGACCGCACACCAAAAGCCCACAGAACGTGGCTAAAAGCAAACGCAAGTCTGGCTTTCAATATACGCTTCTATATATTTTTTTTTATTTTATGTGTTGATTTTAATTGCCTGTCTTTCATTTAAATTTTGATATCAAAGATTAAAGGCAAAAACAAAACCTAATTTTCCAATTTGGCGGTTGACAGAGAGGCAGTTCGAGTGGGAGAGGGAGAGGGAGATGGTGTGTCGTGGAGGGGGGAAAGTTTTGCCACTATTTTATTTATATGCTGGCCAAAAAAGAGCCAAAGAAGAAGCAGCAGCAGCAGCAGCAGCAGCAGCAGTATAAGCAGACGAAGAAACGCAACCATAAACAACAAATCATGCCAAAGCAAAGACAACAACAGTCGGCAGAAGACAGAAGACAGCGGCGACAACAGGGCCTGAAGAGAGCGAAGAGAAGAACACACCAAAGAAACTAAATGCATAAAAAATTGTCTAAAAATTCAACATAACCTCGAATGATTTATGGCCGCCAGCGAATATTTAAAAGGTATACAACAACGACGATGGCAAAAAACAAGCAGCAGAAGGAAAAAAGCAGAAGATGGAGAAGAAGATGGAGAAGGGGAAGGGGAAGGAGAAGGAGCAGCAGCGAAGCACAGAGGGAACCGGTGAAGGAGGCGCAGCAGCTGCGCCAACAGAAACTACAAAACAACGAGGTAAAGGCTGAGTTTTGAGTTTAAGTGCAACAGAAACAGCAACAACAACAGCAACAACAACAGCCTCAGTCAGCCAGAAAAGCAGCAATGAAGTCTGTTGGACTATGAGATACTTTGTGAAGGCAACTAAGCTAACAAGACTAGGCCAATCTAGATAGTTAGCAACTATTGATAAACTTATAAAATGGAAAACATTTAATTGTTACAAATGATTATTATATTTAATACATATTAGTAAAAATTTTAACTATTTCAAAAATTCTTTTATATCATTATTATGTTTTTAATAATAATATAATTATAGACTTTATTAAAATAAAACATAGGATAATTACTAAACAAATCTGGAACTACAGCTTCTTAAATCTTAAGTTTGTTTACATTTCATCTTCATCTGCGTCAACTCCTGTTTTGAGTTCGAATTCCTACGTAATTCCAATTGCATAAGCCGTATATATTATATATCTAAACAACTCTACACACAATAAAATCGTACAGGGTATAATAACAGCAAATCAAAGTTATGGGCGAAATATTGTGAATGCTGCAACCTTCGCGCTGGCGGCTTGTAGTTGAAGCTGCCGCATCTTCGCTTGAACGTTGCGCGTTGCACGTTGCACGTTGCATGCTGCCTGGGCTTAAGTGCATTTTACAAGCTGGCAACAAAAAGGACATAAATGCTCAAAAAGGGCATGCAACAACAAGGGCCAGAGAAAAATGTGCGAAAAATTGAAAAACGAATGCAAAGGAAATGTGCAAGAGTGCGAGAGACAGAGACAGAGACAGAGAGAGAGAGAGACAGGGAGAGGGAGAATGGGCTGCAAAGAGAGGAAGCGAGACAGAGGGAAGCAGAGAAAAAAAAAACATAAGAAGTTGTATAAAATTTACGACAAAAAGGCGTTAAGCTTGTTGTTGCTGGAGTTGTTGTTGTTGTTGTTGTTGTTGTAGCTCGTGTTGTTGCCCAGCGTTGTGTAAAGACAATGGACACATAAATTGCATTTTCACTTTTAATATTTGCCTTGGTCCTTTTAATGAACATTTTGTTCTTGTTGCCGTTGCGAATGTTGTTGCCATTGCCATTGCCAATGGCATTGTCGTTGTTGTAGTCGTTGTCGTTGTTATTGTTGT
Organism: Drosophila funebris; assembly: GCA_018901825.1. Classification (NCBI taxonomy): domain Eukaryota; kingdom Metazoa; phylum Arthropoda; class Insecta; order Diptera; family Drosophilidae; genus Drosophila; species Drosophila funebris. The sequence goes on from JAEIFK010000688.1 coordinate 7,118,856, forward strand.
AGTTGTAGTTGTCATTGTTATTGCTTGGCTTAATAGCGACATTTAATTATTGCCAGTCGTCGAGGCAGATAAATGAGAACTTGATCAGCATACGCCAAATTAAAAGACTTTACTTAATGTCTTTAGCTAATGACACTAGCTGAAAGTGGCACTTAAGCAGCAACAAAGGGCTTAAAGTGCGCGAGTTGAACATCGAAGTGTTAATTTATGGCTAACTGAATAAGCTGGAGCTTTAAGCAGGCTTTCAGTTACAGATTTATAATACAAATGAGCTTTAACTTAATTTTAATTCACATTTCTTGGGAATTTCTTTGGATTTCAGTTATTGTCAGGCTAACAACGAAGCTAAACGAATCTGCTTGCAAAAGAGTGTTAACTTTACGGCAATACAATTAATCAGGCCTGAGGGCAACGCTGGCTGTTGAAAGCTCTTTTGGTATTTCCGCCAGTGTCATTGGGTTGTAAAGAATGCGCAAAAGAAGAAGAAGAAAAAAATGGGAAAGAAAAATGAAAATAAAGTTGAAAGTTAATGAAGCTTAGCTGGAACGGAGAATCCAAGCGCTTAAAACGCCTAAACCAAAGCCCAAAGTCAACGCCAAAGTCAAAGCCAAATCAAAAGTCCTAAGCTGCAAGCTGAGAATGAGAATCGAGTTGAGTTGAGTTGAGTTGAGTTCTGTTGTGTTGAACTGAACTGAACTGAACTGAAGGAGCAGTCAAACCACTGCTCCGGGGTCAGAATATTTCATGAGCCAACCCCTTGTGATTTTTGTTTTCTTCTCTTTTAATATGCATGCAATTGTGTGTGGCTAAAAATATGTTTAAATCGCGCCCAGAGCCAGAGCCAACAACGCCAACAAACTTGTTTTTTAGCGCTGCCTGTTCTTGTTGTTGCTGTTGCTGTTGTTGCTGCTGCTTGTGGCCAGTTTTGCCAGGCCAGAGTCAAGGCAAGTTGCGGCTGTAAAAGGCAGCCACAAAATGCAGCTGCAGGTCTGGGCTAACTTGTTATTGTTGCTATTGTTGTAGCCATAGCTGTTGTTGTTGTTGGAGCTCGCGCACTTTTGGCCGTGACCTTTTGGCAGAGTGGCAAATGAATTGCCATGTTTGCAGCATATTTGCCATGCTGCCTGCCTGCCTGCCTGACTGGCTGCCTGACTGCCTGACTGCTGATGCTGTTACACTCTGAACCTCTTTTGGCTATTAAGAGACGCATAAATATTAATTAAATTAAATGCAAAATGTGCTGCATACTTTGCGGGCAAATGACAATGGCTAAAATGCCTAATGGTTGTGCTGTTGCCAACAAAGGGCAATTTGTGTCAGGTAATAAGTTATTAAATGAAACGCATGTAACATACAAAGAAAGAGACAGCCTGAGAGCCACAGAGAGAGAGAGAGAGAGAGAGAGCGAGAGAGATAGGACAACACAAAAGACAGCAAATTGTTGTTAATAAAATTAAAAATGTTTATCTTTGGCAACGATGCTGGGGCAAAAATCTATACAAAAAGCAAAAGCGTAGCACTAAAAAGACATGACCTCCCTGAGAATATGTGTATGTGTGTTAGTGTGTAAGTGTGTGCTGTGTGTGCTGTGTGTGCTGTGTGTGTGCGTGTGTTGAGGGGGGCCGCGAGAGAGCGCTCCGAAAAAAAGCTGGCAAATTGAATTTTCCCTGAGCAAAATTAAATTTTCCAAGGAAATTGAATTTTTTGATTAGTTTGCTTTTTGCATCTCACTCACACACACACACACACAAACACACAGGCTAAGCACAAGCAGAAGAAGAACAAGAAGCAGCAGCAAGAACAAAGAAGAAGCAGCAGCAACAGCGACAGCAGGCAGATGATTTAAAAGTAAAATTAAATTAAAAAACACAATTTTCATGTGATATAAATGAAAGCAATTTTTTTTGTTTCTTTCCTTTCTTTCTTCTTGCTGTTATTTAGTTATTTGTTTCCTTCTGCTTTTTGTTTTTGCTTTTTTCGCCGAATTTCATGCATATTTATATAGTTGCTTAATTTGTGATACGAAAACACAATCAAAATTTAAATTGAATGCCAGCGAACAGAGAAATGAGCTGCTAAAGAAACTTAAGCCTCAAATGTTCTAAATCCGCAAATAAATCAAAGCATGCGAAAGCCTATAGAAAAGGTATTAAAACAACGGGGGGTTCACCCTCCCCACACCCTTCTCACTGGCGGTAACAGACGGAACCGCAATTTAATGGCGTTACGCCCGCTTCCTCAGCATGGGATGATATCGAGCTCCAAACTCCCGACTCGATTTCAGCCACAATTCTCAACTCCATTTCAATTCAATTCAATTCGTTTGCGTGTCTTCTTTTTTAGTTGTATCTTCTCCTACTGCTTCGCCTCCTTCTCCTTCCCCTCCACCTTCTTCATCTCTTTTTGTTTTTTTCCTTTCTTTCTCAAAAATTGTACACACACATTATGTTTTTTTTTTCTCCCTTTATTTTTATTTGTATTTTTTTTTTCTTATATTTTGTTTGGCGCGGCATCGAAGTATTTTTAATTTTCTGCCTTTTGCACTTTTGCAGTGTTTTTACCGGCCATAAAAATAATAAAAATAAAACTCAAGCAAATGCGCCAAGAACGAAAACGAAAATGAAAACGTGTACGAAATTTGCGATTTTAATTAAATGATATGAAAATTGCAAGTCGCACGAAAAAGAAAACGAACAAAAAAGCACAATACAAAAGATGAAAAACAGGAAAGCGAGCAACTAACTAAAGCCGAATACAGATTGCTCTTTAAGGAGCTTAGAGAGTGTTCATATATTGATATTTTAGAGCATATTTGTTATAGAGAAGAATGTCTTCCCTAGAACATTTACTCTGATATCAAAGTTTGCTTTCTCTTTCTGGAATATGAAAAGAGTTTCCAGCTAAGAGTGATTGCTTTCTAAAAAGAGAAGTTTCTTTGTGAAATATTCATTAATTATTGGAGATTTTTGTGTAACTATTATCTAAGAAGATTGAATTACTTCTTATTGAACGATTCACAGCTTCAATCTCTGCCTGGGTTAGGAAATGAAATCTTCTAACTCCCATGATACCTTGCTCACTTAATATAAATTAAGTTATCTCTGCATTATACATTAACTAGAGTAATTCCTTGTCTAATTGATGACTAACTGAATGCAATTACTTAGTGATAGCAACAACAGAATTAACTGCTGCTATATCTTTTATAGTGATATCGATTATCTAAAGTTTTCATAGGATATTAAATGTTTTGCGCATTCATAAATAAGGCAAACTAAAGTTCTACTTGCATACACTATGATATTTGCCTATCTGGTAATAGAATCATATATTTTTTATGCTTGTGGAAAAGTTCAGGCTGATGACATAGTTATGATACCCTTTGAAAAGGCACAGGAAATGACGTTGCCAAAGGAAGCGTTGTGTGAGAGTTTCTGCAGTGTGTGGGCGTCTCTCTCTCTACCACTCCCTACCTCTCTCTCTCTACCTCTACCTCTGCCTCTCAAACCTCTCTCTGTGTGTATGCCTGCGTGTGTGTGTGTGTGTGTGTGTGTGTGTTTAAAGGGCGTGCTTGGACTATGTGGGCGTGGGTGTGGCACAACATGCCTTCTGATGAGACTGAGACTGAGACAGAGACTGAGGCTGTCATGTCTGTGCAATTATCATCAAGTTTGTTTATATCTTTGGTAATTTCGCGTGCGACATTTGAACTGCATTTGCAGTTGCAGTTGCCGCGTTTGCCAGCCAATTTATCAGCCTGGTGGCAAGTTCATTTGGCCAAAAGCTGTGTGCAACTTGGCAGCTCGCTCTTCATACTAACGCAACGTCATTGAATTATGTGGCGTTCATATTGAAACTCATGAAATAACAAAGACGCAGAGAAGAAGCGAAAGGATAGAGAAAGATGAGAGAAAGAAGGGGAAAGAGCGAGAAAGAACAGCAGAAGTAATAATAAAAGTAAGAAACAGTAACAGAAACACCAAATGAAATGTGCTGCAATATTAAAAATGTTGCCAACACTCGCTGGCTGTATGTGTGTGAGTGTGTGTGTGTGTGTGTGTGTGCTAAAGGAAGCAGGCAAAAATAATAATATAAAATGGCGGGTTGGGCAGCTTCTTGTTGTTGGGGAAGTGGCCATTTTGTTTTGCAATATATATATTGTTGTTGTTGCTGTTGCTGTTGCTTTTGCTGCTTTTATGGCTTTAGTTAGCTTGCAAGGCAGGCACTGACCAAATAGCAACACCTCCAACAACACACACACACACACACACACACCCACACACTCACTCAGACACACAACATTCCATTTTAATGGCACATTAAAAGCAGCTTGTGTACTTTATTATCCTTTTCGTTGTTGCTGCTGCATCCTGATCGCCGTTCGAGTTGGCTTTTGCCTGCTTAAAAGCCCGCCTAGCCGCAAAAGCCACATGATGTTGCACAGCTCAACAAACTTTGAAATTAAAAGCGAAAACTGTGCAACCAAATGTTGCAACTACTCGTGCTAGCTGCATTTAAATATTGTATATATATATATATACATAAAACTGAAGACACTATTTCCTACACGGACAATTCCCAATGCTTATCAATTGCAAAAGCTCGCGAGTTTTCACAACTTTGCCATAGCATTGCTGTTACTTATATTATCTGTCAAATATATCATTTGTTTTATTGTGTGTCCCCAAAGATGCATTGTAAAACATCTTGCAACAAAGTGCTTTAAGAGACTCTGAAGTCAGCCATTTGCATAATCATTGACAACATCCGTTTCCGTTCTAGGTTTTGCTTTTCTCATCACATTTTCATCACTTCCGCTGCAGCTGAAGCTGTAGCTGAAGCTGTAGTTGTTTCATTTCGTTGTGCCAAATAATAATTACGCAAATTTGTTGGCCAAAAAGTCGGGAAAAACAACGCACAACCCAAACTCAAACCAAGCTATTGCCTGTTTTTATCAACGGACATTATTTACTTGTATTTTCTCTGTATTTCTCTGTTGCATTTTGACTTTTTATTTGCCATGTTCTTGTTGTTGATTTTGTTGCTGTTGCTGTAAACTTTATGCATTAATTTTACATTTTCCTGCTGTTGCCCCCAGACCACCACTGTGTGTGTGTGTGTGTCTCTCTGTGTGTGTATGTGTGTGTGTGCCTGTTTGCATTAACTCGCCACATGCAAAATTTACGTTTATTTATTATGGTCGTGCCTGCAGCCACGCCCCCTGCTGCCAGCTGTACGCCTTCGTCTGGCTGTGGCAAACATTTTCGAGATTTCATATACATATACATATACATATACATATATGTATTTATGTATACATATATAGTAAAAGTTATGTAATTATCAAACTTTTAATGCTGCTGCAAGCGAGACAGAGACCAAGAGAGTGAGTGAGAGAGAGAGGGCAACACACATGCGAGCATATCATTCAGCTAACATCACAAATTGTACAATCTAAAGTTTACTTTTGCCCCCTCTCCCCCCCCAAAGTTACAAAAGCGATCGCTTAGAAGCTTAGATTTGATTAGCTTGAAGAGAATTCTCAAGCAGTTAAAGTTACGCGTTGCATATCTCATTAGCGTTTTTAGGTTTTTCTTTTCTTGTTAAATATGTTTCAAGTTTTATAATCAGCTAAACTCAAACAGTGTCTAGGTTGTGTTTATGCCTCAGACTCTGCAGACTCTGCAGTTTTGCTTACACAAATATTTGCTTAATATGCGACGCATTCAACCTGCAGCGATGTTCACTGTGGTCCATGAAGGGGTCATGTTGGCCATGTTGGCTTTTTGCCTTGTTTGGCCTTTGCTAGCGACTAATTTGATGTTTTGCCAACTAAAATACAAGCACACAAGCACAGGGGCACACATAGCATGTTGTAGTTGCATTATTATTATTATTATTATTATTGTTGTTGTTGTTGTTGTTCTTCTTGTTGTTTTGTGTGTTTTGGCTGTTGTCGTCAACGTTTCCCAGGCAGATCATTATAAAATCCCAAAAAATATTCAACTTAATCAGCGCATAAATGTTGAACAATTTTCTGTTAAATTTGCATAAAAAACCGGCACGTAAAAACGTTAAATTGTTGGCAATTTGTATATAAAATTTGTTAATTTATCACCAGGTAATTAGCGACCTGCTGCATGGCTGTTGCGATATGTGGTGGCGAAAACCCACCGAAACCAACGCAGCACAATCCACAGTCCACAATCCACACCTGACAACTTTCGCCTTCCGCACTGCGCACTCCTCCTCAGCTTCTGTTGCAGTTTCTTCTATAAATATGCCTAATTTGCATAAAATTCTAATTTAACTGTTTTTCTTGTTGCTTCTTCTTCATGTTGTTTTGTTGTTGTTAGTCGCAGCCATAGTATTAGTTGAGCTATCTCTTTTGCACTCTCACACTCGCAAGAGAAAATCTCTTCGTCTCATTCTCTCCACGTTTTATGATGCAATTTATTTTATTTTCTCTTTGTGTTTCTAGCAATTTCTTGTTATTTTTCTTTGCTAGAGAAAACCAAATTGAGAAAGAGAAACAATTTTCCATTATTTATTTTTGTTTTCTTCTTCTTCTTGTTCGTTTTCTTCTGCTTCTTCTGTTTCTTCTTTTGACACGACTGCCATTTTGTTGTTATAGTTGTTATTGTTATTGTTGTTGCTCATTCTCATGGCTGCTTCGATTATTTCACTTGCTGCTTCCTTTACTTATTGCTTTTGCTTTTGCTTTTGCCTTTGCTTTTGTTTTTGTTTGTTTTGCAGCAAACTTTGTCGATTCTTGTTATTCTCCCTACCTCTTCACTCTTCCTCACCCCCTTCTCCCACTACTCATCAATGTTGTTGTTGTGGTTGTTGCTGTTATCGTATCTGTGGCAACACATTATTTATATTTATATGTTTATTTTATAGTTTATTCATGCAAATTGCTATAAAAATTGCCTTTATTTTTACATTTTTGCCCGCTTCGTTTGGCTTTAAAGCAATCGAAATTGCCAGCGAGTGGGGCAAGTGGTGCAAGTGGTTTGAGGGTAGGCGAGCAGGCGGAGGTGGTTGTGCACCTCAGCTGTGTGGCACGTAAGAAAATCAATAAGCTTCCTCTACCGTTTCGTTTCGTTTCTTATTCTACTACTACTTCTTCTTCTTCCTTTTCTTATTTTTATTGTATTTATTCTCTCTCTATCTCTTTCCCTCCTTCTCCGTCTCCGTCTCCGTCTCCGTCTCTGTCTGTTTTTTAATTTCTTGTACGCGTGCATTCGTATGAATTATTTATAAACCTGCCTCGAAGCCGGCCCCCAAAAAGCATAAGCAACAATTTTTATGGCCGCGCTCGTTGAAAACAAATAACAAATAACGAAAACAAAATATCTGCATTTTTTATTATTATTATTTTGTATATTTTTTATTATTAGCTGCTGGAATTTCTGCCTCACAGAGTTTCCAGTTTCGCTAACAATTTTCTTTAATGTTTTTTCTTTTTTTTTTTATGTAGCGCAAAAAGACTGAAAAAGGTTGAAAAAAAAGTTTAGAAATCTAAAAAATGTTGCAGGCATTTTAAGCAGCAACACACACACACACACACAACGATTCACACACACAAAATATGCAAAATATTCAAATTTTCAAGTGAATTGGAATTTTAAGCAAATGAAATGTGTTTAGTGTGAGTTATTGAAGGGCGGGTTTTCTAAACTTTTAGTCATGGAGTAAAAGGGTTGCTTGGATCTTTTGGTTCATATAGAAGGGGTTGCATAGGGGTGAGGAGTTTCACATTAATGGGCGCGGAAGTTTTGTGGAATGGGGTAGCTGCTTAGTTGCCAGGCGACGAGTTTGTTTATTGTGTGAAGAGCGAAACTCGAGGCAGCTGCCTGCCTGCCTGCTGTCCACACTATCAATAAAAGGTCCTAGGCAAATAGCTACTAAATATTGTATATGTGCATGTGAAAGATATGCAAAGGTGTGTTCTATGCATAATGGAACCAATTAAATTGAGCTTGCCAACTATTGAAAGTTGTTTTGAAAGCATTCGACGTAATAATCGAGCTAACAAAACTGTCTGTCATCCAATTTGGTTAACAAGATGATTAGGAATTGCTTATTGGTCGATAAATTACAGTTGAGAACTTTGCAAGTAACATTAGAAAGGACATCAAATTAAGCTGATTACATAATCAGCATAAACTTTTGCTATATTAATGCTAACACAAATGGGACATCATAGCACGTAAACAGTACCATTAGGAGATTTGTGCGCAGAAGATACATAAATGTCTTTAAATTTCAATCATGAATTGCTATTGTTGAGTTTTGGGAAGCTGAAGCGTATTTGTACAATTGAACTCTACTCTGATCAAAGCAAAGTCTGAAGCTTCATACAAAATAAACAGATTAATAGAGTTCTATCCTTTGAAATGCTCTAGGAGAGACCATAGATACACGCAACTGCAGCACACAAGTATTGCATGTATTGGTGAGCTTTTAAAAGCTTCCTTGATCTACTTTAAAGGCCAGACTCGATTGCCTAGCTATGTGTGCCTCATTGATGTAAAAGCTCAGCTGTAGCTTTAGAGTTGAGCGCTTGCATGAGCAAAGTTATTTAATTAAAATACTTTTGTTGTAAATTTCATTAGAATTGAAGTTGCCACTTCATTAAATGCGAAAATGTAAAGCAATATTCACAGACTTGTGATGCTGATGTCGAATGTTGATGTTAATGTTGATGTTGGGACTCAGTCAACGCCCCGAAACCAAAAGTGCAATGCAAATGTGCGGAAAATGCAAGCAAGCAAGCAAATAATAATAATAATAATAATAATAACAACAACAACAACAGCAGCAGCAGCATATAGTGTAATGACAACAACAGCAAAGGAGAGAAGCACAAGCAGAAGAAGAATGCGGAGATGGAGGAGAAGAAGGTGCAGAGCAACAACGTGAAGCGAAGCGCATTAAAAATTAAAAACGCTCAAAATTCATTTAATACAGGTTTCTGGTTTTTTGCTTTTCCGTATGGTTTGCTTTTGCCTCCAGAGTGCACGACAAAATCAACACACACACACACACACAGACACACACATACGTACACTAATACACATACATGCGACCAATACAAGCATAAAATGCACATTACCGTCGCGTAAATGTAAAGGAAGAAAACTACGAATATTTTTCGTATGCACGCCCAATTTAAAATTAATTGCCAGACACAAAAGAACAGCAATGATGATGATGATAATGATGATCGGGATGATGGTGATGATGTGGAGCAGGCTGAACTGTTGCAGAAGGGCGTGCCCACAAATTGTGTATTTACGTACGTGTGTGGGTGTATCCATTGTTGGCCCTGACTGTGCACTGGAGTATGCATGCAGAAAATTAAAATTAATAATTTATATAATAAAACAGAGAGCAATAATAAAAACAAGAACAACAACAACAAGAGCAGCAGCCTTAATAACAATAATAACAGTGGAAGACAACTTCAAAGCGAACAAAAACAACAAATATAAATATAAATTCATTAAATGAAAATCCCTTTTTACTGTCGCATGTTAAATGTATAAAACAAACAAATTAAAAAATTATTTTCCATAATTGAGAGCAGCAATTGTTGCGAAGGCGCCAACAATTATGCGACAACAGCAACAGCAAGAACAACAGCAACTGCAACAGCAACAGCTGCTGTTGCGCTGCGCTGCGCCCTTAGTAAGGCCTGAAGTCCTCCAAATTGTTCAGGAAATTGCAGCAAATTGTAGGGCAGCATATTTTGCACAAGCAATGGGCGTGGCATGTTTATCAGCACGCAAAGTCAATGCACCCCATACAATGTATCTGCAGTCAGTTACTTAGCTGTACAATTAACACCACGCAACAGAACCTAACAAGCTTCTCAATTCGAAATGTTTCACAAAGTTATGCAAGCGAGGTGAACATAGATGAAGAAAAACCTAATAATATGCAAGCAAAGTGAACATAGATGAAGAAAAACCTAATAAATAATTTTTAAATATATTTAACTAGATGTTAAGCTAATGCCAAAGAGACAAGGAGGCATTTCTTTACAATTCAAAGTTAATAGACTTAGAATTTAACTTAAGATGCCAAGTGAATTTCAATTAAAAGCATTGTGAGATTTATCTATTCACATAATCTGCTTTTGTGAATGCTTAAAGAGATCTATAGTTCAACTCAATGCTTAAATTTTCATTCCTTATTTGATGCGATTGTGTTTTGATAGATAACGTTGTTTAACGAGCACTTACAATCGAATTATCGATTGCCTAAATCGTCTAATCGATATGATTACATAAACGATCTGTCAGTTTTCCACGACTTTTTCCAGTATCCCAAGCAGCTTTCACACGCTTCAGACGCCGTGCTAATAAGGCTGTCTCAGTCGTTGATCGTATTGCTCAACTTAAATAGATTTCTTGTCAAGTTTTCTTTTGTTGTTTGTTGTACCTGTTTTTGTTGTTGTTGCTTCTCTTCTTCTTGCTGTTTACATTGGGTTGGCATAAAACAATCAGGCAAAACCATCAACAATCAGCCAAGCGACTGTTGCATTTTTTTGCTCTTGCTTTGGCTGCTTTTTTTGCAGTTTTGTTCTGTGCAGTGTTGTTCTCGTTGTTGTTGTTGCTGGTGCAGCTGTTATTTGCAGGCTATGTTAGTTGTTGCTGTTGGCCCAACCCAAGCAATAATAATAATAATAACAGCAACAACATTGTACACACAGCAACGTCGAACTTTAATTGCATAATTATGTGCAGTTTGCAATTTATCATTTTCATTTTTCCATCTTGTCGTTGTTTTTTTTCTTCTTCATCTGTTTCTTTCCTTTGCGTCTTGTTTTGTTTCGATTCTTTACGTTCCGTTTCGTTTCGTTCCTTGCTATTTGTTGTTTTTGCTTGTCTGTAATTTATGTGCTCGCTGCTGTAGTTGCTGCTTCTTCTTCTTAATTTTTTGCTGTGCCATTTGCGAGCGAGCAAAGAGTCAGAACGTGGCAGAGGGAGATGGTGCGGGTGAGGGAGAGGTTGAGCAGCGGCAGCAGTGTGAGAGGGAGATGACAACATGAAATTTAATGCAGCGCAAATATTGTGCATATTTTTGTTGTTGCTTGCGCTCTTTTTTGCTGGCGATGTTTGTAGCCGTTGTTGTTGTTGTTTCTGTTGGCGTTTTCGCTTTTTGTTGTCCCGCCCTTTTGTCGTGAGCTGCTGTGTGTGTGTGTTTGTGAGGGCGTTCTGCATTCGCTTTATTAATTATAATTTATGTTTAATTCCTTTCGTGCTTATCGCAATGTTTAAAATCGCCAAATGTTCATTTGAAGCGCGGCCGGCCTGCAGCTGTTATCCCTTTCTTATACTCGTTCTTTAAAACTCTCACCTCTCCCCTCTTTCCCTGCGTCAACTCCTCTCCAACGCTTAGAGCATAAGTTGCAGACTCTCGCGTGCGTGGGAAATCGCATTGCCAATCAAGCAATTAGCGAGTGCCATCAAATGTGCATTAGGCAGCAGCAGACATGATAGCGGAGAGAGGCAGAGAGAGAGGGAGTATGAGAGAAGAGGAGAGAGAGAGGTAGAGAGTGGGAGAACGGAAGAGAGACAGCGAATATTCATGCCAGACTTATGTACAGCAACAAAAACACTTGTGCATTTGCAATGTGACAAAGTTCGAGGCATGTCTATGACCGTTTTGGCATTTCGGCTATTGCCAGAGGGAGCAGCGGGAAGGGGAACAAGGGGTTAAGAGCAGCAGACGAATGTGGAGTGGGGGCGACGGTAACGGCAACGACAACCAGACGACGCTGCTGTGTGTCGTTGCATTAAACAGTAATAACAAGAAAAACAACAAACAGAAGATCTTTGGGCAAATAGCAAGAGGCTGTGATTGAAGAGACACGAGAGAAAGCACAAAGAGAATGTGATAAAAGCGTAGAAAATATTGAAAAACAAAGAAAATTAGTTGCAGAGCATATGTGCGTATGTCTATGTGTATGTGTGCAAAAAGTTGACTGCCAAAGACAACAACAGACAACAGACAGCAGATAGAAGACAGAAGACAACAGACAACGGCGGCCAACGCGTCGTATGAGCAATGCCAATGCAATGGCGCCGTTTCATGTTTTAAGGGTTGAACTAATCACAGACAATGAGTGTTAGTCTGTGTGTGTGTGTGTGTTGTGTTTGTTGCGTTTGTATCTGCGCACACGAACAATGGCTTAGAGTCAACTCCCGAGGGTGTCGTGGTGAGGAGTGGTGAGGCCGGCAGAGCGGGTAGTGAGGAGAAAGCACTGGCACCCGCACCGGCATGGGCAACGGCAGCAGCACTCAGCATTGAGTCAAATTGCAAATGGCAATTGCCTGGCAAAATGCGTGAAGCAATTGCAAAGAGACCGGCAACAACAACAGCCGAGCACATAAGTATGCTATGGTAAATTGCGGCCGAGCTTAAAGCCAAACTTAAAGTGCCACAAATTGAAGGCGAAAGAGTCCAAAAAAATGTAGCGAAATGAATATAAAAAAAAAAAAAAAAAAACAAAAACAAAAATAAATATAATAAAAACAAAAATAGCTGAACGCGAACGGAAACAACCCCCGTGAGCGCACTTAATGCATGCCAAAATTAAAGCGACTCCACAGCAGTCGACCAACGCCCACCCAGTGCCCCCCCCTCACAAATACACACACACACACATATATATATATATATATATATATATATGTATATGTATATGTATATTTATATATGATTGTGTACTTGTGTGCTTGCTTGTTTATATAAGGCATTATAGACGCGCATTTCATATGCCGGGAGGTTGGGGGTGGCAATTGAAAAGCTTTACTGCTGCCATCGCCAACGCTATAGCCATAGCCATCGTCGTCGACGTTGCCGTTGCCGTCGTCGTCGTTGCTTTTCTTTGCTTGCTTTTTTGCCCAACAGACTCAGCGAAGCGAGTGCAACTTGAAGAGTTTTGGAATAATGGAGAATGGAATAATTTAACAATTGATATGATTTTAAAGTTATTAAATATTACATAAAAATAGCTTGAAAATAAGTTACAAATATAATATATACTTTTCTAATGATGATTCATATTTTTTAAATTATTTAAATTATTATTCTTCCAATTATTAATTTAATATGAATTCAGCTAAGATAAATGTGCTTTCTCCGAACTACTTTGCTCTCTCTCTATCTCTCTCTCTCTCGTCATCTATCTGTACCCTTTCTGCCTTTTATTTTAAATAATTTATGCATTTATGCAGTTTTTAAAACATTAAGTGTTACAGTATTATAGAAAACGAATGAGCAAATCATCAATTCGAGTGAAACGATAATTCTTTAGTTATAAATAAATGTGTTGCTAAATAATTTGTTATACTAATAAAGATAAGAGTATAAGTATTATATTTACTATTACTTTATTATTGATATAAATATCTATGATTATTGTCTTTTTTTTGCATTTTAAAGCATCAACGAATTAAATTAAACAAACTTCTGTTTAGCTTCTCAAATGTATGCTCTAAGATCGCGTCAAATAAGGTACTTATCAAGCAGCCCTCGTATGATGTGCTATATAGACAACATGGCATATACTTATATGTGTGTGTGTGTGCCTGGCATGCACATTTATCAAGTGTGTGTGTGTGTCTATGTGTGTGTATATACGTACATTTAGTCGAAGCTGAAGTTGCTGCTATGTGGGAGCGTAAGCAAGAGCAGCAACAACAACAGCAGCAATAACAACAACAGCTGAGAGCTATATACGTATGTGTGTGTGTGTGTGTGTGTACGAGTGTGTGTTAGGGGTTGGGGCTGCTCTGGGGGTTGCTACGGCTGCTGGTGTGGGGGGGACAATGTGAAGTTTGTGGCGCGTAAGACAAGGCAAGAGAAAGACAGAAACAGCGTGAGAGACAACAGGGCAAACAGAGAGAAAAAGAGATAGATATCAAGAGACAGAGACAGAGAGAGAAAGCGAGTACAGTAGAGGGCTGAGAGAGTGAGAGAGAGAGATGGAGCAGGAGGTGGGGGAGGAGAGGGCAGTAAATAAAAAAACAAGTACACAAGAAATTAACGAGCAAACGATTTTTATGGCAGCATTTTGTGCCTTAAAGCGCTTAATGCGCTTTATAGCTACGTATGTGTGCGTGTGTGAGTGTGAATTTATGTATGTGTATATGCAAGTGTGTGTTAGTTGAAAAATGTTTTAAAAATGACATGCTTCGAAAGTTTAAGCAATTTATGTTCATTTTAAATTGAATTTCAAATTTATTGCTGCAATTTTGTCTGCCTTGGTGTGCGTGTGTGTGTGCGTATGTGAGTGTGTGTGTGTGTGTGTAAAGCACAGGAAACGGAAGTGCTTGGCTTTTGTTTAAGTCTGTGTATGCGTAAAGTTGTAAATTTTATTGTTTGCTGCTGTTGCTGCCACTGTCGCTGCTGCTGTTGTTGCTGTTGCTGTTGCAAGAAAATTAATTACGCAAAAAATGCGAAGGAAAAATGTTTATCCTTAAATTGAATTTAAATGTCAAATGCAGGGAAATTGATTTAATAATTGAATAGCAAAATGTATGCAGAGGACAAGCAGAAGCCTGTTGAACCTCGACACAGAAGGTCAATCAACTCTTGTCAGAATATCCTAGTCTCAAAAAGGAAAATGCGTAAATGTAAATGTTTTTTTTTCTCTTTTCTTTTCTCTTTTTTTTTTTTTTGGAAAATGCGAATCCCTTCGTAGCTGCTTTTGGGATTGCCCCTTAGACGTTGGCCAGACGTTTGTCTGCCAGCTCTGGACACAAAGCCGGACAGCAACAACAACCAGAGAGAGAGAGATAGAGAGCAAGAAAAAAAGGAAAACTTTTTGAAAAGGACATGCAAATTGGGCTTGGGCGCAGGTCCTTGACTCAGCAGTAACAGCAGCAGCAGCAACAGCAGCAGCAACAGTTGCTAAGTCGCCAGGCAAAAATAGCAACAACAAAAAAAATTGGAAAAAGGACGCTGACAAAAGGTTGACGACACTTGGCAGCCCGCAAAAGGATACAGGACGACAACAAGGAAGAAAAAAAGGCAAGGAAAACAAAATTTCGGGGGCACAACGGAAGTGAAAGTCAAGCCTGCCAGTCTTTGCCTCTTTGCCTTTTGTATAGCCCAAGGATACATTTGTATAACAACCACGACAGCAATATCGTTTGCCCCTTTCGTGTTGTTGTCCTGTTGTTGTCCTGTTGTTGCGTCTGCCCTCAAAAGGGTCAAGTGCGTGCGCGTGGCAAGGACCGGCGATGAGTCCAACAGTTAAAACGGCATAAAGGGTTAAGCGAACTCCCCGAACATAATGAAGCGCAATGACCTTTTTTTATTTGAGGTTGCTGTCGTTGCGGGTGTTGCCTTGTGCTGCTGCTGTTGTTGTTGTTGCTACTTATTATTAGATGTAGCAAAGGTTTTTATTTTCATTTCTTGCATGACCTTGGCCCAGTCATGGGACCTTGAACTTGTTTGCCAAAGTGAGGCCCAAAAATGAAACCTTGACATTGAAATGGTTTCCTGCTAAATGAGAGTTGTTAGTTGTTGTTGTTGTTGTTGTTGTTGTCGCTGTCGTTGTTGTTGCTGCTGCTTCGCGCTCTTTTTTGGCTCGGTCAGATTTCAATTGGCAACAGACAGCAAGCGTTGCCTCGGGGCCGCTTTTGACGTGGCCCAAACTGTCGACAGCTGTTGCTGCCAGTTGTCAGTTGCCAGTTGCCAGTTGCTGGTTGCTGGTTGGTTGCTTATTGGTTGCGTGGCTTTAGCAACGCTTTCATTGTTCAGCTTAAGTGCCACAGAGATCGGCGCATGCCAACACACACAAAAAAGAAACAACAATCTTTGGCTTTCATAAAACTCAACCACAACAGGAGGGAACTCCTCACGTGCTGCGTGTGCCAAAAGTCTGGCACTGAGACTTGCTCTTGGCCTGAGACTCGTCTCGATTACGTTTCGGTTTGGAACATCACAAGTGTTGCCAAGTGTTGCTGCTGCTGTTGTTGCTGTTGCTGTTGCTCTTGAGGATGGACGACAAATTGTCTGCCTGCTGCCAGTTGCCAGTTGCCAGTTGCCTGCCCCATTGCCTGTTGCCTGTTGCCTGTTGCCTGCTGCCGTGTCTGCTGCCTGGTCTGGTCGTGGCTCTGTTTTTTACGAGCCGCATGTAAGCTCTTTGGGTATCATTGCCATGGCATCGCCACATCGTCACATTGCCACATTGGCACAGCTCACGTAGGAGTCGCTTGTCGTCTGCTGTGTTGCTGCCACAATCACAGTCTCTCTCTACCCCCCTCTCTCTATCTCCCTCTATCTGTCACGGCTGGTGGCGGTGCCTCGTTGGCTACTGAGGTAGCCGCCATGGCGCCGACATGTTCAGCATGTTGTCCATTTATGTGCCCCTGCCTCTCTTGCCGCTGTGCGTCGTTTTTTTATGCCCCCCAGTTTTTGTTTTTGTACGTTTTTGTGTGTTTTGACTGATGGCCAAGGTGTGGCCAAGTCGCGGACATGCTTTGACATTGTGTGGCCAACGCTAACCAGGCGGCAAGCAGGCCAACTGGCAACCAGGTAGCAGGCAATGTGCCAGTGGCATGGGACATGAGGCATGAGGCATGAGGCCAACCAGCCTGTTAGCCAGGCCGCAACCCGTTGAGCGGCTTTTGAGCGGCGCCTAATTAGACGTTAAGTGCAGCGTGCGGCTTCCATTCAACTTGTTAAAGCCACTGGCCACACTCGGACTGCGACTCTCTGCCACTGCCACACAGTGGCTGCCACAGTTGCTGCCTGGGGGGTCCCCTCTCCTTCTCCCTCTCCCTTCCACTCATCCACTCTTCCTCTTGTGCTCTGCTTTTGTTCGTGTCCAAACATTGTGACAGCTGATTGCATCGCTGGGGCATGCCTCTCTCTGTCTCCTTCTCTTTCTCTCGCCGTCTCTCTCTCTCTCTCTCTCTCTACGTGTTGACTAATTGCCGCCAACGACGCGTCGTTGCGCATGTTGCACGTTGCACGTTGCCGCTGCAGAACATTTGATAAAAATTCAGTTCATTTGCAATGGGTGGCAGCTAGCAAACGCGTGGGTGTTGACTTCAACAACAACCATAACAACAACAACAGCAACAACAATTTGTGCAGCACGCCAGCGAAAATATGCTAAAGCTTACACTGTGCAACAAAGTGATGAACAAAGTGAGAGAAAGAAATAGAAAGTTTTAAAGGTAATTTAAGAAGGAAACGCTTTTGTTTATGGTTAGATTATATATATCTCTGAAGACAGAGTGAGAAAAAACTAAACTTATTTAAATGGAGAGAGAGAGAGAGAGAGAGAGAGAGAGAGAGAGAGAGAGAGAGAGAAAAGTAATTGCAAGATAAACTCAAGCGTTCTTCTCAGGTGAAGACAGCGAGTTGGAGTTGCGAGTATTCTTAACGTATAATTAGTTTGTTAATTACCTACAATTTAAGTAGAAAGCAAATACAATATTTAATAAGAACTGAGATGAAATTGAGCTGCTTTATTAACTTATTTTATATCTGTGCATAATTTTACTAATTTTTCATACAAAAGCAGACGAAACTAATTAAAAACTTGAGCCAATCACAATTTGATACTGTGAACAATAAGACTGATTTTGAGTGGAGAACGAAATATGTGTTGTTAACTATAGACCAAATAAAAAGAGGCTTATATCGAGAGTCTATCTATGTAACTTGCATTTGAAAGTTATAACAATTATTACGAAGAATTCTTTTAACCAGAGAAGTGACTAAGCTTCACTTTACACAGAGAAGCAACTAATATTATCTTTAGATAGTTGCAGAATAGTAGTTAATATTTAATAATAATAGAATCAATATTATGAGAGCATAGTAAGCCTGAATTCCCATTGACTGGATTTATTTTTACCACAAGAAACTTAATTTCAAATTTCAATTTTCAGCTGCACAGAAAGCTATTTCAGGATCAGAACCGTTTCTCTCTGTCTGTCTTGCTCTCTCTCTCTCTCTCTCTCCAAAGAATAACAGAAATTGCAACTGCAATTCTTGTTGCACAGTGTAATGTTTGTTAGCGTGGCACGTTGACCATTAAGAGCACAACCTATAAACTCAAATGTGCACATATGCAGATTGCATGACGCGCAGTGGCAACAAGTGGCAGCTGGCGAGGACTGGGATGACATTGGCCGTGGCACTGTGACCGGGACAACGGTAGCTGGCATTAAGTGGCAAGTGGCAAGTGGCAAGTGGAGAGTGGAAAGTGGCAAGCGGAACAGGGACAGCCTCTGGGGCGACAGGCAACAGGCAACAAAGGCCGTGGCCACGACACGGACATGAACAATGGCTCGCAGTGCTTTGTGCTTTGCCAAAAATGCGCTTGCAACAACATGCAAACATGAATGCGGCAGCTGACGTTGCCACGTTGCACACTGCCTGCCAAGGATTGGATTGGACTGGATTGTGTAGGTGTCAGCAGAGTTGAAGCTACGTTTTTGTGGCGTTTGTCCTTGCGCCATGTTTCATGTTTCATGTTTCTTTTTGTTGTTGTTGTTGTTGCTGTTGTTTTTCTCTCTGTGTGTGCGAGTTTGTGGCAGTCGATAAAGGTCACGAGCTGCCAAAATGCCAAATGCAACGCGACCTGAATTTTTGGCAACCAAAAGAGGCAGCAAGGCAGCAAGGCAACGAGGCGGCGAGGGAACGAGGCAAGCAGCTGTTGGCAGCTGTTGTTGGTCACTGGGACAAACGAATGAAACTTCACTTTCACCAGCCAACAAAAGGCTGCAACAACATGGACAAACTTTGCAAACAGCAACTGTGGCAGCGGCATACTAAATGCCAACGGGCTGCCAACAGACAAGAACCAAAAACGAGAATCAGAACGAGAATGAGAACGAGAACGAGAACGAGACTGAGAATGAGTACGACACCCAAGTGCGCGACTGAATGGAAGACCAAGTCAAGTACAAGAGCAACACTCAGATGAAGACGGAGACGACGACGGCGACGACGGCGACGACGAAGACTTAGACTCAGTGGCAAGACCATGAGGCAAGACCAATTCAAAGCCACCGGCTGCTCAACCGCAGCAAAACTTAAAGAAGCTGCCGCCACTGCCAACGCGATGGCGTTCAATGTCAAGCGTGGCAACGTTAGAGGCACGCAGCTCGTTGATGCCACAGACGGAGTCAGAGTCAAAGCCAAGGAATACGATGCCGCCACTTGGCGACTTGTTGCACGTTCATGCTCCCCCTCTCTCTCTCTCTCTCTCTTCTATGCTCTTGCACACACTCCCAGCTTGCCATTTTATGAAGCAACGTGATTTGGCTACGACTGCGCTGCTAAGGATGTGGCATGTTGCTTGTTGCCGGTTGCCAACGTTGCCGTCGTTGTCGTCTGCGTTTTTATGGGCTTGCCAAAGGAATGTCAAGTTGCTTATTCAATGTGTATCTGTGTGTGTGTGTGCGCACACCAGGGAGTCATGCCACACAGTGTGTGTGTGTGTGTGTGACAGCAATGACGACATAATCAACGCTTCATTGACGGGCAACCTGGTTGCCAGTTGTGGACATAAACACAGCTGTTGCTACTGCCGTTTTACAAGACAAATCGTCAGATTAAAGCAGCAGCAAACGGCGGCAGCCAACGACTGTGGCATGCCACCAACAAGTTCACAAGGACACACAGACACAGGATGTGTCGACAATGCGAAGGAAGATTCTGCTGTGCTGTGAATGACTCCACAGTTTGGTTAACTTTTTACGACCCAAAGACCGTAAGGTGTCCTGCCGAGGAGGCAAATGACATTGTCGAAGTTGCGTGCCACATTTGCTTGCCACTCAAGCCAGTTGAAGCAGCAGACGTGGGAAAACTTAAGCGAAAAGTTTAGGCCAAGACATCCTTGGACTAAATATGCTGTTCATTTATATGCAGATACTTATTTGGCAGTCGAATGTTTGCCCAGGGATGCAAAAGTTCAAGTAGAAACAATCAAACGAGGGACTGTACTATCGCAGGAGGTATTATCGATAGTTTATTCTATGAATCGATTATATTATTATTATTTTTGAGTCTTTTAGTACTCCCGCGTTGCTTTTCTCTAACTATTTCCTAATTCTAATCCTATTTACATTTTTGAAACTTGTCTTTTTATAAAGTACATATACTATCGATAGTACTATATATTATTGATATCGTAGTATATTCAAGTCTATTAATATTCCTATTTGTCTTATCTTCTTCTAACTATTTGCTATTGCTATTTCTTCTTCCCAAACTTCTACTATCATTGATACTATCTACAGTATACAGATTTGAGACAACTACATAGTAATGATTCTTTCATTGAACTTATCTAAATTCAGATTATCAATACTATCGATATACGTACGGACATTATTAATGCCATGTTCAATAAGAAATACATGCTCACAGCCATCTGACGCAATGCCAACATAATCGCTACCTAATTGACTGCGACTTGGCCAAAAGGGACGCCCAGCTGTTGGCCCGGCAGTTGTCATTGTGGATGTGGTTGTGACTGTGGCTGCCGTTGCCTTTTGCTGGAATGTGTGTTCGGTTATGACGTCGTCGACAAACTGTGTGAATGACTGTTAAATTAGAGAACTTTTTACGAGGCAAACGCGACCTTGAAAGCAAAAGGGAACCCGGCAGCAATGAAAGTTGCGTGTCAAGCCCATGGCTAAGGTCAAAGTCAAAGCCAAAGCCAAAGGCAAAGGCAAAGCCAATGCCGATGCCAATGTCAGCCTCTGTCTAGCTGACGCCAGTCTCAGTCCCAGTCCCAGACGAAGTGGAGTCCCTGTCTGTCCGCTGTGATTCCCCAGTTGCCGGTCGAGAGACCCTCCTCGACAAACAATACTCGTAAGTAGCTAGGTTTGGCTCTGTGACTGGGTCTGGGTCTGGGTCTGTTTCTGCTTCAGCTTCTGCTTCGCTGTTGCCTTTTGTGTCTGTGACTGGGTCTTGCTACGTGCCGCATGTTGTTGCTACTTCAGTGGCCGCCTTTGGGAGCGTAACTTTGTCTGCCCTTTTCGCTTGTTTTTTTTTCTTCTTCACTTCGGTCGCAGTCTCGGGTCTGCTGAATGATGAAGTTGATGCCGCAGAGAGAACCGGCAAATGGTGACCCCAAATGCCTTGCTACGTGCCCCGCGTGGTGGATGGATTATGCTGTTGCCTGCTGCCTGCTGCCTTTGGCTTTTTGCGCGCACTCGCCTCTTGTTGCAAGGAGGAGGATGGTAGTGTTGAGCAGGGGGAGAGCAGTTGATGCCCATTTGCCTGCGCAAACAATGCGGATGCCCCAGCGTGATGACGTGGAAAATGTTGCCGGGCATGTGGCACATGCCGCGAAAACCATTCAAACTGCCACTGCCGACTGAGTCAGCATTTGGCTCTGGTTACTCTGGTTGGCAAGGGAATGAGACGGGGTTGGATATGGGTCTGCGTTTGGGTCTGGGTCTAGGTCCGGGTCTGGGCCTGCGACTAGGTCTGTGCCACCGCAGACAAACTGTCTACAGTTGCCGCGTGACTTAATTAGCTTGCTCGACTGTGAACTGTGGACTGTGGACTGCGGACTGCGGACTGTGATTGGGATTGTGACCATGGCCTGGTGTAATAAAGTCAAGTAGCTGAAGGCGTTAACAGTAGCTCAGTTGATTGGATGAAGGGACAGTTGGATAGATAGATTGTTGAATGGATGGATGCACTTACCCCAGTTGTTGGTGTTCCATTGCCAGCGGCAACTGCTGTGGCATTAACGACAGCGGCACTGGCGCCGCTCGACTTGCCCTTGCCCCGTCCACGCTTTGCATCTGCACGAACGGGTTGTCCATCAGCTCCATAGATGATCTGCAACGGCCAATGAGAAAGTATAGTATTGAATTAGAACTGCTATCATTTCGTTGATATAGATGTAGATGTTATACATCTATTACTTTTAAGCACAATGCTTTAATGCTTAAATTTATTTACAACTGTGGCAAATAGCTCAACAAATATTTGGACTTGTTTACAGCAAATTAAAGTGCCATTTGCATTTGATTGCAACATCAATTTTCAGCATTATTGTTTCAAAATAAGTAAGAATTGGCGCATAGCCAACTTAACATAAATTCAAAACCTGCGCGCAGCAGTGATAGCGAAGACACAAACCAGCGCTGTTAACAGCATTGCAAAGCAGTGTTCTTAACAGCAAACCATCAAGCAGTGTTCATTAACAGTTCACCTTTTACTCTGTTAAGTTAAGCAGTGTACAATGCCTCGTTGTACAGCAGTGCACTGCTTATATATTTTCTGGAGGCAAGCAGTACACAGTACCCACATATTTTTAGTGCAAGCAGTATAAATTGCACTATATTGAAGTAATTCAGAGTACACTGTGTACACGATAATAAAATTCTGTGTGAACGCACGCGTTTTGCTAGCGTTTTTTTTAGCACTGCTTACATTACATTTGAAGCGATTTTTGGCATTGATAAAAAATATATATTAACTACATAAGCATAATTTAATATAAATGTTATTATGTATAAAAGCAATTTTCATAAATTCCAATTCCAATTGAAACTCCGAATAAAAGTCAATGACCTTCCAAGCAATTGCCCAAAAGTGAAGATTCTCCACCAAAATGATTGTACAACTGGGAATTAGAGGGATGCGTCTGCTTGTAAGATGAGCCATTGATAATTCCAATAAGCATGACAAATGCTGCAAGACTTATAGCCTGCGACTATAAAACCGAACTCGGCATCTATTTCCGGCGAAAAAGTCATAAATATAATTCCCAGAGTCTGAGACGCGGCTGCGTCTTAAAGTGCTCCTACGCTCAGGAGCCCATTAAGCAAAGTGCTGGGAACGAATAAGCAACGAACGCGCAACGGTAAACGCTAAACGGAAAATTGAATATCCAAATGGAAATGGAAATGGAAATCTTCAACACACACACATACATACACACACACACGCACATATGTGGTGCGCAGGCGCGGAGACTTGTCTTAAAATAGACGCAGTAGACGCAGACGCGACATATGGGCGCAGACGAGCGCCAACTGTAGGATCAATGCAAGAGGGGGAGAAGAGGAACTGCGTGCAGGAATGGGGGGAGTTTGTTATATGGAAATGGACTCGAATACTTCGCAGGAGTGCTGCTGGAATGCTCATGTCTCTACGGTACGGCACGGATCGGGGGATTGGAGTGAGTCTGAGTGACAGACGGCTGCGCCTTAACGGTAAATAAGCAATGGCAGGCAGATGCAACAGCCGCAAACGGAAGATTGAAGACTGTGGCAACATTTACAATGTTGGCACGCGCAGGCGCGCACACAGTGGCAGCAGAGGGAGCACATGTTGCCAGCACATCAACATCAGCAGCATCTTTGCCAAGGGCTGCAATCGCATCCACATCTACATCCACAGCCACATCCACATTCACATTCACATACACTTTTAGCAGCAGTTGTCATTTCGGAAGCAATTATTTTAATGCAAGCTGCAAGCGTGCCATGCTCCCAGTCGTAGTCCCAGTCTCAGGCTGCAGACCCAGACGCAGTCGCAGTAGCCCCCTCAAGTGACATCAACAACAACGACAACGACAACGACGACGACGACATCTTGTCGATGTCACATGGGCTTGAGATTTCGGTTGCGCATTACATACACATATAGTATAGATGTGGAGCTGGGGGGGATGTTGATCTAAATTTAGTCAAGCTAAGAGTTTCAGAGGTGATTTGACTGACTCTTCTCGAAATTGATATGCCATTGCCAGCATTCTCAACGTACAGTTGACTCCAAAAACAAAGCAAGTTCAATAACAATTAAGTGACAGCATTGAAGACAAAGCGGACTCCCTAAAGAACTCAGACATATGGTGTGTATTCCATGAGGATGTGTAATTAATTAAGAAAGAGGAGACTTAACTTGAATATTTCAGGTATTTCTATCTAAGCTTTTAGAACTGTAGGTAAATAATTGGTATTCAAACAGGAAAATAAATGATATTTGGATTTAGAAGAATATTTTGAAGAAGCTAAACTAATTGAAAAGAAATTCAATTAAGTTCAAGTCAAATAAATTTAGTTGAATTATGCGAGTTGCATCATTTTCTTTCCCACAACTTTTAATTACTGTATCAAATGTTATTAACTTTCCCTTTCACTCTTTCTCAAGCTAAAAACTTAACTTTTAAGCAGTCCTGTTTAAAATAGTTTGAGTATTCATACTTTCCTTAATTTATTGCACTTTTTAAAACCGTTTAATCTAAAACAAAACGGATTTAGTGCAAATGGTGCCAAATGGCGGGCGAAAGTGAAAGCAGCAAGGCCTAAGAAAAGCTGTGGCAAGTCGTCAACCTTTGCCTAGACATAACAGCTAAACAGGCACACGCAAACACACTCAGGCCCCACACACACACACACACACACACATAGGGAAACAATCAACTTAACCGTAGACGTTGCTAAGAAACGACGGCATCATGAGGCCGTCGACCTAAAAAAGCTGCCTAAAATTGGGCCAAAAATAGGCAAGCAAACACACACACACACATACACATACATATATATATATATGTATATTATGGTGAGCAGCTGTTTCCGGTTCCTTTGTGGGCAACCTCACATCCTGCATAAACGCGCTGACAACTTATGAACAGCATACAAAGAACCAGTTAGGGAATCAATTTTTAAATCATTTTTTTCTGAAGCTTTTGCCACTTTTTTGTTAACTTTATTAGCGCCAAGAACGGCAAACGCATGTTGACTTAATTGCCGTTATTAGTTGTCGTTTGTTGTTGCTGTTATTGAGGGCAACAAAAAAGTTGCTTCTTGGGCAGCAGCTGCGACACAATAATGAGACGTAATTTGGATCCTCTTCAGGTTGCCGTTCCTGATGTTGACTCAAAATGCCCGACGGCGTCCAAAGTGTGTGCAACAGGTAGCCAAGTTAAACCGCAAAGGCCACACGCATACGCACACACATCGCACATACACACACATACATATACGCAATCATGTCAGAACCTGACCTAGGCCAAGTGTATTTCGGGTAGGTGCCGTCGCAGCACAGAGAAATAAATGGATATACAAAAAAAAAAGAGCACAAAAAGTGGAGCTCCGAGTAGCCCTATCAAAATGCTGAAAGCCCGCACATGCAGACTGTAGACTGTTGCGCCTTTTATGACACATTTCCCCTCTCTTCCTTCTATCCCCGCTCGCCTCTTCCATGCCTTCGCTGCCCAACAACATCAACAACAACAACAGACGCCGTCATCATAATGAGCAAATGGGCGCCCCATAAAAAGTTGCCAACGCTTTTTGGGCACAGCTCAATGTGCGTGTCTGCGACAGAGAGAGAGAGTGTGTGTGTGTGTGTCAGTATACTCTGGGCTTTTGGCAACCCTTCGCTTGATGTATTGCTGCCCGTCTTTAGGGCTTAAGTCCCAACTTGTTGCTGATTCCCCTTTCGAGATGCCTAACTGAGGTGCTGCCTGCTTATCGAACCATTGCCCCTTGCTCCTCGCCCGCTCTAATTTGGGCCTGAAGTTCATTCAACTGTCTAGGCAACCCTCGCAGCTTCGCTATGTTCTCTACTCTTTTTTAATTGAGCGACAACCTTGACCTGCTCCTGCTGAAGCATTCTCTGGGTAAATGTGCCAAAAATATTAATTATATCCAGAGAAATGCCTGATATTTGGAATTAGAGCAACAACCCTTTCTCAGTGGGATCAGGGAACAGGGGAGCGGAGAGAGGAGAGAAAGGCGAAGCCACAGTAGATGAAGTAGGCACAATATTGATTTTCATAGCAACAACAGTGTGCTTGTCCCCGCCCCCCCAGGCAAATCATATTCAAGGTTAAACGCACCTTCCGCATAGCGACAGACCCAGCCAGGAGTTGGGAAAGGAAATGGCGCTGGGAAGGAGCAGGGAAAGCAACAGGAAGTGTCGTCTCGTCTGAGCACATGCAATGTTAATCTTTGTTTATTTTGATTATCACTTTCGTGACGACAGCAGCCCCCAAAATGTGGCAAGCTCCCCTTCAGCCTTATCAAGTGTTGGGGTTTGCTGATTAGCCTGCGCTATGGCGAATGTCCTTGAAGTCTGTGGCTGCGATTGCGTGACTGAGCAAGTGAGCCACTGAAGAACTGAGGAACTGAGCAACTGACTAAATGACTAACTGTTGTCTGACAGTATGATTGTCTGGTTGTCTCCGTGTCTGCGTGTCTGGGCTTTAGGTGTTAGCTTGTTGCGGGTTGCCTGGCTGAATGGATGATTCATGTGGATTGGGAGGCTTCTGCCGCCAGGCAGGATTTACTTTTCTTTTCCTTATTTTTATGTTTTACTTGTTTGGCTTTTATAACGACCATATCCCATTTTGATTGTGGCACTGCGTTCTCTGCTTTTTCGGGGGTTGACTTTTCTGACTCGGGGGTGGGTTTTCTGTTCAACGTTTCATTTAGCAGCGTAATTGAAGCCAACCCTGCAGCACTATGCTGGTCATACATATATGTAAGCGTGCTTATGTGTGTGTGTGTGTGTCTATTTTAGATACATACATATCGGGGAAGGGGGTGCATGTGTGTCTTTGTGTGTGTGTGGTAAATGCGTCATCCTCGATTTGTTACACGCAATTTAGATGCGAAAATTTTCAATGTCAAAAGGGGATTGAGTTTGGGGAGCTGTGAGTGAGGTGACAACGCCGACACTTGGCGTTTAATACCTTACTTCCCCCCATCTATACCACCCCTCTATACCTCCCCCTGGGCAGCCCTCTCCTGCGCTCATTCGTTTCGAGAGGCCCCTTGAGATGTAACCATTTTGATATGTGCTAAAAAGCTCACTTCAAATGTTTATCAAGGTCAAGTTCAGCAAAGCGCACTAAGCGACGGGGGGAAGGCGATTTTATTGTTTTGTTGAGGTAGCGGCTAAAGCTAAAGCCAATGAAAATGAAATGGAAAATGAGTGGAAAAAAGGGGTACGACAAAACATTTTGTTGCTTGCATTGTGACACAATTTGTGTGCCAACAAGGGGCAGCAGGCCGAGGGTGTGTGAGAGGGGTAGGTGGTGGGGAAGGGCATTGATTGACTCGGCCTCAATGTGAGGCAGAGACTGAGACTGCGACACAGCTTGCTGCGCGTAGTTTAGTTAGACTTGAATTGTGTTTTAAATTACAACAAAATAAATGGAAATCTTTATAAAATATTCTTTTACACTCTAAAATTCTCTGTCTTTGCATAGTACAACTAATAAATCAATTTTGTGGTTGACAATGCTAGACTTGTCGGACCATTAATCCTGCAATCAGCGACAGCTGTGCACTTTTGAGGCAGTCCGAGAGTCTGAGTCGGAGTCGCAGTCGCAGTCTGAGTCTCAGTCCGAGTCCAACTAATTAGTTATATGCATAGATCTGCGGGTCTTATGGCTATTGAAGTCGCACTAACTGCTGAATAGTGGAGGATAGTGCAGCAAGGATGCGTCAAGGAGTAAGGAATTAATCTGAAATTCCATTTCGTAGATTTAATTGAGTTGAAATCAAATTAAAAGCAATTTATTTTCAACCCTCATTGCGAATTTTTTCTCTCTCTCTCTCCATTCTTTTTGCTTTTGCCTGCCACAACCCACACACACACACACACACATACACACACACACGCACACTATGATGCTCCGTTTGCTGCTTCATTTTTCAGTTTTTCCACTGTTTCTGGTTTGTTCGCTTTCTAAAAGTGCGTGCCACGCAGCAGACCAAATACAACAAAAAAAAAAAAATAAAATTAGAGGGAGGGAGAAGCAAACATAGATGAAGAAAGAAGTAAAATAAAATAAAAATAAAACTCTGTATGGCAGCGTTTTTGGGGTTGCAAAAATATATATATATATATATATATATATATATATATATATATATAATACGTATGTATTTCAATGCCTGCATTTGGCTGCTCAGCCAGGAAAATCGATAAAAATGTGCCGTCGCATCGTCGCATCGCCGCATCGTCGCATCGTCGAGTCGTGGCAGGCATATATGAGATACCCGCACTTTTATATGGTTAATCTGTAGTATTGCTGCAATTTTTGTTCAGCCATTTTGAGAGTGGACTTGAAGAGGGATGGGTAATGGGGAGGGGATGGGGAGGGAGGCTGTGCGGGCGGTCGGCTGTGACATTGCATTAATTTTTAATTTGTCGCGTGATATCAAAAAAAAAAAAGGAAAAAAAATGATTTATGCATTTAGTATTTGTCAAGCTGGTGCACAAATTAAAAAACCATTTCAACAGCAACAACAACTGTTACTAGCAACAGTAGCGACAACAGCAACAACAACTGCGCTCACAAGTCAAATTATGCAAAAGCTGAAAATAATAAAAATTGTATAACAAAGTTTTCGCATTTTCGGAATCGGCAAACGGCAACAATGCAAATGCAAATACGTATCTTGCTCGACTTGACAGAGCGAGCAGCAAATTGCATTTGATGGACTGAAATACAGCGCCACGCCTCCGCAGCAGAGCCAAACATCCTTCGAACAGCCCCCATAAAGTGCATTAAAAATGCGCTGAAGTTGACCAAAAAAAAAAAAAAAAAAAAAAGAATAAGAAAACAGAAAACAGAAAACAGAGAAAGGAAGCAAACTCGACTCGCTTTGAGCCAAAAAATTTGTTTAATTTGGCAGCAGGAAAACTTTGTTCCACAGCAGTTGCACTTGCTGTTGTTATTGTTGTTGCTGCTGTTGTTGGCATAGCCGCATACTTATACCACGTGTTTGAAGAACAAGAAAAGGGTCGTATGTAAAGCTCTTCAGTTTGACAATAGCGTGACTCAAACTATCAATATAATATATATAAATAACTGAGTAAAGTTTGATGAATCTGTAATTGAATAAAATCTTTTCTCTTAACTGTCGTCATTAGCATAAATTGCTTAGAATAATCAGAAATAGAATGCACAATACATTGAAAGCTAATTCCAATTAGTAATCTAATACATTCTTTTTATATTCTATTATATTTTATATGATTCGTTTATTTATAGACTACAAAGTAGATATAACTCTGGAGTCTAGCTGTAATTTAATGCATTCATTTAATTTATTTAAGACTGGCTAATAGATAATATCGTCACTAGAGTGTGTACTTATTTATATACATTTATTTGAAGTAGTACGAGAACGACTATCGTGGCATATAAATAAGTAGAAGGGATCAGCCAGCTGCAGGTCTTAACATAATGGTAGCTGTTAGCTGAATATTAGAGTTTCAAGAACTGCAGAGTAATTCCTAGTCTATCAGCTGCCAGTTGGAATCCTATTTATTATTGTTGTTGCTGTTTGCTATTGGCGTTGCAGCTGCAGCTGCAGTTGCTGCCGTTGGTGGCGCAGTAAAAGTGGCTTTTGTACGTACAATGACCTACCAACACATAAAAAATGCAAAAAGTGGTAAGACGGTGGCAACTGCGCGAGTCGCGCGCTTAAATATGCAAAGGACGATGATGACGAGGCGCTGATAGAGAGAGAGAGAGAGAGATAGAGTCAGGGAAAGGACTAAAGATGAGGAGGCAGAGCATGCAAAGGATGCCACAATGCCAGAGCAAAAGATGTTGCTGCTGTTTGCTAGCCCCCAAAGGCGAAAGTTTCTGACGGCAACAACTCAATCCAGCACAAGCAAGGAGTTGGCCTTAGCTAAGGATAGGGGAAGAAGGTGTGTGTGTGTGTAAAGAAGAGTGTGGTGGGATGCAAGGATTCTGGCGTAACTTCAATAATAGTCAAGTGCAGTGAAGCGTTCTGCCAGCTGCAATGCTCCTTGGCGCCACGTTCTGCAACTCAACCATTGGCCCTCTCCCCTGCTTTGTTTCCTTATCCCTCTCGCTCCCCCCACCCAACAAAATCAAAGCTGTTCTTCCCCCTGTGCTGGCAGCAGTTCGCCATTTTATTTGCACTCGTTGCTTTGGCATTTTTATTTTTTGACGCGGCTCTGGCAACATCTTTTGGCCAGCACGCATACTTTTCTCAATTTTGTGCTTGCCACTTGCTACGCGGCAGCTCTGTGTGTGTGCGTGTGTGTGTGTGTGTGCGCGCGTGTGTTTGTAAATTTTGCATTTACCCTTGGCAAGGACTTTTGCCAAACCGTGGGGAAAGCCAACGCAGCAGTAGCAGCAACAGCAGCAACAGCAGCAGCAGCAGCAGCGAAAGCAAAAAGTTTTATTTGCACAGTTTTCTTTTTCTTAAACTTTTGTTGTTCCCCTCTGTCCCTCGCAATTCCCCTGCCCGCTGCCTCTTTCAGCTGGGAGCGTAAAATGCTTGCTTGCAATTTGTACAAACATGTTTACATACATATATATGTATATATATATAGATATTCAAGTATATAGCTGTATATATATGTATTCTTAGGGTGTATATATACTTAAACTTGCCAAGCAAAGGCGTCAGTTAAAAAGTGTAGCATACTTTTGAGCGTCGCTTTCTTTCCCCACGCCGCACTTGAAACTAAAATGGGAAATTTTTATAATTAACATCGACAAAGTAGCTCAGCAGCAACAGCAGCAGAAACAGCAACAACAGCAGCAACAACAACTACAACAACTACAACATGAAAGTCAGCATCAGTTTATCAAAGGCGACAATCGCCAAGCAGCTGCCACAGGAGGCAACAACTTTAGCTGGGGCACAAGAAATAGAAATTGCAAGGCAATGCAATGCTTTGGCAGCTTGGGAATGCGTTCAAGTGTGAGTTGCAAGTGCAATGACGAGGGTAATGCCAAGCACATACATATAAATATATATACATCTCTATTTATATATATATAAATATCTGTATATATATGCATATGTATCTGCTCAGTCAGTATACATTTTAGGGTGACAGTCTTAGCTGCTTCAAGGGGCGGCCTGCAATGCAAATATTTGCAGCAAACTACTTGCAGCAAGCGACATGCGACAAACGACATGACAACTTCTTGTCACAAACACTCGTTGCTCTCATGCTACAACAACAAAAAAAAGTGCGTCATGCTGCAGAAGCCATTGCAATGTCCTGCCCATGGCGTATACGCAATATGCGTAAGCTGAGGCCTCAAAGAGTGCCCCAATGTGGCAGTTAGCAGGTAGCAGGTAGCAGGTGGCAAATGGCAAATGGCAATGGCAACTGAAGTGCCAGCATTGTGGTGTGGGTGTGTCGACTATGTTGTGCCTTATTTGCACATGTTTCCGTTCGCCTAGCAGCATTTCACATGCCGCTCTCGTTGCTTGTTGCTGTCGTTGTTGCTGTCGTTGTTGTTGCTCTTGTGCATGTTGAGTTTTTCTCATTTTTCTTCTTTTTGCGTTTTTGCATTCAAAGTGTGCGTGAGTGTATTGCTGAGTGTGTGCGTGTGCATATTTATGCGTATTTGTTTGCATAGCTGATGATGTGCCAGCAGCAACAACAGCAACAACAGCAACAACTTTGGTATTGCCGTTTACTTTATGCGTGCGTGTTCGCCTCCCCTATGGGTTAAAGTTGTTAATATTATTGTTGTTGTTGCTGCTGCTGTTGGTGCTGTTGTTGCCTACCCTCTGCTGCTGGTGCTGCTGCTGAATCCTTCGGGTGTTGCGCATGCAATTAGAGAAGTTGCAGTGTAGAAAATGCTGCAACTTTGAGCTTGTAAATGCACCAAGCGCTAAATTGTTTAATAGCACGCGTGTGTGAGTGTGTGTGTGTGAGTGTGTGTGTGTGTGTCAGTGCGTGCTAAGTGCAAAGTTCTGCTGCTGTTGCTGCTGCTGCTGCAGCATTTTTATGTAACACGGCATTTTGGACAAACAGCAACAGCAACAGCAATGACAACAACAACAACAAGCGGCAGCTACGTGACGTGAAATTTTTTAGCGCATTTAATGTGCATATTATTGTTGTTGTTGTAGTTGTTGCTGCTGTTTGCTGGCTGCCCTTTTTGAAAAACATTTCTTTTTAATTTTTTTTCTTTCTTTTTTCTTTGGTGATCCACCCCCACACAGCAGCAACATCAACATCAACATCAACAGCAGCAGCAGCAGCAGCAATAGCAGCGCCTGTTAAGGGATGTTTATGCACGCCAGGACTTTTGTACTTTAGTAAATGACTTGACTTGTTTGGCCGTGTTGCCCAGCACCCAAAGCCAGCCGAAGGACCAGGCACAACTTTTAGTTTCGACTCAAGTTAAGTCGAGTCAAAAAAAAAGGAAAAAAGGAAAATAAAAAAAAAATGAAACGAAGCAAGAAATCGAGAAAATTAAATTGATTTCTTCTCTCGCTCTTTTTGTTAGAAGTTGCCAAATGTATTGGAAAAGTGCTGCGAGCTAATTTCCTTTGGATTGCAGCATTTTGCAACACTGAAGCCAAAGTGGCTGGCAACTCTTTCGCTGGCGAAATTGATACAGCGAGAACATTGAATTTATTGTTTCAATTATGTTTTCAATTTGCGCCGACAAACAAAAGCCGTGAAATGCAAAAAAGGCTCTCAGCCATAAATAAAATAAATAGGGAAAACAACAATATTTCTGTTGCTGTCTCTTGTTTGTTTGTTGTCAGGTTCATGCGCCGCATCGAATTGAACGTGGATACCAGTCGCTGCCCCCTGCCCCCTGCCCCCTGCCCCCTTTCCCCAGCCAACTTGCCACGCTTGCCACTTACCACATGCCATATGCCCCTACCACCCACCATTTTTTTTTTTGTCGTTTTTTTTTTTTTTTTGTAGATGTGCCCAACCCACGCAAGTTATTGAAAGTAAACATGATAAAATTTACTTGCAGGAAATACACAAAAATTGTATTCCAAACTCAACGCGTACTCGTAATGCATGCGAAATTGTCTCAAATAATATTTAAGAAAATTAAATTGAATTTACAACGGTTTGGGGGCGACTGACAATATACAATTGCCAACAGGGTAGGCACACAAATGCCCTGTAAAAAGCGAATGACAGAATGAGAATGAGAATGACACTTGAGGATGAAATCTGCTTTCTGATAAATTTAGTTTGTCTATTCAAATAATGTTAGTTGCACATAACCACTTGATAGCTATGCTACAGGGTATTTGGTTAACAACATAACAACGAAGAGAACCCAATGATAACACAGAATAATCAAAAATCGATTTCAAAGTGCGGCTTTGTTTTTGCTAACAATATGCCAAGCCTTAGAGTTGTTGCTGTTGTTGTTGCCAAAATGCAATCAAAAGATATGCCAAATTGTTGTTGCTGTCGTTGTTACTGCTTGATAGCCACTTTTGAGCAAACTTTTACTTCATTTTCCTTTTTTTTTCTTTTTATTTTTTTGAAATTGAAATTTTAAGTTGGTTTTTTTCTCATCTCTTCCAATTTGCGATATGGGTGACTTGGCTAAAACCGATTTTCAACAAATATAAGTTATGCATGTATATATGCGTGCGTGTGTGTGTGATGAAAAGTTGTAACATGAGCTAAATGTGGTTTGGTATTTAGTTTTGGTTGCAATTAGGCGACTGCAATGAAACCTGTAACCTGCTGACCCTCTAAACTAACAGAGAGAAACCCCATCATCATCACTTATGTATGTGTATGTGTACACGTATTTACCTATGGACAACCCCTTTTCGCTGGGGGTAACTGACAAACTGACAAACGCCTCATTTCATTTGCTGTTGCTGGGGTGCGAGTTACGTTGCCGCATTGCGAGAGACTGAAGGGTCGCTCGCACTCTCAACGAATCGGTCAAGCTGAAAAATGCACTGCAATTGCACCTTGCTTATCCACACACACACACACACACACACACACATTCACATACTCACACACACAGGTACGGAATTGTAGAACAAGTATGAATTGAGTAATTGAGCCTGCTTTACTATGAGATACTCTGTAGTATTTTATAGGCAAGCGTTTGAGTGTGAAAAGTCAGTTACTAACAAATAAAATTGAAGGCAAAAGCTATGCTGGCTATATGGCTTGCAGTTCGAATCTCTATTTAAGATCATTTATTATAAATAATACTTCCCAGTACAAGTGAATACAATCCACAACCATTTGGAAGAAAGCAAAACCAATTGCTGAGATCATTTCTAAAGAGAAATTAGAAAATTGTAATTAAAGGAAGTCTTAACATTCGAGTGACTATTGAATAACAGTAATTGCTGTCTCTCTTCTCTTACTATCTATACCATTATCAAGCTCTATGCTCTTTGCTTATTGTCTACTACTTAATGTGCAGTGTCTTTAGTTGTTATTTGTGTGCAGGGTATATGTACAAGGCAGTTCCCCTGCCTTGTCAGTTTCGGCCATGCATCGTTGATATTTAAATTGAGCCAACGGGCAGTAAAAAGTGAAGCTTGCAGGGCGAAATGCACTTCAAAAATAGAAATGCAGAGCGAAAGAGAGAAAAAAGGGTTAAATGTGCTAATATATATATATATATATATGTATATGTTATATACATATAAAGTAACACACTGAGTGTATGTGTGTATCCTGTATCCTTGAAATGCGACGCATGGTCGCTACCAGAAAAGCATTTTCGCTCTTTTTCGCTGTCCCTATCTCCCTCGCTCTGCAGCTGTCTCCCTCTCGCAGTTGCTGTGGCAATTAGCGGGTGCAGTTTTTTTGGATTTCTATTTGCTTTTGTTGTTGTTTATTAATAAACAATAACAAGAATGCTTAATTGCATATCTATTTACTGCCAGCTGCTGCTTGTTAACCTCATTTACCACGTTGCCCCTCCCCTGGTCCCTCTCTCGCTCATTCTCTACCGTTGCACCCCCTCTCTGCCCTGTCCTTCATTAACGTCGCATTGCCACTTCCCTCTCTAATTTCGCTATCTTTTGCTTTCTTGGCAGTTTGTCTCATTAAAATGAGCAAATGCAAAAATCATTTGCACTGCAGTTTTTCTAATCTTTTTTTCTACCTTTTTACGGCGAACAAGCGTGTGTGTGTGTGTGTGTGTGAGCAGACAATGCGGTAGTTTTGTCCTTTAACTAGTCACAAGGCTACATGGCAACGTCTTTGGCCAGAGGGTTTACATTTTAGCCTTGTCTCTGCCACGTTTGCTATGCAAATTTCATATTAAGTATACGCAGCGTTGTTGCCTGCGTAATTATGTAACATTCATTTACATTTGTCGCTGTTGTTGTAACTGTTTGTTGGACTTTTTAGACTTTTAATCAATGCAGAGTTTTTACATACGATTTAATATGTATTGTATGCGCTGTGGTTGTGGCGTTGTTGTGTTGTTGTATTGTTGTTGCTGCTGCTGTCGCATTCAATGTGAGCTTAACAAGGATGTGAAAATTTATTTATTAAAATTTAACAACGCATTATAATCAGCGCAGATTTATGCATGTGTGTATGTGTGTAGTTTCGACTAGCGGAATGAATGATTGTCATCAACAACCACCAGCAGCAGCAGCAGCAGCAACCCATCAACAAGCATCATCCACATAAGCAGCCGTTGCGGCAACAGCAGCAAATCATTTTCATGGAAACAACAACAATCCGAAAGCATTCAATTGCACAGACAGACAGCACTCACACACACACATAGCATAGAATTGCACCAACACACACACATACATAAGCGTTTTATTATTTAATTTATGCGCCAGATAAAAAAAAAAATCTGCTGGTAAAAGAAGAGAAAAAAATAAAAAAATAAAAACAAGAAACTGCCAAACAATGTGGCAGACACATGCACATAGATACAACAGACACATAGATACACATTTGTTGGACACAATGAATAGCCAGAAGAAGGCAAAAGAACTACGAGTATTTGCATAATAAATACAACATATCAAAGGGTTTCACTTCAGACAGAACTGTTTCAAGGTCAAGTAACTCAACAGCCTAAGAAGAACAATTAAACTAACTATGAACAAATTGTACAATGTGTCGTAATATGTTGAATAATAATCAATAATTATGATTAACATCATTAATCCAAAGCAAATGCTTGATAAGATATGGATACAGACAATTGATATCGACTCAGCTTGAAGAACTTCTTGGAAATGTGCCATATCTTATCTGATATGCAATATGATAAGCAAATTATTCAGTGAACTACATAAAAATATATAATAATATGTTAAATAAAGTGTGAATACATACGGGCTTTGCTTTGGGTTCCTGCAAATAAATGGAAAAAATGAATTTAAATTAAAATAAATGTGTGGAAAGTAAATTGTAAATCAAATAAAGAGGCTTAAATACTGGCAATGTCAGTGCTTTATTAATAAATTTGTATATGCAATAATACAATATACATATATGTAAAAATATATATGTATTTATACATATATATATAGCGATTTATATTTTCTATAATATACTTTATTACACGCTCAGTCGTCTGTTCAAATTTGAAACCCTCTAATTGGCAGTCAGGGCAGCAATTTTGCCAGTGTTTCCCATTAAGTCCATTAAAATTGCATAAATATAAATGAGTACGCTAGACTAACAGTTACCCTAGATAACCTAATTTACTTTATTTATTTAATTGAATTATTTATAAGAAATATAAATGTTGAACAATATAAATAAACTCTGCACAGAGTCATCGTTGACTGATTTGCAATGTTAAATGTGTAAACTCAATTTAGGCATACCCTTAATGGCTATTCAAATTGATTACAGGGTATGCAAAGCTAAAAACAATACGAGATACGATATGACCAAAACTGGAAATTTATGAATTAAAGTATTCATTTTTATATTTCATTTGAATAAAATTGTAAAGAATGGAGCAAATGGGGCATCGAGAGAAGCGGAAAAAGAGAGAGAGAGAGAGAGAGAGGGGCAGAGGGAGATGTGGGGATTATATGCTCTGCATAAGCCGCTTAAAAGTTTCACTGCCCGCTCAACACACAAAAATGAGGGAAATAGTTTTGTCTATGAAATAGGTATTTATATTTATCTGCATGTGGATAGATTACTGAGTACTTATATGAGTGCGTGCATAAAATGTGAATATATAAGTGAATATATATGTGAGTGGAAATGAGTGCAACATTAATGCGGCACGTTTGGGCTTAGCTCCTAGTGCAGGACTTGGCTCAGGCAAAGAAAAACAGGAAAAATAAAAGGAACAATATGAGCAGATGTGCAGGCAACCGAGAAACGAATGCAGATGTTTGTCTCTGTGTCTCTGTATTTGTGTATTTGTGAGTGTGTGCGATTGTGTGTGTGTGTGTGTGTGTATATTCGACAGTTGAATATGCATTTGGAGCAAAGCAAAAGGAAGTACAACAAAATTCAATCGGATTTGTGGCAAAGGCAGAGAGAGCCTGCAACTGGACTCAGCGATTCCAGAGTTTGTCTTTTCCATTTTTTGGTGCAATGAACTCTGCCTCAAGGCGTGGCACACACACACACACACACATCCACAAACGTGAGTGCTGAGTGTGTATATGCAGCTGTGCGTATTGTAGCTACAAATTGAATGATTGAAGCAATATTGTAGCTATGGCAAGCACCTCGCCATAAGCGTCAATTATAGCTGGAAAATTTGTTGAAAACTGCCAAAAAGAAAAATAAACTCTGCTGAAAACTTGGCTGCAAAGGGAGTGAAAAAAAGAAACTGGGGGGGAGGGTGTGCAATTGCTGTTGCAACTGGATATGAGGTGAGCAGAGGAGCAGAGCAAGAACAAGACCACGACATGGTATCAGATTGCACAATACAAAGGCACATACATTGATGATAATGAAGCACAAGCTGAAGCTCATCATCACCAAAATTTGCTCAAGTATCAAGTGTGCCGCAGCAAGTGTGTGTGTGTGTGTGTGTATATATATGTGTGTGTTTATATGTTTTCCTGCTTTCCTGGAGCTGGCAAAGCCAACGTGCCAAACGGCAAGCTGCGCCTGCTAATATGTGCCAGAGGCCGGAGGCGAGGACAAGGATCGGGATAAAGAACAGGGACGAGGACGAATGCTGTCAAGCTGGGAGTATGTCACGAACGGTGTGTGCTCAAGTAGGAGCAATGCACTCCCAGTTCTCGGCTCACATTGTTATTGTTGTTGGATATGAGGCGCATACTGAGTGTCGAGATACTTTCATGGTTCGCATGCATTTTGTGAGCATTTCGTATGCATGAAGTGAAACCTTTAAGTTGTCCTGACTGCTTTTAGACTTAGGGTTAGTTCATGGAGTGCATTTAGTTTGATGAAGTTGCCACACACAGTCCGTTGGAAGTTGGAAGTTGCCACCAGGCGAGGCGAAGAGTCCTGCGGCCACAAAAGTGAAATTGAAAGAAGAGGCAAAAAGGAAATAGCAAAGCGAAAGAAGCTTTCGACGATTACAATACAAGGACAATGCGAATACAATCCACCCACAAATACAAGCATACACAGAGAAAGAGAGGGAGACAGAGAGAGCGACAGTTCGAGAGAGAGACAGAGAGATAAAGACACATATACAAGAATGAAGTCAATCACTCAAACCATCCTGCCCGAGAGGTTGTCCGTTTCAAGGGGGCCTCTGGTTGATTCGTCGCTTTTGGCGGCTTTCTTTAGACCAGACGCCTTTTAATATTTGCTCTTCACGTTGTTGTTGTTGCTTTTGTTGTTGTTCTTGTTGTTGTCCTTGTTGATTTGCCTTATTTGATAAAAAACGTGCAAGCAGAAGGAATCATAAAAAAAACGGTTTTAATGAGAAAATTCCTAAGAAAACTGCATATTTAAGGCCAACAAAATCCGCAACAGGAAGCATCCTCCGCCTTAGGTTGGACGAAGGGACGATACGGGGCGTAGCCGCGCAATTCAAATAGCCAAGTTAATGACTTGTGCTCGAGGCATTTTATTTTTTATTTTTCGGCCTGATTTGTGAAAGTAAAAACTGAACACGCGAAACGGGAGAGAGAGAGAGAGAGAGCAGCACGAGAAGCACTCAAGTTCCAGCTTGAAGTGTGACCAGCTGCCCAGGAAAATAAAACCAAAGCAAATCGAAACCAATACGAAACTGAAACCCACAGAAAAAGAAAACAGAATAAAAAACAGAAAAAACGGAACGCGTATCAAATTACATGAGCTGCAGAAATACCGCAGAAATAAGTCAAAAAGTGCATTGATCCGCATTCGATTCAGCATTCGGGGCAGCAACCCGACAGCCAACTGATCGTCAAAATATATAACGAAATTGTCGATCCGTAAGAGAACTTCCGCGAATAAAAAACAAAGCGACTCAAGACGACTCTGTTAGTATTATATTAATGTAGAGAACATATGAAACAACAGTTTGCAGACCAGAAATCACCATAATAATAGAAGTGTATCAATAAGTTCTTGATGATATGCGATCTCAGTTGCAATTAAAGCTTACAATAAGACTCTCGTATCCCCTTGTAAGAAGTTGACTGCAGTTTATTAAGATAAATGCTAAATAAATAGCAAATTAATCAACACATGCAATTTTCTGCACTTGCTCAGGATGCCAAGCTTAATTGTCGCCTTAAATAATTGAATTTATGTTGAACAGTGTGAAGTACATGGGCTTGTACAGTGATGTACGTGTATTCGACAAACAACAACAGCAACAACAACATTAATAATAATAATAATAATAAGAATAATAATGATGATAAAGCAGAGGAAGATATAAAATAAAGCGCCAATTGTATGGGAAGCGCGGAAGGAAGACTCTGGTAACATTCATCGCAATGTCTACTACTTATACTTGTGTGTGTGTGTATTGACATGTCAACTGATGGAGCAGCGACTGCAAAATTTACAACTTTAT
Organism: Drosophila funebris; assembly: GCA_018901825.1. Classification (NCBI taxonomy): domain Eukaryota; kingdom Metazoa; phylum Arthropoda; class Insecta; order Diptera; family Drosophilidae; genus Drosophila; species Drosophila funebris. The sequence goes on from JAEIFK010000688.1 coordinate 7,158,571, forward strand.
CTATGTATGCCGTCGTTTGGGAGTAGAGATACAGGGGCAGCGGCAACGGCAGCAACAGCAGAGATAGTGGACAGCGCGTCGATCGGCTGCGTCGCTTTGCGTGCCATTTTCTTGTTTGACAACCTTTTGTGACGTTCGCCGCTTGACGCAGGCGCAGTCACAGTCGCAGTCGCAGCGCTATTCGCTGCTCTCCTGGCAACCTCCTTCTTAATTGTGTGACCAGTTGCGCGCGCTATCTCCTCTCTCCTAACTATCTTACACGCTGTCTCGCTCCGGTACACGCTGCGTGCACGTTTGTTTTTCGGTTTCCTGTTTGCTGCCGCTGCTGGCAGCGCTGTTTGCGTTGCTATTGCCGTGGCTGTTGCTGTCGCTGCCGGCGCTGATCGTAGCAGCGAGACAAAACGTTGCGCAGTCGCTTATTTATTTATGTCTGTCTCTATGTCTTTCACTGTCTGTATGTGTGTGTGTGTTTGTAAGTTGTGAACATCTGCTCCTGCAAGCAGCGGCTGCGAACGACTCGACGCTTGCTTTTCTTTTGTTGTTGCTGTTCCTGTTGTTCATCTTGTTGTTGTTCTTGCTGGCTCGTTTCGTTATTATCGTTTTTATTGTTGTTTTATTTCATACGGCATATTGGCATTGCCGTTGTTGTTGTTATTCTTATTCTTTCTTGTTGTCTTTTTGCCGTTTCTGTGTCTGCATTTGAGGCGAAGCAAACGCGTCCAAATGGAAGCGTTTCGTCTGTGGACATGACCTTAATTTCGATTTTGATCACAGCAATAACAACAATACATTAGACGCACTATATACGTAACCTCAGTAGGCTAGAGCGAGATAAACATAGTGTCGCATTGGCAAAATGTTTTCTCTCTAACAAAATTGCAAATAAAATCAAAACTGGATCTTTGAATGGAGCAATTCTTTAAGGTTTTCATTTCTACCACGCAGAGAAGTCCTTCGAAACAGTCCTGTGCTCTCCTCGGCCAATGAACTTGTCAACCAACTCGCATGAAGACATCACATAACCACAACCACTTGAGATCCCAAATGGACTTCACTTAAGCGACATGTAGCTCAGTCTCAGATGCAGATTTTCATGTGTGTGTGTGAGTGTGAGTGCGAGTGTGCGTCTGTAACCTGATTTCCTCTAAGGATATGCTCTGCCTGCCTGCGGCGGGGCTCTTAAGTGATTTCGAAGCGCAATGCAAACTGAATGGGAAAATGAACGAATCTCATCTACAGCCGCATGGGAAGCTGCGACTTTAAGGATACGCGAATGCTGTACAAGCACTCGAGTGCACGTACACAACTACTTAAGTACACACACATACATACAGACGTGCTTGTAGGTTACTAGTTAAACGTCTGGTCAGGCAAAAGCTGAGGCAGTTGCATGCATTTATTCACTGGCCAAGGAGGGAGAGTGAGGGGGGACAGGGTGCATTAATTTGCACTGACTATGGATGGAACATCTGTTGTGCTGACATAAATCTTGAGTGACTGACCGCTGGAGCGAAAGACCGCGCGAACTCTCGTGGCCGCGGTCTGCAACAGAGAAACCAGTTTACACTGACTCTGCATTGGCTCATGCACACTGTCCTCACAACATGCAAATGCAAATGGCAATTGACTGTATTCACATAAAATTAATATTAACACTGACAATATACATATGTATTAACAATAAATGAACAAATTTATATTCATTCTTATCATAGGGAAGAGAAGTTAACTATGCAACAAAAGTTATTAGCTATCAGAATACCATGACACCTATCTTAGTATTCCGCACCACTGTGCATTGCCAGCAGCACCGTTGGTTATGTTGTTGCCGTTGAGCCGCAGTGCAAGTGTGCGTTGATTTCATTGAGTAACTTTTTTTTGAATGAATGGAAATGCTCGTAAGCCTGACTCTAGCCCAGACCGAGAGTCAGATTCAGAGTCAGCGGCAGAGCCTGGGAATTGGCTTTGAAACTGAATGGCCAAAAGCCCGAATGGTCAACTGGTCGACTGGTCAACTGGTCAACTGGTCGTATGGCCGATTGGCAGTTGGTTGAATGGTTGAATGACTGTTAACTGGTTGGATATGCTTACATATATACAATACATATACTATAGGTACTTGATGTGGACTTACCTTCTTCTCGGTTAGCTTCTCGCAGCGACGTTGCTTGCAGATCTGATGACTCTTATCGTTGCGGCATGGGGCACATTCGCCGCAGTTATCCTTGCGTTGGCAGCCGACGCATTCGCCGCAACGTTTGCGCTTCTTCTTTGACTGCAAAACAGAGGCGGAAGAAGAGAAGGAGTTGTTGTTGGTGGAGTGGTTGGCGTTGGGTGGTTGTTGTAGATAGTGTTGTTGTTGTTGTGGTTGTTGGTGGTGATGATGATGGTAGGTTATGGTTATGGTGGATGGGTGTTCCTATTATTTGCAGCGTTTGCCAGTTATCGCCGGTACGCGCTATTTAAGCTTTGAACTTACCTGTTTATCGCATCCACTGGCGTTCGCATCGTTGCTATCGCCCATGCCGAGAGCACTCATCGGACTCTTGAAGTTGGCCGTACTGGAAACGGCGTCCACTTGCCCCGGATTGCCGCCACTGGGATCAACATCCATGCCGCTGGCCTCGCTCTCAGCACTGGACTCCAATGAGTTGGGCCTCTGTTTCCGTCTTTCTTTCTTTCTTCCTTCGAGTCGAGTTATTGGCGACTGCAGCAGCTTTTCCATCTTGATGACGGAAACCGCTGTTGCTGGCGTCGGCGTGTGCGGCTGCGTTGTATGCGGCGTGTGGCTGCCACTGCTGCTTGCCGCATGCGGAAAACTGTTGCTATTGTTGCCGTCATACGATGTGGGCGTATGCATGCCGACTGCCACGCCCAGGCCAGCATGTGGATGGCCTTGTTGCTGAAGCAGATGCTGCTGCTGCTGCTGTTGCTGCTGCTGATGCTGCAGATGCGTGTTGCTGTTGCTGAGATCAAAGTCCTCCTTCTTGATTAGCATGCTGCCCGTTAGCATATCATAATCCCCGCCTGCCGTCACCGTGGTGGGCTCCTTCTTGATCAACGGTGCAAATCCCGGTGTCAGCGGCTGATAAAGTTGCAGATCCCCAAACGCCGCAGTTGCTGCCGGCATCAAAGGATATCCCGCTGCTCCCGCTGCCCGATGATGCGTGTGCATATGATGAAATGCATTTGGTGGTGGCGGTGGTGCTCCAAGTGGTGTAAAGCTGCCCGATGGCGGCGTTATGCTTGTCTGCATGCCTGGGAGTTGGGTTAAAGGTGATCCCACACTCATCATGCCCGGCGAACTGACCGAGATGCTCGCCGGTGACATTGCCACCGTTTGCAGCGAGCTCATGCCTCCAGTGGCAGCTCCAGCTACGGCTGCTGCAGCTGCTGCTGCTGTGGCACCAATGGGCATCGGCATTGGGGTGCCATCCGGCAACAGTTGCTCGTTGAAGCCATGAAATTGACTCTGGAATGAGGGCAACTTTGAGAAAGGCTCAAAGCCACTCTTCGGCTGTGATTGAGATTGTGGTTGGTGTTGCTGTTGTTGTTGTTGTTGTTGTTGCTGCTGCTGCTGCTGTTGTTGTTGCTGCTGTTGTTGCTGTTGCTGTTGATGTTGATGCGGTGGCACACTGTCCTTGGACTCCATTTCCCAGGGACGTGTGTAGCTGCCGTTGGAGTTTGAATTTGAATTCGAGTTTCCGTTGGCGCCTACTGCGACGGCGGTGGCGGCGGCAACAGCAACGGCATTGTTGGCATCACTGTGTCCGCCATGGACGTGATGATTGTGGGCGTGGCTGTGGCCATTGTTGCCACTGGCAGCAGTGCCATTAGCAGTGCGGCTGCTGCTGCCCAAAGGGGTTGGAACATTTGTATTGCTGCTGCTATTGTTGTTGTCACTCGAGCTGTTGCCGTTTCTGCTGCTGTTGTTGTTGCTGATGCTGTTGCTGATGGTGCTATTACTGCTATTGTTGTTGGCAGGCGCCGCTGGTTGCTGACGCGCATAGTAATCCCAGTGTTGAGGCTGCTGCTCCGCTTGCGGTGCCTGTTGCTGGTAGTGTTGCTGATGCTGCTGCTGCTGCTGTTGATGCTGCTGCTGCTGCTGTTGATGTTGATGTTGCTGGTAATGATGATGATGATACGGCGCCGTATAGTGCTGGCTTAAGCTGCTCAGCTGATTGAGATGCGTATTATGGAGATCAGCAGTTGCCGATGCAACTGTTGCTGAGATTGCCGGCAATGAGCTGCTGTTGGCGCTGCTGGTTGTCGATGTCGGATCGACGGGGCCGCCTGTGCTGCTCTGTGCGATTATTGACGACGCCATTTAAGTCCGCACAGTTGCATGGCTGCGCAGCTTGTTTGCCACTGCGCTGCGTTGTGGGTTGAGGGGGAAAGGGACGAGGGGAGTACGAAAAGTTCGACTTATACACTGTTTAGTCTCCGCTTGCGACTCTAGCTAAATATTTTTGTAACTTTTCTTATTATTTCTTAGTTTTTTTTTTTTTTGTACACGCTCACTGCTCTTGAGGTAGTTTATCTTCGATTTGAATTTTGATTTCGATTTCAATTTTGTATTTCTTTTTTTGCTAATAAAACTTTATAATATTTGTTGTAATTTGTTTATAATTTGTAATTTGTTTTTTGAACTCACTGGTTGTTTGTGCTTGTTGTTTTTGTTGTTGTAATTTATGTAAAATTGTATTTAATAATATTTGTAATTTATTGCTTAAGCTTAATATTCGTTTACGAGTTTATATAAATATTTTCATATAATTGTTATTAATATTTGTTGTATTGTTTGTTGTTGTAAAAGTGCTACTATTAAGTTGTTGTTAAAAATTTGTAAGTTTGAAAATTCAATATCTTTTTTGTACTTTATTCGTGGTTGAAGATGCTTTTTTGTTTGTTTCTCTTGTTGTAAACGGCAGCTAAGAAATTGATTTTTGTTTTGTTAAATTTGATTTGTTATATTTAAAATATTATGCAATTTTTCTTCTCTTTTTGTTGTTGTTGTTGCTTTTGCTTTTGTTGTTGTTGTTGTGCTGTGGCTGTGTCTCAGACTTCGACTTCTTGATAGAAAAATTTGTAAATTTGTAATTTGTAAATTTGTATTTGTTGTATGCGTTGTTTATTTGTATGTTTATTTGTTATTATATATAAATAATATATATATATATATATATATTGATTATTTAGCTTGTTGATATATTTCGATATTTTTTTATTTATTTATTTATTTGCTTTTACTTTTGTTGTTGTAAATTGATGCTTATGAATTTTGTACTCTGGTTTTTGCTTTTAAATTTGATTTGCTTTTTGTTGTTGTTGTTTTTGTTGCTGTTGTTGTTAATATGTTTATATATATAAAAAATAGTTTGCAGCTTTTCTTGAAAATGATTTAATTACGTTATGCAATAAAATTACTTAATATTTGTAGGCCTTAAGTTTAAAAATCTTTGTCTTCCGTTTGTTTGTTTGTTGGTTTTTCTTACTTACAAATTAATTAAACATTATCGCGTTATTTGTTATAAGTTATTAAAATTAAATTATTATTATTAATTAGTTGCTTTTGTGTATTCGTTTAATGCATTTCTTGTTTTTGGTTTGACTTCAAGTGAACAATTTTGATTATTGGCCAAAAAGTAATTTTGTATTTTATTTTGCTTTTCAATTTCATATGCCAAAGTTGTTGTTGTGTTTGTTGTTGCTGGTTGCTTCAAATCCTTTGGTTAAAATGCTGTAATGACAAATATGTAAAATTATTAATTAGAATTAAGAATAACATTATATATGCTCTTGCTATCAAGTTTCTTCTGACAAAGAGACATCAAACAAGTTAAGATAACGATTTGGAAACGATTCCTTAAGGAGTACCAGGAGTCCCTTCTTATTTTATCCTAACTCAGAGCTATGCTCGACAAAAGCTAACATAAATGACTTTACAAGGAACTTTATTTGCCTGTTTCTTCGGTTCTTTTTTGTTTGTGCTTTTTCAACCATTATCGTTATTCTGTGTTGCTTCTTTGGCTCTCACTCACTTAAAACATCTACAAACTTCAACACATAATTATGGTCTTTGACTATATAATGAGCGGCGTTGGCCAAGTCCAAGTCCGTGGTGGCAGGAAGCAGCGCAGCAGAAGCCGACGCAGAAGCAGAAGCAGCAGAGACAGAGGCAACAACAAAAAAAATGTAAAGGACACTCACTTCTGACTTTTTATTGCCGTTGCTGTTGTTGTAGCTGCTGCTCTTGCTTGTAAGTTATGCTTTGGCTTTGTAAGAGCTGCCACACACACACACTCACACACACATCACTTGCTGCTGCGTTTTTCAGTTGCTGTCGTTGTTGTCATTTTCTTGCTTTTTTCGCCATTTTTTTCGCAGTTTCTCGCATTATTTTTTTCCTTTCTTTCTGCTTCTTTTTTTGTGTGTGTTGTCTCTTTTGTATTTTGTATTTTATTCTCATAAAAAACGGCACAGGTGTACATTTTTTTGCGCGTCCTTTGCCGTTGCCTTTTTGCCTTTTTTTTCACTTCCAACCTGCCAACATTTCGTTGCGCTTCACAAAGTTCAATGGGCCGGCTGTGTAAGTGTGTGTGTGTGTGTGTGTGTGTACTTTTGCACACTCTATAGCAAAGTTTTTTGCCTTGTTGAGGTGTTGAAGTGCCTAAAAATTGCCCTTGGCTAAAGCCAAGAAGTAGATCTACATTTGACTGAAAGTAAATAACATTTTATGCTGAAGATCCCACAGGACTGTCAAGTATTTTTACAATTTATATTAAAAGAATTGCAAATATAATAAAATTACAATTATAATAATTATTATAATTTAGTTATATCTATGTAATGTCATCTTATTGAACTCATTTTGATAACAGTTCAATAGTTATATTTTAGTTGGGAGGAGGAAGGAGGAGAAGTCCCCTTACCTCCTGTCTAAGCATTAGTTGTCTGTGTAGGCTCAGAATTAAATTGAATATCACATAATATTCATTCAGCAGATGCATTTAATCAAAACGACTGTTCACACTTCCTTAGAGCTTCTTTAGTGTGAAGTTGCTTTTGCTTATCTTTTTTTTTTTTATAGCTGGTTGCAGTTGCAACAATGTGTTGCCGAATGACAATTAAAGACTGATTATGTTGTCGTTTCCAATTTGCGTGTTGCAATTGCAATTTGAGTGCCTGCTGCATGCCGCCTGCTGCATGTGGCAATGTCCAGCAAATGGAAACGCGACTCAAATGAAACGGTAAAAGGCCAACGGCCAGAGACAGAACCTGCCACAGCGTTGAGATCGGCGAACGCGCAAAGTAAGCAAATCGAAAGAGAAACATCAAAAGAAGAAGACGAAGACGATGCAAGGAAAAAGAGCAAAAATTGTGATGTTGCAGCTGCCACAATTTGCTGCACTTTCCGTTTTATGCGACTTCGTTTCGCGTTTCCATCCTGCAGCAATTGCGCGCTCATATATTTACATTGTTCGCTCACTGTGCGGCCAACGGAGACGGGGGGCCTAGTTGCATGTGGCAAGTTACGAGACGCGAGTTACGAGTTGCGAGTTGCGAGTTAAGAGTTACGAGTATTGTGCCTTGGCGATAAAGATCCCGATTTTAAAATTAGGCCAATGTGCATGTGCCTGTGTCTGTATCCGTGTGTGTGTGTGTGAGTGTGTGTAAATGTTGCAGTTGCAACATGTGCACAATTAGCGCTTCCTTTTGCAGGCTCAAGATGATAAATCAAGGCGTTCGCTCAGTTGCGCTTCGTGTCGAGGCAACGGTCAACATTGCGCTTATTCAAATCGGAAATGCCTGAGAAGAGACCTCTGCCTGAAGCTCTCACTTCCGCCCATGTTATATAACAGATATACCCCATTACCGCTGGATACGATGATCAAATTTCTATATCTTATCTGCCAGCTGATAAGCAGCTAGAGGATGAAGAAGAAGAACCTTTCAAATGCCTGTCAAATTTGCGAGCTGCGTTTGCTATAAATACAAATAATGCAAGACCTTTGCATGAGTATAAGTAAGTGTGTGTGTGTGTGTGTTTGTTTGTGTGCGCATGTTTGTGTGTGTGGCTTACAATAGCAAGACCATGAACAATGTACGCAATTCACTTCAATTTCAGTTGCTGTTTCTGTTATTCTGTTGCTGCCGCAGAGTTTGCAACATTTTGAAATTTGTTCGCGAATTAAACACGCAGCACGCACACATGCAGCTGTACATTATACATATGTGCATATATGTATGTGTACATGTATGTATATATACATATAGTTCTATATAATGCGAACAATGCGTCATTTGAAATACATGCAGAAGAAGGGCAGAGCAGACAGCAGCAACTGCCACAGCAACAGCAACAGCAACAACGAATATAGGTGACTCTGTACTGTGTTGGGTGCATAAAGTAGGCTACATCCACACACACACACACACACACACACACACACACACAACACATACATGCATTGCATGTGCAGAATAGACCAAATGCTCTAAGGGAACTCAGCCATGACAAGGCGAGGGTGAGACTGAGCAGAGCAGGAGCTGCTGTTGCTGATGTTGCTGATGTGGCTGTTGCTGTTGCAGTTGTTGTTGCTTCCTCTACCTGTGCGTAGCCAAAACTGACTTTCGTTTGTCGAGCTGTGGCAGCCAACAGCTACAGCTACAACTACAACAACAACAACAACAACAACAACAACAACAATAATGCCGAAACAAGTGCAACAGCAACTGGCAGTTATCCTGCTTCGCAGTTGCGTTGTGACTGGCAACGTTGCTGCTGTTGTTACCTGTCTGTCTGTCCGACTGTCTAACTGTCTTTTGGCCTGTCTGTCAAGCTGACGCTCTGCCAGCAACATTTGCTTAACTGAAGTGGCCATGTAGCAAAGCTTTAGTTACAGCCACAGCCACAGCATCGAATACAGCAGAGGAACTGCAAATGTTGCTCATACGCCCCTTATGCTCCCATGAACAAGTTATATTTTAATATGCTATCTGACGTTTGGCGCATTTGCTTACAACTTTTTTGGCTTATACGAAACATGTTTCAAAATTGTTTCTGCCAGCATCCAACATACTAAAATATTTATTACAACATATGCATATACATATCCATATATATATATATTTACAACATATTCAGCTGCTCTTTGTACGCTATAAGCTCAGCTATTTGCATCTTGCAACGTAATTAAGGAAACTTTTTAATATGCAAATCTACAAAATGCTGCTACAAAAGCGAGGGCTGCATTATTGCATTTTTTAACATTATTACAACATGTAGTTTTGCATTTTTACATATTTCTTAAATGGGGTGCAATGCCAGAAGCCCCTTAACATCAGCTAGAAGCCCACACATATCCTTGTGTTAACGTGTTTTTCTATTTGCAGATACATTTGGCAGTACTACAATTTATGCACGTTGGCACGTTGAAATAAGTATTTCGATTGTTCACAACGCATTTAACCCATTGACGTTGCGCTTTGAACAATATCTTATTTATTTGCATTTATCTTAATTTTATCTTAACTAAATTAAATCATTGAGAGAAGTTTGAAGCTCTATAAATTACAACAAGGGATCAAGAGATGCTTAGTTCGCTTTGAAAACTATTTTAAAATATTGTAAATATAATAAATTTAGAAATTTTGTTTGAAAAATCTACTCAGATGCTTGTCATCCTTAAATTCAATCTTAAAAAAGCTATAAATATTCATCTGTTATATTTGATATACATCTTAAGTCAGAGCAACTGACTTATCATGACACTGCTAATGGGTTAATTTACTTGGCGATGTGTCACGTGTAAATTGAGTTATTCGATGCAAAGTGTGCGATGGGGCAGGGGCAACGCGGCAGTCATTCAGTGGGTGTGGGGCAACACAGTAGAGTATGTAGAATATGCGATGAAATGAAACGTGCTGTGTGCTACAATGAAGCCATGCAAAGGAGCTCACCAAGCACACACACACAATGCATACTCAACACACACATGACGCACACACAGGCAGATTTACGAGTATGTCATTTCGCATACTTTCAAAGTCACGCACGTTACCGTTAACGTTACAAGCTCACACTGCTGTAAGTCTGTGAGGAGGCGTGTGCGAGTGTGTTGCGTGTGTGCTGTGTGTGTGTGTGTGTTGTTTGTTTTTCTCTAGGTCAAAGCCTTAATTTGCCTGCCGTGTCCTTTAGCGTTGCCTTCTTTGCTACCTGCGCGTGCTTTTTTGGCATCTACTTTTATTTTATGAATGAAAACGAAACGCAAAACGTAGCAAGTGTCGGTGTGGGTGTAAGTGTGTGTATAGATGTGGGTGTGGGTGTGGGTGTGGGTGTGTGTATGTTACTGACATTTCTGCTGAATATGCAACAATGTGCGTGCGTGCGCCTATGTTTATTTTTAGCTGACGCATTAATTCATTGGGGGTCGCCATGCAACTGCAGCTACAACGGCAACAGCATTTCCAAGATCCAAGACTCATAAAACGGCAACAGAAATAGATGCAACACAAACAACAACAACACGAACAGGCGCGTCCAGTTGGCGGCACATGTGGCCGCCTTTGGTCAGACAAATTGCAGCAGCATGTGCAATGGCAATGGCAACGGGCAAAAGATACACAAACTACAAGATACAGATACATATGCGCTGCTTGAACTTGAACTTCTTTTTACAGCCGTTGTTGTTGTTGTTGTTTTCTTGTTATTGTTGCTGCTGTTGCTGTTGTTGTTGCTGCGTCTGCTGTTGCCTCAATTTGTGTTGCTTTATTATTTATTTTACTTTGCTTTCGCCGTCAGCTTCTATGGCGCTTTAAATTCTCTTTATTGCCCATGTCAAGGCAGTTCCAACTTCAGCTTCAGCTTCGGCATCAGCTTCAGCTCTCAGCTCTCAGCTCCATCTCCAGGGCGTGGGCCGCGTCTCTGTCATGTTACGACGCCTCATTTGGGGGCTGACTTTCCTCTGACTTTACTCTTCTTCTCCTTCTCCATCTCCATCTCCATCTCTCTCATCTTCTGCCTTTGCTTGCTTCTGTTTCTTCTGTTTCGCTTTCGTTTTTGCAGTTTGGCTTTTTTGTTGTGCGATTTTTATTTTTGGCGCTTCTGTTTTGTGCGCGCCAAAAGAGGCTGTGTGTGTGTGTGTGTTTGTGTGTTTGTGTGTGTGTGCGAATGTATCTTCAAGTTTCAGCGCGTTGCCTTGAAGTACGCACGTTACTGTTAGTTAGTTACGAGCCAGCAGCATGTCGAGTGTTGAATGTATCTCTTTCTGTGTTTAGCTTCTTTCTTTTTTATTTCTTAATTTTTTTGCTGGCTGCCACGTTCTTTGCACGTTTTCGCCGGGCCCTGGGAATGGGCATAACTCTTCAGCCGCAGCAGCATCTCGAGCTTGAGCCTTGAGCTGCTTTTTAATTTAACTTGACAAACGTCGTCGCATATGCGCCAAAGATACAAATGTATCTAGTGGATTGGCGGCGTCTGTGATGCTGGCAAAAAGGCGCTTTATTGCTGCGACTGCTGTTGTTGTTGTTGTTGCTGCTGTTGCTGCTGCTGTTGTTGCTGCTGCCAGCAACAGCAACAGCAACAGTTTTGGCATTCTGCCGCTTCTTCGTCTTGTTCTATTTGTATTTGTGAGTGCGAGTATCTTTAAGTTTTGGACTGCTGCCGCGTGTTTATTGTCATTACTCATCTCAAATGTTTTTGTGTCAATTTTCGGGACTTTTAGGCAGAATAACGCAGAATAAAATCGAAGACTGCCGTTGTTCTTGTTATTATTGTTCTTGCTGCTGCTGTTGTTGTTGTTGTTGTTTTTGGCTGTTGCTCTTGCTGTTCTTTTATGTGGCAACGTCTTCTGTTGCGTTCATTTAATTTTATTTCATTTTTCGCATGTTTGTTTTGTTTTGCATTGGTCGACTGTTTTCAGTTTCTTTTTTCTTTTGCGCATCGTCATCAAATCCGTCAATAAATCTGCTTAAATTTGCCTGTTTATGTCCCAAGAATACACACAGAAATCAGTAACAAGTGCAGCCGGCGGCTTACGACTTTTGTAACATGATCTTAAGTGTCCCAAAAATGTTATTTCTATTTTCGCTTTTTAAGTTCGCCACGTTTTCGGTGTTGCCTGCGTACTTAAATGGCTTTATTCAGCTAATTTTACAGGGATTAACAAAATTTGCCAGGTAAATCGATAAGCAATTAACATAAAGATGGAAAAATTTAAGCAATGCGTAAATTGCCGACGGAGAAAGCTAAGTGAATATTGAATCGTAGATCATAGCGAGAACTATACAAATTATGTGGTTATTATTGATTGTTAAAGTATTTGAACTAAAGTAATACTTTACTAGTTTCTCAGATCATTTTTAGATCATTAGATCATTAGTTTCCCTATGAAGTACTGAGTATTGATGCTTTGATTCTTTGGAATATGTAGTAGTACGAGTAGAAAAGTGGCTAATAAATATATAGATTTTTGTCAACCAAAAAATAGAAGTCCTTCTTCTTAATTTAAACAAATAGTCTCTAAACAATATACAATTTAGACAAGTCTATATCTTTATCTTTATTATTCTTTCTTATTCACTTTAAACATTAGATTTCCCAATCATCCATAATAAAGTTCGTTTGATTGTTGGTCTTCTTACAGACTGAATTCTTATTAGTAAATTAGTATTATAATTCATATAATAATAATAACATTTAGTGATGTAATGCTATACAAACCGTTGTTAATCCATTGCCACTGATCGATTGCTGCTGTTGCCACTGGGAAGTTGCATGTGATGAAATGCTCTCAAATGATCCTGTTAATTTAACCGAATAACCGTTAAGAATGGAGCCCGTTAAACGCGCACGAAAGTGGGGAACGACAACGAAAACGAAAGCCAAGCCGTCTTAGCGTAAGTGTGTTAGAGTAAGAGGGCGAGACACCGGGAGTGATACAGAGACAGAGACGGAGAGAGAGAATTAAGAGTTAAGTGTTTACAATACGAACAAAACGCGAAAGAGGCGAACGCGACACGAAAAGAGAATTAACGCAAAGAAACGATGCGAAGATGCATGGAAATTGTAAATGTTGCTAAAAAAAAGTGCAAGCATTTGTTGTTGCTGTTGTTATCGTTGTTGTTGTTGTTGTTGTTGTTGCTGTTGTTGGCACTAATCACTTGAGCAACATAATTGCCAGTTTTCTGTTGTTGTAACACATTTGAAACTTGTTTTCCTTTTCAACTGCAATCCCTGATCAGAGTATTTAACTGGGTTGCTTGGCTAATTATTATTTTTTTTATATTTATTAGAGTGTTGTTGTTTTGTTGTTGTAGTTGTTTGTGGTGTGAAAAGGAAAATTCTACGCGGAAATAAACAACAATACGTTGACGACGGCAACGCTCCACGCTCCGCAGTTAGAGAACTTGCAACCGCGTAGAATTCACAACTCGCACTTTGCACTTCGCAGTTCGCAGTTGGCAGTTTGCAACGGGGCAGGCAACTCGCACTCGTTTCTGACGCTCGTACGAAGCGACGGCGACGGTGCAAAAGTTTTTGTATTTAGGAAACTTTTCACCCTTCGAAGGATACACAACAACTGATTGTGCCGTGCACAAGCGAACGGCAAACCAACCCCGACGTGAGCAGCAACAGCGTCAGCAGAAGCAGCAGCAGCAACGCATTGGTTTGACGCCGGCAGCAGCGAACACAACAGCAATGAATACAACCACGACACAACATCACATCGAACCGCAACATGTTGGCAAAGCAGCAACAAATAAATACCGCAGTTAATGTAAATGTTGAATTTGATTAAAATTGTATAAAATAAATATTTAAACTAATATTCTCTGATTAGTAACTCGAAATAAAATTCGTATTAACTCGTATAATAATAATAATAATACGCCGATAATTAACTTTTATTATTTATATTTATTTATTAATATTTATAATAACTATTTTTATTTTTCTTATTATTTTCTAATATTTTTATATACATTGCCAACTGATGTGCTAAAATGTAACTTGAATCACCCTGTGGTTGCAACTAGTTGCACTGCGTTCGATTGCAACCTTCGATCAGCAACTCATGCCATCGCTGCTGCTTCTTGTTGCTTCGCTCAACAAAATTGTTGTTGCTGTTGCTGTTGTATGTCCTGGTTCGAACATGTCCTGCCGTCAAACAAACACGAACAGCTGCATGCGGTCTCTGCTAACACAAACACACACACACACACACATACAAATTGATACGACCATGCGGTGTTTGAAGTGCGCTTTTGTTGTTGTTGCTGTTGGCGTTGCTGCTGCTGCTGCTGCTACCGCTGCCGCTGCGTCTCCTGTACAGTTGTTGTTCCAATTAAAAATTTTTTCCCTAGTTTCGCGCGCACAATGCGAACTTGCAATCTATGAGCTATGCGACAGCAACAACAACAACAACAACAACAACAACTGCAACAGCAGCAACAACCAGCGAATATTTTCTGGTTTTATTTCGCAGTCGCTGCCTCAGTTGCTGTTGCTGCTGTTCTCATTTCTATTTGATGCCTGGACCTTGTGGGCGTAACTCTGCATGTGTGTGTGTAGATGTGTGTGTGTGTGTGTGTGTGCCATATCCTTGCCTGGCATTGCACTGACTGCTGCTGTTGTTGCTGCTGTGTTGCGGGATTTTGGTACAATTTGCCTTCTTATTTCACTTTTTGCTGGCAGCTTTTGTAAAGAGCCCTAGTCCGGCTCCTCCACGGTTTCCCCTCCTATTCCTCTGTCTCTCTTCCTGCTCTGCCTCTATATGTCAGTTGATTTAATTTCACTTTTTTTTCCCGTTGCAAACTATTAGTTGAGCTTGTGTGCGTTTTTGCTGGCGTTGCTTTTTCGGCCATGCAGTTTTAAGCTTGTCGTTGTCGTCCTCGTCGCTGTTGTTGTCAGGAGCCTTTTGATGGCACTGCACTGCATGTGCATGAATGATAGGCCAGGGGAAATGCTGAACAGGGGGGAGGACGAGGCAAGTGAAACTGGGAAGTGGGTTGGGGATTGAAGATTGGGGATTGGGGGGCGCAGGCCTTTGGGCAGCGCAAAAAAAAAGCTGGCAAAACCTTGACAGTTGCATTGTTGAATGGCGTGGGAAACGGAATGGAAACGAATCAGATGATGGATGAGGGAGGAGGGGAGGCAGGGCTGGTAGCAGGAAAGGGAGAGTGAGGGAGAGGGAAACGTGTAGTCGCTTATTTGCATTGCGTAATGGAAAATCGTGCAACACAACCCTTATACTCTAATGCTTATCCTCATGCGGAACACTGACCTGTCCTACACACGAAAATCACACACAAGGTAAATACAGAAGGCACTCACACACGCACACACACTCAGGCTCACACACACACGTACACACACACTTAGAGTGAAGCCAAGACGATTTTCATCGACTCGTAAAGTTACATCTGCACAAATAGAAGACGCAGCCGGCGCTGAAGCAAGGACAAGGGCAAGAGTAGTGGCAAGGGCTGGGACAGGGGCAGGGGCAGGCGCAGTTACAGCAGTCGGAGGCGAGCTGTTGGGCAATTGCAACTGCAACTGCAACTGAAACTGCTGTTGCTGCAACTACAGCAACTACAGCAACTGTTGTTGCCGCTGGCTTCGTATTGGTCTTGGCTTTTGCTTTTGTCTTTGACTTTGCCACTTTGCCGTTTGATAGCGTTGCACAAGTATACGCAAGTTTAGTTGCAAGTTGTGCGTGCAACAAACTTACTTAAGCGCCTGCAACTGCTCTCCCTCTCCAACACCCTGTCTAGTTCTCTATCTCGCAGTCTCGCGCTGTCTTGCTCGTGTGTCCTTTGTCAGGCAACAAAGGACATTCACATTACATGTGGCAGGCAACAATAACAACAACAACAACAATAACAACAACAACAACAACAACAAGGCCAAAGTATCTGACAGTTGCAGCAAAGTATTTGAAAAATGAAACAAACGCGCGCGTCTCACAAAAATTCGAGAAAAAATGAAGAGAAGTTCTGCAGAAAGGAAAGCTGTGCAAGCAAGTCAAAGTTTAGATACTCTAGCAATAATTTCAGTTCTATTTGCATTAAAAAGTTTTAGATTTGCTCAATTAAAACTAATTTTGGAAGTGTTTCTTTAATGAATATAAAATATCTTATATATAAATAATATTTGAGTTTAGAATAGTCCTCAAATGTTTACTTAACATTTAGATATATTTATAATAAACCGTTTTGGCAGTGCTGCCAACTCGGATATTGATATTGATACATTGAAATTATGTAAGAGATGTGTTTCCCACAGCAACTTCAGGTTTATCTTGAGTTCCCATGAGAACTGACATCAATCCTTTTCAGTTGCCTTCTTATGAATGCGTTGCACAAGTCTAGATAAAATCCTAATACTCTTAAGTGTGTAAGGGTAGAAAACAGCAGGCAATGGCAGCAGCAACAACGACAACAACAACGATAACAACGGCAACACTTTACCGCATGCGGCAAGCAAAAAGGAGCAGCAAAAGTTCAAGCAGAGGAGCTGAAGCTCGAGTTGTAGCTGTAGCTGAAGCTGAAGCTGAAACTGAAGTTGAAGTTGAATGCACGCGAGTCATTCGGGTCCGTCATCAAGGACCCATCCGGTCTATGTCCTGTGAGCAATGCTCGCGAGCAAAGTTGCTGTTGTTGCTGCTGTTGTTGTTGCTGTTGCTGTTGCTGCGCAAAAAAAAGAAGAGATCTTTCTGCGGCACAAATGCACACGTAATACGAGTAACGCAAGCCAAATGCATTAACAGCCAACAGCAGCAGCAACAGCAACAAACACACTCTTACACACATCCACACACACACACACACACACACATATGCACACATTTATATTTGTTCCATTACAGCCCTGGTGTTGTTGCCGCTGTTGTTGTTGCTGTTGTTGTTGCTGTCGTACGAGTTTTGAGTTTTCCGAAATCATGAAAGGAGCAGATGTTAAATTTTTATACACAACGCAGCGGCTGCCTGCGTCGCTGTCAGCGTCGACGTCAGCGTAGCAGTTGCTGCTGCTGCTGCATTATTATTGCCCGCTGCTGTTGATGTTGTTGCTGTTGCTATTGCTGTTTGTACGCTTTGCTGCTTCCTTTGCTCACTCTCTATCTATCTCTCTCGCTCTCTCTCTCTCACCCTCTCGTTCTCTCGCTTTCAGCTCGTTGCCAGGCAGCCACAGCCACAGCCACAGCCGCAGTCGCATTTGTTTTTGCTCTGGCAAAACTTCAGCTGCTCCTCAATGGACTTGGACCTGGACATGGCTCTGGACCTATAGACCTGGCTGAGTACTGTGAGCTGTGAGTTGTGAGTTGTGAGCTGAGCTGTGCTGAGCTGAGAATGATGACGTTGACCGCTTCGCAGTGCAAACAACAACTTAATGCACGCATTCGCAGTTGCTGCATTTCAATCTTTGATTCGATTGGATTTTTGTTACTTTCAGTTTGGCATTTTAATTGTAGCAAATTTCTATTCCTGTTGGCCGTTGTCTTTGTCGCTTCCTTCCCTCCCTTCCCTTTGTTCTTTCATGCATTGCCATTACCTGAGATTTGTCAATGTCATTCTTTTCTCTGCGCTCTGTCCTCTGTCCTCTGTCCTCTGTCCTTTACCTGGATTTGAGTTTGACGCACTGCTGCGTATTGGAACAATGGTTTTCCATTTCGTGATGCTAATCATTGCCAAAACTCAATGTTCACACACACACACACACACACACACGCACTCACACTCATACATGTAGAGTTCAAATTAACCCTCACACACACACTGACATTCTCTGTAGAGTGGCAACTACCTCACAGTGGGTGGGTATGTCCGACTGTGCCACTTCGTAGTTCCATTTCGAGGTTCTCACTTCGCCTTTGCCAGAAACTGTGCGCAGATTTCCACAACAGGTAAAGCAACTAAGCACCTTGCCTACTAAATTGTTTTGGTATTAAGAGTTGTACCTATAAATGCTTACATTAATTGCCAACAAAGAGGGTATATCAAATAGTTGTCTCAGCTGAAGAATGAAAGCAATCTTTCTTATTGTTAATTGAGCAATACTTCAGCATAAGATTTAAAACAGTAATGTATCTATAGAATTATGATTACTTGTTAGCATAAGTAATAGAAATCATAATTATTTTAAGCTGCAAAGTATCTAAACTGTGTCTATCTTTTGAGTTATACTAATAAATTAAAGTTAGTTAAGCATAGCTCATTCCCCGCTCCCTCAACTGTTGTTGTAAGTTGTAAGTACAATATACGCATGAGAGCATCGGCAAATACTCATCATACAGCCTGCTGTGAGTCCTGCATGGCCATCAATCGATGATGCATTCAGCCCTCCAATTGTCCCATCCTTGTTGGCCAACTCGATTGTCGGACCCTTTTTGGTTACATTTTGTTACTGCGTTGCGTTGCTTTTTGCGCGTGACACTTGATGTTATTTTACGATTATTGTTTTTGGATTTATGAAACATAATTCCAATTGCAGCAGCAGGTGTTTGTCAATGTTGTTCTTGGTTTGTCGTAGTCGTTGTCGTTGCTGCTGCTGCTTTTACTGCTGCTGCTGCTGCTGCCGTTGTTTTTGCAATTATTATTCAACTGCGATAAACCGAAAATTCCATTAATTACAATACCGCAATTGCCCAGGGCTCAATCATCTAATTGATGATTTGCATATTGCAAACTATATTATTTCTGTGACAATTTGAGTGATAGACAGAGTTTGAATCCATCTGATGAGATTGTAATACTTGTAGTTACCTCTTAATATTAGTTATTAAAGTTGTTGGTAAATGCGATAAGCTTGGAAATTGTTCCTTCTATATATTGTTGAATATGTGAACTTGATTGCTTTTAAATTTTATAATAATAATAATGACCTCAGTAATAAATAAATAAATATAGATAAAAATGATTTTCTCTTGTAAATAAATGAGCAGTAAATAAAAAATATGATTTAAGTATATATTTTTAACAACTCTATTAATGTACATATATAAGAAATGAATGCCATATTCTATATATATAAGCATTATATATTCTATATCTACAGAATATCCCCAAGTTGCTGTAACTCCCATTTGAAAACTGCGATTTCAAATTATTTCCTTCGTTTATTGAATAGTATTTCCATTATGCTGCCTTTTGTTGTTTTTATCCTCTCTAGCTCTGATTTGTGTTTTTGATTTTAAATTAAATGTAAAACTACAGTACATGTGTGTGTGTGCGTGTGTGTGTGTGTGCATGAAGTGGTGTGTGTGGTTTTTTTTTATAAATTTAGTTATCAATTATGTGCTGCAAAAATCATTTTCATATCGAATTTCAACGCTCAATAATTATGATGATGACAGGCGGACGTGGTTGAATGTCCCAATGAATCTCCTTGTATGCGGATCGCATCCCATAGTGTTTGCTCTGTCACTGTCACTGACGTTGTCACGGCTGCTGTCCCCCTGTATTGCTCTCTCTCTCTCTCGCACTCTCTCACACTCTCTTTTGCCCAGTGGACATTGGGCCTGTTCCGGTCCTGATGCTCCTGTTGTTGTTGTTGTTGTTGTTGCTGCTCTTCGCTGTTGCTGCTTAATTTGCGGCTATCGTGCAGACGCAACAACTGGGAAACCAGAACGTGTCCGTGTAGAGATTTTGGCCGTTGCCCTGGAGCGCAATTAAACGTTTTTGTACGAACTTCTGCTCGCACCTGGAGTTATAGCCATTGGGCAAGTCGCAAAGGTTCGAGCATGTGTTTGAGCTGTAACGGCAGGAAAATTATAACAACAGAAACGGAAACAGCGAACAGAAAACAACAAATGGTAAATTGTAAATGGTAGATGGTAGATGGCAAATGGTAAATGCGAAATGCGAAAAATCAACAACTGTAGAAAATTTAGTTGTGGGCTGAACACATAAATAAACGCAAAAGGTCCAAAAAGAGCCAAAACTCAAAAAAAAAAAAAAAAGAAATGGTAAGAGAAGCGCCGGCTGCAAAGTTGAAAGTTTAACGAACTCGTTAAAACGGGAATCGTACGTAATTGATAAGGAGTTAAGGCAACGGTATTCTGGCACTTCTGGTGCCTCAATCCCAACCAGCTGTTGCTGTTGCTGTTGCTAGCTCCTTACACGCTCGCTGGGATAAGATTTATGCGCCACTGGATTCAGGTGCTCATTTGGTTAAGCAAATTGCGCGCTAAGTACTCGCAACTAAGGAAGGGACAGGGCAGGGCAGGGCAGAGACAGCAGACAGCAGACAGAGGAAAGCGGACAAGGGCAGGGGACAGGGCAAACGGGCAGGCGACAAACGACAAACAATTAGGGCACGCATTGACCGACCCCAGCCATAGATGCATATACCCAATGCTGCTCTCTGCACCGGCTCAACTACAACTCAGCACATTCGACGTCTCATCTCGTCTCGTCACCCTATTTGTACCTCTGTTTGCGCTTTTTATTCCACTGCGCTGAAAGGTTCGAGTTCGAGTAGCGTACGCATGACGGTGGCAGTAACAGCAACTGGGCAAAAGGGGAATGAATGACACTGGCAGCAGTAATCTTGCTCTGTTTTCGGGGTGTTATAATTCGTTTAGCCGCAATTATGACACAAAACATAACCATGCACATACCCATACTTATACTTGCACTTCTGCCCACGTGCCCATGCTCTCATACCCATAGGGTATTGGATAGAGGGTTCCCCTAACTAAACCCGGCAGCAAAATTTGCCGTAAGGGGAACCATACACTCTTTTGACGCTGTCCTGCTGTGTATTGACTGCGCGAGAAGGGGGCAATCGTTAGTGATACCATGGCACTGATTACAAGTATTGTGTTGAAATTCATTAAAGGTTATCACAATAAAAAAAGAACAATTACTAAATAAAATAAAAGAATTCAACGAACAACTCATTAGACAAGTTAAATTGGCTGCCAGTGGAATGTGGATAAATAAAAATCTATTCTAAATATAAATAATTCGGATAGTAAGACTAGTATCTGTTAAATGCAATTAGCATTCAATTTGAAAATAAACTGAATATGCTTATCATATTTCTTAATTCGCTCACCAAGCAGTTGAAGCGCAGTACACTGCACTATAGTTTACAACTGCTTGCTAATGTAGCGGTCTGTTGTGTTTAGCTTAGACACAAACCACAAATGTTAGCTAACAGTCGTCTCTGTTAACGCGTGCTGGCTGAAATACTTCGGATTATACTTACGCACAGAGCTCCGCCTTGACCATTTGACGGGCTGTATTCTCCTCGTTGACAACAAACATCCAATTGCCACGGGAGTTGAGCGCCGCTTGTGGCGTTATAAACTGCGATGTGGTTTCGCAAAGCGTTGAGCGCGTCGGACTCTGTCGCTTGGTGCGCTGTGCTTTCTTTTTGTTGTTGTCGCTGACACCCACAATGTCTAAGAGATCCATATTGAGCGATACATCACGCGTGTTGCGCTTCAGCGCCACCTTCTCCTTCTTCTCCTTCTCCCTCTCCATCTCCATCTCCTTCTTTATCTCCTCCTGTTCCATGGCCATCTCTCGTTTGGCCAACTCCTGCTCAGCGATTTCCCTCTCGAGCTGCTCGGTTGTGACCTGAATGGCCTTCTGCTTGAGACTCAGATCGCGGACGAGACGCTTCAGCCAGAGTGTGGCATTGTAGGGTGTCTTGCCCGCATTGTTATAGTACAGCTGAGTTGAGCCTGTTGCCGAGGCTCCTGCGGGTTGTTGATTCCCCTGACGTTGACCCGCCGATGTGTACAAGAGATAGCTGAAACAACATGATTCGGATTACTATGGCAATAGACAGTTAAGCGAGTCACTCACGTGGGCGCCTCTGTTGTGGGATTGGGATTGGGTGCAAACAGAGAGTTGCCTGCCCCACGATGTGGCACACCACCAAACGGTGTCTGATAGCTATAACCATTGAAGTCTTGTCCATTTCCCAAGTCACGCTGTGGAAATATATACTTCGGATCATAGAATACCGACGTCACCGATGTGAACTCCTCCCAAGTCTCGTCTACCAGCAAAGAGGCCGCCTCATAGCCCCATCTGCGTACGAGACTCTTGATGAGATACCTGCAATGCAAAGTAAAGACAATGAGATGAGCTTGTTGGTAACAATTGAGCTGGAACGCCTTTCCAGGTGATGCAAGAGATCATTGCGGGTTGATGGCTGTTATTGTTATTGTTGCTCAGGCATGGAAATTGCCTGCGAAAGTGGAAGATCATCATTCACTTGTCGACAACATTACAATTTATACAGAGAGTTGTGCAACATACAGACAGAGATGGGAAGAGAGCGAGAGAGAGAGGTAAGCAGGTAGGCAGGTCTACTGTGCCCTTAAATCATACTTAATATGCAGCCAGACAATAAATAAATGTAAGCAAAACTACAGTTATTCATAAACTGAAATGAGTGCTCACACTCACACTCCCTCTCACACTCATTGTTGATGTGTTCAACACTTCTTATCAGCGGATATGCATCAGAAATGCAAGTCACGTGCCACAAAACTTGAGGTGAAAACGGCCTCCGGCATTTCCCAGACGGAATTTTGTTTATATTTTATTATTATTTATTTTTTATTTTTTTTTTTTTTTTTTTGTTTTAGAATTATGCAATAGTCAAATTCCATGGGCATCATAAAACTGACTACTTAATTGCTGAGACAGGCGCCGAATTGCGGCCTTAACTGGCGTCGGGCTTATCATAAACATTAACATGAACATTATCATTATCATTGCGTGTAGTCGCAGCAACTAACGCACATTTTATTTAAATCGAAGAAATTTTCTCTAAAAATAGCATCACAAATGGATAACCACACCAGACGGACCACAAGCCCAATTCAAATTTATTTGAATACGATCAAAACTAGGAAGTACTTTCCACAACGACTATTGAATGCTCTGTAAGTGATTTAATAAGACTTGGCCATATTTATACTTTATTAATCATATTTAATACTATGGAAACTATATAGAAAGTCAATTGATCGGACTAAAAACAAAGAATTTATGCATTTAAATTATTTGCAAATGCACTGCTTGCAAATATACAGCAACAGAAGCCAGCATTTAAAATAACGCTGCTTGCAATTATGTGTGTTTCTCCCTGCAAGCAGTGCATTTGCTTCTGTAAGAAGTCAAGCAATCTATAATGCTTATAACTTTAAATGGAAATTAATTCAACTACTTATTTGAAATAAAATAAACTAAATATGGTTTAAAAGTCAGTTAGAAGTGTTCCCCTTGCTGTAAATGTCCAAGTTAATGGCATAGTTGTTATACCCTTTTGCAGAGCATAAAAATGCTAAGTTATACATACAGAGAAGCATTCATAAATATTCGAGAAGCACGCGGTGCGTCGTCACAGACAAAGTGTCTTGAACTGTCAATTCAAGTTTATTGGGTCAAGGAGCTCTGCCAGCTGGTCGAGCAGCATCGGCTGATGCCGAGCATCAGCATCAACCACAATCACATCTCTGAGTACGTGAGCTGGCGTCGCGGAAACAGCAGAAGCTCTTAGTTAGCAGCTAGCAACTAGCAGCCAACAGGTATATAGATATGAATGTATTGACAATAGATGCCATACTATGAGTAGACGATGAATAGATATATTTATATGTATGCAAAATCAAGTTTCTGGCTTTTTTTCGGCAGCTCGAATTGAATTGAAATTGAAACGGCTTCGGAATTAAGTTGGAGCCAGGCAGCCAACGAACAAACATTTGTTTGAAATGCATTTGCATTTATTTGTTTCTTATAGTTTCCTGTTATTGTTGTTGTTGTTGTTGTGGTTGTTGCTTCTTCATTTATGAAGCTGGCACATTAAGTGTGTTATTTATGTGTGTTGGCATTGTGTGGCCATTAGCCGGCTCTTGGATGGGCTCAAACTTACGTGGGATAGTTATCGACATGCTCGCAATAGGTTTTGCCGGGCCTGGCACAGCTGCAAGTCAGAATGAATATTATATAAGATTTCTATAGATTCAATATATACAATATTTATTGCACTTACTTGGGCGTCTGTCCTGGCGGCGCTGGCAGAAACTGGCAAGGCGGTGCGCCATATAAGCCGCATGATGGCGGTGTGCTGAATGCGATTGAAGTACAAGCTAATATCTGCAAGAGCGAATCGTCTCTGAATGGATTCAGATGAGGAGGTTGAATGGGGGGAAGGGGTACTCACCACATATGTAAAGAGAATACCACTAAAACTACTAGAAGTGTGGAGACGGAGACGTGTAATACTCTTTGTCATTGTCAATTCATTCGTCGTTGGGTTTTGGGGATTTGCATTTGCATTTGCGTTTTCGTTCAGATTCAGATTCAGATACCCAACTTGACTTCACTTCAGATAGTTTTTTCTCAATTTTTTTGTGGTTTTTTTTTTTTTGACAGCGGCGTGATGTCAGTGTTGGCTGATGAGCTGAAAGTGAGTGTCGACAATGGTTGTTTTGGGAGAAATTGCAATAAATCACTTAATTATGTACGCATTAATTATACAAAGTCAACTTATTGTGCCATTTGTTTACACAGTATACAATTAACTTCTTTAGCGAATGAAGCAGTGCTCTGCGTTAACACACTGCTTGTTGTAAACTTCAACACGCTGTGCCCTGCTTGCTTTGTGACTTCAGTCTTTGTATTTTGAGCTATATAATTTTATACGCTTATAAAAAGAAGATTAAGCAATTGTGTATTCAATATTGCCTGAGAATGTTTATTGTAAAACTCTTTTATAATAACGTTGTTGAGCTTTAACTCTACTACTAACCTATGATTCCGTAATGAGTTAGACATTAGATATGGCTGTTCTTTGCGAAATTCTTCTCAATTGCAGAAATTATGCAATGTAAATACTTGAGGTATGCGTTTCACAACTCTTCGCAGCTCAAAGATGACGCGAAAAATGGAAAACTTCACGCCATTTGTTTTGCAAACAATTGCAATATGAACAAAGACAACAACAATAAGTGTTTTCCACACCGTTTTAAGCACTCAAAAGGTCGATAGGTATTTGGACTTCCCCATTGAGTGGATCTCAAAGTTTGGGACCTCAAAGGCGCTAATTTTGCTAAGAGCGTCCGAGTTCAGTTGAGGTTGTCTCTAAGTCGAGTCAAACAATAAACAATTTGCAAAAATACATTGCTAAAAGTGAAAGCGACTGCGAGATGTTACAAATACCCGATGCTCCACACAATAGAGTTTGGCACGCCCACAAACAATTGCAATTGCAGTTAGCAGTAGTTATCGGTGGGCGTTTTAATTGGCATCTTAAATAGTTGTCGACAGATGTCTAATGTCAACATTTAATAAATGGATTCAATAGCTTATCGCATTTAAGATTATTATTAAGTAGCTGTTAATTGATATGTTGAAACATATGCAAATGAGTTAATGCCAAGCTTAGACTGGAATTGTTCTATTAATTAAATTCAATTACTTTGTGGGATATTCCCCAATGTGTTTGCATGTTCCAAATATAATCGAATGATATAATTATATAAAATAATAACAAATTACACATCTGATAAGGTATGCGTGTTTAAAGCATGTAAAACCCCAGTCCCAATAATAGCTACTAATTCAGCAGCTACTGCAAATTAAAAGAAGAATTATAATAAATAAAAATAAATATTAAAATGATAATCAAAATATAAGCTCATAATAGCTGAAATCTCCTCAAATCAAGAGCAAAGCAAATCAAACAATGCGATATACATATAAAAACCGGATTTCGTGACAAGCGTGTCTCACAGCCCGTCCAAGTGCTATAGATCCAAAAGATCAATAAGAAATACAAATAAAATAACAACTACAATTAGATTCAGACAAGAACCAGTTAAATAAGCCACGTCATGTCATTGCGTTTCAATAGAACTATTGCTCCACAAAAGACAGACACTTGCTGCCTTTGCCTGGGAGTATGTTAGGTGCTTTCGTAATGTTGTTTGTCTGATAGGATTTCCGGGATCACTGAGCATGGTCAAGGCTTAGGTTGGGGCTTGGACATGGACAGCTTGTCACTTACGCTTTTCATAAATCAATCAACTATGAAACGCAACATACACAAAAGCCACAGCCACAGCCGCAGACACAGCCACAGCCACAGCCACAACAAAAGGTCCATAAAACTCAATGCGCAAATGAGCTCGACGGCAGCAACATTTGGGCCATTTGTGGCATTTGCAGCTGTTGTGCTATTCGGCCATTTAGCCATTTAGCGACATTGTCGCCTTCATCGCCTCCATCTGCTAATGGTGTCGACTTGCCCAAGCATACACTCAACTCTGACACATACTTAGTTGCACCCACGCTCTAGGTATTTCCCATGTTGCGCAGGCGCCTCGTTCCGCGTACCGCTGCCAGTTCATCAGCTCATAAATCATAAATGCTCGTAAATGGTCATTGTTGTTGTTGTATTCCCATTGTTGTTGTCTTTTTGGCTGCTGTTCGAGATATTTTATGGCTTATTGAGCATTTAGTCATTTGCACGACATTAAGTCATTTGTCCAAAAACAAAATAAAAATGCATTGAAAATATGCAATGAGGCAATTAGCAACTTGTAAATATGCGAATATTCGCCAATTGACTGCAATCTGTCTCACATCATTATTCCCTTATTAAATTTGTTTGTTAACATTAGAATAGCATATAATAAACTATAATGGCATGTCATAAATTATTATTGAGTCATAAATTATTGTTTATAAATATATTGCAAAACGTGCATAAGTGACAGTTAAATTTGGAATTTCACTCATTTGTTTTCCTATAAAATAAGTTTGTATAAAGCTTGTAACTATTTCGAAAATAATTATAAATCAATCTTCAATATAAATAATTATAAAACTTCAGTTCTGAATTGCAATCAATTCAATTTAAATTTAGTTATGCACGTGCTTTGAACTCTTCAAATTTAAACTGTTGGTATTTGCTAATAGAAATTGTGTTACATAAGTTCATTCTTTTTATTATGTATATTATTTTTTTTAGTCATAATCTGCCTGTGTTGTTTTCCAGCTAAATACCGTGATTCAAAGGGAGTTCGCCGAAAACTTTAAACTGATCTTCATTGTACAACAAATTCGCAATAAAATACACATCAACTTAAAAAATAAAAGAAACTAAAAACCAGACGATTAATTGCTGATATATTTTTGCCCTTGTAGAGGGAATAACAACAATAATATGTTGAGGTTGTCTGTCCGTCCATCAGTCTAGCAGTCTCTGTCAGCTTTAAGGTTTTATGGCAACACGTGTGAGATTTCTCAAAGGTTGCAACATGACTGAATTCTGGCAACAACTCGAAGTGAGTTTATCATATTTATCACAAGCTTCCAAAATACTCCCACTAGGTCTCCCACTGGTGTTGGCTCGATTAGTTTAGCTTTCACCCATTAATTTGGACTTCAATAAAAATGATTTAACTTAATTTGGCACTAATTTGGCAGCTCACACACATACGGACGGGCACATAGCTGGGATTTTGGCAGCTTGGCAAGACAATGGACCGATATAAATACCAAATACCAAATACCAATACCAAAAGATCGCTTCATTATAATTTTTTAAGCATATATTTTATACTTGAGTATAACTGAGAAATTAAGCACGACTTTTCAAGGCTGTTGTTAGTGTTTGTTGTTGTTGTTTTTGTTTTTGTTGCTGTTGCTGTTGTTACTCTTGTCTGCGCTTTGTTTTTGTTTCATTGGCTTCATTTTATTTAATTTGTGAGGTTTATATTTTGTTTTATTTTCTATTAAATTTTTGTTACATGTGCGTACAAATCGAAAATGCTATAATAAATCAGTCGATGTTTGTCTTCAACTCAACTTACTCTGTGTTCACAGTTTAGTCAAGTAGAGTCAATTTATTTGAATTTGTTTAATCTGTTTGGGCTCTGACGACGGCAAATTGAATTGAATATTAGACAATTAATTACTCACCTCTTGCTTATTGTTTATAAATAAAAATGCTTTCAGTAATTGCGACAGCATGCAAACCAAACCAAATCAAATCGAATAGAATTGAATTGATTTGAATCAATAACTGAGCAAATTTCTATTGATCTTGAGATGATTTTTGACACAATTACAAATTCGCACTGCACTCGAGCGATTTGAAACTGATGCTCGTAATATAATTAAGTTTATTTTGTGAATATAATTTTTTGTTGTTTTCTCTTTTTTGTTTTGATTTTGGATTTCAATTTGTGAATTTTGTTGTATATTTCGTTTTAGCGGCAAAACAATTCACTTGAAAATGCGACTAATTAAAAAACTTAACACGTTCGTACGTAGAAAGGCAACGCGAGTCCAAGTCCAAGATTTCAATTTCAATTTCGGTTGATATTTCGATGTCGCTTTGGGTTTGCGATTGTCTTTGCATTTGGATTTTAAGTTTGAGTTTCGATTTCTGTTTCGGTTTCCGTATAACGCGGCTAGCCCAATCGCGGCTGCAGCTCATAGCCAACTGAGCATGGGGTCCAAACTTGGATTCAGCTGGGCCCACAGCTCTGTTTGAGCCAAGTCTATGAAGCCAGCAGCGGCGGCGGCAGCGGCAGCAACAACAGCAACATCAACATCAACAAATATGTGACGCACGTCATGCCGGTTGGTCGACTGCAATTTGAGGCATACAGAGATAGAGGGCTTGAGAGAGGGAGAGACAATCCCAGAGTGAGAGAGCGAGAAAGGGTCGCAGGGTATCTTACTCTCTGATCGCACAACCTATGAACTTTTGGCGCAGGGCCAAGTGATTCATAGCGCATGTGTCTGAGAGATGCCTAAACGTTGTCTTATCGATATTTCGCATCGTGTTGGCGTCGCGCAAACACCGGAAGTTCATTAGCTGCCCTGACAGGCCATTTCAAACAATAAACTGACTTTATTTTATTTATTGTCAATTTTTATTATTTGTTTTACATTGTCGCGAATATGCGAAACTGTAATAAAGTGAATTTATTTAAATTGTAAATTTATTTATTTATTTTTTTCGCTGCCTGCCATTTTTTTTTTTTTTTTGTATTGTTGTTGTTGCTGTCGCTTTGCTTTTGTTGCTGACCATAGACACAATTCATTGTTAGCAGATGCTTTTGATTTTTATGGCCAATGAAGGTTATTTCAGTTTTTATCTCTTCTCTATACATACATATGTATGCGTATACGTTTTTGCTGCTGTTGTTACTTTTTGCCAAAAATTCATCGTTAAACGCAAAACTTCTTTGGTCTGCCTCTGGGCCAACCACACGCAAAAGGCGCTTTAATGACGCTCCAAACAGCACGCACAATTGTGGGAGGCATCAAAACAGAGTTACAGCTTTGTCGACCATTTAAATCAATTTTTGTACACAAAATATACAAAATATTCATAATATTGTAATAAATAATGTCTTCATTTATATTCATTTTGCGAAATAATTTAATAATGCTGTTTCCGAACTCCTATGCTATTAAAAAGTGGAGAACTTAAAGTGTTGGCTATTTTAATTTACTGCAACAGACAAAATGTTCCACTTTACAAACAATTAATAATTAATGGGCGACACATGAACATTTATATCGACTTGAAATTGAGAAAGGAAATGAAAATGAATGTGTTTAAATTGAAGGATTGAAAGTGAGCATAAATGAGAATATCTCATAATTCTTGTATATCGACTGCAAATGGAAATTCCTGATAACTTTCATACAGACTTAAATATATTTTGAAGTATTTGATTTTAGCAAGGCGTCGGCGTTTGCTAGATTTTTGTTTTTGCACAACTTTCACAAGAGTGGCTAGACCATTCGACGGCAACTGCGGAGCGTTACCGACTACGGGCATATCGAGAAATACGGAAAAACCCTGCAATATGGCCGCTTGGCCACATTGGATGATGTCTCGTGCGATCGTGTGTGGTTGGTCTTGTGTAGTTGTTGTGGGGCTTTTATCGAAAATGGTTTTTAATGCGTTTTTAAGTCAAATTAGTGACTTCATCAGCTGGGCTTGTCTTTCTTCTCAGTTGAACGCTCATCTGGGATTGCCGGGGCAACCGGGGGCAGCTGCCCAGTATCACTTAAGCCGCTCATTAATCAAAAGCCCTACGCCAATGTATCGGGACCATTTTCAATACACGTAACTCATTGTAGGGCCCTCCTCCTGTCTCTGCTTAATAGCCGCTGGCCAGGGCTTAGTTTCAATTACGAAATTGTTAATTAGAGGCTAGCTGACCAACTAACTTGCTGCCCTGTTGCGTGGTCGTCTCTGTCGTTTGGCTAATGAAACCGTCAACTTGTTGCTGCTGGCGTTTTCGACTGATTGCGTCCGATAGCACAGTATACTCTATGTCGATTTGCAGGCACCATCAAGATCGTAGCACTGCCAATATGTATGTCAGATTGAGCTATCAACTTTTGCCTAATTATTGCGACAAACAAAACCTTAACAATCTCTCAAATTTTTCCGTTAATCATGACATCTGAAAACATCAGCGAAGTCGCGCATGAAACGCGTACAAAACGCGCGCGTTCGCTTAGCGTCTGAGGCGGGAAAGAGATAACAGATGGTTAGCTTGTTGGTTGTGTTATGTGCTGTGAGCAGCTGCTCAAGGCAAAAGCTGACTGCTATGGCGCACACGTAAGTTCAATTATGATTTTGAATAAAGTTGTTGAATGAAATTTAATTGGAAAATTCTTTGAAACAATTTATTAGTGCTGAAAAATAATAAAACTTATAATTTCAGTTTATGTTAAATACAAATAATTCAATTTATTAAATTAATTTAATAGTTTTATAACACAGCTTGGAATTGTTTTAACAAAATATTCTTTTTTATCTTCCTCAGCTTCAGTTTGAGCGATGCTGAGTTATGGATGTCTTTCTTTTAGACGTAATGTCAGTATGCCGTCAGCACATTGGTAATTTATATTCATTGCTGTCGGAAGCAGCAAAACTTTTCTTTTGACTAAAACAGACATATGTACATATGTTACATATGAAACAGGCGATAAAAAGCCAATATAAAAGAAGCACATCCATATGCTTTAAATTTATGCATAATGAACTGTCACGTGCCCTAACTAAGTGACCATAAATAATAAAAGTCAGGCGCAAAACAAAAAATGAAAGGAAAACTCCCACCAACGACAAATAACAAGAAGACCCAAATATTATAGCAACTTAACAATGAATGAGAACGTTGTTAAAAACAAAAAAAAAAGGAAAAAATAAGTTAACTATCAAAAGGAACAGGCTAAAATAAATGGGTTCTATGGGTCTCGGTCGCTGTGGGTTTATCACTCACAGCGAAGCACAGCGAGTGAGAAAGAGGAGGTTGAGCAAGAGTATGGGCCACAGCCATGTAGAGTGAGAGCGCGAGAGAGACTGAGAGAAGGAAAGAGAAAAAGAAAGAGAGCGCAAAGTCGCGTGAAAAAGTTTTCTTCTTTTTATTGTGAAAATGTTGATGCGGTCGCCAATGCCAGCGCCACCATCAGTTCAGTTTAGCGTGTGGTGTTCAGTGTTCAGTGTTCAGTGTTCAGTGTGCGGCGTACGGTGTTCAGTGGAGAAACGACCACAGCTGTAAACGGACGTGTCGGGTCGCCTACTGAATACTCAAAAGATTCTCGACTCTGGCCCTTGGGCCGCAATCAAATCGAACAGCACAAAGTTGAAATTAAATACAAATATATACGTAAATAAAATTAATATAAAATAAGTGAAATGAGCGTGGAAAATGCATTAGCGAATTAATGTTAAATGCATCGGGCGTGCTTACCTTGAAATCCGAAGAGTCCGTTGCGGATTCCGATGCCGCAACCGATGCGTGTAAGTGCAAGTAAAAGTGTCGCTGCAAATTGTCGCAAAAATCAGCTAAGAAAATTCATGAAAAATGTTCGACAAATGCAAAGGAAAAAAAAAAATAAAATAAAAGAATGAAATGAAATGAAAAGAAAATATTAGTGAATAATAAAAAATTAAGCTATAAGCGTCAAATAAATCAAGTGCGACTAAAAGGCACTACACGACAAAATAGAAGAAAACCTCAAAGACATATGTACATACACACACACACACACACACACACTCAAAGACACACAGCTGTAGCAAATATTTGTATCGCAAATTTCTTGTGACGCGTTTAAAAGTGCAGAAAACAGCGGAAAATGCTGAAAATGCTGAAAACACAGCAGCCAAAGGCAATCCATTGATTTTTCTTCATACACACATAATAATACGAGAGGCGTGGACAAGGGAAGAGAGAGAGAGATGGAGAGAAGCGAACTTGATGGTTGCCTGGCAAAAGAACACACAGAGTAATCCTCAAAACAAGCGCTAGTCCTAATCCTAAGTGGCGCATGGGGGTCCGCAATCAAATGTCTGCACATTAATAATGCCTGCCACATCCGCATAGGACTCTCACTTTGGGCCCAATCACAACCCATCTGCCCTCCCTCCACGACAAGCGTCTCCCCTTCCCCTTCCCCTTCCAGCAATTCCAGACGGCCACTTACAACAGATAAATGGCACAAAAATCGAAAACTAGGCAAACAACAAACAACAAACAGCAGACAACACACAACAACAAATTGCCAAGCGGCAGCGATCCCAAAACAAAAATCTCCTCTTGTGCAGGGTTGGGGTTATGATTGACAAGAGTCGGATTGAGGGGGGAGGAGAAATGCGGTGGCAAGGGAGGGCTGCTTGGCTATTGGCGTCAGTTTGGGGAAAAAAACACGGACCAGACGCAGACGCGGCGTCGCAATAATCATAAAAGCGTTGAGCAGTGCCATATATTTAGAGGGGGGCAAAGAGGAAGTAGAGGCATTGCGTCAAACAGGGCGCGGCGTCGATGTTTGCTGCTGCTGCTGTTGTTGTTGTTGTTGTTGTTGTTGTTGTTGCCACAAGTCCTCAGCAGTTAAGTTATTATTAATGCAGCAATTGTAATTAGTTAGTAGCTTTACTAGTTGCCAGTTAACAGTTAACAGTTAGTCGTTGTGCTGAACTTTGCAGTTGCATTAATTATTCGTTAGGCGCTTTGACTAAAATGTCTCATCGGTTACCCAAAGGGCAGGCCAATTAGCCAGGCATAAACTGTTAACAAGAATGACAGACGCACACACACACACACACACTCGCACTTATATAGTGTCACGTTTTCATTTGACTAAGGTCAAAAGTTTCATCTCCTTTCCCCTTTCCATTCCCCCTGCCTGTCTCACTGCCACCTCGTGCGCTGTGTCCATGTGCCGTCTGTGCGTCTGTCCATCAGACGCGGCCTGAACTTGATGCTGTCGCTGTTGGCGTCGCTGTCAACGTCTCTGTCGCTTTCGCTGTCGTGGTCGCTGTTAGCGAGGCCTGCGGCATCTATTTTTAACGTATACTCAGTGCGCCCGCACAAAAAGCAAAAGCATGGCCAATAAATTTTCTAAAGTTTTTCAAAACTGAAAACAAAAACAAAGAAAATATTGAAATATATTTGAAATAAATTCTGAAACGAGCTGCATATTAAGTCCTCTTTGCAATTAAGTGACTAAATGACCAAATGTTGGCTATCAAAGTTGGTAACAAAATCAGTTTCTCAGTGTGTGCGTGTAGCAGCGGCTCGGCCTGTGGCAAGCAGACTCAAGAGAGCGCAGGACACGCACAATTGCCAGCACGCAGACAACAGAGAGAAATACGCAGAGATAGAGACGGGCAGAGAGAGAGAGAGAGAGAGCGAGAGAATGGGAGCGTGAGAGAGCGAGTATTCCAGGCAACAACATTACAAGTGCTTCCAAAATAACACATTCCGCATTTGTGACACAGTGTATTCGCTCGTGTATTGTGACTTCGTCCTCGTACAAAGGATTGTACGCAGGCATTGGAAGGGAAGCCTCTCGGTTTTCGGGTTTTCCTTCTTGTTTTTCACATTTCTCCCTCTGCCTTTTCGGTATTTTTCGCTTCTTGATGTGAAGTTTCGCCTTGGCTTGCTCAGTTCGTGGCTAAACTTTGGAGCGTGTTGTGCTGGAAATTTGTGAAAAGCGGATAGAACCAAGAACCCTAGCATGTAAATGCACAACAAGAAAACTAAATTATTTAATATTTAACTCAAACATAAAATTAAGAAAAATTAAAACATGCAATAATTAAAAATTGTGCATCAAAAGTGCAGAAAAAAGAAGAAAAGTGTAATAAGTATATCGAGACAGAAGCAGAAACTGAAATTGTGTGATGAGTGTGAGACTGAATGTGCTTTCAAAGTAAGGCGTGTACCCAGCACAACACCAACACACTAACAAGGGGAGGTAGAGGGGCTGTGTGTGTGTGTGTGTGTCTGAGTGTGTAGGGAAGCAGGGGATGGGAGCCAAAACGCAGACAGATAGGCGTACAGCGGTGCAGACAAACGGACGCGATTGTGAGGACAAATGAAACGAAACGAACAGAAACTCAACTCAACTCAACTCAATGAAGGAAGCTTCTTCTGTAAATTTCATAGAAAAACTCGTGACCCACACGGACTCTACGCATTACCATAAATGACAACGGAATAACTTTTTATTTGTCTCCTTCTACAAAATGTTTGCTTTTGTTTCTTTCATTGTCAAACAAATACAAATGGGAAAGATGCTTTCTTTTCTTTTTTTTTTTATTATTAGTTATAGTTGTTGTTGTGGCTTTTATAGCCTATGTCCTGCTGCTCTTATGACAATTCTCGATGCAAATTATAGCCAAAAACAACCTTGGTTTGCTGTGTGTATGTGTGTGTATAATAATTGAACCAAGTGAAGAATAGCTCATATACTGTGTATATAAATATAAATATATATATATATATCTATGTCTATATCTGTATATTTGTATCTGTATCTGTAGCCTCGTAAAGCGCGCGTGTGTCTGTGACAAATTCGATGGCATAAAATGTAAGCCCGAGCTGAAGAAGATGAAAATGCGTCTCAGTGCGTGGGCTTAAAGCAAGCGAAGCAAAGCAAAGCAAAAGCAGAAGCGACGTTTCAACTCTAAAACTCTCTCTTAACTATAGCCTATACCTATACTTATATATATATATATATATAGCTCTACATACAACTCAACAGTGCGTGTACTTCTAGCCAGGTAAGCATGTCAGACTTTGTTAACTACCTTTGACTTGCAAATTTCATAAGCATATTCGAATATTTCTCTCGAATATATTCTCGGTCAACCGGAGAGGGGGGTGGACGTGTGTGTAATTTCAGCTAAAAGAGTGTCGAAGGGGCATGCCTTTGAAATTATGTTAATTCAATCGATATTTTGACTAATTTAGGCAGCTTAGCATATTGTTTAGCCCGGCCCAAGCAACTGCAGTCGTTGCTTCAGCTTTATGAGTCAATTAGTGTTGTAATTTGACATGCTACTTTAACGTACTTTACTCTGCCACCGCTGTGGCAGTTTGCCCAAAAAGTGAGGGGAGCCTTCTCATGCTACTACTTTTCCTCTTCCCACTGTGTTGCCTCCACCAACACATCTACTTCTATTGTGGGTAAAATGTGTTGTGTTTTTTATCAATAACAATTACACAAGCTGAGCAAACACATTTCAAACTTGTCAAATGGCATTAGCGACGTTTTGGTTTGGTTTTAGCATATCCTAAAGTGCAGTTTTGTACGTGAGCATGATAAGTAATCAGTGCTGACCGATATACTGATAAGCTGGGTGTGCTCGCTAAAATTTATGAGTTTTGACAATTTGAGTGAAAGGTGCGATTACTTTATCCAAGGAGACGAGGGCAACAGACGAAGGCGCGGCAGTCAATGCCATAAAATTGAGACTACCCAACAAGCTAACAAGCTCACAGGTGATAAAAAGCAACAACACAAGCCTGCACAAGTGTAAACAAATGTGACAGGGCGAGTGCACGGCTCTTAATGGCTTCGCAATTTCATTGTCAGCGCGGAGGCGTGTCCAAAAAAAAGGCGTCCTAACCAATTTACACAAAAATACTGGAACGCTCCCATTGAGAGCAGCATTGCATACTTATTGTTCTCATTGTTCCCTCTGAACATTTGAATTTACGAGCCAAGCTGATAACTGAGTTATTTTCGTTGGCAAATGCAATGAATAACCGAACAGTTGACTCTCTATTTTAATGGCTTGCAAACAATATTGATGGGCATGGCAGATGTATTAAACATTAAAGAACTTAAGCAAATTCAAACCAATTGCTTCTACAATTAATACAGCTGTTTTTTATAGCTATCTAAGATATTTGACTAAATATAACTTAAATTGATAGAAAATATTACTGAATGACGAATAAATTTAGCTCGATAGAAGGATCGTCATATATTGTTTGCTACTTTGTTTAATGTCAATCACAATCATCCAGTTTGTTGTATAGCTTAGCAATTAATATTCTTTAATATGGAAAGAGGATCAGTTGCAGAGGCAGCTTTGACTTAAAAACTCTTGGC
The DNA here is from genome assembly GCA_018901825.1 of Drosophila funebris. NCBI lineage: Eukaryota > Metazoa > Arthropoda > Insecta > Diptera > Drosophilidae > Drosophila > Drosophila funebris. Next base: position 7,194,988 of record JAEIFK010000688.1, read on the forward strand.
AATATTTAACTCAATTTATGAAATGATTCACAGCAATCAAAAGTTGCAAAGCTCATTAACATCTGAAGTTCTATCTTCAACTGTGTATGTCTTGCTATATACTTGAACTCAATACGTCGACGTTTGCTTACCTGTAAGTTTCAGTTCATCAACTGCAACTGTATTTTATTCAACTTTGTTGATTGACACATTAAAATTATGACCCACTGAGCAAAGTTGAAAATACTTTTTACTCTTTTTTTTCCATTTTTCCATTTTTGTCTGTGAATGCGATTATTTCTTAAGAGTCATGCCACATTAAACCGTAAACTTTTGCCATTCAGCTTGGGTCGCGCCATTATCCTGACAGCTGCGATACAGGATGGAGCTTTGTGCATGTAGAATCGCTTATTTGGACCATTAAAGTTGTTAACTTGAATTGGGGACAGCTAATGGTAAAGTTTGTGCCACTTGTGTCAGGTCACTTGACACATTTTGTGGCAAGCAGCAGATACGATTGCCCCTATCTTTGGTATATATATTTAGCTTAGTTTTAGATGGCTTTTGTGCATTAGTTATCCCGGATGTCCTTTGGCCGATGACGCGCATACGTTGGCAACTTCCTGTCCCGTCCCTCTGCTGCTGCAGCGCCTTCTTTCACTTAGGCAAAGTCAGCGAAGCGAGTTTCCATTCATTTTTTGAAGGCATAATCAATATTTGGCAAGCAGCCGAGTGCATATGACAAACAGCGACAGGGCCTAGAACATGCATATATACATATATGTATGTATTTAGCTATAGCCTATACGGCCCATACAATCTATAGATGGGTGAGAACTTGCCACTGAGTTACGAGTCTATCTGCATTCGCTTTCGCATTCGCATTCCCATTCACATTCACATTCACAATGTGCACTCGTTTCCGCGTCTCAATGCACTTGATGATGTGCAAAAAGTTCTACTTAACTTTTCTTGTTTCTTTTGCAGTTAAAGAACCTTGCATACCCTGTAGCAAATGAGGCATACTCTAGGTATCTAATATAGTTTCTTCTCTCTCCATCATTTTGCTTAGTTTAGTGTATTTGGAACTGTAACAAGGATATCTCGCCATCGACTTGTTTCATACTTCTTATTTACTGTTGACTCTCGCGTTTTGCGCCTTCTTTTATGTCCTCTGCACAGCGGCACGACAAAAATCAATGGCAACGACTCTGTGGCAAATCCCGAGCAATGTTTCGTATTGCTCTCTCTAGGCAGAGGCTTTCCGTTTCATTCCTTTCTTTTTATTTTGGCACACATGCGACGGTCTTGTTCTTGTGCTCGTTTCGCGTGGGAGTTCAACAGTCACCAGTCAGCAATCACCAGTCAGCTCCGTCTCGATCTCCATAGCTGACATGAGCCGCAAAGTGCTTTCTGCTTTCTGCCTTCTGCAATCTGCAGGTGCACAGCCCCCAAAAATCATATACGTGGGCGTAACCGAAGCAGCCTTAAAGCGCGGACAACACAATTGGAGGAGGGTTTGGCAGAAGCCGTCAAAACTTTCCGTGTGCCGTCTATCGTGTGCCCCTTTAGCGCTTGTTTGTCGCCGGCTGGTCACGAAATGGCTGCCAAGAAAACAAGGAGAAGAAGAAGACGCAGAACAGGCAGCGCGCCACAAAATTCTCTTTCAATTGGACAACTGGAGCGGCAATCCGCCAACAACATGCTACCAGCCACGTCTTAGTTGCTGCCCCTGTCACAGACTGCTGGAGCCGTTGTCGTTGTCGTTGTCCTTGCCATCAAATGAATCGCAGCCTGAGAGGCTAACAGCCTGCCAGGCTTATGTATTATTAATGTTTATGCTTTAAACTTACCCCAAGTATACATATTCATGTATTTTGATGCCCTGAGTTTTCAATGAATTGAGTGTCAATGGCTCACGCCTAAGAGGCGTCACGCCAACGCTGCGTATACGCAATATAATTAATCTTTTCTTGCCTCAAGTGCGTCCACTCTCTTGCCGTATAGCGTATAGGTCAATGAGACTAAAGATTAATTGTGATGCTATCTAAATATACAAGTGCGTATTTATCTTCATCTCCGTTTCAGTTCCGCTTCCGCTTCCGCATCCGTTTCGTTTGGCTACTTTTAGTTGCTTTGATACTCTGGCAAGTGACAACACATTCATGCTAAATGCCATGCAACAACAAATACTTCAAACTAATTGCTCTCTACTCAATGTGTGACTGTGTGCAAGTCCAGTAATTGTCGCAGAGCACTTAAAACGCACAACGCGCTGCAAAATGTTTAAATGCAATTGCTTGGGGCTGCGGCTTCGTCTGTGGCAAGTTGACATGTTGCAACCGCAACGTGCATAGCACAATGGCATGCAGAGAAGGGGCCGCAGGCACATTGAAAAGTTGCATAAAGTGTTGCAAACTTTGCATTGAAAATTAATTTTACACACAAAAAAAGAGTTGAGGAAATTGAATAAATTTTTTGCTTTCCAAAGTTGCCACAAAGAGAGTAGAGTGAATCAGATTGAGCTGATTGAGAATTCTATTATAGTTATTGAGTTGACAGCTTGTTGTTGTGAGTGTAACAGTTTATAAAACTAAAACTAAAAATATAATATGAATTCTATTATTTTTCATTAATATTTAATATTTATTTCAATTTAATTGAATTTTGTTTTATTGCAATTGAAATATCAATTAATATTTAATAGTTTTAAAAGTTCAACTTATTTAATTATATGTTCTATTTTTTGACGTTTTTTAGCTGTTTTTTCTCTCAGTGCATATTTAATAATAAACATGCTGCGCTCAAGCATTCTAAGTTCAACTTCTCTTTTTGCTTGCAATGTGGTTGCAATTGTCTCTCCCTTCTACCCCCCCCTGACCAAACAGTTCCCTCGGCTGTCAGCTGACTTTCTGTAATTACAAGCAGCGCTTGGGGAGACAGCGGCAAAGTGGGGCTGTCAAGGCTGCTGCAGCCACCATTAGCATCATCAGCATCAGCATTATGATAATGGAACTTCATGATGATGACACTAATAATTATCTAAGCAACGTTGTGGCAAGCAACCGCCAACTGGCAACTGGCAACTAGCAACTGGCAACTGGCAACTGGCAACACACAATTCGCATCATCTCACATAATGGGCTGGCATAATTTTTTTTTTAATGGCGTTGAAATTCAATTAAGCGAAACCCCTTCTTCTTCATCTGCTTCTCGCTCTTCTACTTTTTCTTATGCTTGTCATTGCTTCAAATTATATGAAATGCCTGTTGAAGCGTGCCGCCCAGTGGGCGTGACAGTTGCGGGGCGTATGCGTATGTTTGTGATATCTTAATAAAGTTAAAAGCGTTGGCGCTTTGTTGAACTTGTTACTGTCAGCTGCAGACAGAGGCAGTGTGTAGAGAGGGGGGTGTGGCAGCATGGGGGCAACTTGTCGCAAAGTTTGCCCGTGCCAAGCGAGAAGCGATAACATCCTTTGGCATGTCACAACACCACCACAGAAAGAACGAGATAGAGAGAGAGAGAGCGAGGGAGGCAGCGCTAAGAGCAGTTGATGGAGAGGGGCTTGCGACAGCTGCAAGGTGGGAGCCATGTCGTGCTCAGATCAAAGCTTCTTAGGAAATTGAAAAATAAAAATTATTCTGCACGCCGTGAATAACATGTAAAGCGAAAAACAACAAAAACAATAACGCAAACGAGACGAGGTCAAACTCAGGCTCTGACTGCGACTCCAACTTCGATTAAGATTCTGTCTCTGACTCTGACTCCTACTTCATTGCAGATCCTGATCCCTGCATGCTTTAAAGTATCATGTTAAAGCTTGTTGGCGGCTCAGTCTCCGGCTCTGTAATGGCCACACGGACTTTGTGCCCGTTACTTTAGCTGCAGTTCCATTGTTGCCACATTCTGTTGCAAGCTGTGACTTTGGTTCTGCTGGCAACCGTCGCTGTTTGTTTATTTATGTCGCAGCTGCTGCACCCAAAAGGACGTGCATAAACCCAGCTACAGGTCACACTCACTATGACGAACACAATAGGGAATAAGTGGATATCAAAATGATAAAACAACAGTTGATAAAGCTTTGTTTAAGCTTGTCAACCAGTCAGTTTTATTATCTGCCTTGTCTTACTGAGGAGCAAATCTAAGCTTCTCAAACTATTGTAGCTTTTGTATTCTATCCGTTGCTCTTGACGAAGCTTGACTGTAGTGCCATTTCGTGCTTTTAGCTACATGGAACTGGAACACGTAGCTCGTAATGTGAACATATGGCTCGATTTTACCTGAAATGTTGTAGCGAGTGCCAAGCAGAGGCGCCTCTAGCTGTTAGACGATGCTCGCATTTGAAAGGATGTGTGTGCATTGCAGCAAGAAGAATAACAAGAGAGCAAGTACTCAGTTTGTGCACATGTGCATGTGAAGCAACACTGTATATATTATAAATATTTACCTGACGGCTCACAGCACACGCAGCGAGACACGGACGTGGACACAGAATCGGAAACGAGCTGCTTCCTCAGCTCAGTTGAGCTGCGTCCAACTGTACACCCGTCCAACTGCCCATCCTTTCAGCTGATGTTCTGCTATGTTTTACCATTTACCCAGCAGGAGCAGAAGCAGCAAGAGTATGCTCCTCAAATAATTAATAATGCCTGAACCGTCAATAATGCGGCCATCTCTCAATGTAAGCAAACGATTCCATTTCCATTCTCATGGTCACGTGTCTCCGACTTGTATTCCTGTGTATCCTTGTATAGATACTCTGTATCCTTCTCCTATTTGGCTGAGCGTTTACTATTTAATGAGCGCACTCAGCCGCTTCTTCGGGTACTGTCTGTTGTTGAGAAACTTGGCTCGCAACCTTTGTTTTTACGAGGATCTGTCAGGGATTCTCTTACCTTTTTTGGGTGCATTTCACGCTCGGAGTTATAAATAACTCTGGAAGGAAGGCCACAAATACTTACTTTTGTACGAATCTCATTCATTTGTGATTTTCAATTTGCTTAAAAGCCGCCACGAACTTTTGTCACTTGGCAGCTCTTGCGAAATCTAATCAATTCCCAATTTTCTCGTAGCAAACGAAAGGGCAATAAAATCTGATGGTACAACTTGAGCTCACTCGAAATTATTCAAAATAACAGCAGTACTTTGTAGTCAGTGTACTCAGAAATCACAAACAAATCAATAAAATTGAAAAGTTTATTTGATTCATAAATATACAAATCAATTTTTATGTGCGTTGGCTCCTAGAAATGCGAGTACTTCCATAAGGCACTCGGCGGCAACTGAATGCCTCACAGCACTTGTCGTAAAAATTATGAAATTATGTTCATTGGGCCTGTGAGAGAGCTAAGCTAGAAGTGAGGGTAGTCTGTGATTCGAATTAGAATGACTAAGAGATACCCTATGAGTGCAATTAGTAGCAGAATAAGAATAATTCACGTATCTACAATAAGCAGGAAGAAAGGCGACTCTATAAGTCGAATTCACGATTGTTACTGTGCAACTGTATTTATATACTTCCCTCTTTTGGTTCTCATTCATTTCTTTACACAACTCAAAGAAATGGTATTCCAACCACCCTTGATACCCTTTAGAGCTACACAAACTGAACATACGTAGATTTATATTTTCTATTGTTGAGAGAATTTAATGATGAAAAACTTCCGTTTTGTTGCTTGAAATGTTTCTTATTCTTTCCCTTTCGCTTCCATGGCAACGTTGATGATTTGTTTGCTTGGTATTTCAAAATATAAGATAGAACTGCTTGCACAGCAATCGTCAGCGTCAGAGTCAGAGTCATAGTCAGCATCAAATAAAAATTAAAAAAAAAAAAACAAAGATAAATAATATAAAACGCTTTGCTCATAAATTGGCGTGTTTCAACTCTTCCATAAATACTCATATGTTATTATTTATTTATTTGAATTGCTCTTTGTCCAGCAATTCTTCCAAATGGAAATCCCATTTTCCTCTTCAATTTCGCACAGTATTAAATGGCTCTTTACTTGGATTGTTGATTGGCATTGACTGAAATATATGTACCAGTAAAACTTCCAATTTGAGCAGCTTACAGAAAAATGCTTGAGGGCTTTGCCTCATGTTCATGCATCTAACTAAAACGTAATATTTGCAATTTTGATATCTAAAAGATTAAAATGTTGTTTGTAAGTTTATAAAAGTATTGGAAAGTATTAAATATATTTTTAATAATATATGAGTTATCAATATTTCAGTCTTCTATTCGTATTATCAATTTAAACACAAACAGTTGACGTATAAACCTTATTTATAGTTATGTTTGCGACGTTTTCTTGACATATTTACATATCTGCGGCCGCGAATGCGAGTGTAGATTTGTGTGTGGGTGAGGAGTGTGTTTATAGAGATGTTGATGTTGTCATAAGCACACTTGAAGCGTTAAGCATTGGCTGTATAATCACACTCATCACATCAACGTCGTCGTTATCATCAACTCGACAACGTGGCGTATGCTTTTCTTTTTATACCCTGTACAGGGATATATTAACTTTGTGAAAAAAATTTTTGTAACAGGCAGAAGGAGTCATCTCCGACCCTATAAAGTATATATATTCTTGATCAGCATCAACAGCCGAGTCGATTGAGCCATGTCCGTCTGTCTGTCTGTCCGTCTGTCCGTCTGTCCGTCTGTCCGTCTGTATGAACGCGTCGATCTCAGCAACTATAAGAGCTAGAGACACCAAATTTGGCATCAAGGTTCCTGTATACCATACGCAGATCAAGTTTATTTTAAATTTTGGATACCTCCCCCCCTTCCCCCGCAAATCGAAAAAAACGAATAATAGCCACATTTTTCAACGTAGACACTTCTAACTTAACAGGTGCGTTAAGAATGATATGTAGAAGGAACGCTGAAAGTTTCATCAAGATCGGTTTGTAAATAAGACAGATAATCAGCAATAAAAGTTATTTTTCCACGGAATCTTAGAGCAGCAGGCAGCACATGTGTGCGAGCGAGACAGCGAACGACTGTGACACATGCGTCTGCTTACCATGTGTGCATATTTGTGCGAGCGAGATAGGGAACTACTGCGACACAGGCATAAGTAAATTAAGTGTCGTAACACTCAGCTTTTGATTGAATATGTATAAATATGTGAAAGTGAGCTGCTATAAGCAAGCAAAGAATTCATATGCAAAATAAGAGTTTCAAAGGGGTTTTCTTTAAACACCTGTTATGTTCTTACTTTTATTTTAATCAAAGTATCTATTATCAAAATACTCTTAATATAGAAGCCTGTACAGGGTATTATACTGTCGAATGCGGTCGACTGTAGCCTTTTCGACTGGTTTGGTCTAGCACTTTATGCTTAAGTGAGATGATTATCACAAACTGTTTACACAACTCGAGCACAGACTGCAGCTGGCGGCCAACAATTTTTTGAATGTGGGTGTGTGTGTGAGTGTGTGGTGAATGTGTGTGTATATATCCTGTGTCGATTTTTCAATTCCTTTTTGGCGACTGCCACTGACAGGCGACTTCAACGCAAATACAGAGTGAGAGCAAGCGAGGAAATTAGCATAGGCCTGTATGTAAGAGGAGTAAGAGAGACCTACGGCTCGTTGGCTTGTGACTGACATAATTTCCATGCAATTGATTGACAATTGCGGCATTTTGTGGCACATTTGCAAACAGGCAACCCACCGAGCGTTGTATCGATTAGCCTACGGCAGGACACGGCGCTGAGAGGGATGTTGACAATGCCGCCAACTGGCCACAGTGGGTGACTTTATGTGTGGGTGTGTCGGTGTATCGGTGTGTGTATATTTTTTTGTGTGTGCTGTTTGAATGCTGCAAAGTGTAATTGAATTGAGCAACACGAGTACGTCTAATTTGTTGCATGCAGCATATGAATAACGACCAGTGAATGCTCCCACATGGACACTCACAATTTGTATAATTTGCGCTCTAAAGTAGGCAACATTTTGCCACGACTGCGTCTCTCTGGAGTAGCATAGCCATGACTATGACGGTCTATCGCACTAGGTTATCCAAATCCCAATCCCAATCCCGCCTAGCTTAGCTCAGCAATTGCTGGCAGATTATCTCGTTTCGTTGCGCCTAAGCTTCGCTGAGCGTTGTCAAAGGGCTCAGCCAAGCAAAAGGCGAAAAACAATTAAGAATGAGTGTGTGAGTGAGTGCCACTGTGTGAGTGTAAGTGTGAGAGTCAGTGTGAGTGCACGAGCCATGCATGAATGCATTCGTTGTCGTTAGCCTGCAGGCAGCAAGTTACAGCTTGACTGTCTATTGTTCTAGCCACGTTTAGAGCGCGGCAGGGTCTGCAACTGTAGTGCGTCAGTGAACCGGCAACATCTTGACATTTGCATTGCACATAAGGCATTGTGGTTCCGTTCTCCTGTTACCCCGACTCCCCTTCTCCAATTCTCTTGCTTTTGTCAGTTGCGTTGCACAAACTGACGCTAAATTGTGCAGTTTGTGTTGCAGTTGTGCCAACGTTTATGTAACTGCAACTGACAGAAACACTCCAAGCAGCTTTAAATTAGAAATTACAATGGATTTGAAATTGAGTACTCCAACTCGTAAAAGTACGAGTACTCGTAATCACTTTCCAAATGTAAATAACAAGCACACGATGCGAGACCGAAAATTGTAAATGCTTGGCAATCAATTTGTGTTTGTAAACAAAACAATTCTTGTTTTGGTTCTGTATTTAGCAGTTGCATTCAAAAGTTGGTACGGCTAATTGAGAAACTTGTTTCTGGCAGATTGAGAATAGCCGGCAGTTTGGTTTTGAAATTATTACTCAGATTAAGCTTAACTAAATAAATAAATATAATGTTAAAAAAATTAAAAAAAAAAGAATGATTTTTAAAATCATAAATAAATAATTGTAAATAAATGAATATCAATAAATTAAATAAAAATGTTTATGAATTAATAAATTAATAATTAATACGAACAAATCATAAATATATATAATATGGTGAACATTGTTTGAAACATGTATAATTACTATTTTATCCATTCTCTAAATTCAATAACTTAAATAACCAAAACAAAAGCCACATACAAATGTAAACAAACGTTTTATATTATTTAGAATTATATTTTAAACATTTAGTTCGTTTAATCATTTGTTTATTTTCGTTATACATTTTATTTGATTAACTCACTTTTCACTTGATCTTCTCGCATTATAAATTTCATTATTTGAAATTTAAAATTGCGGCATATGTAAACACATACAGGAAATTGCTTCCACGTTATGTTTGTTTCTTAACCAAGCGCATCAAGATGCCAGCATTAAATCAACAATGTTTAATGCCCGGCAATGTTGCATTCTACAGTTAAGTGGTTGTTATGGCTTGTTTTAGGAATTTATTAAATAAATACTTAAGCGCAATGGCTGACTCGGAATTCAAAAACAAACAGAATGTAGATTCGACAAAAATACCGTGTATAGCCGAGTATAGTCCGCTGCTTGTGGGACTGGGCTTTCGGTCGTGCGTTTCCATTTATTTCTTTTATCAGGTGGTTTTCCCAAAGGCCTTAAAATAGAATATGTTTTCAATGAGCACAGGTCGCTTAAAGACACTGAAAGAGAAAGAGAGAGAGAGAGAGAGAGTGAAAGAATGAGAGAGAGAGAGAGAGGGGGAGATAAGAACGCAAAGACACTGAGAGATATAAAGCGGAAGGCTGTTCTCTCTTTCGAGGCCTCTCTCCTTCTCTCTTTCGCCAATGTGGGGCAACTGAAATAGCCGGCAACTGCGGCTGCAGTGCAGCGTGATGCCATGGACACACTCCTACCTCTCTCAATGTGTGTGGGTATTGTGCGTGTGTGTGTGTATCTGTGTCTGTGTGTACATTTTATTTTTAATTTAGCAAAATTCAAAAAGCGCTGCACACCGAAATAAACTCTTACTCATGTGGGATGTGTGCGTTGCCTTCGATTGCTGTTTTTAATTATTTTACAACAATCATCTATTAATACACTTATATTCATAAATTTTTTGATATGTTTGGCATATTTGCGGCGTCCGTTTCATGGCGAATCGTGCGCCTCGAATGTCAACACGGCGTATGCGTAATTATATTTGTTTATGTTCCCTCGAACAGGTTTTAGGGCCATTCCACAGTTGTTATTGTTTGGCGCTTGCCATTCAAGCGAAACACTTGAGTATAAACAAATCGGCAAGTTTTGTTTATACGAATACACACGCACAGCAGATGAATAAAGCGATTAATCGAATTGCCGAATAGCCGAAATAGGGGCTAGGGCGGCGAGTATTACTTTCCATAACGCAATGAAAATCGTTTAACGGCAACATATGTTCAGCACCGTTGCGGTTTTGGCAACACACAATTTACGTACGTGTACACAATATTTATTGTTGCAATATTTTTGGCTCATACCCCCTTGCCGAATAACGAATATATTTTCAGATAAAAATTTAATTTTGCCGCCTGCCAACTAGGAAAAACTCATTTTCACATTTACACAATTTCCCCAACCCAGCACCACAACAATAATAAAGCTAAAAGCTGCCAACGTTCGGCATCTAAGTGCACATACAGCGACGCTAACGCTAACGTCGACGACGACGTCGACAGTGGGTGGTGGGTGTTGACCATGGCGTCATCAATTTAAAAATGCGACTGCTGTGGCAGCAGCAAAAGCAGCTGATAAGACGCCAACAGAGGTCGGACATGCCCCAATGAGGAAAGTTTTATGCCATTAACTTTGTGGCTGGCAGAGCAAAGCTTCCGTTGGAACAGGAGCAACAGCAGCAGCAGCCACAGCAGAAGGTCATTATGTTTATTAGCTGCACTTATTTTAGACTACGCCGACGCTTTTACCTCTAGCACCAGCACCACAGCCACCATCAGCAGGCGGTGGTGCTGCCTGCATTTCCATAGCAATTTGCACTTGGCGCACGAATGCGAATTTATTTCCGTTTAGATTGTGTCATGTTGGTAATTTTAGTGCACGTTGCGTATACGCAATGCAATCAACATAAATTCAGCGCAGTGTCAACGGCAGCTGCATTATGCGAGGGTTGCCCGAACACAACATTATCATTCCCCAACTCATAAATTTGTTTTATGACGCCTTCTAATTGTTGTTCTTCTTGCCATTCCTCAGGCATTGTGGCTACTTTTCCAGCTCGTAAATAATGTCAGCTCTGCGGCAGGCCACTCTTTAGGTTACGTGGTAAGAGAAAGGGGGCAATGAAGGTGCAACATAAGACGCTTGTGAATGACACCTGCCTGCGGTTATGGGCATTGTTGCGGCTTTATTGATTTCGGCTTTAAAGCCATTACAAATTTACGTTTCGTTCGGACAAATTGAAAGTGTCATGGGAAAATTGGTAAATGGGAAAATACTGTTGCATATCTAAAATGTAAATTGTTTAAATGTAATTAATTATCTATAAGCTGTAATTTGTACAGGTTAATGAAAGAAACATAGCAGAGGATTACTTACACATTTAAATGAAATAAATTTAATTAAAATGTTTAATTGATTTCTAGGGAAATGTTTGTTAAGTGAAAACTATTACATATTAATTACAATTATTACAATTAAGTGAAAATTATTACATATTAATTTTAAATATTTGTGTTGATATTGCAACTAAAGCAGAGTAATGTGATAAAATTGTACGGTCTCCTAAATAAATAAAAATAAAATTAACATTATGAGAATTTACATTTTAAAATATATAAATGTAAACGAATGTAAGAGAATCTCTTGCATTTTCAAATGAAATAAATTTAATAAAAATGTATTTAAATAATGCTTGCTTTGGCCTAGATTCTCTTAAATTTCAGGTGTTATGTTAATATATACACACCTGCCACACCCTGAAATTAAATTCTATATATATTTGTGCGCTTAAAGCAAGAGAATAAACATTAAAACATAATTGTGTATCACACATTGTTAACAAACTGTGCACATCGTTTGGCCATTGGGCATTTCATGTTTTTGCATACAACGCTTTCATGAGATTGTTTGTCGTGCCCCTTCTCTGACACCTTCCTGTCCTCTCTTTTGTGTCGGCAATCGGCCTCAGATTTAGCCCTCTTGCATTGCCATGGAAAATGGTGAACGGCCGCAAGCACAAACAAAATAAGACAAAGGCAAAAACAGGGAAAACAATTGCTGAGAGTAAAGAGCGATGCCTGCAACGAGGTCGAAAGGCTGAGGACGAGGCTGCGAATTGTGGATAAGCATGAACCGCGTTACAGGCCAATAAAAAGTGGCAGTAAAACTGGCATTTATGGCTTCAACTACGCAAAATTTATGGCCCGTTTGTCGGATAATGTGCAATTAAAACTGCCAACTGCCAAGTGCATTAAATTAATTTCAAAAGTCATGACAATGCATATGCAAATGTATTGCACGCAGGGCCAACGTCATAGCCCCATAGTCCCAGTGCCCTTCAGTTCCACTGTTCCATTGTCGCATTGTCCCACTGTGCCACTGTCAACTGTTGTCTCGAGTGTGCAATAAAAATCCATAACTGAATAATGCACAATACAATAACAATAATTATTGTCATTAACAATTGTTGAGTGATTGTTTATTTTCAAAAATTCTCGTCGACGTATTTTCAATCGGTTATGCATCATTATGATTAATTATTTTAAATACCCTGTGAGCAAAAAGTTTATATAAAGCGGGTATTTATTTTCGGGGCTTATTTAAAATAATAAAAATTAAGTCTGCAATTCACATTTTATAATGCCCTGGAATTATTATTCAATTAAGTGAATAAATATTAACATTTTTAAATCTGAAATAAAATGTTTATATTATTTAAAATTACCTTAATCAATGGCTAACAACTTGCAAATATTGTTTAATTCATAGTATAAACACTGGAATTTATTAAAAAACTGTAAACAAATCAAGAATCAACAATCAACAATAGAACCCGCATATATTTAAACTTCCGCTGTGTGTCCTCAACACCAACAATAAGCAGCAGGGCTATAAATAACTTACTTATGCTGTTTTTTTATAAACTAAGTATTTGTTGCTTCTTTTGGATCAGTCGTTGGCCTATGATAAAGGCCATAAACAATTGTTGATGCTTGCAGAAAGCCAATTAAAATCATGCGCTAAAATGCACGCGCACTTCAAACAGAAGCGCATAGGGCGGGGGCGAAGACGTGGGCGTGGTACGGCACACAGAGACACATACACACACACACACGTTCATATAAATAGCACAAATGTCAGAGCATCGTCGAGCCGTCAGCTGGTCCATAAAGCATTGCTGCCTACACCGACACGGACACAGACGTCGTCGTTAATGTAGCCAGGCCAAAAATGTAAAAATAAAACAGAATTTGGTTCATTACTGAAAGGCCACCTTGACGTTGTCGCTTGAACTCACGCCAGAGAACTATTGAAGGGTGTTACGAAGGTCTGCATAGCAAGCAATCCAATCCAAACCAAACCAGATATCAAAAACAATCCAAAAAAAAAAGAAGAAAAACATTTATGCTGGCAGGTTTTCTCCCTCTTTTGGGAATCAAATTGAAAGGCTCTTGAGCTGTCATTAGATATAAGTGCGCACTTTCTCATGTTATTGTTTATTTCAAATTGCCGACATATAAACAAATTATGTTATCTACTTGCTACTTGTACGCAATTACTTTATATTGCCCATGATTTGGGCCTGGCAGTCAGCCGACCTTGAACCGCTTTCCTTCTCCAGCAACAAAGCCACACGTAAGCGTCATCGTAATTGCAATCGTAATTGTAATTGTAATTGTAATTGTAATTGCAATCGTGGACGGATGCGTGTCTATTGGCCCCTCAATGTCTGGCCATTTAAGTCACTTCATTTGTTGTTGTTATTCTTGTCATTCTTAGTCATAAATTGCTCTATATAACAATCGATATTCTGTTACACTTTACTCACACTAACACTTATAATTCTCCTCGTATTTGTTGTATAGTAGTAGAAAACGTTTGATATGCGACTATGGAAATGCTATACAAACTATAGCTACATTGTATGGTAATTCTAGGAAATAAAAGCCACTGCACATTTATTACAATTTGCCATTTAAAATACAAAACGAATTCGCAGAACTCTAGAGCTTTTGCCATTTCACACGTAGCCCAGCAAATCGGGCGAATAATATGCTTTAACTGTGAAAACTTTATGGCAAATGGCGTAGTAGTCAAGCATGTTTCAGTTTGATTGATTAGGAAAAGGTTGTTGAGAATGCGACTGACGGTATACCCCTTAGACAAAGAACATAAAGTATATCTGCTACTCAGAATAGACTAAAAGAAAAGATGGAATAAACGAAATTCCAGTTCAATCATATAGAGGATATCTATTAGCATATAACATCTACATTGCACTCTGATTTGCATTTGGCGGCAAGTTGTGAAAAAGTTTGTTGGCCAAAAATCTCATCCAAATATTTTCTGGCATGTGATTACGTCTTTAGGTACTTCCCCTGTCCCTCGGCAAATCATCTCAACCGCGTTAATTTGAAGGCACTTCAAAAACAAAAAAGAAGAACACGAAAATCAAAACGAGCGCATTTGGCAATGTTTGGACTGTTTGAGGGTGGCAGGAGAAGGCGAGGAGAGGGAAGGTGGCACGTTAAGGGATTTAAATGCTGGCGCATTTATGTTGTCAGTGGACTTGTCAAGCACACGAGCAGCAGTTGGTAATGAACAAATGAAAAAAAATTCAATTTTCCGTTTGGCAATTGGCCCAGAAAATGCGTTGTTCTCACTGGGTGACAAAAGCGGCGACTGGAAATAGATGAACAAACTGAGAAACATAGAGAAAGAGTGAAAAAAATAAAGCTACAAATATATATATTTATTTTTATATAGTCTTAGTGACAATTAGGTGTGTCATGTACGTTTAAAATCAACACAAATAAAATTTGTTAATTAGTTTATTTAACTAAAGCTTAACAACCAAAAGAAAACTTCTCTCGAAATAAATTCAATCACTTTTCTCAGTCAATTTTAACATCATGTTCCGTTTTTTGCTTTTAACTCTGCAGTATATTTTCCACAGTTTTTGGCGGGTTTCATCATCTTAGCCAAGTGACGTTCTTGCCCCGCTCAGTTTAATTTAGCAAAAAGGCCAAACAATCCTCAGTATAAAAATCAATTAAAAGCAATTTTAATAGAAGCCAAAGTGTTAAATCAACAAAAGGAGCTTGGCTAAAACAATAGGAATAAAGGAAAATAAGGGAAATAAAAATAAATATTCCTATTCGACTGGGCTCAGTATTGATATTGTTGTTGTTGACTGTTTCGGGCTTGTTGCCAAAAATAGCAATAGATATTAAATTTGGCGAGCGAAGCGGCAACGGGGCAGGAAATGAGAATTCAATACAATAAAAATCATTGAATTGTATCATTCCCCTAGTGTTGTTGGCCAAATTAATAGATAGATAACAAAAGGAAATCAGTATAGAAAGGAAGCCACAAAGCAAACTGACCTCACAACGATAATAACAATAATAATAATAATAACAACAATGAGACGAATCGTCAGCAATAAACGAAATTAAAATTGTGTTTCACAAAATAGCTTAACAAATGAACAACAACAAGAGTTAATATAGAATCTGACATAATTGAAATGCTTTGTATTGTTCCGCTTATAGAGCTTCCCTTGTCTTAATTAATCTAACTCACAGACTGGCTCTGCTTACGCAAAGCCAATCAACGCGGTCCATAACAATGAAACATTGCCCAACACGTTGCATGCCACGTGCCACAGCGACCTTCATTTGTAGCGTCCACTGTTAATTTGAAGTTATGTGCCTTCTGATGTAACCAGAAACTAGACTGAATCTGTTACAGTCACTCATGGCCCTGCCTTGTGGCACTCTGTCCATGCGCCCATCTAAATGGCACAGGTGAAGCCACAGGATGCAGCATGCAGAGCAAGCAGAGCGAGGGGGAAACGTGGAACAGCAGTGTGGCTGGGACAAGGGCACAGCCAGACACAATGACTGAAACTGAAAGCCTCTCGCATTGCGGTTAAAAGATGGGAGGAAGCACTTCAGGTGGCCAAAAGGGAGGACTACATCATGGTCTAAGACCTTGTTAAAGTTACTTAAGCGCACTGATACCCTAGGGATGGAAGAGAGTCCTTTACGAGTACTTCTTGTTTAACTTTGAACTAAATATTAAGCTTTAAATTATATGCAAAATCCTTAAATAGATCTGAGCGGCCATAAAGTCGTGTTGCCTCACGAGAGTGGCACGAGCTGTGTGCGTCTCTAAGAGTAAGACGCAGCTTCTAGCGGGGCAGAGAAGCAACGCAGTATTAGCGTAGCCACAGTTGTAAGCTACAGCTTCAACTAACAGCTGCCTCGTCAATGCACCACCTTCAACTGTCGAAATACTCACATCAACGACACCACAACACGAACTTGAGTGCAGTCGCACCCGCCTTGCCACAACCCGAACAAATTTGCAGCCGACTTACACAGCGGCAATAACAAGCACAAGAAGTATGACAAGAACAACAAAAGCACGGCAACAACATGAACAACAACAACAACAACAACAACAACAACAATAACAACAAGAGGCAGCAGAGCGCGTTCTATTCTGTTTCCAATTTTCATTCAGTATCCAAAAAAAACTTCCCATGCGCACGAGGCGGCTTCGTTGGGTGCTGAGGCCCAAAGTAGGTCGACCGTTTGGCGTACAACTTCTAACAACCTCATTACGAGGTGTGTGAGTGTACGAGTGTGCAAGTACCAAGCAAACTAATGACGTCATTGGTTGAGCTCTGCGCTTTGTCTGCTCATTCGCTTCTTGTAAAGCTGCGCACGGTCTGCCCTTCCTGCTAGCCAAGTGGGGGGTCGAATCCAACCCTGTTTCCGGCTCTTAATAGGACATACAGAAGAGATAATCCTGCTGTCTGAAAACACCAAAATGTTGACCTCAAAATGCCAAGAAATTCGACATTTCTCAATTGCTTATCAATGGCAACAGATCGACAGGAATAGTTCGCACAAATCAACTCTTAGCTAAAAAGGTGTTCACAAAATGCGTCCTGGAAGGACTTGCGCAAAAAAGGGAGAGAGAGTAACCAAATGAGAGAGAGAGAGAGAGAGAGAGAGAGTCGTTAGGTATGAGACACGGGGAGAGCAATGCTCATCGCCTCGGCAACGGCATCGGCGTCGGCGTCGTTTTCAGTGTCAATGTGTTCACTGGAAAATATTCGACCAAAACGAAGTAAAACAACAAAAAGCAACGCAACCAAATAAAACAAATGAAAATTGCAGTAAACAGTAGAAAAGTGAGTAGCTAGGACAACAACGTGTTACAGTTGTGGGTAGGGGGGTTGTTAACGAGTGAGGAGGGGTGTAGGGCTTGTGGTGGTGAAGGGGAGAAACATGCGTACCGCTATCGGAATTATTATTATTACTTATTTGCTTTCGACTTTTGTTTATTTCCTGCGTGTGCCACTCGCTATTGTTGCTGTTGTTGTAGTCATTGTGTTGTTGCTATGCTTTTTGTTGTTATCGTTATTATTGCTCCTTTGTTGTTGCATATATTTAGTCTACGATTGCTGTTCAGACCAGCCCATGAGGCAAACGTATCCAGTTCCAAAATCTCGTCCTTTCTAGGTGTGTATATGCATGTGTGTGTGTGTGTGAATGTGGGCGCGTGTGCGTGGCACAAAACAAAATCTTCACTAATCGCATTTGAATTTTTCACAATTTTGTGAAATAAATTTAATTTCATTTGAAAAGAAAGCAACTGGAAAATCTCGCAGGCTTCATGCTTATTTTTTGAAAGCTACTTAACAAGAGTTGTCCTGGCAGCCAGGTATCCTGGCATATCCTCCGTTATACTTATGTAAATCCGGCTGCTTTGTTATTTGCATGCAAATCAGGAGCCGCAGCAGCACAGCTTCATTTTGCAATATTTATATTAAGTTTATACTATTCACAGTCATGTTTGTGCGACGGAAAACGAAAGATTTCGATTTAAATTTTAATTACAAAGAGATTTGCAAATGTTTGCTACAATCTGTAAATGCAAATCTGAGCATATTCAGTCTTAAATTGTATTTCAAAGTAATATCATATAAAATTCATTTATCATAATCTCGTCGCTTAGATGGAATGAAATGCAGATGGGTCCCGGCTTTCCCCCAATAAAATAAACACATTTCTAAGCTCATTTGTTTTGCATTTGATGAAGGATTTGCACTGACATCCAGGATATGCCTGGCAATCGCTCTGCTTTCTCCATTCTCTGTACACGGCAGTAAGTCAACCGTTTTTGGGTTCGTGTCCCTCATTATTCTTGTTATGAATTTCAATTTGTTGTCTCAAGGTCGTTGCAGGAAATTAAAGCCCCCTAAATATGCGCAACACTTTTTGCACCACTTGTTCACGTTTTCCCTGCACTCCCCCTTCTTCATACCCTCTTTCTCGCTCCCTGTGTATGTCTGGATTTGGGTTGCCCGCTATACGCTGCGTATACGTGATATGTGTTTTAAACAAAATGGGGGATTTTAGTTTGATTTGGTTTTCAATTTCCTGTTGCTTTTTGCCACGCAATAGCTCCAAGGAAATTCATTAATTCTAAACTAAGCTCTTAAGCTCATGGCTTGGCATACATCTATATGAAAGTCTGCATAAAACTGAGGGAAAGATTTGAAAATTCCTTTACTTTTCACTGTCCGAAGCAATTGTCTGGAGACTTAAACTTACCCTTTCTTCAGTTCTCCATCGCTTTCTTTTATTTTGTATTCACTACTTTTAGGCATTGTGTGTCATGTCCTTCGTTCGCTTTCCAGATCAGCGCGCTTGCAATAATTTTTATGTACTTTTCTCTCACGGTTAGGCGCCAAGGGAAAAGCCGCAAGAAAACGGCAGACAAAGTTAAATGTGGTTGAAGTCAGCGATTCTCAGTTGGAGACAATACACATACGCATTGGGAAATCGCTCACCCATATCCAAATCACAGACACAAGCCATGTCACAGTCTCAGCTTTAGCCAGAGTCAGGGGTAGGCAATTCATGCAATTGTTTTAAGTTGTTGGCCCAGTGCCAAGTGGCCTAAGACCTGATCCACATATAGGGCGTCCGCAACGAATAATTTAGTGCCAAAGTCAAATGTACAAATTGCAAATAAACAAACAACAAAATTCAGAGAAATACTCAAAGTGAGAGTGATAGAGAAAGAGCGAATTCCCCTGAGCTGAGCACATAATTCTCAAATGTGGTGTGGATGACGTCACGGCTAAAAGATCACAACAAAGACGTCTTCGTTTTGGGTATAAACTGGTACAGATTGTTTGTATCTCTGTTGGGTAAACAAATTGGCTGCGTGCGCTCATCGATTTTATGAGTTCAAAGATTTACTTCGTGCCGCATTCCTGCACATCGACAGCAACAACAACGACTACAACAACAACAGTAACAACAACTAGAAAAATTCGACATGCTGAAATTTTGCAAAAATGTATTCAAACGCATTTGTATGCCAGAAATCGGAAAAATTAATGGCGTAATTTGTTGGTCGCACAGCGGCAACAAAACAAGAAAAAAATCCCCAAAAATAAAGCGGAAAAATGAAAAATAATAGGAGAAGATGAATTGAAATGATACAGAGAAATCTGATGGATTATCCTAACTATACATAGCCGTGAGGCATAATAGGCTTTAATAAGAATTGAAGAGTAACTTAAGCTTAAAGAAGAGTTACAAGTTACTTTCTTCTTTATGTTAGCTTTGTTAAATCTTTCTTCTTAAGTAAAGCGATCTTCTTGTAGAGTTTCCTTCCAAGCTTTCAATATGCTTTCTCTTCTTGGACAGACACAGCATACTCTTGCAGCTAACGATTGCAGGGCATACAACCAAATTATAATAAGCGATGTCGGCTAAGAGGAAGTGGATTTCAAATTGGTTGCTGTTTCTCAATGCGGTTAATTGCTAATTATTTTGCAATTAAAAAGAAGCTTTTGATATAGTTCCAATTATTGCCAAGTGTTCAATTTTTGCATAGTCTTTATCTCTTGGTTCGTAGAGGGAGGGGGGAGGGAACAGCACGACACGTGGCAACAATAATTATTATTGTTGCATAATTGTACCAATAATAATAACAGGTTAAACTTCTACTTTAATTTAATTGCAAACTGGCACGCGATTAATCTCAAACCAGTTACGTGGATTCAACAATTTAAGGGTATTTTTATAAGACAATTAATCATTGGGGTTTAATGGCGTCTAGGCGAAAATACACATTCATATTGCCAGCGGGTTGTATAGCATTTTAAGTGATTTGCAGCCACGGTGGCCACACATTATTTATTTATACTTAAATAATTTTATAATGGAGGAAAGAAGCATCTCATCACAATCAGAGATACAGCAAAATAAATTCAGTTTACATTAATAGATGCGGTTTGGACTATAAATAAACGAATAATCTACTTGGCCAGCATTGAACTTACGTGTACCGGGCTGGGAGATTTGAGAGGAGGGAAGACAGAAGAGAAGCGGGAGAGTAAGATGAGGGGGCAGCAAATGGGTGTTGTTCTGTCAGCCAGGCTAAAAGCCATTTATCATTATCAAGCGTTGGCAGCTGAAACATTTCATATGACATCAAATGTTTCAGGTGTTTCACACGAGACACAGGGAGAAAGAGAGAGAGAGGAAAGGAAAGAGAGAGATTGAGCTAAAGATAGAGAGGGGAAGATCGATGGAAGGCCATTTGATAAATGTACTTACTGCGCATTTGGAAGCAATAGTGGATAAATAAATAAAACAAAAAGCAATTCGAGTGCATTATAAATATTGTATACAACTCGATGTATCTCTTTTGTCTGTGTGGGCGTCTGTGAGGGGTTGTGTGTGTGTGTGTGTGCGTGTCTACACCTTATTAGGCAATACACGCATAGCAAACAGGTTGGTAACAGACGAACAGACAGACAAACCGACAGACACACAGCCAAACAAAGGTAATCGAGCCTAGAGAGAGAGAGGGAAAGAGAGAGCGAGAGAGCAATGGCCATAATCGAAAATCAATAATCCATATATGAATTATGACCCACAGTTAGCGTTGAATGACCGTCGCGATGGCTAACGGCCTGGCCAAGACATGTTTTGTCTATGAATATTTGATGAGTTAAGTTTGACAACTGCGCAGTTGTCAGGACGACAAAATGTCTCTACAATTTTCATAGC
Source organism: Drosophila funebris (assembly GCA_018901825.1). Lineage (NCBI taxonomy): Eukaryota > Metazoa > Arthropoda > Insecta > Diptera > Drosophilidae > Drosophila > Drosophila funebris. The sequence goes on from JAEIFK010000688.1 coordinate 7,216,187, forward strand.
ATACGCCGTGGCGCATTTTAATTAATCGCAAAAACCGCAAAGAAGGGATATCCATTCTCAGGCACTCCAATCAGCACTCAGCACTCAGTATTCAGAAGCAACAAGCAACGAGCAAACAGCAAACAGCAAACATGCCAACTTGCAACAGGCCACAACAAAAAGGTTAATGACACGCCTGAAACGACAGACACGCCTTTCGAATAAACTCAATCTCTGACTCTGACAAGGGTCTGTTCATTATAATGAATGTAATCAATTTGTGTTTGTCGCTTCAATAAGCAAACTTTATACAAAATCTGTTTTGTCATTTGATTATCTTGATATATTTCTGAATATTTAATTAATTATTCAACTTCTTGCAAAGTTTTCATTACATTCAAATAACAGCAAGTCTCTGGGTATTCGAGCGAACTTTTAATTAATTTGGGAGATCTGTTTTATATTGCATTTACTCTTGCAATTTAATATATAATATATATTTGTAACTTTTATTATTTATTTTATATTGTAATGTATTTAATTAAATTGAATGAACTTTTTAATTTATTTTCTTTCTATAACAACTTTTATTGCTTTTAGTTGTTTTATATAAAGTTTATATTTCTACTTTCAAAAAGTAGCTGCAACTTTTCCAAACTTTTGTTTGATTTCAAAATGTATTTTCTTAACTTAAACTAACTTATTCCTTAAGCTAAATTTATTTTAAATGTTTCTATAATTTTATTACAATTGTTACGTATTTAATAAGATTAAAAATGCTTGACATTTGCTTTTGATATTGATTTTGTGTTGCGCCAAAGCCTGAGACGACTGTTGCTCTTTGTGCTAGTTGCTGAGATGACGCCATGTGGCATGTGGCACGGGACTCATAAAACCGCAAAAACCGCTGAGTAACTCAATAAAAGGCTAAAACACGCAGTGGGGCCTTGCAAAATATGCTACAGTTGCCGAGTGCAACAATTGTAACGCGCATAAAAGAGGAAGAGACACTGAGTAGAAAGAGAGAGCGCAACAGAGAAAGAGAGAAAGAGAGAGAGAGAAAAATGAGAAAGAGAGGCACGCACAGAGCTGGCATAAAGAGTACATTTAGCAGACACTATAAATGCGCCCACCCACACTTGCACCTACACACACCCACGCGACCCACACTAGCCAAGGCCAAGTTGTGCCAAGTTGGTCAAGATGCTTGCATGCCAATGGCCAATAAGTCGAGCTCGCACGCAAAAACCAAAACAAAAGGCGAATCAAAAGTGAAGTAACTCGTACACTCTTTTTTGAAAATGGAAAGTGTGCAAAGTGCTTAATTTAGTCAGTGTGTGTGTATGTGTGTGTGAGCGTGCGCTGTTCTGCGCTTGTGTGTGTGAAACTTTCGAAATTTGTTCAAATTTTTGCTTGTGGCCGTTAACAAAATTAGAGCAATTGCCAATGGCAGTCAAGGGTCAGCAGCAGTAGAGGCAGCGACTGTGGCAGCAGCGGATGTGGTTGTGGCCGGAAGTGGTTTGGGCAGAATGGAGGCAAAACAAGGAGCAGCCAACACACACACACACACACACACACGCACACATAATAACAGTGTGTACATGACCAGAGGCACTGACTTAAGTGTTGAGGTTAACGCTGACGCATTTACAGCCCCAAGACGTAGCCCAAGACAATAGCAACAACAGTAGACAACACCAACAGCAACAGCAACAACAATTGCACAATAAATACACTTAAATATAAATGCACTTGACTTGAGAATTGTTTGCGGTGGTCCAACAAAACAAAATGACGCCATAAATTTAGTGAATGTCGACAACAAAACGAGCCTTAAGAGTCGGCAATAAATGTTTTCCATTTGCCGAACAACACTGACACGCTTTTCCATTGTACTCAATGCATATTTACATTGCACTTTGTTATTGTAATACTTGTTGTTGTTGTTATTGTTGTTGTTGCTGTTGTTCTTGTTGTTGGTGTTGCACAATGCTTTAGAGGCACCATCAGCTATGCAAATGGTTTAGCTTGCATTTCGCATTTCGCAGTCGCTGCTTTTAGCAGCTAAGTGGAATTTTGGCACTTGAAATATGTCCTGAACTCAAAGTATAAGGAATGTGCAGCCTTTTGGCTTCAGCAGTTCAAGCAAGCGCATTTTGAGCCAATAATACTGTATCTGAATTAATGCTTGTGTACAGATATTCTTGGCCAACAATGAAGCAGAGTCACAAGACTTTAAGACAGATTTATATGACTTATAAATGTGGCATGCGGATAAGTCTGATTCATCTGGTATTATAAATAACAAGCTGAGACTCAAATACATTTTAAGTCTAGTTTAGACATTTTGCAAGCTAATAACAAAATGCTTAAATTTTCTTTATTTGTAAGCGAACTCTGGGAAATTTTTATACTTGTCTTTAGCTTGAGAAGTAACTTCATAGCTTGCCGCTTTTGGCTAATTGTTTTTATTTTTAGACCCTAAATTTTGTTTGTTGAAATAGAAAGGACTGAAAAAGGAAGGACGAAAAAGCGAATACTGTCGGACAAAGCTTGCGGTTGTTCTAGTATGTATGTGCTTAAGTGTATGTTATATAAATGTAAGTGTGTTTGTATGTTTGAACGTTAAAGTCACTTATTGTATTTTTTCTATTTTGTATAGCTTCATTAATATATTTTTTTTCTTTACCATAATTAACTTTGTGTAGACAATAAGTACAGGGTCTCTTGCAGTCAGTGTCGATAGATTTGCTGCTGTTGTTGTTTTTGTGTGTTTACACTTTCTTGGCCATTTTCAATTAGTGTCCAAAGGCAAAGAAATCATTAATCACACACTCTATCCCAACCCCTATCCCTTGTAATTCTGCTCACATTTTCAGCTATGTCATCCAAATTGGCTAAGCGTGAAATTGCTAAGCAGCTTTTTTAATGGCTGTAGTTGAACGTCTTGTTGTTGTGCGTGTAGTTGTTGTTGTTCGAGACCCATTAGGTATATTAGAAGATATGAGGCTGAGCGTAACCTGAGAACCTACTGAACGCTCACATATTCATCAGAGGCGTCTCCCCAGGGGCATTATCAAACTATTTATGGGCAATTAAGTCTTCATTTTGTAATTTGTGCATACGTGTAAGCAAATTATGTCTAAGATTTATGAGTTGATGTGACCCTTGTGTACATATCTATCTATGTGTGCCTGTGTATGCGTGTGTATGTATGTGTGTGGGCGTTGCAGTCATAAATTCTAGCGCCATTATCTTGGCCAGTTTATGACAAGGGATAAGCTGTCAAATGAAATTACGCAAACGCGCAAGAAATGCGAGAACAAGGTCTTATTAAAGCCAGAAATTAATTGTATTTTAACTTTTACTTTCGCTATCAGCTAGGCCAATATAAAGAATAATAAGAATAGCAAGCAACAACAATAACAATGGCGAAAGCTGACGCGCTCAAGGCAATTCAACAGGTTCCAAGGTGAAGTTTGCCACTTGACTTATGCCTCACACACACCACACACACCACACTCAACACACTTAACACACGCGACTCACGACTCGCAGCACAATTAAGTGGCATGTCAGAGGTTAACATGTTGCATGTGGCAGCTGCAGCAATAGTGGCAACAACGCAACTATATTTGCATGTAGTTTATTCTCATTTTACGCGAAAAATAATTGCATAAAGTTTGAGAAACACGCGACTTATAACAACAACATGCAACATGCAACAAAACCCCCAACAATGTTGTCAAAATTGCGCGCGTTTTCCCTCCCCCATTGCGATTACCGCTTCCATTTGTTACCACCGAACAATGTTAATAAATAACAATTTAACCCGACTAAAATCAAGCAAAACTATATAATTTGCCAGAGAGCAATCATTTTGTCCTTGCATGCCAACCCAAAGCTGAGCTCGATTGCAAATGAAATGTCCATAATTAGGCGACAGGCGACGGGCATGTCAGTGCTTCTATAAGTCACGAAATACCCTGTAATTAATTTGAGAAATATATTAAGAAAGTGATTAATAGAAGCTAAATTTGGACATGCAGATTCGAGTTGTATTTGAATTTATTTTAATAAATATAAACATTTCTATTCCGAAGAGTTATTTATATAATAAGAAATATACTATAACTAGCCTATAAATTGTGATGTTAATATTATTAAAAGAACATTGCGTAACACAAGCATTAAGTAACATATGTGTGATTAACAGACCGCAATTCAAGTCAAAGTTCCATGGAAATAATCATAGGTTACAGGCGAGTCAAGGTCACTGCGGTATGGTTTATTTATCCACACATTTTGCGAACGCTTAATTAACATTTTATGGGCAATTCGCAGAGTGCGCAAGCAATGCATAACTTACAAAAACGCAGACCTTACGCTTATTACAATGCATTTCCGTTTGGCATAAAAATTCAAATTTGATTTCAATGCGGCAGAAAATTCGAATTAGGCAAAGGCCAAGCCAAAAACAAAAAAATACAAAACAAAAAACAATGAAAAAACTCAAACTCAAAAAACTCAATACGAGTAAACGTATTTGCCGACCCCAAAATAGTCAACACATATATGTGGAAGAGTGTGTGTGTACGTTTGTGTAAATCGAAAGCGGTTACTGTGCGAATTTAAATGCAAAAATGTGTGCGCAGCCTTCGCCAATTGCAAATTAACCACAATAAATAAGGGCTGACCTCAATACCAGGTGATAACGGTGCATTGCGTTAGCTGCATTCACAGTCAGTGGGCGTGTGTGTATGCCCGTAACTGTGCCTGCAGTTGGCAGTTGGCGTTGCCCCAAAAAGTATGCTATGGTATTTGCAATGCGTCGCTTATCGTCATGTTATCTTATCGACCGTCAACAGCTATTGATTTATAAGTGAATGGGCGTGTCAATAGCAATGAAACTATGCAAATTTATTGAGCTTATCGTAAACGTAATTGTTGTTTAATATATTTGTCAATTTCTTTCATTGCAGCTATCTCCCAGCACACAAAACGTAGCATATTAGAGAGCTCCCCCCACAGAATGCTGCCAATATTCGCCTAAGCCAGCCGCAGTTCGGAAACCCCAAATAAGCCCAAAAACCCCCAGAAAATAACTGTGATCATAGCCTAAACACGCAACAACAACAAGAACAACAACGACCAGCAACCAGCATAAACAACAACGCCATAGAAAGACATGAGAAGAAGCTGAACAAATCAAACACAAAGCCAAAAGCGTGCCAGAAACAGACCACAATTGATGCCCAATTGCTGAATTTATTAAGCTGCAGATACTGGAAATTGAAATCAATTGCGCACAAGCAGTAGCAGCAGCAGCAGCAGCCTTAGGTGCAGAAGGAGACAAAGACGAGGGCAATTAAGAGGAGGACTGGGGCAGAGTACGGAAACAGGACAACGCTGGCAGGACGGTGGTGGATGTAATGACAACAATTGACGCGATGTAGCGGTGAGTATGCAGTTTAATAAATCATTTATCCTTCATCTGTTATCTGGCAATCTTCGCCAACTCGATTCTGCAGCAGACTTATGGTCGGCGAACGCGACAGGGACCGTGAGGCGGTACGCTGGGCAACGGGTGAAACAACACCGCTTCAAAACAATAATGGAGTGTTACAAATGGTCGGACAATTGCATGGTGGACAGGCTGCTAGCCAACAACAGCAACAGCAACAACAAAGTCAACAACAACAACAGCAACAACAACAACAGTCAAAGCAACAGCAACAGCAGCAACAACAACAACAACAACAGAAACTTCAACTACAACAACAGGAACTGTTTTATCAGCAACACGAGGCAACTGCGCGTGGATTGCAACTTGCGAGCTCAACCGACGGCGGCGATAATCAGCCCTATTACGATACAAGCGGTAATGTCGATTGGGAGAGAGCGATGGGAACCGGTGGAGCTAGTTCATATGGTTGCGTCGGCGGAACTGTCACAGCAGCTGGCGGCGTTCCTTATAACAGCAATGCATCTAATGCCATCGGCGGTGTTATCCTCAACAATCGTCACATGGATTATGCTGATGGCGGCATCATTACTGGCACATCCGCCACGGCAGCAGGAGCTTCTGCTTCTGGTATGCCAGGTCCTGGAGGTATCCGGATCGGCATCGGCGGTGGCACGCCGTCAACAGGTGGCGTCGGCGTCGGCGTCGGCATCAGCGGTGGCAGCACCGGTGCCATTGGCAAGGAAGTTCGTTACGCTCCATTCCCAGTTACATCACCAACGCATTCAAATCCCACAACTTCCCAGCAAACTCTTGCACAGCATCAGCAACAGCAAATGGCACTCGGTGGTGGTGCAGGTGGTGGGGTCGGTGGTGGTGGGGGAGCCGGCAGCGGCATTGGTGGTGGCAGCATTGGCGGCCCCGCTGGCAGCCTCGGCGGCGGTGCAAGTGGTGTTGGAGTTGTTGGTGTCGGTGTCGGTGTTGTTATGTTGCCACCAGGTGGTGGCTCAAATGCCGGCATTAGCCATAGCAATACAACCGGCGCATTGCAACGGACACATTCCAGATCCATGTCCTCCATACCGCCGCCGGAGCCGTTCATGATAGCGCAATCGAAGCAAATGAACAGCCGCGTCTCCATCAATGTTGGTGGCGTTAAGCACGAGGTACTGTGGCGCACCTTGGAACGCCTGCCCCACACGCGGCTCGGCAGGCTGAGGGAGTGCACCACCCATGAGGCCATCATCGAGCTGTGCGACGATTATTCACTCGTCGACAACGAGTACTTCTTCGATCGTCACCCAAAGAGCTTCAGCTCCATTCTAAATTTCTATCGCACTGGAAAATTGCATATTGTGGAAGAGATGTGCGTGCTTGCGTTTAGTGATGATCTGGAGTATTGGGGCGTTGACGAACTCTATCTGGAGTCATGTTGCCAGCACAAATACCATCAGCGAAAAGAAAATGTTCACGAGGAGATGCGCAAGGAGGCTGAGTCCCTAAGGCAGCGGGATGAGGAGGAGTTCGGCGAAGGTAAATGCGCTGAGTACCAAAAATATCTTTGGGAGCTACTCGAGAAGCCCAACACCAGTTTCGCGGCCCGGGTAAGTCCACTCAGTTGCCAGCTAAAGTTCCAGCTCAATGTGTTATTTACTTATCTAACTATATCCGTATCCGTAACCGTAACCGTTATGCGTTATCCGTATTATCCGTATGTGTCAATGTCAAGTGTCAAGCGTAAGAAAAAGAAAAAAATTAAGAAACATAACAAAACATTATAATAACAATATTTACCTTTACCTCCATTCCTCTATTAACTGATCGTCTTCTTTTAACTGATCTTAAGTTCTCATTAATGTTTTGTCTTATACCTCAGTTAGTTTTCCGTTTGATTTGATCTTTGTTTTCGTACATTAATCTATTATTATTTTTACACTATCATATTGCATTTAGCGCGGCATTTGCAGCACTTTGTAATATAAATTTCACTGCCGAGCAGAACGAAAATAGTGTAAAAATAAAACCTTCAAAATGCTGTACCATATACTGCCTATACATACATACAAACATATATATATAACACAACAAACACTTATGTATATTTATATATAAAGATATCTTTCATACTTAACCCTACGAAGCCGCCATTTACTGATTTGCTTTTGTGTTTTCGTTTGAAAATTGTATAAATACAAGTTTTAAATATTTTCAAAATGTTTGCGGCAGTATTATCGATACATTTATCGATAGGTTGCTTTGTTCGTTTGTTATTTAACTGGCTTTGCTGACGCCGCTGTAAATACATAATAATAATAATAATATTCAGCTCACAGATTGCCGCCAATTTTGCGAGTACCAAACTTAATTTTGATATGTGCCAGAACTTTTGGTGCCAGCTCAATGTTGTGACTGTGACACTGTATATACTCAACAATTATATTATATATATATACTATATATAAATACTTAATTCTTCTATGCCTAATCGCAGCTCATACAAGTTCTCGCTCTCTCTCTATATGTAAATCAATTGCTTTTGTGTTGTGCCTCAAACAGCGTCACATTCCAAGGGCAGCAAACAAAGTACAGAAGACACTCGTACAGGACTGCCATTCAGTTGAGGTTTTCGTTATCGTTCACGTTCACGTTCACGTTCATGATCTAGTTCCGATTCCTTTATACGGTTTGGCGGCATTTGGATAACACCTCGTTAGGACTCTCAAAATCATCAATTGATGGCCCCGAAGAGTTTGCAATACTTTTTGTTCAATTGTTTATATGATTTTTACATTTACACTTAACATTTGCTCCAATATTCCCCTAAACACCTTTTGGTCTTCTAGTATAAGCTGTTCAGTTTATTTATAGTTTCACCAGATCAATTATCTCGTTTACTACATACAAATCTGTTAAGTACCTGTCACTAACCACGCGACGCCGTGACACCGACAAGTTGATCAACATTTAAATATAATTAATTAGCAAATCGCAAAGAGCAAAATTGCAATTACAAACCAAAATAAACAAATCAAAATCTTTACTAATCGTTTTCTAATCTAATCTTTTTTTAATCACACACAGTATATGAAAAATTTACATATATATATATATAAATATATCTACTTATTATACATACTCTATATATCAATTATATATTTTAATCTCATAATTGTTGATGATGATGGTGAAGTAATATCTTTCTGTTTATCTCTAATGTCTTCTTACTCCTAAATGAAAAAAAAAAAACCAAACCCTTGTAACAATGTTTGGGAATGGGCAATAAGCGATATGACCAGGCGGCAGGTGTGCTGTAGAAATCCTCGAAAATATTGTATAGAAAAAGAACTCTGGGGAGAAGCGGCCAAAATCGTGTTGTAATACATTTCCATTTTCCATAGAGGGTGCAGTTAAGAGACCTTAAATCACACAGAGCCATAGCTTTGGCCTAACAGTACAGCATACACAACTCTTCGGGCGTCCCTCGTTGACGCTACCCAAGCGCTGTGCTGTTAGATGCCACGCCCTCCGCCCGCTCTTGTATCATAATTATCTCAGATCAAGACTCAAGCTTTAGCCCGCCCACACATCTATAAATATATCGACACATTCATACACACACTGTCTCAGTTTTGGCTTCAGCTTGTATAATACAGCCGATATTTTGCCTTTGTCCCGATTTAAGTTAGCTTTAGCTTTAGCGAATGACCGAAAATGGAAATAATTACAACATATTTGGGTGCATCTCTAATAATTTTTCATTCGATTTTAAGTTTACTTTTTATTTACTTTATGTATATTTTTATTTTCCAAGTGAAATTAAACATAGAAAATTGTTTACTTTTTATTTATTTTAATTTTTCTTAACACATCTTTGTACTGGCTTAGAAATTGTTTGATTGAAATTATAGAAACGAATTTTTACTAAATGAACACTGGGAACATTTATTAAAAATTTTAAATTTATTTCTTTCGAACTATTCCAGTCAATACAGTAATAATAACAACAAGATAGAGAATAAAGTTTAACACAATTTATGATTTTGTCATTTATAAAAAGGTAATGAAAAATTTCCAGAGCTCTTTGCCAGTTGTACTTTTAAACTTTTTATTTTAATTTTTCTTCAAGTACTAACAAAAGTCAGAAGAGAAAAGAAACCAAATAACTTTTTAGTTTTGTATGTTTTTATTTATTTTTAATACTCCGCCTAAACACATCCTTTTTTATACGAACAAGATAAATATGAGAACCAAAACCGTTAGAAAAAATAATAGTTAAGAGTAACAAAGAAGAGTAGCACTTCGAAATAAGATATACTCAGAGCTACTCAGAGTTGTTTTTTACCCACGTTGAAAGAGACAATTCCAATAAACCAATATACAAATTACCAATACAATACTCGTAAATACCAAATACCCAAACTGATGGCAAGGAAAACGCGCTCACAAGACAAACATTTGCCGTGTACAAAATCTAAAAATACTACAAACAAACAAATATTTAAATTCATTTGCTAATACTTAATACAAGCAACTCAAAACCCAACAAGATAAGGAAATCCAACTCGATGTTTATTGTGTACCCTTTTGTGTTCGATTTTGTGTTCCATTGTGCGGCACGATTTATATATACAATTCATCTGCAGTATATATAATCGTACGTTCTCTATACTCGTATTTGATGTCTTGTGTCTATTCTATTTGCATACAGAAATTTCCTAAATATATTATTGTTGTGTTTTAACGTATATCTTATCATTGACATTGATTGTTGTAACTATTGGTCTATTGGCTTCTTCAACTACTAAGTATCTCCAATCGAATCAGCCTCAATACAAACACCTACACACCCACACACAAAATACAAAAACACACTAACCAATACACTACTAACGTCAACGGTGCTTAAACTAATATTGAATTACATCTTTAACATCTACATAAGTAGCTCTATTGGATCTCCAACTCTCTCAACTAAACGAAGTTCGATAATGTTCAAAGTTCCATATTGTTTTAAATTTGACTTATAGCTTATACAGAATCAAATACGAATAGGATAAACGAAATAAAATAATGAACAAAACCAGTTTCAATATATCCAACAAATATGCTGCATTTGAATGCATTGTATAGAATATAGAATGAATATAGAAATCCAAAAACCACAAATAAACCAAATAACACACAGCAACTCAACCGTACACCCAAAAAAACCAATTGCAACAAATCCGATGAAATATTAAGTGAGCTACTTGTATTTCTAGTGTACTGCAAGATGGTGCGTTATTTTGGCCCTTGCTCATTTTTAATTGAAAACTTTCACCCCCCACTTCCATGGCACTACTGCACACAAACACACCGACACGGATACACTACGACACAGCCACAAAAAAGAAAAACAATTTAAAGTTTATGCCCACATGGCCTATGCACACTTTCCTATATAAAGCAACTGGAACGATTGAATGTTTTTTCATTTAATCATCAAAATTTATTCCACATTATATATGTATATTGTCTTGTATAGTAAATAGTTTTGTAAGTCGGATATGTATGATATATAAAATATATATATATAAATATATATACATATAATCGTATTTTGTCCCGTACTTCTTGCCTTCGCATGTCTTTCTTTCACTTTGTCACACATTTTAAGATACGTGTCTTTTGATTTTGTTGTTATTTACTTTTTTGCCACATTTTCCAGTCCACCTTTGTGTTTTGTAAGATAAAACTCGCCCTATTTTGTAATTCAAGTGGATTAACCAATGACTACAGGGAAGTTAATTCAAATTTAAGCCTGTAAAATATAATTATAATTTAATATTTTTATTTTTTTAACACAGACGCTTCAGTGTGTGTTTTCGTGATATTTATTTTGGCTTTTGATCCATCGTAGTACTAGTTATTTAGACCTTTCCTAGAGGCAAACGCTTTTGTATATTTGTTTAATGCTCACCTGTTGAGCACGGGCTGTGCTTCTAGTTGTCTTTTCAACCTTTTTTGATTTTGATTCAGTTAAAACTAGTCTAGTATAGTTTGGTTTATAGAAATGTTGGCCAAATTGCGTCTTCAAGCTGCGCCCAAGTTGCGTATTATGCGTATTGCGATATCATGTTTTTTTCTTTCAACCTACCCTCCAATAAATAATACCCCCTCAAAGCCCCCCTCAATCATGACTGAGCAGCAGTGGTAGCAGTTCCAAAATTCGCACAACTCGAACACGTACAATCAGCTTATTGTTTTAAACATCTCCAATGCATTCTGTTCAATCGAAAGAAAATAAAACAAAACCAAACAAAAAGTATATTTCAAATTAAACGTATAAGTAAAAGTAAAAGTAAAAGCAATAGTATAATTCTGTATATCATATCAACATACCAAATCATGTCAAGTAGTAAGTTGTACCCAGTACTTCCCAGTCCACCCACATGACCCACCCAAAGCCTTAAACCCAAAACCAAATGAAGAATTTGATTAACTTTCCCGAAGTTTGATAGTCAACTGAAGACCACTTAAATTGCAATCGATTGTGGCCAATAAGTGTATATAAATATGTAAATCAATAGGTTTCTCTCTCTCTCTCTTTCTCTCTGTACTACTCTTTCTCTCTGTGTCTGTAACTCTCTCTCTCTCTAGTTTTGTACTATTTCTCCCACTGAACCCATCGTTTATGCTGCCCGAGCGCTTAAGAGATGCTAAATGAAAGCACCTTTTGTCTTATACGTTGTTTGACTTCATTTTCTGTTATGATATCTTTCAATCTATAACTTTTATATCTTTTTATCATCATATTTCCTTTGTATCGTTATCTTATTATTCTTTATATTTTTACGTAATCGTTTCCCAATAAGTATGTTTCCTATCATATTATTATCTATCTATCTCTACTAGCTAACTACTTAGTACTCGTCTTAGAATGTCACTTGCATAATCTAAATTCAATAATAGTCTTGCATTATTCGCCAATCAAGAAATGTGAAGAACCCTCCACCTCTCTCTCTCTGTCTCTCACTCTGTTTCTCTTTCTCCCTTTTTCCTTTGATTCGTACCATGCAAAATTATGTTCATATACTCGTAACAATTTCGTAATTGAGGCGAAAGTATAGAGAAATATGCGTGGTTGCGTACAGTGGCCTACTATGGTAGATCTGGACACAGCTAAATTGTGCCAATATTCACACACATATACGCACACACACACACACACACACACACACCCACATATATTGAAATATCTACACACATATATATGCAAATGTAAATGTGTGTGTAGGATGGGGTGTTGCGAGACACACACACATACACATACACATGTTAAATAAACCATAAAGCAATTTTGTCAATTGTTTAAAAGGTTTTCCAATTTAATGATGTGTCAGCTGCAGTCCCCCCTCCCTCAATCTTTAGTCTTCCCTCTCCTTCTACTGTCAAGTCATATGTCAGTCTCACACACACAAGCATACACAGCCATACACACACCATAGACACAACCACAAAATACAATGTAAGGAAATGTGACCTAATATGGCAATCAGACTTCCTGTTTCTCTTACTTATATTATCTCTCTCACTCTCTTGCTATATATATCTCTATCTCTCTCTCTCTCCCTCTTTCTTCATCTCTATCTTTCTGCGTCTCTGTCTGCTTTTGCTGGCATTGAATTTGAAATTGCACTCGTTTGCTGTCAAAACATTTTGACATTTGGCCACTTCAAAATGCAAAATAGATAAACCGACCTCGTCCTCGACCCTCTGCCCCTGCACCAGCCCATGCCCTTGCCCCATCTCAGTCCTGCAATGAAACACATGCAATTTGCAGTTCTTAGTAAATTACATGAGAACAAAAAAACGTAAAAAATTCCATATTACTGAAATTGTTTATGTATTTTCTTCTTATATTATGCATTGATTTCTCTGACCTCAAAATAATTGCACAAAATTTGACTAATTCATAAGCTGAAAATAATAAAATATTGATTGATTCCATGCATCTGCAATTATTTAATGGTGATACATATAATTTGATTTATTTTTATCTAATCTAATTTGATTTGAATTGAATTGATTTGGTTCCTATTAGAATAAGTACTCGTAATTCCTAGCTCGTTTGAATCGAAAGTTATTATGCATTGAATTTCTTTCTTTGTAATAATCGTATGCTAGTCCGTACTTTCTTTTTGACCTATTCGTACTCGTATAGCGCCATACTATGTGTACTCGTAATTTTCCAATTATCGACTGTTACTCATATATAGGCATTTTCAGTTTAAACTCATCGTTTTATCTATATACAACTCCGATTCAAACACACAAAGACAGCGTAACGAAAAAAACAACAACACAATGAGGAAAATAAAGCGTTTTGTCCAAAAGAAAAGAAATTTAATAATTGATTTCACAAAAAGTCGACTGCAGACCCGATGGTAGCGTCTCTTATTTAACACTGACCCAGCCATATACATCGAGGAGTAACCCACCCAACCAAACAAGAAGCCAATCCTCTTTCTATCTTTTCTCTCTCTCTCTCTCTCTCTCTCTCTCTCTCTCTCTCTATTACACTCTCTTCCTCTCACTCTCTGTCTGTCTTAGCTCTATGCGTAGCTATTTATTGCGTAAATGTCTTACGTTTTTGTGTTACGTCATGTCTTATGTCCAACACACAAACACACAGGTACACTTCAAGACACACAGATACACAAACTTATATAGATATTAAGAGGCACCTGTGCCCATTGCCCATTAGTAAGATGCGCTAACCGCTAATAAGTACACACACACACATACAGACACAATCCAATCACACGACATGCACCACCCCACAGTTACACAACCACAACCACAATCAGAGGCACTCAACCACATTGCCGACATAGAAACACACTCACAACACATAACTGAGAGACATGTTTCCTGAAAACAGAACTTAACTTCTTCTCTCAACTCCCAACTTGAAACTTAATATAACTAATCCAAGTTTGTAGAGCTCTTTCTGATATCGAAGATATAAACACCTGAGTTAATTATCACTTAAATCTGAGTTTATTTTTATATTTGAAATGAATTTTAAGTTAATTGCTTAGTTTTTTTTTTTTTAATGATGAATAAGAAGGATTACAAATATATACTTCACATATAGTACAGCAGCCTTTGAATAGTACCACAAATAGAAAACAAAGACAAAGAGAAATACCCATCCAATGTGTTGAGCCCCCAATTAATATGCGTACCCCTCTATCCAGAACGATCAACAACATATTTGAAATGATTCTGAGACCCACAACATTGATTCCCTAGAAAATGATTCCCAAAAAGAACGAAAACTTAACGTTTTGCGCTAATCTAACTGAATGATTGCTTTAATTGTTGTAATCGAAAGATTATTAATGGAAATCCCCAAGAAAATCGAAATTAACAAATTGCGAATGAAATGAAATGAAACTGAAATGAAATGCATATCGATAACGATAACGAAATCGATGGCGAAGACGAAGTCATAGTCAAAGCAAGCGCTAATTGTTGTAACTATGTATGTTTGATTGATTAATTAAATAGCTATATGCATATATATATAGTTATGTAATCGTTGTGATGTTGTTCTTGATGATGGTCTCGTCAAAGTTTCGATTGTTCTTTATTGTTCACAGGTTATCGCAGTGATATCCATACTATTCATAGTCCTGTCTACCATAGCCCTGACGTTGAACACCCTACCACAACTACAACACATTGACAATGGTACACCACAGGATAATCCGCAATTGGCAATGGTTGAGGCCGTGTGTATCACGTGGTTTACCCTAGAGTACATACTTAGGTTTAGCGCCTCACCGGACAAGTGGAAGTTCTTTAAGGGCGGCCTTAACATAATCGATCTATTGGCAATACTCCCATACTTTGTTTCGTTATTTTTATTGGAAACGAATAAGAATGCAACGGACCAGTTCCAGGATGTGCGCCGGGTGGTGCAAGTATTCCGCATCATGCGCATCCTGCGAATCCTTAAGCTGGCCCGTCACTCAACGGGCCTGCAGTCGTTAGGCTTTACGCTGCGTAACTCATATAAGGAACTCGGTCTACTAATGCTGTTCCTGGCCATGGGCGTTCTCATATTTTCTTCGCTGGCATATTTTGCCGAAAAGGATGAAAAGGATACTAAATTCGTTTCAATACCGGAAACATTTTGGTGGGCGGGTATTACAATGACAACTGTTGGCTACGGGGACATCTATCCCACTACTGCACTGGGAAAGGTTATTGGTACTGTGTGTTGCATATGCGGTGTTCTGGTAATCGCTTTGCCTATTCCCATCATCGTTAACAATTTTGCTGAATTTTATAAGAATCAGATGCGACGCGAGAAGGCCCTCAAGCGACGCGAGGCGCTCGATCGTGCCAAACGCGAGGGTAGCATTGTCTCCTTCCATCATATCAATCTTAAAGATGCGTTCGCCAAATCAATGGATCTCATCGATGTGATTGTCGACACAGGTAAGTGGCAATTCTTCACCCAAAACTCTTTACAAATCAATCTAAATCAATCTGCTGCCTGAGATCTAAGATCTGGGATCTGATCTAATTCTATTAATCAACCTAACCCTATAATATCGTATATGCTGTAGCTTTATCAATAAGTAGATTTGCAAATCTATCTTTAGTTTCTTCCACACGTTGTACATACTTATAAATAATTGTTTGCTTCGCTTTTGTCTATCGAGTTTTAATTTTATTGCATGATTTTCGCTTTTCTTACTTAGTTTCCTTATTGAACAAGTTTATTTTTATACAATTTCGATGAAGGCGTGTAAATAGCATTAAATAGTCGATCCAATTCAAAATTTCTTCTTAATAGACTGCTGTAAGATGATAGAAATTTTCGGGCAATTCAATAAACTTATTCTTAATCTAAGTAATCGATAATCGAATTGTTAACTAGTTAAGCAAATTGAATTACTTTTAAGTTCCAGTAGACAATAGGCCTTAAATAACATTACCTTAAAACTAACTGCCTTACCACCTGCTCAATTTAGCAGCTGCCTTAAGCCCAAGCGGACACTAAACGCCGCCGGTTACAACACTAAGCCAACACTGAGCGCCAGATACAAACCCACACCACACAAGTAAACACACACAATGGTCAATTAGCCAAATGCTTTTGTACTTAACGCATTTAAACAAGATATTAGTGGGGATTTCACTTGTACAAAGCCCAGAAGCGCACATGCCACATACAAAGACACACACACACTCAGACACTAATACACTGACAGACAACTCTGTTTTTTAACTCTGAATATTAATACGCCAAATTTGCTAACTCCGCCTCCTCCCATGTCTAATTTTAGGCAAGCAAACAAATGTTGTACATCCGAAAGGTAAAAGACAAAGCACCCCCAATATAGGCAGGCAAACCCTTGATGTGCAAAGCGCTCCAGGTGACTAACATTGCGTATACGTAGCGTATCAATGCAATCCAGCAATTCAGCAATTAATCACTCTAATTTCAACTTCAATTCAAACTCAACTCCTTACAAGTTGTAGTCTTTGCGCTTAGCTTAGAAAATACACCTCAGCTTTAATAAATATAAAAAACTATTTTCTGCTCTTTTAGTCACTTTCCATATATAATCCAACATATTATGTAAATATAAATGCAATGCACATAGGTCAGGCATCAATATTGCAGCTCTGCCAACTAAATTCCAAAACTTTTCACAATTTGTTAAACTGACTTTTCAGAGCTGCAAAACAATTGAATATATTTGAATAGCCCCTCGTAGTTAGGAGTCTGTATATTTGCCAAAAACCAAATGTAGTATTAAGAGATATATACTATTATATGTAAAATTCTAGTTTTATCTATAGTTTATTAAGTCCCCCAAGGTTGTTGCGTTTGTTAATTTAAGTTTGCATTGTCCGTAAGTTTGCTTAATTCATCAATTAGTTTTTTGGCCTTATTTCATATTGCGGCGAGACAAAATTGTTATTGATTTCCTTTGTGAAATTGAATATGCTAAGCTTGATTTTATTATGAACCAAACTATTATTCACAAAACTATATAAACTATATACATAGCAAATTTGAATGTTCAGTATAGAGTTGCCATTTCGAATTATATAAATTATGATTATAAATTACAGTAACTTTATACATAAATATAAACAAATTGAGTACATTATAGTGAATTTTCAAGTGCTGATTACATATTCGTAAACCCATCTACATACTCGTATTATATACTCATTCTCTTAGACAAAACGTAGTTAATAATTTAGCAAACGAAACGAAAAACCACCAAGCCTGGGATAGAGTTATTTGTGCAAAACGACAAACAAATCCTGATATCAAAATAAATACTTAAATGAAACAAACACACACATTAATAAGTCTATCCTCAACGCTGAATTGAAGAACAAACTATGCTTCAATATGAAAATAGTTTACCAACAACTTGTTCTTTTCTCTGCTCTTCTTCTTTTTCTACTCTTCCACACAATGTTAACTTCAATTTATCGAAAAATTAAAAACAAAAAAAAAAAAAAAAAAAAACAAACAAAACTCGATTCGTCGCGTTCACTTCTCAATCTCAATCTCAAATACTTTTCCACACACTTAAACACAACCACACACACACAAACAAACAAACAAACACACTCGCAAACAACGCACTTTGGTTGTTTTTGAATTCTGTTGCTAATCACAAATCAAAAAACAACTTTCTAACCAATCTTGGACTCGAATCGATGGCCTCAAGGCGAGAAAAATACGTTGATTGAGTCACCGCCGTTGCCCTCATTTGGCACGCCACGACGGAGGGCGTTGTCGGCACGGATTCAGGAGCTGAATCGCAGTTTGCTGGAGGAACGTGAGGCACATCAGCAGAACAGCTCTAGCGACAACGAGGACAGTCGTTAGGACAGTCAGACGACGGTGGCAGGTAGACCACGTGCAACCACAGAAACAACAACCGATACCCAACCCAGAACCACAAAGACCACAACGAGAGCCACGTTACACTAAGCCTAAATTTAGCTAAACTAAACTAAACTAGTTGATGAGAGAATCGTAAAGCTAAACTGTTATTGTATATGTAAATTAGAGAAATGCAACTTGTTATGTATCAACTACACACAGACATTTAACACACTCACATACACACACACACACACCCAATCTAGTCTTAGCCAAAGCGTGTAAACGAATTGTTATTGTAAATGTGTATATGAGCAAACCAAAGAACTTCCCCTTTACTTAGCTAATCCAGTTCCACTTTTCATAGTTAGTGCTAGTTTTTAGACATTGGCATCCAGTTTGCCATTTGCTGCTGTTTATACTCGAGAGAGAAACCCAATCAAAATGATAATGAACTTGAATTACACTTGATGATGTACTTCCGTTTAAGCGAGGCTATCGAAATTAAATGTTGTGATTAAATGTAAATGCTTTTAGGCGCCATAAACACAAATAGAACACACACAGTACACCATCTTCCTATCACACGAACACACACACACACACACACACACACGCTCATACACACATGCCGCTGCTTGTAACACTTTGAAGTTTCACGCATTGCGCATACGCAACGTTGTTCTTAGCATTTCCTGCGCTGCGACTGCGGCATGCGTGCAACTTTCTTTTAATTTCTGGTACGCCGTATTGAAAGTTTTGCTAATTGTCGTATTGCGTTCTCCTGTTATCCTTTGTTAACTAAATGCCATCAGCACTTGAAAATATAAACGAAATGTCTATGAAATACTGTATCGATAACAAATACTTATCGATACCACTGCTCATTCGGTATCGCATCTGCTCAAATTTGCTGATGTTTTCCTATTTCTCACATTATTTTGCGTTCTTTCAGCTGCCAATTCAATTTTGATTTGCTTTTTGTATTTCAAACAAAGCAAAACTTTCAAGAGCCTTTCTTGTGTATTTATATTTAACACATTTCCACTGCCTTGCATCAGTTTAAATGTTACAGTGAAAACGTGTGTTATAGCGCGCTGATGTGTGTGTATGTGGCAACCTCAAGTGGAGTGTGGGACCAATGCACAGTTCCCATTCCAAATGCTAACAACACGCCACAACCAGAATCACAAGAAAAAAACAGAACGAAATGTTGACAAACAATCCGCGTAAGCACAATTTTAATTTAGTACGTAATTTAAACGTAGCTATTAACTAGGCCTATAACGAGCAACAAAATAAACGTGAAACTTTCCAGGCATTTGTTGAGCACAATAGTCAAAAACAATACCAAAAGATGTATCTTCGGCAAGCCGAAGCTTATGTGTCCTTGCAGAGAGTCAGACTCCTATTTGAAGGAATGCTCGATCCTGCCAAGACATGTATTAAGAATCCCTCCAAAGTTGAATGCAGATATCTGTAGTACTGATCCTGGGCCAACAACAAAGTGGGTTCAATGATCTAGCCACATTTATGCGTAACATAAAAAGTCAGCCTTATTTATGAAATTAGTTGTTGTAGCCGAATGCCGAAGAGACTAAGCTTAGTTTATAATTTAGTGAGCGTGCCACTCCCACTGTGGACTGTGGACATTAAAATTGTATGTAGATAAAAATATATACAAACAGACATACACATATATATATATATATATGTATATATATGTATATATATATATATATATTTATGCAATATATTTATAAATTGATACTTAGCAAATTATGGCAAAATGTTCCTAAAATGCATAAGTAAAGTTCAGAAAGAAACCCAAAAACAGCTAAAGTCAAAGAAATACTATAATAAAATGATGAATAATATTAACAAATGCCTTATTTAAAGCAGAACGCGCTTAGTTTGCAGCAACAAAAAATAACAACAACAACCACAACAACAATATAATATTTTAATGTTTCTTTCCGTAAATGGAACAATAAACTCAATGTGTAATCGTAAGACTACGTATTTATTATCCATAGCAGTTGCAATTGCAGAGCATGTGAGCACAAGCAAAGTTCTATTAAGTGTTTAACAATTGTAGTTCTAAGCTAATCGCGCTGAGCAGAGTTAACTAAAGTTATACAAAAAAAAAAATATAAAGAAACATAAAAGAATATAAACAAAATATATACAGCCCATATGTGAATAACTAAAAAGTACGTTAACGATTCGTTCCTTTAATTTCTTTGGGATTTCAGTTCATAAAGATTAATTAAAACAATTAAAATGATATTTCTCTTGATTTGCAATTGAATTGAAATAACTAATGTTCAAATATTTCTATCATTGTGCACAATTTGAAATTGCATAGTTACAAATCGGATCGGATTGTAAATGTTGAATAAAAATGCTTCAAGCGACATCTGCCTTTTACGTGCCTTTTACTTCTTTCTCCAAGAAATGAAAACTATTTTAGTTCCGTGTGTGTGTAACCTTCAAATGTAACCTTTCCTTTATTTTTATCTATATCTTTATCTTAATATTTACTTTCCTTTCTTTCTTTGTCTCGAAAGTGTAAGAAAGTGGAGAGTTATGTAACTGTATATGCTCGCCAACAAAACGCTGCATGCATCTACTCTCAATCTATCAATCTATCTATTCTATCTATCTACATCTTTATCGTATCGTATCGTATAGAAACTGTACGCTCCTTATGCTCAAGCCATTTATGAAGAACAACATATATAATTACTGTTACTAATCGTACTAATCGTAATCGTAATCGTAATCCCAATACTTGTGTCTGTACTCATTGTATCTGTACTACTGTAAAAGCCCCTCAACTTTGTGTGTCTGTGAATTAGCAATAAAACAAAAACCTAATATGCTGTATTTCATTTAACATGCTAAGCGATAACTATCGTACCTATTTTTTTTTTAAACTAACTATCAAAATTACAATTTACTCTGTTTAATGTTTGACAAGATGACAAACATGCGTTATATTTGCTTTAATTGTGCGCCTCTCTGTCAAGCCTTGAACTTTAATATATTATTATTAACCATAATCCCAATATAAAGCCAATGAAAAGGTCAACAACCAAATTGTTGCTCTACTAATTTAAGCTTATCATCAGAATTGAACAGGAAATAGTTTCAATATGTTTTTTTTTTTTTTATAATTCAACTCAAACAATTTTATAATTCCAAAAACCAAACGACATCAACAATTCAATTTCTGCTCTGCTTTTTATCATTACCATTCTATAGCGAATGTGAGAAGAATATTGTTCATTGTGGTTTTATGTTTTATTTTAAGTTAAGCATTTTAGTCGAAAAAAAATAAAAATAATAAAAATAAACACACACAGTCAATCAGAATGCGTAAATGACCATGAAATGTGAGTTTCGTTCGGGCAATTGTCAATTGTCTATAGGCCAAATGAGCCAGTCTTTTGTCTCGTACATTTGTTTCGCCGACTTTGAATGAATTCATACAAAAGAACATAAAATTATTTTTATTATTTGTCAACATCGTTCATTTAAATCATTCAATAGAAACCCGAGTTTATTCATGAAATTGATAAAGAATAAAGAGAAGTTATATAAATTGCATTTTAGTTTGATATATTCTATAATAAAAATATATATAGATTATCTGTACTAACAGCTCAATTAAATTAGTAAACATCTTCAGATGCAGATAAGCGCTATACCGTTATTTTCGTTGTGCTAACTAACATAAATTATCTACTAGCTCACAATTAATCGTTAACTAGTCCCACTCTACTACTTTAAAGTTCAAACTAAATGTTGTTCTACATTCACACATCACTCTAACAATTAGTTTATAAATAGTAAATTATATTCATATACAGACACATATATATTATCGTCGTACTGTTGACCGTTCAATGTTGTTACTGTACTATCTAACTACTGCTAAGAAAAATATACTCATTAATATGAAAAGATTTTAGTCGTCGTCATTTAAACTTCAACGTCGTCTGCATTATCCACCTCGTCGTCGTCGTTTCTTATCGTCGTCATTAATAATATTTAACTATGACAATTAACAGCAACAGCCATAGCATAATCCACAATATACTCAAAATAACATGATCGTATAACGACATTCATAAAGTACATATCTCTTTCTTTTATTCCTTTTAATTTGAATTTCGTCTCATCTACAAATGAATCCCAATAAAAAACGCTCTACTTCAATCATAAAAACAAAAAACAATAAACAAAAACAAACAAAAACAAATTCCAAACATGGCGAATGACAATTGCAAAACGGCTAAACAAATGCGAATATTAAAATAAAATAAACAATAAATATTCTTTTGAAAATAACGACAAAATGCATTCATGGCTTTTTGCGTGTGCTACGAAACCAACCAACAAAATCAACAACAACAATCCAAACAACATACAACAACAACAACAACACTAACGTGTCGCGTATTTACACTAATGAATCTGATAAATAACAAACTTATTCCGAAACACGCACACACACCCACCCACACACATATACGTAACACTCTCACAAACACATACATACGCAATGCAGAAAAGCGCGAAAGTCACACACGATCACTGAAAAATTGGCACCGTTTAACCCACGCGCTACGCCGATCGCCCACAGGACACAATCTCTCTCAAACGGATGGGGATGGCAACAGCACCGAAGGCGAATCGACCAGCGGTCGCAATCCGGCAACCACAGGCACCGGATGCTACAAGAACTATGAGCACGTCGCCAACTTGCGTAACTCCAACATGCATCACGTAAGTCGTACTCCAATTTCTTGATAAAATCATCATAAATATCATCTATAATATGAATATATTACTAAATATTAATCAACTTCAAGAAGGTAATGCCAGCAAAAGAACTCAATTTCTACTGCTAAATATTTTATAACAAATGTTATCGATTATCAATTAAATTCCACTATTTTCGACTTATTAATATTTATTTCTCAAAAATGAGTCTAACGAGCTCAGGCATAAGTTCTGATAACTTTTGAAAAAGTCGATATCTCACTTAATTTATTTTATATAAAAATAGTATCAGTTGTAGCATAGTTTTGGGAATGGAAGTATTTTTTTATAATAAATATAAAACTAATTTTGTTTTTGTCTTAGTTTTGAATTCCATTTTGTTCTAATTTTGAAAATTAACAATAAAATTGCAAACTTTGTTAAACAATAATATTTTAAGATTATAAATAAATTCAATAAGACCTTGCTTCTACAAATAGTTTTGACATTTTAAAAGGAGAGTCCGAAGTATAAGAAGGGTATCGCATATTCCTGTTTTAATTATGAAGAATTTAGCTTATTATAACTTACTTTCCCTGACTTCTTTGCCAAACTCGCACACAGCGCCGCGGCTCTAGCTCTGAACAGGATGCAGTGCCTCCGTATAGCTTCGATAATCCAAATGCCAGACAGACATCTATGATGGCAATGGAAAGCTACAAGCGTGAGCAGCAAGCGCTGCAACAGCAACAACAAGGACAACAGCAGAAGCTACCATCGGTGGGGCAGTTGCCAGCAGGCGGAGTGGCCAATAATCTGGCCATGGTGGCAGCATCGAGTGCAGCAACGGCGGTGGCAACATCCAGCAGTGCTGGACAGGACAATGGAGGAGATGGAGCAGCGGGTGCAGTGGCGGGTCCAGGACAAGCAGAGGATGATATGACCGTGGCGTCGAATCAAAAGGGATTGCCCATACAGATGATGATAACGCCTGGGGTAAGTCTGGGTGCCGGAAGTGCTGGGAGTACCGACTAAATGTGTAGTCCAAGCCAAGTGCTCGTATATCTTGAATATCTTAATGTTTTCTTAAACCGTAACTATGTATTAGTAAATGTGAAGCAGTTAACTGGAGCTAAATATTTCAACTATTATAAACAATACACTTACCATAATTATTATTATTATGTTTAATTATTTATCACCCGTTTGGTTGTCTATCGACTTTCTGAAAATCGATTACAGACCAAGCATACTCTTCAGTTCATTTCGGTTAATATTTTTGACGAATCGGAGGAATATTTCTCGTAGTTTTTAGACTGATTAAGTAAATTGTTGCTTCATGTTTTTTATTTATTTTGATCAACTCACAATCACAACAACAACTACAAAACTTAACTACTTATCAACATGCAAGAGCTAGTCTATTATAAAGTTCGATAACAACAACAACACATTTCAACTTTTAGATTTTACGGGGACGCAGTAAGGAGGTACATTCAAAGTATACACAAAAGAACTCAAACTACTCTACTCTAATGCATACTACTTGCCACTGCTATACTCTTTAAATATATATTCCAAATTTCCAATTCGATTATTAATTATGGTTTGAAAACATAAATAAAATGAAATGATTTTTTCACTGGATTGATTTTCAGAGGCTGAACATAATGCTATACTTTTCTTTTAATTACTAAATAATAAAAAAAAACCTAAGCTGAAATTCAAATTCGAATCTTAATATATTTGCATTTTAAGAATGTCTCCAAGTTTCGACATAGTCTTCATATCGATATGATAATGATCGCATTTCAGCTGCTAGAATGCTTCAGAAATTTACATAAATGCTCGTTTATTTTTTCCATGTCTTTCCTTTCTTTTGTTTATCAGTTTTCCCTGATCTTGTCTTGTTTACTCTTAAAATTATAGACTTTTTCTATTCTATTCATATTTTATAGTTCGCTGTCTGCAGAATTAGTTTTCTTTTTGAAGAATCGATTAAGGAATTAAATTAATGACTTCCGAGCATTTGCAATATGCAAGGTGCTCAGACAGTCTAAAATTCTCCCAAATCTATACTTATAAAGTTTTTAATGAATCTATCAGCAAATTTATAGATAGATAATGATATCATTACTGTGCTATGAAGAATAATTCATTCTGAAAAGTACGTTTTTGTTTTCTGTACAATGTAAATATGGAAGCAAAGTTCGAATATCGTTTTTCTTAAATTTTATATATTTTTATTCTGAATCAATTTAGATAAATAGATAAATCAAGGGATTGTAATATATAGCTATGCTTTTCAAGTTCTCTTTAATAACCCATTCTTCTAAATATATTTCTAATAATTATATATGTATAATTACTGCAGCAGCCACTAATCTATCTGTATATTTTCATTATCCATCCATTCACAATTAACAACGAACCCAACATACACTCACAAAACAGACAAGCAACAACAACAAACTGCATACATAAGAAAATATATATTTTACAGAGAGAACTGATAAAAAGGAAAATAAATAAATATATATCTGGGGTATTGATTAAGAATAAATCGCCTCTTGAGCAACCTTTGAATGCTCCTGCTGCTTGACAACTTCCTTGTTGTTGCTGATGGGTTCAGGCTCATTGGGCTGCCCCACTGCCACGCCCTCGCCACTGTCGGGTGCTGGCTGGGGAGGCGCCTCGTTAAGGGGAGGTGGTGTGATTATCATGGGCACCGGCGTGGGTCGATCGAAGTTTTGCAGAGGCTGTCGCAGCTTGTCGAGCAGCGCATGGAGATCAACTGTAAGCTTGGGTTGCACAATGCCCTCGGCTGCCTGCAGGCCAACAACTTGCGAGGAGAGCGAGTCCACATCCTGGCGAGCAGCAAAGAGCAGCTGATCATGCGCCGCCAGCTGCAGTTGAGCAATCTGGGCCCGAATGGCAGCAGCTGCCACCTCCTGCTGGGCATTGTGCAAGGTGGCTGTAATGGTGCGCACATGATTCGCCGAATCCTCCAGTTGAGCCTGCGCTGAGCTGGCCACCGCCTGCGCCTTGTGTATCTCCGTTGCCTCCAGCTGAACTCGCGCCTGTGCCACATACAAATGTTGCACCAGCTTTCGCAACTCCCTGCCACGCAGCTCCGAATCATCGATATCCGCAGGTGCAAACTGTTGTTGCTGCGGTTGCTGTGGCTGCTGTTGTTGCTGCTGTTGCGGCTGCTGTTGCTGCTGTTGCTGCTGCTGTGGCGGCTGTTGCTGCTGCTGTGGCAATGCTGAGTTTTGATTAACTTGAAACTTATCGCAGTCTGCTGGTGGAGGCGTCTGGCAAGTGGTGCTGCATGTGGTGCTGCAAGGTGGTTCATAGGTCTCGCAGCTTGCCAAGGGAGTCAGGGAATCACATTGGGTGACCCGCTGAAATCCTGTTTAGTTTGACAATCAAAATTAAAGATAATTTCAGTGACAGTCACAACTCACCTCCCTCATCAGACGTTGCATCCCAGCTCTTAAGATTGTATTGTCCCAGACGCTTCAATTGATCCTCAAGACTCGCGTCCACATATTCGTAATCGGCATTGGGTCGCGATTGGGAATCCTCGCGTTTTCTGATCATTCTGGGCTTCTGAAAAGTGCGCCCTGCACATAAGACGATAAACAGTGCGACTAAAATATCAATTATAAATAAGTTACTACAATCAGGTAGAGTTACAGATAGATTGGTCACTTACCAAGCCAAAGCAGATTGCTTAAGCGCATTTAGAGCACATTTAAAGCAGATCATTTAGCTTGCTGGGGAAAGTCTCTCTCTCTCTCTCTCTATATATATTGTTTCGAATTCGACATTGACTTAAAGCTGTAGTCTTACTTAGTTTTTTACACAACAATAAACAACTCAACTCACCATGTAACAGTTCCCCGAACAGTTCTCCACAAGGCTTTTCGCACTACTTTGGCCTGCAAGTTTTTCTGCATGAGCATGAAAACTGTTTTTCAGAGTATTATAAATATTTAAACAATTTTCAATTAATATAAAATGTGTGTGCTTGCTGCATGTCCTTCTATATAGTTAGTTATTTGTATTTCTATTTGTTGTATTTCGATTATGCATTTACATTTTGCCAAACCCCTAAACCATACTTATAGGAAGTGGCCGAGTTGCGTCGCCAAGTGGCGCTAGAGAACCTGCAGAATCAGCGTATGGACAATCTGGAGCAGGATGTGCCTGTGGAATTCGAATGCTGCTTCTGTACAACAAAGGTAAAATCGACAACCAAGACAATCGATTGATCCCTTAACAAGTTTACTTTGATAATGTCACTAATAACTATAACTATCACTTATCTTTGACTTCTGCTTTCTGTGTAGTCCGCATGCTTAATACTCTATCCTTGGGTATACTCTATCAAGTATTACTTATAACAGCACTTGCACTCTATTTTATGTGTTCCTTAATACGTTTTATTTTTATTAAACTAATATAAACTACACTGAACACACGCACATCATCTGCTCAAAAGAGAACCTTAAAAGTTAGGCCAACAATTGAAGGTTCATATTTAGAGATCATGCTTGGAATAGGCCTTCCCCGTAAACTGCCTCCTCAAGTCCGTTCCACAGTAGATCCCGTCCCAAGTTGGAATCTGTTGTTTGTATTGTTCTTGATGTTGATCAGAGGACTGTGTAAATATTGCAGGAACGCATTTGTGTATTTCACGACAGGGAGTATAGCATCAAGAGATTGGCCAGACCGCCGCCATCTCCAAAGAATTATCTGGCACTCAAGCGCATGATCGAGGAGGGAACTATCGATATCTATTATCTGTGATTCCAAGTCTGATCTGTGTGATGTTTTGAGACAGCTGCACCTCGTGACCATTGTCCAAAGTGAAACCAAACTGAAGTTCGTGTATTGTTTGTGTAATTCTTAATTAAATTATTTTTATTATTTTGGATTCCATATTATGTTAATTGTGTGTACAGCAGATGAAGAAGAAAAAGAAAAAGAAGATGATGATGATGATGATGAGCAGA
Organism: Drosophila funebris; assembly: GCA_018901825.1. Classification (NCBI taxonomy): domain Eukaryota; kingdom Metazoa; phylum Arthropoda; class Insecta; order Diptera; family Drosophilidae; genus Drosophila; species Drosophila funebris. The sequence continues at coordinate 7,244,334 of JAEIFK010000688.1, forward strand.
GATGAGAAATGTGGCAATTTTATGTTGACTTTGTTTCTTTTTTATTTCTTTTACTTAAAGGGTTTGCCAGGATGTCAAGGCGAGTGTATTCCATTGCGTGCGAATAGCGTTTAGTAACAATTTCTTTAGAGCATTGGCTAATTGGCTTATTGATTGACCTGTCAATCGGTTAATCTGCCAATCAAATGATGAGCATACACATCCGTTACACACACAATAATTTTAAAATTTAACTCAACGAAAACACACACACACATTGAATGTGCTTTAATAAAAGAAATTAAAAATATTATTAATAAAATTAGGAAAACAACAGCGAAAGCGACAACAAGAAATTAAGCGTTAAATTAGCATTAATTCTAATTAAATGAATTTTATTAATTATTGATTACATTATTATATTCGTGCGTGACGTGAAAGCTAAAGAAAGACATAGCAAATTCTAAGAATTTAATTTATTTAATTTTACTCCACACTTAACAATAACAACACCAACAAAAGTAAGAACATAAACAAATGAAAACCAAAGCAGCATGTGTTATTATCTATTATTATATTTACCTATGATCAATCGAGTGTTTAAGCTTAAGACCTTCAGAGATGAGAGATGAGTTTCAAATTCAATTCTTTTTTACACTAAGCACAGAATTACAATTAGTTTTAAATCAATCGTTTGTTTATAATCATTAGTAAAATTAGCAACAAAGTAACCACAACAAGAACAACATTTAACAAATAAAACAAAATATAATAAATTATTACAATGTTATGGAAAGAAACCAAAAACAACAACCAAAAACTGCAATAAATAAAAATAATAATGATTATTGATTTCAAAATATAATTCGCACTATTTTCTATTATCTATTGGCACTTAACTTACTTCTACTGATTGTTATCCCTATTTTCGTATTGCTCGCCTTCAAATTTTCCATTTTCAATTTCCATAAAGAGGGAAAAACTGTTTTAATTTCAATTAGCAATTAGATTTATCATTTTGTACTTTGGGAGCTGGAAACACCCCGAAAGACCTTGAGCCGATCCCCCCCTCGCGGGTAAGTAAATGCAGAAAGAGAGAGAGAGAGCTCTTAACTATTTATTTTTGATTAGTTTATTTATTTTTGTTGGTTTTTTGTTTGTTTAAATAATTAAAATTGAATTAGTGACTGAACGTTGCACGTTTGACTTTAACTTGATGCATTTTAGTTGCATGTTGAATGGTCTTGAGAAGCAACAACAATTTACAGCAATTTCCAAGTGCACAAGTTTTATTTAAGCCAAGTTACTGAACGTACTGATGCTACTGACCACCAGCTGTGTCTGGCTTGAGCTCAGCTTAAACACTTTCATGATTCGAGCACTCAATTTTATGCTTTTCAGGATTTCAAGGAGTACACCGATGCGGAGGGCGTCATCGCGCTTCCAACTTCCGACTTCCACAAGCCCATCTGTCTGGAGATGCGCATGGGGTCTGCAAATTACGCTGCCAATCGTCAAGCGAATCAATTTGGTCTCCTGGCACCAGATGTTGCTCCGCAGCAGCTACAGCTAACGGCACAGGGAGATCTGCCAGCTTATACCAGCGCCAGCATTATGCCCATCATCTCACAATCATCATCAACATCGTCCTCATATGGCACCACCACGTCCACGACCATTGCACTGCCACTGGAGGTCACTCAGCGTTATGGAGCGCCAATTGCGAGCAATTTCAATCACAACTACAACAACAACTTCAACACGACGACTGTGGGAGCAGGCGCATCAGCGGGAGTGGGATCGGGAATCGGGGGAGCTGCCAATGGTATGCTACTCTTCGGCAATGGCAACTATGCTGGCATCTGCAGCATCAGCAACAACAACAACAACAACAATGCGGATCTGGCAAGTGTGGACAGCTCGGACACCTATGCCAGTTGCCAAACGCATCCGTTCCTCTCCCAAGGCGACCTCACTGCCGACTTCAACGACGAGGCCTGCGCTCTGGACATCGATATGGATAATCTGTACATTAATCCGCTGGAGAAAGAGTCGTGTCGTGTCGCAAACATAAGCAGCTCTACGGGATTCATTGTGGGTCTGCCGCCCACTGTTTCCGCATCCGGTCTGTCCATGCGAGCACAGGTGAAGAAGAGTGCCTCCGGCGATACGGCGCTAAGGAATCTGGCAGCCGGTGGTATTAGTCCGCTGGACGATGTCTATCAGAATTTCGATGTACAGGAGCGCGGGAGTCGTGTCAGCCTGAACGAGAACTCAGTGCCAAAGCATCGCAAGACGCGTTTCCAGCAGAGCTTCACGGCCATGCGCCCCAGCTCGAGCAGCACCAAGCCGCGGGCTCGCTTCGAGGACACCAAGCTAAGCGAGGACAATGTGCGGCTAGATGGCGCCGGATCCGGTTCAGGATCTGGGGCATCCACATCAACCAGTAGCGCTGCCGCTGGTATCGGCGGCAGCAAGAAGAAGCGCTCGGCCTTTATGCCGGGCAAGAGCTTAGCCACTGCCACCAAACTGATCAATCAGCGTTTGTTCGGCATTCAAAATGCGGGCGCTAAAGGTGAGAGGAGAGGGGAGGAGAGAGAAGCACCTCAACTGTACTAAACTAATCTCTTACTCTTGCTTGCAGCCAAATTTGAGAGCAAGCATTCCTCATCTATAGACTCGATTGACGCATCACCGAACCTGGAGCATCACAGGCGTTCCAAGTCGATACTGAAAAACAAGTCTGATGTCTCACGCGTCCTGTCCGATCCCGAGAGCGAACGTCTGTTGGCGGACAACATGTCGGGCTCCGGCGTATCCGATAATGGCACTGTCATGGTATGTATATAACCATATTTGCAGTCACTTCTTAATGCAACTCCAATTCCAATTTACAGGGCGAATCTGGCAGCGATTACTCACCGAATAAATTACCTCATTCAGTTTTAGCTAAATCTATATCCCCACCACCGCTCAGGCATCGCACCCTTATACACCAACGCTCTGGTCCCGCGACGTTGCAATCGAAGCCAACCAAGTTCCAAACTCCACGTTATCCCGAGGAGCAGGCCCTGCGCCAGGTGAAGCCGGTGCTCTCGCGCTCCTCGCTCTCGACGCAGCCGTCCACAGATGGACGCTATGATCCAAGTCAGACGCGGGACAGCAGTCTGGGTGAGTAGCCTGCTCTCTCACAACAACAATTGGCCAATCCCACTCATTGAACTACTTCACTGAGTAATCCAGACATTTGGCTGTGAATACCCAAAAAAAAAACCAAAACAAACAACAATTCTGTTCTATTCTCTCTCGCTCTATCATCAAAACGCGCCGCTCAAAAAAAAAAAAAACCGAACTCAACCCAACCCAACTGAACTCAACTTTCCTCTAGTTACTGTGTTCGATGCTGCATTCTGATTAAACCGATTAATACACACTAACCCACACACAGACACAGATCTCAATACACAATGAAGGAGTCACAGTTGCAGGCAAGACGAGCAATTTGTTAGTAACAAATCACCAGCTGGATGTGGATAAATCTCTACCTATACCTATACCTCAATACCTGGCATATGTATAATCATTTCTATCATCTGCACTCCTCGTACACCTCTGTACACCTTTGTACACCTGAGTTGATTTCCAATTAACTTGCAGTTGGTAGCTTGATTAGCCTTCCTTCTGCACCAACGAAAACATCAATCACGCCACGATTATTGTTGTAATTTCTATATCTATGTGAAGCTGTAGTAATTGGCATCTAACCACATAATACACTAACACACTCACACACATTCTCACACATACACGCGCAGCTTTTTGTATAGCATATATTTATATGTAGCACTTTAATATATTCACATTATGCCTATTCTAACAGTTTGTTCTCTGCCCCCCAAAATAGACTCCGAAACGACATTCACCTCACCCGCGAGGCAGACGCAGGTCCTGGAGGCAACCACAGTCAAACCGCAGAACAATGTCGAGGCGGAAACTGAAGCCGAAGGCGAGGGAGACGGCGTCGGCGAAGGCGAGGGTGAGGGTGAGGCAAATGACGAGCAGCGCGCGCTGTTGCAGCCACAAAGCCGTGATGAGCCGAGCAAAGATGAAGGAGCTGGCACAGGAGGAGGAGCGGCAGGAACGGGGTTAGGAAGTGGGGCAACGTAGCAATTAGGAAAGACAGACACCAAGAGCGCTTAGTAGTTATTGTACTATATAATTATAAAACTATGGTAAATCCAAAAAAACACAAAACAACACAAAATACAAAATACAAACAAAAAGAGAATAACTCAAAGTGATAGCAAAGTTAGCGAAAATGGAATGTGAATTATATAAAAGCAATGAACAGTATCCTAGTCTAAATTGAGGTGCAGATAGGGAAGCGTTGACGTTGAATATTTTTACAATAATGGAAATCGAAACAGAAGCAGAAACAGCAACAGCAACCGCAACTGAAACATCAACTATATAATACAATAATAATAAAAAAAAAATACCAAAAAAAAAAATAATAATAATAATAAAAGAAAAACAAATCAATGCAAATATTGTTGCGATGCCGCGCATGTCGAACAAAAATACCAAAACCAAAATGAAAACCCTAAGCATAAATCCAAAAAAGAACAAATACATTTTACATGTAAATAGAATCCTAATCTAATGCAAATCTATTGTAAATGCAAAAATTTATTTACAGCTTACAGCATATAGACGAAATCACCAGAAAAGCCTAAACATTGTCGAGAAAATTGAACAAATAACAAATAATATTCATATTTTAAATGCAAAACATATATATACATACAATAATACTTTATACATATACATATACATCTACATATATATCTACATCTACAATTCGCGGCATTTTGACAAACAATAGGTATACAAAAATACTAAAAGTTCTTCAAGAAATACGAAAATACTAAGTTTATTTTTGTCAAATCTCACAAGAAAAGACATCATAAGACGTTTTAAGTATGCATAAATCACAATAGAATCACTTACATCTCAATAAATTGATCGAGAATTCATTGAAAAAATTTAAAAAAAAAAAAAACAAAACAAAAAAAATACCAAAAGTAGATAAAATCGTTATGCAAAAGTTCGTTTATATGTATGTGTAAGGGTAAGGCTTCTTGTTAGTGCTTCGTTTCCCCATCCCTCCAACTATACCCTGCTGTAGTTGAAATTCTTAGAATTTAGAAATTAACTCGATCCATACACGCGTGTGATTCCTCAATTGATCAAGTAAATTGTGCTGCAGCTGAGTTTGAATTATAAAAGATTCTCCAGAGATACAAATCTGTTAAATCTCTCTCGAGCTGCAGATTAGTTGAACTGTTTATTGAGGGACTACACTCATGTGGGTCTCCTTTAATTTCGCTTTGAGCCTATAAATAACTATCGTATTAGAGGTATGAGATGTACGTAATTGAGTAAAGAGATTGTTTCGGTGTATTTAGTAGTTAAACGTTACAACATTAAATGACATTTCAATGGGTTTGGTTCTCCGATCTATACTTTTCCCTCTGTTAAGATATTGCATAGTGATATTTTGTGCGCCTGTCGCAGCTTTTTATGTGTGTGCGTCGCCTCGAGTGTTACAAAAGTTACAATTATTCGTAAAGACATACATTATAATCCAATTACCTCGGATTATAATGAAATAAATAGGTTTGGTTTTTCTTATGCCCATGCAGGGCGACCTTGTCGATTCTCATTCAGTAACTTTACTATCCTCGATAGGAAAATGTATATTGCAAGGTATTTTGTATTTTTTGTTTTGTTTCAAATACTTACATAAGCAATATATTTGAGCATATGAGCACTAGAATCTAAAGATTTCTAATTATATAAATTAGGTTTGACAGAGTTGCCCACAACATTAACCCCAAACATTTTGTCAATTATTCAAGTTGTATGTTACAAATTATTTGTGTGTTTCCGTGTGAATCCCTCCTCTAAGTTGTGCCCGAAACATTCCATGTTGTGTGTATTGATATATTGAAAATTGTATTGAGATTGATTGATAAATGAGTGGAGCCTTCAGAGAAGTTGGTAAAAATGATTGAATTCGCATTATAAAAACGCATTTGATATAATATTCTAGGCAAATTCGCATGGCCAGCAAACGAGATTCTATTTATGCAAGCATATTTATACGCTAAAGAAAACCAATAAATTCAAGCATTTATTAAATAATTAAAGATTATTCCTACAGATATTAAGCATATGCCATGGTCACAAGTGAAATCCAAATTTAAAAAAAAAATTACAATTACTTAAAATTAATACGCTGTTGTGAAGTAAGCAAAACAAAAACAAAAAATATAAATAATTATAAATAAAGCCTCGAAGTGTCCAACATATTTTTCGTTAGGTTCAATTGGTTGTAAGCCACTTCAAAAGTAATATCAACGAGTCCTAGGAAATACCTAACAGGAAATCAATGTATTTTTCAAAGGCAAGCATAAATATGAGAAGCGCCGTAAGCGAGAATTGGATAAAAATCAAATGCAAATTAGCCTCTTAGAAACATATCAGTAAAGGAATACGAATTCACTCACACACACATACATATATACACACACACACACATACACTGTAAATTCATAGATATACAGAATTTTATTATGAGAAGCCAACAATCTCAACGTCCGCTTTTTCAACTAAAAACCTAATATGAAAAAATAATAACAAATTAAAAAGTACTAATATAAAGCCAAGGATTCGAATTAAAGTAAATATGTATGTAATTAACAGCATAAGAATTATAATTAAATGCTTAATGCAACTAAATTTTTGTAAGCAATTCGTTTAGAAGTTTCTACACAACTTTTGGTGAGCACTGGTCACATTCCACGTTGCGTATACTTAATTTGTAATTGTAAACATCACGCAGGTTAATATAATATCTTTTGTAAATATTTATTTCACACACACACAAACACGCAAATTATAGTTTTTATTTGATAAACAAAAAAATGAATATGTAATAAAAAATGAATCAAATGGCACTGCAATTTATATACAAAAATCGTTTCGGTTTGGAATTGTTACTATTTTTCTAAATTATTTTTAAACAGCTGCAGCTGTAAATGCATTAACATTAATATTAAATTAAACAAAAAAAAAGGCAACAGCAGCGACAACAAGAAAAAAAGCAAAATGTTATTATGTAATATTGATTATTATATTAAAAATTATTTAATATATGTACATTTAAGGTCGTCTGTCAACGACGGCGATTGTAAATCAGCAAAAGTGAATACCATTAACAAATACAACAAAACAAATAATAATAACAACCAAAAGATTCGCTTATGGTTTGCAAATTAAAATCGTTGAAATGAAACAAAAATAAAATTTATTAAAACATATTAAATACTATATTGAGCGAAATATCATGAAAATATATAAATCATTGAGCAAAATTTAAGCAGAAATGTATTTTTAATTAAAGAGACATAACGGTAGCTTTGAAAGCTCAACGGAGCTTTTGTCCTTCAATTAGCAGAGCTTATGTCTTGCATTTGTTTGTATAACAGTTTAAAAGCCTTCCGCAAGCTTTAGGTTGGGTTCTTCCGCTCGCTTATAAAAGTTTCAAGTAAGCTTTTCAGGGTTGTCATCATTTAAATTTTTATTGTAAGCTAATGCAACAACCAATCCTTGCTATATTTATGGATATTTTCTTGGGAAACTAATCACCTTCACAATGCCATGAGAATCTTTTCAATAATTAAATGCAGCTTCACACGTAATAGGGCGTAACACTTACCCCATTTGTTAAATGTCGTGTAATAATTAATTGTATTAAATGCCACGCCCCTATAATAAGTCTATAAATGCTCAATTTGTTAGAGTTAACAGTTAATTAGTAGAAATGTATACACCAAGCGAAACCGAAGCTCTGGAGAAGTTGAACTATCACAGAATCAGGGAGATGATTCGTGTCTCTTGGATGTCGGGCTACAACATGAAGAAGCCAACGCGCTGGGATGTGTTGCTTCAGTTGTACGTATCAATTAGTTTATTAATAAATAGAAATCATAATTATCTCTCTCTTAATCCCTCAGTTGGAGCATTGTGCTTATGGTGACCTGTCTGGCATCATTTTATGGACACTTTCAGCTGGTTATACGCTACTTTCATGATTTACCGCGCATTACTGAGGTTCATATACTTTACCCAACTGTGAGAATGCATAAGCATACAAATTGTTGAATTTTTGCATTTGCAGTCTCTCAGCTTAGTCTTTCAGAGTCTGATAGCCATTGCGAAAATGGTATATTTTCTTGTGGCGCCGCAGAAATTCTACATGCTCTTGCGTCGCGTCTGTCGCCATGAGTTGTTGCAGGAATGCGAGTTATTTGCAGTTGTGGCAGGTCTGAAACCGACAGCTCTGATGGCAGGCTGGATAATCGCTAATGCTAATCTTGCCCTTGCAGATCTGCCGATTGCGAAACCACTGCGTCAGCAAGTGGAGAACATCATGAATCGTTGTTGGGTCATAAAACGACGCCAATTGTTATCATATCTCATGGCCTGCAGTTGTATTCTGTTAAACTATTTTATCACCTCGCTGGTTATCAACTTTTACCGACGCTGGAAACAAGGCAATAACAACTTCGAAGTTGTGCTGCGTGAGTTCTTGAATAGAAATATGCGATAGATATGCTTGAAATATTGGTTTAATCAACAGCTTTGCCGTCTTTGTATCCCGGTTGGATGGACAAGGGCATGACCTTTCCTTATTATCACATTCCCATGTTCTTGGAGACCACTAACATTTTCATCTGTGGCATGGGTGAGTAAACTGGCGTGTGAACTACTTAACCAATTGATTACCCTGTCGGATTATCAGGTACACTGGGCTTTGATGTGCTCTTCATAGTGCTCTGTCAGCATGGTGTTGGCCTAATGCAGTCGCTGAGCCACATGATTGAGTGCTCCACGTCGCCGTTGGTGCCTCAGGAGCGTCGTGTTGAATATATGCGTTATTGCATCTATCAATATCAACGTGTGGCAGAGTAAGTTCAAGTGCTTACATGAATGTCCTTACCACTTTCTCTCTCTCCCTCGCTCTCTCTCGCTCTCTCTCTCGCTCTCTCTCTCTCTCTCTCTCTCTCTCCCTCTCTCTCTCAATCTCACAGCTTTGCTTCGGACTTTAACAATACCTGTAGGCACATGCTAATTACACAGTTTATACTGAGCCTCTTCTGCTGGGGATTGATCCTGTTTCAAATGAGCATCGGACTTGTATGATTCACATGTCCTTTTCACTTTAAGTGTTTAAACGAATCCCTCTTTTTATCAGGTTTCAAGCATCAACACAACGTTAAGGACGATAATGTATCTCGCGGCCGGTGGCTATCAAGTTGTCATTTACTGCTATAATGGTCAACGCTTCGCATCAGCTGTAGGTTTCTATTTCACTGTCATTGAGTCCTTTCTTCTGTTATTTATCTTTTTGATTTGATTTTCATTTTGCCTTTTTGTTCTAATTTTTTTTTCCTTTGTTTATTTCAGAGCGAGCGCATTCCAAAGGCATTCTATCATTGCTTGTGGTATGAGGAATCGCGCGAATTCCGTCAACTCACCAGAATGATGATAACGCGCTCGAATCAGACCTTCAGTCTCGATGTATCGTATTTTACAAAAATGTCACTGCCCACCTTGATGTCAGTGAGTGAGGAGATATTTTAAATGATTTGACATTGCTCTCAGGTTTACCTTTTTGCAGATGATACGCACAAGTGGACAATACTTTTTGTTGTTGCGGAATTTAACTCAGAAATAAAGTTAAACAAATGAAATGCTTGCAGAAATTGTCACTTGACTATGTTGCTTTGGTCGTATTCCATCAGACACACGATGCTGTGGCCACACAGACCGCAGTCAATCAATACTTGCTGTCAGTCAGAGCCAGAGTGTGGACACGCCCATTCGTTTTGATGGCCTGCCGACTGATTATTCATTTAGCGCATTAAAATAATGAAATTGCCAGCTGATAACGAGTCAGTCGCTAGTTCCATTGATTACACTCACACTGCTACAGCCCGACACTTTTCTAATCTATTTTATTTATTTATCTAAGATGAGGTCCCTCTGCAGCCGTTTCCCATCTTCAAGCATCCAGCTTCCATCTCTCAGCACTTAGGGCACTTTGGGGCACTTGGATACAGTCTAGGCATTATGCTTTAAATGGGTTTTGCGTTGAGCCCATAATTGCTATGCGAGCATAGTTTCATTGCCAGAATTGTGAGAATCTGCAATATTTGTAATGCATATTCGCTGTTTGTAGGCCCAGTGTTTTATTTCCTTTTGTTCTGCTATTTTTCTTGGCCCTCGAGTTTTATCTGGCTTGCTTCACTTTAATGCCTTTCTTTGCTTTCCTTTTGCTGCTGTTAGTCAACTGCAAAGGACATCTTTTCTTTGCTTGCCAGTTTATTGAGGCGCATGAATATTTTCATATTACTTACACGTTGGCGGCATGATTTCAGAATTTATTATTATACTTTTTCCCTTTTCTCTTCTTTGCATTATACTTTTTTTTAACGGATAAACAATGTTTGTACCGTATTCATGCCGTGTTGTTATCCATTTTGCGTCTCTTTTGTTGCTATTGTAAAAAATTTACATATTTGGGTGAAGGATTATTTTCAAATATGCATTTAAATATTTGGGAATTGGGAATTGCCTGGAAATTTGTTATGAATATCCTGCACAAAAGCAGAAAAGCAGAGCTGTATATGCTTGACATTATTAAAAAATAACAGCGCCAACAATCAAGTTTAATTCTCATTGCTATTTGCATATAGGGTAGTTACTAGTCGACAATTATCTATATTTCCAATTGGTAAATAAACTATTGAATTTCGGTCAAATTGTTCACATTCATAAGCATCCCAATTAAATCAAACTATTTATTCATTAAACCATAAGCAAATTAGTCGCAAATATGCTTTGATTTACATATTCGTTTATCAATTCATAACAGCTTAATTTTATAGTACAAATTTACAATGAATTTCATGAATTTCAACAGATACTAAAGCTAAAACGTGACAACATTGTGTTCAACCATTATCTCACCTTTGATGTGGTTGACTGTGCACAGCGAGTTGTGTGTAATTTAATGGCTCGTAAAATAATCACGCAATTGAAAATAAATATTTTTATTATGCATTATGTTATTATTGCCTTTGACGTCACAGGTATCATAACAAAGTTGTAAAATGAAATTATAGAAATATGACAACAATTAATTTGCAGGCAAAACTCTTAATACTTTAATGATAATAAATAATAATAAATACGTTCAGCATAGGTAAGATATAATAAATGAATAAATAATTCAACAACAAACTAATGTGTGTTGTATATCGATTATAATTCGAATATTTTATCATAAATTGAACTGCAGAATATATAGAAATAATAGACACGATATTATGTTATAAATGATGCACAACATATATGCGAGCTTATTTTTGGAGTGCGTTTCCGCACGTAGCCGGAAACTATCTACATATTGGTATACAAATGGCAAACATATTGTTTGTACACGCATTTGCAGTATGTATTTACCCTCTGCTTCTAGAGATTTCCCACTGGAATTGCAAACAGCATAATATCAAAGCAGGTTTTGCTTCTTTTTTCGTTTTATTTTTGCTTTTTTGTTAGAATTTGCTTAGGTTTTGTGTTCCCCTGGAAGTTGATGTGTAATCAGTAGCGAATTTGTTCATCTTGTCCACTATCAAGTGTCTTATACAATGCGAATGAAGCATAAAGCAATATGTATTGCGTTCATGAAATGTTGACAAATCGGACTTCGTGTCGCATTAGAGCATCGCTGAAGACCCTTTGCACAACGGGAAGCCGCTGCTCTTTTCGACTCTCTTAGCAAGATTGTCTAGGGCATAATGGAATTAATATGCTTTTTCTTGCCTTTGATCAACGAGCAAAACGTGTGGGTGTGTGCGGGTGTGCGTGTATCTATTTGTATGCCTGTCTGCTGTCAGTATTGCCAGCGTCTTGGGGACGAACCTTTTGACTTAATATTGAGTGACCACTGGCATTGAAGCTGTCCCACAGGACTTTTGATATTTCATTTGTAAATTTAAGTGCCGGCTAATGAAGCATAAAGCTATGTAGCAGCTCTAACCAAAACAATTTTAATTCGGTTTAAGAAATATTCCATTATTTCCTTAAGTTTAACTAATATTAAAGCTTGTTGTCGACTCGTTGCGCACTGAACTTTTCAGATGTGTAAATCCCTCACATTGAAGCACATGCAAATGCAAATAAAGCCTTAATTTTTCCCTATATAAAAAGACTCTGATACTCCTGCTGTTTGCAAAATAATAAAAATGAACAACTGGTGGTTATGTCATTGAAAAACGATGTGTACACACTAGCCAACACATTTGTGTACGAGCAGAGAACGAGTTAAGCGTAATTGCTAAGAATATGCATTTCAAGGGAAGCCAATGATGGCACAGTGGCTGGCTAACTGATGGTCATTGCCTACATGGCCAAAACCGGCAACAATGGATCCAACGGAACTGAAACTGAAAGGCTGTCATTGTTAACTGTTCCCATTCACAATAATACAAGCGTGTGCGAGTGTGTGTGTGTGTGTGTGTGTGTGTCTATATACTCTTGCAAATTCCGCATGAAATGTGCAAACGCAATAAGCAAATAAGTGAATGCAACGCAATAACGAATGGGTATTGAGATATCCTGCAAAATGTGATTGAATGTCATTAAATTATTTCATATACAATTTTAAATTTCAATCGATTGCGATTGAAACTGACTTTAGTTTAAAATATTTAAAACTTTCAACTCAAATATTAACTCAATGGAACAGAATGTGATTCAGTTTTGAATTCAATCTAATCAAGACTTAATTAAATTCATGCCAGCTTAATTACTTTTGAAAAACTCGACTTATTTTAATAATTTCAGCATTATGAAATTATTTATTGCTTCGCATACTCTATAAAAATGTAGAGGAAAGCATTTTATCACACACTCACACAAATTTAATTTGCTGCACTTTAATCTGCAGGCGTCGTAATGGCGTCCTCGATGTCTGTGTTGAGGTCCTTTTAGCCAGAACGCTACCAGCATTTCGCTTATATTGTATAAGCAGCGGTTCATACGCGAGTTTCTTGCAATTCCTTATTTTCCTCTACTTTTTTTTAATTTCGCTCAAGTTTTTCAAGCGAAATGGCACTTGATGCTCCCTGTTATATGAGTATATACATATACATACATATATATGTATATATATATATATATATATATATAAATATATATATATATGTGTGTGTGTGTGTGTGTGTATGCGTAGTGTAGGGTAACTATAGCAGAACTGCGTTGCGTTTGAGTTTCTTGGGAATTAACACTAAGCTGCTGGAACCGCGCTATTCTCCCCCTGTTATTCAGCGAAATTGAAGAGACAAGCAATACAAGAACAAGAAGAAAAGTAACAAAAAGAGCAATAGCAAGTAAAGTAACAACATCGCATACATCTCAATTGTTGTTTTAAGCTGAATGTAACAAGAAGGCAATGCAAATTCGCTAAATATTCCGCTGCAGGCAACTTTATGCAGATGTGGCTGCCACGCCACAAAAGTACAAGTTACGAACTTCAATTATTCATGCGTTTGCCGATGCTTTTCAAATTCACAAAATACATATTTTCCATATGCCACAACTAGTAGAAATGCGTTTCAATTGAAGTAGAAATCTTCATTTCTGTGTAACATCTAGCATAAATTGTTGGTCTTTGAAATTCACATGTTACTATTGTTAGATTACAGCATACGCATACTGCTCGACACTGAGGTATAATCGAAACGTTTATGTGATTTGATACGTGCATGGCTTTAACCCAAGTCAACACAGTTGCTAACTACCAACTACCATTCAATTTGCATGCCAATCACCCACAACTTGGCTTAAATCTCAGTGCATCCCAACACTCGAATGCCAACTCGATATAAGATAAATACCAAGAAATGCCATCAAATACCATCTGCATCAGGTAAATATGCAAATAAATTCAGGACCAAGACAATCATGTCTATCCATGCGCCATGCACTCGACAAATGAAACCTCTGGACGTTGCAGCTGCATACGTAATTCATGGAACGAATATCAGGCACATTTTGAAGCTTTTCCTTATTTCACATTTTCATTTTGGTCTTCTCTTTTTATTCCTGCTGCCTGTTGTATTTGTATTGCATTGCAATTCGTTCTTGTTATTGGCAGCGTTCCAGGTCGATTTGACAGCATTTTTGGTCAGCACTTGAGGAAATTAAGTTCGTCCTCCCAAAAATTATATTGCCAAAATGAAAATGCATTTATATCAGTACTTCGATTGAGAGTCCTTCTCCATAAATAAACAATGTACTTGCAGTACCGCATTCATTCAGCGAATGCATTGCTCAATCTATTGGAAATACTCTGGAAATATAAATATACGTAAGTTTATGAATAATATTAAATTTCTACCAAACACCCAGAGCTGCAACCAATGTACTGTAAGCAAGAATATTTTAAGCATTTCATTGCTATAAACAAAATTAATCTTTTTTAAAGTTGAATATCATGAAGAGTGCTTATCATTATAGTATATAGCAATGTGGGCTTCAATCAACTTTCAATCAAAGCAATTAGTTTAGATATTCGAATGACATGTGGTATACAAAATTATTTTATTATCAACAGATGGCAGAGCACAGTATTGGCAAAACTATTTTTGGACAAAGAATGAAAGCTGTTAGCATTGACAAGCATATCAATATTTATTTATAGGCACAAACGAATCAATTGAATTTACTGTTGTATTAGCATTGGACTTTAAATTAAAATTGTTTTCATTTTTCCGATCGCTTTGGGCCCAATTTTTCGTAACAGCTTTCAATCGAAGCCTGTCAAGGAACTCTGAAATCCTGCAGATGCTGACTCATTGCTGCTTGTACCAATGGGCGCGTGTGTGTTTGTTTGTGTGTGGTTGTATGGATGTGTGTGGGTATTAGTAAAATCCCTGCCAAGGTTTCTGGCCAAAAGCTTTTGACGTCAATCACATACTTTGCACTGGCATTTAACGATTTGTCTGGCGACAGCGCGAGAAATTCGCAATAATAATTCAATAAACCGCATTTTTGTAGTTATGCATTTTTGCATGGCGCAAAGAAACATTAATAATAATTTAAAATGAAAGAACAACAAATGGGCGTTGCCAGCGCCGCCAACAAATGAACAAATGTCGCGTGTTTGGCTTTGGCTTTGTAAT
Organism: Drosophila funebris; assembly: GCA_018901825.1. NCBI lineage: Eukaryota > Metazoa > Arthropoda > Insecta > Diptera > Drosophilidae > Drosophila > Drosophila funebris. Next base: position 7,259,630 of record JAEIFK010000688.1, read on the forward strand.
GGCCAGCAATTCGACCAATGGTTATGGCAATGGAAACATATATTTGGCTGATGCTGACGCACAATTGTTGCCCGTTTTGTATGTTTTTAGTTGGCGGTGAATTTGCGACGTGATTTATTTGGACGCATTTCCCCCTTCATTTCGATTTCATTACCATTGCCGTGTAACGGGCAATTTAAGGGCCATTACAAATTCGGGAAGAGAGGGGATGTAGGTGTGTGTGTGTGTGTGTGTGATTCACTGCACAGCAGCCGACGGCATCTTGATTAATGGCGACCAGCACGGCAGGCCGACGTTAACAACAACAACACATGTGCAAAAGTGTTGCCTACTTTTAGCGGCACTCCAGTTGTTAATTGCTAACCATAAAAATAGCCAAAGCTTGTGCTAACACGCAAACAAAAATAAAACAATAAAACCGAAAGGAAAGTGAAAAGAAAAATCTATAAGAAAGACAGAAGACGACCAAGGCAAATGATTCAATCTGCTTTAGCAAGCCGTCTGCTTAAATTTCTGAAATTTCATGTAATTACGAGCATGTGCCTGGGGTTGAGGCAGCGTAGAAGTCCCCAAGCTCCCGGAGAGATGAAAAATTGAATTTATAACAAGCAAAAGTTAAATGTCCCTCCGTCTTAGCTCCTACCACACACATGTTGCCGCCACTTCCTGCGCGATGACTTTATAGCAATTTAATGTGCCTCGTTCTGTTTTGTGCTGTGAAAAATGATATTGTGTCTGCCGTTCCCCATTTTGTTGGCAAGCTCAAGCAATCAGATGCCAGCCCCCAACCCACAAACCTTCACACTGCGCTTCAGTCTCAAGCCCCACAAAACACAAAACGGTGTAATTTGTCTGGCCTTCATCAAATACAGCAGCGTTGATGCTTCTGCCCAACCAAAAGTTACACACGCATTTGTAAGCAATTTGTTAAGCCAAAATAAATTTTATAAATTAATATAATTATTGCAATAACTTGGAATCATAAAAAACGAAGTTGGCAAGTAATTATTCGCAAACCTTGAATATATAAATTTAAATGAAATATTTAAACTGTTTAACTGATAAATGTTTAAAGTACATGTGCACACTGTAAACTATCTAGGTATATCTGTCTATATTGTACACTATCTAGGCATAAGTAATAACATTATTTCTATGACAGTTATAAATAAACTCAACAATTATGCATCGATTTGCCATTTGTTGCAATATACAAAGACTTAAGCGTACCTTAACCTTTCATAGGACACTCGAAAGGATACATTTACAGCGATGAACAACATTTTGTTAGCACTTATGTACATAGACGGACGACAGTCATAAGAAGATTCCATGCACTAAAGAACAACCTGAGGCGAATTCGACTCAAATGTTAAGGAACTCACTTGATATGTAATAGGATATGTCAACCTTTAAAGTGGCTCCAAATGCTGAACTCAGAAGAGAATCTCTGCTCCAAGTATCGATTGCTGGATGACATTGAACCTTGACGTTGTCATTGTGCATGATGCTCCGATGGTTTCCTGACCTGACGTATATTAATTATGCTGCTGGTCAGCTTTTGTCTGCTGACCATAAATTAATAATAAACTACAAGCGTGTGTGTGTGTGTCTGAGCCTGTGTAAGTGTGTGTGTAAGTTCGTTGTACAATAAATTAACTAATTATCTGCATTATTCATTTGAATGGCGACAATAAACTGAATCAAAAGCATTTCATATTATCGAAATAAACTGACTGCACACAGATTAAGTTATAAGCGGAGCTGATTTGCATATTCATTAACTGAGAACTTTGCTGAGAATGTAAGACATCGACAAGTGGGCATGCATTGTTGAAAGGCAGTGTAATGCTGTTGCCTTAATCTGCGGGCTTCACGTATTTTGTGGGGAACGCCCAAAACAAGGAATTACATTTAAATTGAGTTCGAATGCCTGAAGCTCAAATTGTAGCAGGCAACAAAGGAAAGCCAGGACAAGCCGTTCCAGGATAAAGTCCTGGCATGTTTCTTACGCATTGTATATTTAATTTTTCTCTTTGCTGGATTTGCTTACATTTGATTTAGCTTTTTAATCTTATTGCGGCGCACTGAAGCATCCAAACCTCGTTTCCACACCCCATCCATTTGCTTCTCTGTAGATGTTGATGATGACATTGCTCCATATGCAAATTGTTGCTCATGGGCTGCGTCATCTTTGCCATTTTGTAGGCAGCTCAAAGATAGGCCAATGATATGCTCGAATGGAACGTATTATGCTGACGCATTCATGCTAATCTCAGTCTCAATCGAGGATGGGGGCGAGGACTTGAATGCGGACGAGGCGCCCTTCAGTTCTTGTACAACTTAAATCCTTTCAAACCAAAACAACACACATTAGTAGAAATGGAAAAGTCGTGTTTTTTATGCTGATTCACCTGATCATTCTGATGCCAGTGGAGTGTCTCTATTGTTAACTCCTATGTATAACCCGAGTATACCGGGAAAACAGTTCTCCCGGCCTGTTCAATAACCCGTCAAAGGTAGCGACTCTTTTTCACACCATTCGGCAACACAAGCTAACAATCGTCTGACAGTTGTTATTTTCATCAGCCGCAGCATCCGTTTCAGCCTCAGACAATCCCTTGACAATGTGACCTTTTACATGAACGCCTCGGAATTTCGTTTGATGGGGTAGACAAATGGATGTCCATTCCGCGTCCCAGTTCAACCGAATGAATGAACAAAAGTTTTATTGTGCGGCGTGAACTGTTGAAAGAAACGTTGATTACGCATTCACAAATATTTTTTCCACATTTATTCAAGTTATTTTCTCGCTTCTGTCGCTGACACTTTATACTAACAGTATTTGTTTTCCCCACGGAGGGGGATAGACTTCTCGGTTAATGCGATTACTGACTATTTGCTCGCAGTGCATAATCACAAACAGTGACCGTTGCCATGAATACGATAATAATTAATTAATAATGACAATTAAAGTGAATATTAAGAAATAAGATAAGCGCTCGACTCACTGATACCCTATAAGCAAAGCAAAAATCTCATTCGCAGTTTATATTAATTGCCTCCGAGGTAATTTAATCAAAGTCAATTATGCCTTATATTTGAAAATGATAAAATTCTTTCTCTTCCCCACAATCTCTTTAGAAATTATCATTCAATTTAACATGTAAATTTTATACTATGCTCCGGCAAAATATTATTTTATAATAATTCAATTAATGGCATTGTATCTTAGTGTTAAATGCAAATTAAATATTTTATTTGCAGATTAATGAATTGGATGCTCATTTGCCTCTCTCCAGGCTGAATATTGAATTACTTTTTTACGAATAAATATAATTATTCAAATTAAATATCATATGTATTTACACGCATGACAGAAATACTGTAAAACACGCACAAATCGACAATACACACATATATACATATTCATTTCCATAAATACAGATGGGATTGTGTTTGAAATCAATTACTCCTTTTTTGACCTCATGATACAAGTTAACATTTATGGTCCCTAGGTCGAAATGCTGCTGCCGACCCTTGGCAGGAAACCGCTTGCCGTTTATCGCATTATTTCGCGCTTTTCAAACAAGGGTGGGTGCTCTGCATCCGGAACCGGTCTGGCAATGGGAGTCTGCATTATACGCTTCACTTTTGCACTTTTGTTGGCTTGTTAAATATTAACGTAATTTCACTTTGGCCAATTACACTGCAACCCATCCGCAACCGCGCACACATCCATTTCAACATCCGCAGTGACCAAGACGCTTCTCAGTTTATGCAAATGTGCCACTCGACCAGAGCAAAGCCAAGAACGCATTTCTTAATTTAAAGGATCGGGAGGGTGCCAAGTTTTATAGCTTACTCCAATTTGTGTGTAAATTGTAAACGAAATCGATAAGCCAAAGGTTGCTCGTTAAGTTCGCCAAGGCATAAAATTTTTATGCGAATTTGCATTTAGCTTCTTCTAATTAGACCCGGTACCCAAAGGGTACAGGGGCTTATGTATTTGTGCTATGTATGTAACAGGCAGAAGGAAGCATCTCCGACCCTATAAAGTATATATATTCTTGATCAGCATCAATAGCCGAGACGATATAGCCATGTCCGTCTGTCCGTCTGTCCGTCTGTCTGTCCGTATGAACACCTAGATCTCAGAGACTATAAGAGCTAGAGCTACCAAATTTGGTGACAACACTCCTATAATGTGCACGCAGATCAAGTTTGTTTTAGAATTTTGCCACGCCCCCTTCCGCCCACGCAAATCGAATAAAACGTATAACTAGACTCCATATATAGCTACATACTTCAGATTTGGCACACATAATGTGTGCTCATGTCTGGACAATTTGTGAAAATTGCATGAAGATCGGACCATAAACAAAGCAGTTAATAAGATATCTAATTACCACAAGCTCATGGCAGCTTTAGCGACAATTAATTGCATTAAATGTAACAACAACAAAAACAAGACATTCTGTGCGAGTACCCGAGTTCAAGTCTCGGTGCTGACCATTTTTTATTTCACTTTTTTTTTATATATTTATAAAAATTAACTTTTTACTATTATTTTATTTATATATATGTTATTAATTTTGCCAATATGTCATAAGAAGAAGAAATAACAAAGTTTTGTTAGAAATTTGATTTCAAATATATGTATGCATGTACACGCATATGCAGCAATGCAAAAAAAGTAACGGCATTTCTCTCTCAGTTACCGCCGCTCTCTATTCCCCCTCTCTTCAAAAAGTGATCGATATTCAGAGAGAATCATTGAAGCAATAGAAACTTGCAAAACGGACAATGAGAGGAATGCGAGAATATGTTATGCATTTGTCAGGCTTCGACGTCAGTTGCAATGGCGCAGGTGCTAGAGCGTTGGCACAGCATTCAGGAGATCCTGAGTTCGAGTCTTGGTCGATTTGTCTTGCTTATTACAAAATATTTGATGTGATGAAGTGGTGAATAATCTCTTCTTTTTATATTTTACATGAAAATATGAATGCTGCTTAGACAATTCTTTTCGAGTGGAAAAGCATTGCCCTCAAATTAACATATCACGCTTGCCATTAATAATCTTTGTATTATTATATTAATACTTATTGTAATAATAAGTTGTATATAACGGCATAGATATGAATACCGGGTCTTATACTGTCGAGCACCTCGACTGTAACTTTTCGACTGGTTTTTATATGTATGCCATTTATTTATTTGCCACACCTGGGCAACGACCGACACATTTGTGCTTGCCAAGTCAATAATACAAACAGACACTAAGCCCAGAGTACTTGACCGACCAAGTCAAAACCAAAAACGAAGCCCCAAACAAACGGCAAACCGTCTATGCAAATGCACACAAAACGACGCCATTTATTATTCGCTCGTCGTGTTAAAGGTGAAAGTACGATTAAGTACCTAAATACAATTTACGAATGCCAAAATCGATGGGAAAACAACATCAAATTTAATTCAAGCGCAAGCAATATCGATTTTTGTTTATAAGCGATATATCGATATCATTTCACGCTAACGATCAGCTGTGATCTGCCCGAAATACTAAAAAATACTAAACAGCTGTGCGACGCAGTTTTCTCGTTGTTTTCGTTGTGTTGCGGGTGTCGCTGTAGTTGTTGTTGCTTGTTTACGTCGACTAGTGGACTTTGGTTACCGCAGCGCTTTGTATTAAATTACCGGCTTTAATTGTGAATAATGTTTAGATTAAAATTAAATAAGAGCCGCTTTGGCGTAGCTGTGGCTGCAACACGCAACTCAACAACAACAACAACACATGGGAATCATTACCAGTACCTGCAAATGTCGAAGTTGCCGACGCTCTACTTTCAACGCTCTCTACCCCGACTGCCCATACCGCTTCTGGAGAAGTCCTGCGAGCGATTTCTGGCTGCCGTGCAACCCATAGTCAGTCCAGATGAATACAGGCAGACACAACAGGTGGTCGAAGAGTTTCGCCAGGGCATTGGCATGGAACTTCATGCGAAGCTGAAACAACGCGATGAGGCCAACAAACACACCAGCTACATTTCGCAGCCCTGGTTCGATATGTACCTTGCGGATCGCGTTCCCCTGCCGCTCAACTATAATCCGCTCGTTGTGCTCAAAAACGAAACGCGGCCAGAGTACCAGCAACAAGTGGTGCGTGCCACAAATATGATCATTAGTTCGCTACGCTTCTGGCGCTCTCTGCAAGCCAGCAAACTGGAGCCAGAGGTCTATCACATGAATCCCAAGAAGACCGACACGGATAGCTACCGCCGCTGGATGACAATCGCTCCTAAGGCGTTTGCCACATACGCTTCATATGCATTTAAGGCATTTCCGTTGGACATGAGCCAATATGGTCGCCTGTTTGGCACCTCTCGCATACCGAGGATAGGCAAAGATGAGCTGGTGCTGTCACCCAACTCAAAGCACATTATGGTCATGCGTCGTGGTAACATGTATGCCATGAATGTGCTCGACAGCAGCGGTTACATTGAAAGTCCTAGCGTCATACTGGGTCGCCTAAAAAGCATCATCGAGCTGGACTCACAAAAGGAGCCTGCCAGCGTGCCTTTAGGAATATTGACATCGTCTCAACGTGATGAATGGGCAAATACGCGAGCGCATTTTGTTAGCAGCTCGAAAAATGCGGAGCTACTGCAACGCGAAGTGGACGGAGCGTTGTTCTGTTTAAGCCTTGACAGTGAAGAGGATGGCATCTACAATGATAGTAATCCATCTCCATTGCTAAAAGAGTTGCTGGCGGGCAAAGGAACAAATCGGTAAGTTGAGCATATAATTGTGTTGTATTTATTAAAATCAATTGCATTGCTCATCGCCAGTTGGTTTGACAAGTCCATCTCGCTGGTGATCAGCGCTGATGGAACCACAGCTATCAACTTCGAGCACTCCTGGGGTGATGGCGTCGCTGTGCTTCGCTACCTCAACGAGATATACAGAGACACGACAAAGCAGCCGTATGTATCAGCTTCTACTCCCCACACACCCGCCGATGGTGATAACAACAATGTGCGCTTCCTTAACTTTGAGATTGATGATAAGACTCGAGCCGCTGTCGAGGCAGCTTACTCCAAGAATGCTAGCATTATGGCGAACCTAGATATGAATATGTTGCGGTATCCAAATCTCAACAAGGGAACTTGTAAGCGTCATGGTCTAAGTCCCGATTCGATTATGCAGCTCTCCTTCCAGCTGGCTTATCGGCAGGCTTTTCAGCGCTACGTCGGCACCTATGAGTCCTGCAGCACTTCGGCTTTCCGTCATGGACGAACTGAGACAATGCGTCCCTGCACAATGGCCACCAAAGCGTTTTGTGAGGCGGTTCTGCAGCCGTCACAGAAGCAACCCAGCGCTGGGGAGCTGCGTGCCATGATTGACAAATGTAGCAGCGTTCATGGGCAACTGACCAAGGATGCAGCAATGGGGCAGGGCTTTGATCGTCATTTGTTTGCTCTGAGGCATATGGCACAGCTGGAGGGGGCTGCCCCAACCGGCGCTTTATGAGACTGAAGCCTATCGACGCATCAATTATAATATTATAAGCACCTCCACGCTGGGTGCAGATACGGTAATAGCCGGTTCATTCGGTCCAGTTGTAAAGGATGGCCTAGGCCTTGGGTAAGCTTAATATGTTTTTTATCTATAGCTCTTTGCTTAACTATTTCACGCATTCCCATTCAGCTATTCCATTCAAAACGACATGGCGGGTGCCATTGTAACCACATACAAGGATCAAGCTCAGGGCAAGGAGTTTATCGATAGCCTGGAGTCAGCATTCGACACCATTTGCACGGTGATAGAACGCAGCAGCAAAGCCAGCGCTAATAGCAACTAAATATTGAGATTGAGTCATTAACTTAGCATTAGAAATGGTTGTAAAACCACTGTGTTTATTATGATGTTGATGTTACACAGTTGCCCAAGTGATTGGCAATACCTTATTCCAAGTTCCATGATTATATTCGTTCTAGAGCTAAGTCCGCTTGCCGTTTAAGTCATTATTTGCATACAGATATCATCATCATTGGATAAATTTCTATAAATAAACTGGTGACTGTTCTGGGTCAGGTATCCGCTTTAATTAGAGTGCGTTGTTTTTGTCATTGTCATTCTGTATGAGCATGAAAAGTTTTTCCACAGTAATTTCCTTTTGCTTGTTTTATGATGTCCCAGTACAGGCGTCCTCCTGCCCAAAAACTCCGCACCCCTTAATTTACTATGCAAGCCCAAGACGACAAAAGGAAAGCCTTCACTGATTAGGCCGTGTCGAAAAAGCCAACCCAAAACTTGTGACAACTGAAAACTTGGCTTCTGATTTGTGTTATCCACATGTTAGTGCCCGTTCTAGAGCCCCAACAATACAAAGTTTATCAGGCAAGCAACCGCAATGACCCCGCACCACCTTGCACCAGAGTGCTGTCGTTAAATGTGCTGACATTATCAGTTGATTTATCGCCAATTTGGTTGCCATCCGCCTTTCGTGCAATAGAACGGGTATAAATATGCCGCGGGAAATACATAAACCATATTTGCTCATGGGGTAGCATTTTTATATGCCACGCCATTGGTTGCAGAGAGAACATAACCGGGAACCTACCAACAGTAAGACGGCATACTTTGAAGACGTAGTTAAAATTAATTAACTTGCTTAACTGTTGACTGCGTTGTTTCTTTAGATGCCATTTGTTATTTACAGATGATATACGCCAACGGTATTGAGCTTTTCTTTTTGCCAAAACTTTAATGAGCAGCATTAAAAAAACATGAAATAATCGCACAGTAGAAGGAAGTGGCTCTGGCTGCCATTGCAAGTCATTAAAACGACACTTCCTGAGGCGACTGGGGCGGCGGCGCTGTGGCAACAATTAAAAACACATTAAAAAGCCGCAGCAGCCACAGACGATAACTGGACAGGCGAAATGAGCAGGCAACAGGGTAGAGCAGCCACCCGGAGGACTGAGGCTAAGAACTGTGGCAGCGTGTGTGTATGATAAATGTGCGGTCGCATAAACGATTTTAATATAACGCAAGACCATTAAATTACTTCAAAAGGTCCAGCTCAATGCGTGCTCGTCTCGTAGATGTCGGCATAGTTTGGCAAAAGTTACTGGTATGTTCGTAACGCATACGACATGTGGTACATAATAATAGTTCATATAACGTGCTTGGTTTCGCTAATGAAGTAAACAGTTGCAGCTGCTGCTGCTGCTGCTGCCGCTGCCACTTCTTCAACTGCCAAATAAATTATATTTAACTTGCAGCACAGGGCAAATAAGCAAATGACAGAGGCACAACGACCAAAACACAAAATCAATAGAATTGCTCATAATTGAATATTAATTTGGAATATTATGCCCCTCAGCGTTTACATACTGCCTCATTACTTGACAGGCAACAACGAGAGAGGGATGGAGGGAGCCGACGCCATTAAATCTGTGGTGAAAAACCCAAAAACTTTTTGTGCTTGTGCAACGTCTGATTTATGTTTCTGGCATTTTCTGTGTATTATTTTTTCGGTAATTTTGGCAACAGTTTGAACACTTGACGACTTCGTTGAGCCGTCAATTTGCGGTTGTTTGCAAAGCTCGGGAGATAAAAAGAGAGAGCCCACCCACCGCAGAATCCATAAAACCACAGAAAACCATTTACATACATTTCGTGCTTCGATTGTCGACATACACGGCGTATGCGTAATCTTTGCTTGAATGCTCCAAGCAATTGCCAATTAATATGGAAATCAACCAGCTCATTTATTTAACCAAACGTTAGACCCTAAGAACATTAATTAAATGCCTATTATGACTCTGCGCCCGCCCGAGAATTAATTGACCGGACATGTGGCACGAGGCTCAAGTAATTTTCGGCTGACACTGTGCCAAGTGGCAAGTAGCGTGTGTTGCCGTTGCATTTCCCCGGACACTCCTCCACAAATTATGTTAATTGCATACCTGAAATTGGCTGCTGCAAATTAACCACACGTAAGCACACACATGCACACGCGCACTGATAATTTAGTTGCTTGGCAACAAGTTGGCCGCAATTTCCGCATAGTGCAAAGGTCTATTGACATGTAACCCAAAACAGTAGCATAGTTTTGTGCACCTTAAAGGGAGACCAGAGTACGACCTTAAGGCCAGATTATATTAACTTTTAACAGGCCCTTTGACTTTAAGTGGCAATTGGGCCAAGCTGTTTAAAGGTGAAAGAACATGTATGTATTTGTGCCAGCTGCCGACAAGACATATCCTTGTGTCCTTTGGCAATTAACATAAAATTTATGAGCAATTCGGGGCAAATGTCTGCCACACAGGTGGATGATACGCGCAGTTAACACTCCAAACTCAATTTAACACAGCGAATGAATCTGAGTGTGAGTACTCGAGTTCCCACTCACACTTACAAGTTCGGGGAAGCATTCCGGTTAATTGATATGGCCCAGAGCAAGCATAACATTTGGCAATTGGCAAAACAAAACAGCCGGCAGGCATTGCTGCCATTTGTGAATGAAATAAATAAATGATCAAAGAAAAAAAAGCAATTCCCATGAATTGATATGATGTTTCCACAGTTCGTCGACAAAACCTTTCTCTGAATAAATGTCAAACGCAGGCGAGCTTTTGTAAGAAAACCCATAATGTGGCCAAAATCAAACAGCTTTCGTCTTAAATTGCAATTAGTCCAATATAAAAGTGCGATAATTACAACTAATTATTTATAAAATTAGCAGGTCTTCAATAAAACTTTGCGGAAATGTAATATAACAAACCAAATTGCTGTAGACGACACAAAATAATAAAACTAAGCAACAAATTGTGTAAATACGAGTATTTGCCAATTTATTGCGTTGTCCAACAAGACATATATATTTCTCATCTTTTATTTTCATGTGGCTTCATGCCAGCATCGAGTGTTGATATAGTTGCGGTCAGAGAAGCCAAAACCGAAACGTGAAAAAGAGTTTCGCGACTGATCGACTAAGAGATGAGCTGTAATTGAGAAATAACTTAAATGTTTGACATAAATATAAAAAACTAACATGAACATATAAGTTACGCTTCTCCAACAAATATTTAACGATCGCTAAGTTACTTCATACACTTTCTCACTTTCTCAATCTGATCCATGTATCTGTCTGTTACAAGCTTACAATGCAGTCTTGTATACCCTATAGTTTGTAAAACATAAGCAAATCATATCATGGCCAACTTGGCAACAAATGTAAAGGCAACTTGCCAAAATGTTGCTAGCGCTTAGCTACAGATGTTGCCAGACATAAATGTTGCCCAGACTCATATGTTGACGCGCAGCAGATGTTGCCAAGACACTTGTTGTGTGCGACATGTTGATATGTTCTTGGTATGTTGCATATGCATGAAAGAAAGAAACTTGTATATCTAATCCTAATTTACATGTCAGGCATGTGTGGAACTAGCATGTGGCATTGTCAGATTGTGAGATTGTGGCATGGCGAGAGACTATGACTCTAACAGACTGTGAGAATGACAATGCGCTTTGTGTAGGAGCCTCATGCGTGGGACCGTGACTTATCGGCACAATAACACTGAGCGAAGGGGAAGTGGAAGAGGTATGCGGAAGAGCATAAAGGAAGCTATGGAGCGTTTACCGTGCTGGCGATTAACTCGCTGCAACTCAAAGGGACCAAGGCAATTAACTTGAACTACATACTTATATGTGCACCCACACATACTACGCTTCTACATAGTAGCTGCTATTGTAGATGTCGCACATGTCGTATACGTGTTTTGAGTTTTGCTTTGAGTGCGGGGGGGAGCCAACATACTTTAATCGGCATTTCGTGGCCACCCTTAGCACACGAACCGCTTGACTTATCATTCTATTCTCCAGTCTCATTTTGGCATACGCACGCAAGCGGAAAAGGAATAAGTGCCAGAGCCATGTCTCTGCCATAAGGATGTGCAGATGAAGGATGCGTAAGATATTCGGGTCTACTTTCTTATTCACTTAAGTCGTGCCTTTTCCAGGCTAGGAGTTTAATTCAATTTACAGGCAATGTGCCAGTTGGCCGCCACTTTGATTGCCACATAACGGGACAACACAGCTCAAATTATAATTTATTTGCTGTCGTTGTTGTTGTTATTGTTGTTCGCCCTATCGCTCATCCATATCGTTGTCTAATTTATGCATTAAATTTGCATTTTACAAACGAATTTCGCATACGATCTGTGACACGTTCAAAACTCCACACCAAAAGCAAAAAAAAAAACAAACCATTCTCAGCTGCCCTTTGCCCGGTCACATTCAATGCTGGGGTGGGGAGTAGAGGGTGGTTGGGGGTACAATGGCGCCAAAAACTTTACCAATTCGCTGAAAATTCGCTCGATTCAAATTCCTTGGCCACAGTCGAGGAGGCAAAGAGAAATGTGAATCAAGGCAAATGGTGTGAAACGAGAAATGTCAAGTTCTACAAATTTCCATATCCATATCCATGTGTATGCTTGAAATTGAAGCAGCCCCATTTGGCTATACCCTGTAAGCATAAAAGCGAGTATATAAGTGGAGATATTACAGAGCAATGTTATTTAAGAAAACTCATTCAAAACTTCAACAATGTTCAGCATTTAAGGCTTTGTTTAGCGCTGATATTGTTTGCTATTGTTAGCAACATTTATTCTTCCTTTCTTCCCGAAAATGACTCCACACTTAGCTACATATAGAGTATTTGTCTGTCGAGCAGTACTTGGCCATGATTTGATTTTTATATCCGCGTTTTTGGTGGGTTTCTGGCTTTGTGTTTGGCAACTGGTATATACATAGTTTCATTTATCTTTGCAAAGTCCTTAGAAACGAGCTCAAACAATGTGCAACTTCAAAGCGACATTTGATTTATGGACAATGGGAATGCGCACATATATTGCCTGTGAGGGGAGAGTCGAGGCAATGGCGGAGTTTAGCTGAAGTTGCGTCGCTTGGAGCAGAAGTTATGATAACTTGAGGCACGCCACACCCACGTATATAACGTAAATTTATATTTAGAGCGTTGAATGTCTGACAGGACCAAAGGAAAGTGTGTAGCGGCAAATGGCAACTGGTTTTTCCGGTGAAATGGGCCTCGTATGCTTAGGGATTTTACGAGCGACAACATGGGGCAGCTTTTGCAGGCGGTGCAAATAAACAAAAAAATACATTGACCTCTTTTCACTTTATGCTCCAGACACCGCACAGAACCGGGGAATATTGCAAGGCATGCAATAATTTTCATTGGCTGACAGAATGTCTGGATTTTCAAAGGCACAAAGGCATAACCTTTTTTCCCAGTTGGCCAGAGCCTTTGTTGGCCAAACGTGCGAAAGTAATTGCCATTGCCCACTCTCTCCGGTGGCAAAAGTTGTAAGTATGTAGGTCAAGTGTCCTGTATTTCATTGTTGTAATTACATTTCATGTTTAGCTTTGAGCTTTCCAGTCAGGACTCGCGTCTTCTGCGTCTTAAATTTTGCTCTGTCAGCTTTGTGTCGTTTGGACATTCCTGCTATGTCCTTCGCCCCTTGATCGATTAATGGCAGCTGCACTAGTTGAAATGTAATTTAGTCATCGCTAAATGCATTGCCTGCAGAACAGCTGGAGCTTCAGGAGAACTCGCTGTGGTGTCGTCGAAGTTGTATAACCCCAAGTCGCCAGAGGAACAATGACGCGAAGAAATGACTGAAGCCGTACTATATATATATATATAAACTTCACGCGTAAGAGCCTTAGCTTGTTGTTATTCAAGGGCCCAAGTAAGTGTGGAGGGGGTACAACAAAACAGTAACAACATCGACGTCATCGTTTGGTGACCAGAATTTCAGTCTGGATATTGTTGCCAAAGTGTTTCGCTTGTCAGCACGCCATTGTGTGTGTAGCGAGTGTGTATATTTATGTGGGTGGTTTTTAGACTATAAAGAACACACACACTTTACGTCGCTTGTGTTAACATTTAAAACTTTTGCCCCAACACGCTGCAACTGATGAGTATAGCAGATATTACGTATACGCCAAGTTCAACATCAACTTCAATCAACAACAAGCATCAGCATTTCCAGCAAAAAGTAGCTCTTACAGACAATAGACAGACAGCAGAAATTTCTATGAAACTGTTAAGTTGATTAGGCATTTAATTTTAAGGCAAAGCTAATTAATTTAAGCAAATTAGATTCACGGCAGCTAATCAAGTCAGAATGAAAGTGGGTGAGAATGAAAGCAAAGGAGTAACTTAAACTTTGCCTAAAATTAGACAGAAAAAATGCCTGCAATTAGCATAAATTTGCCATGAATCAATATACAGGCAGCCCTAGGAGTCTGAATCACAGGGCACTGCGTAGGTCGATCATAAATGCCAAAAAGAACCCCAAAGAGGGGCAAGCAAACAATATAGAGCATGAATAAATCAAAAATCCACGCAATTCCGTGGCAATTATATAGAATTTTAGAAAAAGTATAAAACAAAAAGCAAACAAATACATGGAGCGGGTAAATGTCAAAGGGCATAAGCAGGAAACACACGGCAAAGGATTGATCTTAATGAAAACCAGTCGAAAAGGCTACAGTCGACCGCATTCGACAGTATAATACCCTGTACAGGCTTCTATATTAAGAGTATTTTGATAATAGATACTTTGATTAAAATAAAAGTAAGAACATAACAGGTGTTTAAAGAAAACCCCTTTGAAACTCTCATTTTGCATATGAATTCTTTGCTTGCTTATAGCAGCTCACTTTCACATATTTATACATATTCAATCAAAAGCTGAGTGTTACGACACTTAATTTACTTATGCCTGTGTCGCAGTAGTTCCCTATCTCGCTCGCACAAATATGCACACATGGTAAGCAGACGCATGTGTCACAGTCGTTCGCTGTCTCGCTCGCACACATGTGCTGCCTGCTGCTCTAAGATTCCGTGGAAAAATAACTTTTATTGCTGATTATCTGTCTTATTTACAAACCGATCTTGATGAAACTTTCAGCGTTCCTTCTACATATCATTCTTAACGCACCTGTTAAGTTAGAAGTGTCTACGTTGAAAAATGTGGCTATTATTCGTTTTTTTCGATTTGCGGGGGGAAGGGGGGGAGGTATCCAAAATTTAAAATAAACTTGATCTGCGTATGGTATACAGGAACCTTGATGCCAAATTTGGTGTCTCTAGCTCTTATAGTTGCTGAGATCGACGCGTTCATACAGACGGACAGACGGACAGACGGACAGACGGACAGACAGACAGACGGACATGGCTCAATCGACTCGGCTGTTGATGCTGATCAAGAATATATATACTTTATAGGGTCGGAGATGACTCCTTCTGCCTGTTACAAAAATTTTTTTCACAAAGTTAATATATCCCTGTACAGGGTATAAAAATGTAAGCCATAGAAATTGAAAAAAATCATGACGAATTTTAATCGAAAAAAGTATATACCCTTTACTCCCTCTGCTGGGTATATGAATGCTGTCATGGTTATAAACTTAATGACGACTTTTTGGGCCTCACAACCGACATTTATTTGGCAAACGAATTAAAAATTGTACGTCTGGCCCCCGATGATGTCCTTGCCAGGACTACAACTGTGATATTGAGACTAGGCACAGTTGGACTTCAAATGGGTAATTAAGGAGCACCAGGAACCGCGACCAACAACGTCAAATGCTGCTCGCCATGTTATGCATATTTAAATTGGTATTATATTTTTTTATATTTTTGGATACAGCTGACCAAGGCCAGGACTGGCAATTTGGAGCATGCCCCTCGCTGTGGCAAAGCATAATAAAAGTGAATATGAAAATGCGATTCAGTTTGGGAATAAGAATATAACGAAAAGAGAAAAAAAGAAAACAGTAATATTCTATACACATAATAACGGCAATTGCGTGCAAAATCATTGTTGCGATTAAGTGAAAATGAAGCCTGATTAATTACGAAGCGATTGTGTTGTATTGCGGCCAGCTAACCACATGTTTTGGCCTAGATTTACACAAACAAAAGGCTGCAAATGTCATATTTTACGAGTGAGCTTGGTTATTGTTATGGACACGCATAAAAAGTGCTAACAAATAAGTGAAAAAGTGCCCGAAAAGTGAGTCCCTGAATGAAAGTGCCATGAAATTTCATTGCAGCCACTTTACAGGCAGACTTCTCCGCCGACGACCACAAATTTTAATTAGCCAACTGCCGTCCCTTTGCCTTCTCTCTGTTATTCCTTTGCTGTCCCTATTCCCATAGCAGCACAATTAGAGCTGGCAATTAGACTGGTCGAGATAAGCGCAAAGAATGCGCAGAAGTTAAGCAAACTTTTAAATTTAATATTAAATATTTGTTGACACTGCTTTAAAAATTTTACAACATTGTTAAGCGAGCGAAAAGGACAATAAATGCTACAGCTGAATAACAATAAAAAATACTCAATTATTATTAAATGGATTTCGATAATAAAAAAGTCATTTATTCCCATTAAGTATGTGCATTTACACTCATTATTTAACACATTATTAAGTTTATAATCGCTTAAATTAAGCTCCCATCAAATCATTATTTAGCTAACACAAATTGGAACAAACC
The DNA here is from genome assembly GCA_018901825.1 of Drosophila funebris. Lineage (NCBI taxonomy): Eukaryota > Metazoa > Arthropoda > Insecta > Diptera > Drosophilidae > Drosophila > Drosophila funebris. The sequence goes on from JAEIFK010000688.1 coordinate 7,276,227, forward strand.
ATAAACTAATAATACAAAAAAAAACCAAGCGATGAAGAAAGAAACACATTCAATTTATGGATAATAAATAATGCATGGAGCAGAAAAATATGCGAATAAACCCAACGAATTTCCACAAGCTTTACGGTCGCTGGCCAAATATATTGGTTTAAAAGCTTTGCCCGTTTATACATAGCTCAGGTCATAAAACCCTTGACAGTTACTCTAACAACAGCAGCAGCAACAACAACGACGAGAAGAGCAGCAGCAACAACAGAGAAACTAACAACCGTAACTGTATGTCAATAAAAGTGTCAATCAAATCAATGGACAGGCAACATTCAACCATTTTTCATACACATGCACACAACTCATGAGTGTAGTTGTGTGTGTGTGTCACATATATCTGCCTGCTGTTGCATACTTTTGTGAGGCAAACGCCATATTCTGTCAGCAACAGAAACAAATCAAAAACAAAGTCTAAAAAAAAATAAGAAATTGAAGCTATTTCTGGCTTCGTGACAATGAAATGTCGTTAAATTGATTTGCTTTATATGGCATATTTTAAAAGTTGTTGGGGGGATTCATCTTTAATATGTTCACAATATGAATATAATTTCTTTGAAGTAAATGCGTTTCATAGGAAAAACTGGAAAATACATTTGATTAGATATATATTTGAAGATTAGAAGCAATCTATCCTACATAAGCAACAATTTAATCAGTCACATCTGCAATTAATTTATATTGAATATATACTAAACCAAGTACTACTTAAGTCCAACAAAAACTAAAATATCTCGTTCAATATGTCTGATTCCTAAGACCCTTTGTAAGCAAGCGTATGTATATCTGAATTAAACTCTACCCTTCGATTTTTTTGTTGCTGTTGACTTAGCCAATTTTTTGTTGGTAGCTGTTTTATTTAGTTTTTTTTTTTTTGTTGCTTTTCTCTGGTGGTTCCGAGGTCATCGTCTGGCAGCGACGTCATGGGAATCTTGATTTGATTTTTTATGCTCAGTGGACAGAACAGAATTCGGAGCATTAAGTGCTTGTCAGTCGAACGCAGCCAAATGGAGCTGAAAAAATGCAACTGGCAGCTGCTAAGCATTTAACGTTTTTGCCAATATGCAAAAAGACAGAATCATTTATCAAAATTTGACGTTAAGCCAGATAAATAATGTCACCAAAATAATCAGTTTTGCAAGTTGCCGGTTGCCAAAGTTATTAATGACATATTTAAGTCAATTTGTGGCAAAGTTGAGATTGCTTTTGTTTTCCAACCAAGTTTACAGTCTGTACAAGCAGGTGTTAACCACATACAAACACACATACACACACAAACACACACACACGCATACACATTCAGCCAGACTGAATATGAATGTGTTGTTGTTTAGGCAACGCAATTTTAATCCAATATGCCAAAAACAGAGGCGTTACTTGAATATTTATTGTGGCACGTGCTCGGATTGCCAAGCTGCTATAAAAATCACTCGTTTGCGACACTTACATTACAAAATTGAATTATGCAGCAACAGTTTTCATACAAACATTGAATAAATTTAAGACAAACATATGTAAGTAAAAGTCCAGGATTTTCACGTGAACTGCGCCTGAGACTCTAAATCTGCTCCAGCTGCATCTTGGGCATTTGCAGAGCACTTCTGTTCGTATGTCGCGCCAAGAGGATATGTAGCAGCAGCTGTAGCTGCAACAAAGGAGCACAGCAAAGACTTGTTACGGGATGAAAACAAGCTTCAGATCCACTTGGTAGACAGGCTTAAATGCAAACTGTCAACATCCTTTGGCAACTGTTTTCCCAACAGCTTAGCTTTTTGTTCGCTTCTTTCTGATTTTTAATGCGAGTATTTAAAGCTTTTGCGTAAATCTACAGTACGTATGCGTAATTTGCATAAATTGCAATATATTTCACAACTTTTATGTAATTGCGATAAATAATAATTATAATCAGTTAAATTGTTACATTTGATGTGTAATTTGAGCAAACGGAATCATGGCAACGCTAGAAAAGTTAACTCGATAAATCAAAGCACAGCATTTTCCATTTTCCCTTTCGTTTAATGGCGATGATCCCCATTAAATAACAAAGTTCTATCGGGTATGCTTATGACTGCCATGGTGAATCGCAAATGTGGCTGTAGATTACAAAAAGCTAATACACGGGCGCCAAGCGTTAATCACCCCAAGTGCTGAAAATCAAATACAGACACTCCATCTCCAATCCTACATACCCTTACTTCGATGACAAAGCCAGACACCAGCTTTAATTGCGCATTAATGTTTATTGCTTGGCGGAAGTGGCGCCACTTCCTTCTATTTATCTGGCTGTCCGGACAAATCCTCTAGCTTTCTGGCGCTCCACGCTTGCAATGCCCTTTGCTCGGGGTATGTTAACTATCTACATCTTTTAACTATGTTAAGAGCTAAGCTAGTTCGATAGTTCACAGTGTAACTAGTTATAGTGGTAAGAGTTGGCAGATAATTTATAGAAATTTGTCATAGATTTACATAAAATTTAGCTATAGTTTGCTATACCAAATTGTTATTATTAATACTGTTGCACAAGGCACAAAATTGACAAATTATATGCCTTACAACGTTTTTTGTGTGGTCGCCATTTTGCTAGCGGAACAGCGGAAACGGAAACCATGGCTAGGGGATTGAATTCACTACTCTGTTTTGTGATGAACATGTTATTCTTCCAAAGAGTTGGAAAATATTTATAATTCTTTAATATTTAATATTAAAAAAAATATACCAATAATTATCTAATTTATTTCTTTTCGAATTTTTAGTATTTAAAATACTTCAGTTATATTTAAAAACTATCAACTCCTAGCTAAGTTAAGCAGTGGCAATTGAGACACCACAAAATCTGTGATTGATCTAATCTCGAGTCCACAAACATTTCCTTCCAGCTTAGTGCTGTCTTTTCCTTAAATGTCCAACATGTAAGTGTATTTAAGTTGCGACAGCCTTAACAACTTTATCTCTTTATCTGATTTTTTGTCCCCTTTTCTCAGTTTGGTTTTCCTAGTGCCGTTTTGTTTCATTAATTCTTTTGGTCTGTACACTGGCTCTGCGACTTATTCTCTCTGAGAAATTTGTATTGTATTTCCTGCTTTGCTTCGTAGTAAACTCAAATACTTCCGCCTGTTTGCGCGCCATTCTGGGTCACAATTTATGGCGCTAGTTTGCTGCCAGTTTCCGCCGCATTTGCCACACGTTTGCCATGGCCCATGTTCTGGGCTTTAAGTTTAAGGCAATTGCTTTTGGGTTGATTAATTGAAATGCTCTGCGATAGACAACCTTTTGACCTTTCTATTGCTAAACTCCAGCAGCTAATGCGTGCCATTAGCACAACCAGTTGGCTATCGACGCAGCTTAGTGGATGACCTGCTGTCAAGTTGTACAATGATAACAGTTTGATTTGTGTGCACAACAGTTGCGTAAACTGCGTGCCACATCCAGTCATAGATAGCAGGCGACTTTCGGTTTTTGAAGCTTTAAAATTTCATTCACAATACACAAAAATTCTAGTACAACAATGAGGTAATAAAATTACAAACGCATAATATGACGGAACAAACGAATACGGAGGTAAATGACGGTATATCATTGTCTGGATTTGCGCAGATTTCAACTCATTTCTCATCCATACAGGACAACACCGTCCTGTCACGCATTACGCTCTTTAATGAGCATGTGAAACAGCATCAACAATGGCAGCGTATCAATCCCTTTTCCCACTACAATGTCCGTGATATGCCCAGGCGCAATTTCCTCAAGGATCAATACGGCACTGCACCCCCGGGCAGCCTCTCCGAGCAGCGAGCACTTCAAGCTCAGGTGCTATCCTTGCAGGAGATTCTACAGCTGTGCGAGCTGATCAACGATCGATGTGATCGTAATACATCCACTGATGAGCCTGAGATCAGCCTCAAGTTCGGCGAACTCTTTGAGGTAAACAATCTTATCCAAGAATTCATCCTGCTTATCCCGTTAAACCTGTTTTTACTCCTGACAGTTGTACAACCACATATCTGATAAATTGCTGGGAACGCTGCTGTGTGCTCGCAAACACAAATACATCGACTTTGATGGCGAGACACTTTTCCAGGGTCGCGACGATGCACAGCACGTGCGGCTGCTGCGTCCTTTCGAGCAACTGCGAGCCGAGATTGTGGGTAAGATTGAGAGCTTGCGCTGCATAACCGTTGAGAAACCTGTGGAGCATCCGGAACTGCGCGACAACACTGAAGGTTCTTAAGTCGCAAATGGCATTAAAAAACGGTTACAGGTTGGGAAACGGGGCTCAGAGGTTGCTGACCCATGTCAGCTGTGGCACTTACTAAAGTGGCACGTGCGCTCCTCTAAGCCCTTTACAGTTAATTGAATTAACAATTTGGTTGCGCACATAACCAAAAAAACAACACAAAAAAAGAAGAGAAAACTAAGACAAGAGGATTTGTTCTCTTGACAACCCCCCTGACACTCATACACACCGTATGCCATTTGAAGCACCTGCCTGTCACATAGCCAAACCAAAGATATCGCATTTCAGGCAATATATACCTATGCTAATAAATAACTTTCAACCATCTCTCCACTGTCTGACTGTCTAATGTATGTGGATGAAGCAGCAGCTGTAACTGAGCTTCAGTTTGAGCTTGGGCTGCCAGCACGCCGACTGGCGACAGTCGACAGTCGACAGACGACATCAAAGCAACACCATGACGCACTGTTGCCAAATTATTTTATATGCTTACCCGCACAACATGTGCCTCATATTTACATATATGATCGTTCATCAGTTCGTAAGTCATTAGGTCTGTTATTCATGCGTTGTGTACAGTGGTCAAACTTTCACATATTTATACATATTCAATCAAAAGCTGAGTGTTACGACACTTAATTTACTTATTCTTGTGTCGCAGTAGTTCGCTATCTCACTCGCACAAATATGCACACATGGTAAGCAGACGCATGTCGTTCGCTGTCACGCTCGCACAGATGAGCTGTCTGCTGCTCTGCGATTTAATGGAAAAATAACTGATTATTTGTCTTATTTATAAACCGATCTTGATGAAACTTTCAGCATTGCTTCTATATGATATTCTTCAAGCACCTGTTAAGTAAGAAGTGTCTACGTTGAAAAATGTGGCTATTATTAGGTTTTTTCAAATTGCGTGGGAAGGGGGGGAGGTATCCAAAATTTCAAATAAACTTGATCTGCGTATGGTATACAGGAACCTTGATGCCAAATTTGGTGTCTCTAGCTCTTATAGTTGCTGAGATCGACGCGTTCATACAGACGGACAGAAGGACGTTCAGATAGACGGACAGATACAATATAATCACGGAGTAGTTATAATATAATATAATATAATATAATTAAATGATAAATATATAATTGCTGTGCTTACAATTCTCACATTCAGCTGAGAAGCTAATCTAATCCTGACTATTATTTAATATATATTTATAATTTACATTTATATTTCTCTTTATGTTTCTATTATTTATATTAGAGTCCTATTTGTAGCTTGTTTTTATGTCTATGCTTCGACCCACTGTGCACCCCTGCGCAACTTTTAGGCGTGCGTGCGCGACTAATGTACCGTTGATTTGATTTAACGACGAGCTGCTCAGAATCTGCCCACCCTGTGCATCAACTTCCCCCTCCACACCTCCATCCATCGTTGGCATATTTACTCGTAATTTTTGTGGCCCACGCGATTGCTTTCACATTTATGAAAGTAAATTGAACTGGGTGGGCACTAAACTCCCCCACAGACAATGCCAGACATTTTGTACGCCCAATTCAACATGTAGCATGCATAATTTATGTGTAAGGCGTATTGCGTATTTGTGTGTTGTGCGCTCGGTGTCCTTTTTGGCACCTACAGCTTTAAAATAAGGCCGTCAGGCTGTCAGACTATTGTCTGACAAGTGAACGTACATCTAGATATACTGGGGTAATTGCATGGGGGTCCCTCTTCGATTTGCAGTCGTATAATTATGATGAGAGGCGGTGGCATCACAGAAATATCGAAAATAAACATGCTTCCGTTTTGGCAATGGAATTTTTTATGCAAATGCCAGGACACGGATCGTTGCGCACAACTTCCGTTTACGATATTTTGTAGCCAACCTCGAGCCGAAGGCCAAATCGAAAGCAAGGCGCACAAAATGGCCACAAAAATCCACAGACGAGCCATATAACCTTCTTTTGCTGTCTCTTTCTCTCTCTGACTCCCTCTCTCTCTCTCTCTTTCTGTCCCTCTCTATTTGTGTAGGTGCTGAAATACTACAGACGCTGATTGCTCAACTTGAAAATTGTTGTCGTCCGTAATTTGTGGTATGTTGTGTGTGCGTTTTCTGATGGCTTCCATTGATCCCCTGGCGAGGCAGCTAAATCACAGCTCGACTCGACCAGAACAGTTGTCCACACATACAAAAGGTAAACAATACAAATTGTACAATAACAACCATGACATACGTATGCCACTTCGACTCTCTCTGTGTGTTTAACTTTTGACTTGTTCTTTTTGCCTGCCCCATAATAGAGTTGAACGGACCAACTTTATTTACTTTTCGTGCATATTTTAGTTTATAAATTCACAACCATATGGCCCGCAACATGCACATAAATTATTGATTCACTTCCTGGTATTCCAGAAAGTAGGGCTTATTTACTTTTCACTTGTGCTTGTCGTCGCATAAAGTTCATCTATTATTTATGAATTGCCTCAAAACTGCAGCTTAATGGTAGACAACATTCATAGAAATGATAAAAACAATAGCAATTATTTGTTGTAGGTTCGTGCTGTTGTCTTTTCCATGCAAGTTGATAAAGTTATGAAAAAATAATAGATCAAGTTAATTTGGCATTGCTATTTCATAACTTCCAGAAAGCATAATAAATCAATAGATCAAAATAGTTATGGGATTGTTGCTTTATAATTGCTATTTACCTAAACCGGAGCAAAAACGAATAAAGCAAGATTTTTACTCGGAATTCTTTCGTTAGTTTTCTTTGCCTTTTCTAAGACCTTCAATGGATAGAATTTATATTAACAATTTCCGAGTAAATAACTTACATAAAGCTACAGTAACTCTTTATCAATTTTCAGTACATCAACTACTGTATGGAAATGATGTTGTTTGCGGGACACTCAATGGAATTCCCTTATATAATTCTTAACATTTTCTTTAGAATTTCACTTTTGCATTTAATATTTACTGCGATGGCGACTGCAACAAGGTCTGAGTAAGTCCAGTAATCATAGCCGGGGCAGTTGGATTAGGTTGCCGTCAAAAGTATTAGCTGATTTATAGCCAGATAGTGGGGCAGGCACTTTGTGGTGTCGTTCGTCAAAGTAAGTAAGCTGAGCACATGGCGCACAACGCGCGCTTCCGTTTCCTGCCTTGTTTTTTGAGCTGCTGTCACAGTGTGAGTGCGTGTGTATATGTGTGTGCGAGCAGAGTGCGCTGCTGTTATGCTTGCTGTCTCAGAGGATTTGGCAACAACAAGGTGATAAGCTGTTTTTGATTAGCTACACAAAAGGTCGAACAATGGCAAAAACAAAGACTTTAATGCCTTAACCTTTACTTGGCTACCTCATAAAACAAGACTGATAAGACAGACCACATGAATGTGACAATAGAAAGTTGGCTGTTGCCAGTTGGCAGTTGCCAGTTGTCAGCTATCAGTTATCAGTTATCATGAGGCTGCCTACAGGTTGTGCTGGCTCAAGGCGCCAGCAGATCTTTGACACATTAGAATTTTCATCATTTGCACAGCAAAGCAATAAGCATAAAAATTATATTTGTATTAATATTTATATATGTAAACTTTCCTAATATTTGTGCTAATGGCTGGAAATGTAGCGTAGTCTAGCAATGTGATAAAAACACTATAACTACAATATAAAAGAAGACCGGGCTAAAAGTTTGCAGACGCCATTGCCAAATGACGCAGACTCCATACACATCTGGCCATTATCCGCAGACATGGCCATATTATAGCAACGGCTCCCACGATTTATCGCCAAAAATAGATTATTTATATGATTGTTATATTCTTTATGATTGTCAATTGTTGTCTTTTAGTCCCAGCTAAAGTTTTCTTTATATGCGAGCTTTTATTTCTAACTATTTATAGCTAGTACTTGTGAGACTATGAATGGTTCTTTCGAATGCTCCCAGTTGGCCAAGCGGAAAGGTCACTGCGGCTAACCCGACGACAATGATGGAGCACTTGGCAAACGTACAACAGTCCAGTCCAGACATGCGGAACTGCGAGTTCTCCAACTATGTCAACAGTTATATCACTCACCAGAGTGGGGACTCCACTGCCACTTTATAGTTCTATTAAGTTCTCAGTAACTTACAGACAGAGTCTACTGGGTAACACTTAATCTATTATTAATACCGTGAAATGAAATATCACATGCGAGTCGGTGCGTTATTGTCTTGCAGCTCTTATAAATTGAGTTGTTCTGTGCATTTCACCTGCTTCGATTAATCAATTTTTGAATTAAATGTCAGAGTCAACCTGTCACTCTGTCACTCACATACACTGCGAAAAACCGGGGTTAAGCAGAGCTCAATACTATTTTTCAATTAATAATACAAATGAAAGTGTTCAATTCGCAATTGTTGATTTATCTGTCCTTAATTTATTTTTCCTTTATTGTATAAATCTCGCTAACTCGCTGGCTAATTGGTTCTTTCTTTTGGTGTACTCCTATCTAAACCGAGTCACATCTCATCTATCTTTTCTCACTTATTGTTATGACACTTGTCATGCACATGCATGCATAGCTCACCTTATCCCTTGACTGTAATTGCTGTTGCTATTGCAGCTCTCCCTGACTAGACTTACTTAGCTTGGACAACAACGAGCTTGACTCTGCCAAAGTGCTTTAGCGAATCTTTGGCCCCAAAAATAAAGTTGTTTGTCTGCAGCTTTAGAGACTGGCGAAAAAAAAGTAAAAATAAATAATAGATTTGGTGAACTGTCTCGAGTAGCATCCTGCAGTTGAGTTTGTTCCGAGGATGCATCTTCCATCTCAGACAGCTCGTCGTCTGCACTTGGATTAAAGTCAATTTTCATGTTCGCCTCTCAGACAAGGACAAGCAGCTGGCAGTTGGCAGTTGGCAGATGGCGGATGGCGAATGGCACCATGGGAACATCTCAAGGCCCCCCAGGGGGAGGCTGAAATTTTAGTTTATCAGTCGTCGCACGGAGCTCAAGTTGCGAAACGGCAAGAGTTGAAAGTAAATCTCCACCCCGGCAAAACAAAGCCACTGAATATATATTAAGTTTTTGGTTTGCGGTCCCTTGCTAATAAATCCGATGACAGTGGGTGGTCTAACATCCTGACTGTAGTTCGGCCCGAGGTCCTGCTCTGCTGAGTAATTGTGTGAACTAACAGTTTGTACAGGGTTCCTGGTAGATCGATGATAATAGTCTAAAGTTGGTTAAATCAACTGAAAGTGTCAAAGGAAATTCTATCGAAATTGGTTGAGCCAAGTCAGCAGTATTAGTTTCAGATTCAAATCCAATTAAAGCTTTTATGTGTTGCCAATAAAAAACTAAAACTTTAATAAAATTAGTAGCTGGCAGCTGGCAATGACTCGGCCACTAAAAATAGCATTCAACTACAATTCGTACATCGTCATGCAAGCCCGATTGTTATTCCTCTCATATGGCACACATGCTCGTAAACCCCTCGAACAAAGAGCTAGGGCTAAGCAAAAAGCACTTCAAGTTGTTATTTTAGCCAAACATAAAAACTACACTGGGAAAATGCTTGACAGGCAGCCAACCAGGCGCCACTCGGTCCACACGCGTTTTCCTACAAATAATAAAAATATATTTACAAAAAAAAATTTTGTTTTTTTCGTTCATTTTTTTCTTTCTCTTGACTGCGCTTTTCTGGCAAGCCTTAAGACGGAAACGAAATACCGCATAATAGCAATGAAAACAAGTGAGAGAGCAGTGAAGAGTACTCGGCTAGATAATACTCTTTATATAGCTCACATCCAGAATAATTTTTAAGATTTTCCTTGATTTTTAAATCCACACTGTACTTTTTACTGAACTGGACTGCAAAATACCCTGCACTTAGTTCTGATACACCTCAGAGTCGGTATGGTTAAAGCAGAGGTAGTCTTAGAACTGGTTGTACAAGGTAAGTCCTAAACGAATGCATAACAGCTTATCAATATATAAAATCACTTTAGAATGCTTTGTTCGGTTCCGTTTAATTTGATGATCACAGAACACTGATATCCCTTCTTTCTTACAAGGTAAACAGGGTAGAAATAACTTCTGCTGCAGCTAAATCAGATTCAGACGCTGTCGCCAGCTTGAAACAGCCTGAACTTTTAATATTCACGCTTCTACGAAATTTTTTTGGTTTTTCTCTTATCCCTTTATCTCTTTGCAGCTTTTGCATTGCTAAGGCGAAACCCCAACAGAAACGAAATCAAAAGAAAAGTCAAAAGAGAATGATAAAATAAAAAAAGAGGCAAGAATTAATAATCAAATGCGTCAAAAGCAGCTTGAATTGAATTTGAATATCCTGCTGACGCCAAGGAGCTAAGGACTTTCTTGGGCTTCGACTGCTGCGACTTGCCGCAAACTGTGGCAGCATATTGGCTTTGACTTGTTGCTCGGTTTTAAAATATCAAACGAGTTGCAAAACTAAAAAAGAATAGAAATCAATTTAACATTTTCACTGAGAAGTTCATCAAATTAACAAGTTCTGGAAAATGCAAGTAGTCTTACAGTATTTCATATATTGACAGATCGCTGTCTGAAGTGGAAACTTTGTGAATAGAGCAGTGAGAAAACGAACAACGAACAATGAGAGTTCACATGAACCATTAAAATAATTTCCTAGTCTAACGCGCACAGTTAAATTTAATTTCACTTTTGTCGTTGTCGTTGTCGTTGGAAACGCATTTCCGTGCCGGAAAATGTGTGAAGCCCTCAAATGAAAAGTGTGGAAATGCAATTGCAAAGTACGAGTATCTTATAAGGGTGCACATTGAAACTGGGTCGCATCGCTTTAATATTCATTCGAATCATAAAAGTTGATTGCCCATGGCATTTACTAGGCATATGCATGCAGCCGCAAGTTGCCACTTTCACTGGCGGCTGCCAGCGCAACAATGTTGCATCAACACACAGGCACACAGGCACAAACTCACACAAACATTGAGTGTAGTAATGGCGCCAATGGTTTTTATGAATGAAATGTAAACAGCTGGCCGAACAGGCAGCGGCCCGAGCCTGGCAACATGGCGCATGCGCAATTAAATATAATTTTCAATTGGCGGCAGACGGAAAAACTAGCTGATTTCGTCTGGCGGCGCAGTTGGCTGTCAGCGTTCAACGTGTTCGTGCGCAACGTGAACCTGCCCCAGGGCTCTCACTGAGAAAGCATAGGTACACCTCTCGGCAGTGTGACGCTGTGTGTTTAAAAATATATAATAATATCATTTGCAAGCCGCGAGCAAGATGGCAATATCGAGCCAATTAAAGTGAGAACGAGAGCAAAAAGTGTGTGAGAAATTAAGAGAAAGCGAGAACTAGAGAGAGAGTGAGAGAGAGAAAAAAAAGAGAACAAGTGCTGATATTTGTGTTTATCAAGACAAATGCTAAATATTTACAAAGCATAACACTCAATTTAATTAACCAAAAATTGTTTACAAATCTAAGTAAACAAGTTTTTGTAATAATTGAAAAGTGTAAAGTGAGAATGTGAAAACAGCATCAATACCACAATTAAATCAAAGTAAAAACAGATGGAAAATGGAAATATAGAGAATAATCTATAAGCATGACAAAAGCATATAAATTTATAAATAAATAAAATAAATATATATTTATTTGTGTGTGTTTTTCTGTGCTTACCACGAAATTATTAGAGAGAGAGAATAAGGAGAATCATACGAAATGTGTGAAAACAAATCAACAAATTAGCTCCGTCAACTCAAATCGAATTTAATTTAAAGGCAAATAATATAGTGTATGTAGTTGTGTGTGTGTGTTTGTGTCTGCTTATAATCGTTCCCAGTATGGTTGGTAATTAGCTTTAAGTGATGGCATCCCTCGGCATTGATGGCTGACATTTTTTGTATGAAATATGCAAATGACTCAACGCGTAGGCGCCTGGGAATAATCACAGCGACAAATGTGTTGCACACACACGGAATGCAGACAAATGCGAACTCTGATTCAGAGAAAACCGGAGATCGAGATAAGGAGACAATTGTACGCGTTGTAAATTACATTTTTTCCCAAGGTAACTGAATAAATTGTAATAAGCCTATTAAAAACGCGAACATATTTATTCTTTATAAATACCCTGTAATTACAAGTAACTGCTAAGCGGGTATCTGCAAATTACGCAGGAGTTTAAAGAGTGTTCCAAATCTATATAGTTTGACTTGTTTACAGCGTGTCCTTTAGTTGTGTCTTTTGCAGCCTTTATACTTTGTTTTATTTCTCAAAATGTCATAAAAATGTTTGTTTAAGCGAGCCCCAAAAATGTCGAGTGACTTTTTTACGATGTTGTTGAATGCCAAATGGAAATTCTTGAGATTATCATTGCCAATAAGCATTTGCATATTAAGTATGGGACCTTATCCCTTGAGTTGTAAATCGAATCAAGGTACAAAGTTATAAACAATTTAAACTCAACACGCAACACAAATATAATTAAAATTGAAGAAATTCTACAAGAGTTCCTCATTCACTTTGAGTGATTTTCTTTCATATTCTTTTATCCATGTACAAATGGATAATAATAAAAAAGAATACTAATAAAAAATGATAAACAACAGACTGCTTGTTATTTAAAACAAGTAACAAAAGATAAATTCGCCTGAGGCGCATTCAACTTAAATCATGTAAGCATTCATGGAATTTTAATGCTTTATTACTGCGACAGCTTATGGAAATTCTCAGCATCTATTTTTTATTTAATTTCAATGAAATAAAATCAATAGAATTTAATCGACAATAAAGCCGATTATAAACTTATAATTAAATTTAAATTTTAATAATTGGTTACATTTGCACTTAATTGGGACCAATAAGATTTAGTCATAAGACATAATTGAATATTTCGCATTAATATTTTATTTAGACAATATGGCTGAAGTCAATTTCGAATCCTTTAATTTAGTTGCAAGCATGAAATAAAATAAATGCCAAGCATGTCAGCACATAAGCGTCTGCTAAGTAAATAAGTTTGTTCTCTAATAAACTACATTTCAAAATAGCTTACCTGTGATGCGAATGAAAATGCAAGTAAAGTTTCTGTGTACATTGAAATATACTTAATTAAATGTACACTAGCGTTGCCCATTTATTCGAACTTCGTTTCATTTTGCTAGCATTTATTTGTTGGTAGAAAATATTTTGGTAGTTCTTAAGCTGGAATTATAATACAGAGCTTAGCATATTCTGTGCCAGACAGACAGAGCAAAGCCGCAACATGCTTGAAAGGCCTTGGGGCCAAGTGATGCATTGCAAAATGTGGGTTTGTGAGTGCTGGCACTTAATGTCGAGATTATTAAGTATAAGCTGCATGGTACGTCGCATACCACACTGCAGCCACAGAGCCAGCATCAGTCATTTGCATAAAAGGCAGCAACATCATTTGAAAAACAACTGCGTCGGCCATAATGGGGCACACAGAACACATAACCAGACAGATACGCTCATTTATATGTCTGCATGTGGAGGGTTTAGGGGGGACAATAATAGGCAAGCAGCGCATGGAAAGGATAATAGACGCACTCAGGCATAAATCAGCCGCTTAATGTAGAGGACATGCGTGGGGCCACCTGAGCTCATTAAGCAATCAAATTGCGCGAATTCCTACAATTATCCTTTTTTTCACCCCCCCTCGTTCACATTCCGTGCATTGCAACTGACTCATTAAAACACATATTCACTGGCAAAAATATGTAAATTGTAAATTGTAGCCTCAGACAAAGATGAGCCTATGCCCTATGCTCTTGCGAATTTTCATAGCATTTCTTTCAAATTTTTTCGTATTTGCTTTGCTTTCACTGAGCAAAAGCCTTGAAACTGTCAACTAAAAATAAATCGCAGAAGCTGTTTCGCCTCTCTCTATCACTCTCTCTCTAACTATCCCTCTCTCTCCGTGTCTCTTTCGAGTGTTTTTTCATAAGCAAATGGTGAAATATATAATAATTATAATATCTGATGTTTTCATTTTGTGGCAAACGCAAATACTCAAGATTCTCATACTCATACACTTTTGAGCATATCTCATCGTAGTATATATTTTATTTCAATTTATATGTTGTGTCGCATGCTATAAATTCTATATACTCCAAGCACATGCATTCATAAATTACTCGAGTCGACGCGACTCAACGCAAATCCTCATTATATACAGAACAGCAACCGACAACAATGCCTTCAAAAATGCTGATAAGTTTACCTACATGGAAAAACACACAATGGAATTAAGTAGAGAAGCTGACGATGCCGATGTCGATGTCGCTAAGTTTGGCCCCACATCATTTAAATGTGGCCAACGAGTCACATAAATTAATATACCAAAGCTTTTAATTAAATAAATTTCTGAAAAATGCCTAACAAAAGCAAAAGTAATCTGAAATATGCTCCACACACAGAGGCGTCCTGCGAAAGGGCAACCAATTAAAAAGTTTATTTAGTTATCTTTAAATATTTTTTTTAGACAACTTTCATTTGATATATTACTAAACATAGTTATTTTTATTTGTAAACATCAATCATATAGTTTTCCTGCAATCTATTTGATGTTCAAATGAAAAACAAGTTTAATAATTTAGATTTACTAATGGGAATTACTGTCTATTTTCTCCTAATTTTAAACTTATCTTTGAATAAACAATGTGTTGCATATTTAATATTAGTTGAATATGCATTCGTGGTAATTATAGATATTGTTTTCCTGTTAACTTTATATTAACTGTTTAGAATTCTTTAATAATTTTCACTTAATTATTGAATTTAATTTAATTAAAGTCTGATATTCAATTATCACAGCATGCCTTATGCAGAAAATCACACTCAAATCAATCGTAATTGCCTCTACGTTAACCTCTTTTATTTACCCAACTATTCGTTTAATTATCTGCATTTAATTTATGAATCTTTAATGGGCTGGCGCTTTAAACGGGCCAACAGTTGTTTACATTTTCAAATATTAAGCATACGCCCTGTGGAGTGAAAGTTACGCGGCTCTGTTTAGCAGTTGACACAAATGTATACTTATATATTCGAATATATAAGAGCACATGCCAAATAACTCAGGCCCACACAGTAGTGAAAGAGAGACAGAGAGAAAGCGAGACACGCTGAGAGGAAGAAAAAGACAGAGAGATGAGGAGAGAAATGAAATGCAGACTGTCAGTCGCCCCGTTAGCCGACAAAAAACTTTGCCATGTCCACAGACAAGCATATAGTTTTTCAGCTGAAAATGTAATGAAAATCCTTATGGGACACGTATTTTTTGCTGGAATTTCAAATGCAAATTGCTATCTAAACAATTGGGTTCAATGTCATTTCGAAAATGAAACATTAATTGCAACAATTGTTACCCGAGCGACCGCATGTTGTTTACAAGACACTGTTGCAATCGAATTCACATTCCTACATTTATTGAGGGGGCAAATGGGGTGTAAACGCATTTGCTTGATTCACATGGCACTCAGAGCAAGTGACAGACAAGAAAACATAGTTCGAATGATTTAATTATCCATCCTTTACACTTGATTTCAGCTTGTGTTCAATACCGTGAAGTGCTTTTAATTATTTTGACATTTTATCGTAATTAACAGATGCTCGGGTATTAAGGACACTTTGTGTAAATGCGATTTATCGCTTCAATTGCATTCCGGCATGCACTATTAGTATAACATGAGTAAGTTATAAATTATTTGAATTTATGCTCATTAAAATATCATCCACATTTGTATCTATTAGCGTATAAATGATTTTAACATTCATGTATTTATCATGGAACAGTTATTCAACAAACGAATGGTGTAATCACTATATAAAATTAATATTTCACATTATCCTTATTTAATAAATAAGAATAATTCTATAAACAAAAAATCCATGAAGTTCATCTATCCGCTGAAATGCTATTTAAATGATTTTGTTACAAATTCAGATGAAAAACTGAATTAAATAACCCTGTAACACATTTTTACATATTGTTCCTAGATTTTCCAGTTTACCTGGCTAAGCTTGCAAAGTGGCTAAATACAAAAAAATTCCACAGCACAACATTTTGTGACAGGCCAGGTTGCTGCAAATTGGAAAACTGTCGCCATAATGTCAGAGCCACAAAAATGTAGAGGAATTAAAATGGAAATAAGAATAATAAAATGTTAGCAGTGAAATCGTTTAGCTGGACAGGGCGATGACAAACTAATTGGTTTGAACAAGTGCTTGGTCATGGGATGCTCAACGTGTGTTTTTCATGTCAGAGCCATAAAAAAAAAATGAGATAGAAATGGCACGTGCGAGTTGTCGAGCAGCAGCAAGTGCTAAAAAGGGTTTCAGGCATTAAAACTAATTGACATTATAATTGTCGTGCCCAACAAGAGGTAACATCACAGTGGTCATTGGCCACACACACACAGAGGGCACATTAGCTAAACGTTCGGGTACACCTGCCAACTATATGCGCTAAATACCTCGTACCACGGACCACAAGAATACAATTACAGTTACCGCTACCGCTACAACTATGGTAGCAGTTGCAAATGTGGTCAAAGTTCAGTACAAAACAGTGTAGTTAGCCGCAAGCGATTCACTGCAACTGCAGAGTTAACCAATGTTGCTTGCAAATAACACGCATACGTCATGTTGGCCGCCGCAATGAGTCAAAGCTCGTTTGTATTGTGGCTGCACTGCATCCGCAGCCACGCAAAGACCAAACTGACAACACCAACAAAAGAATTTGATTTCAACTCTTATGAACCTGTCAGTTATTCTATTGATTTGATAATACGATATACGTGCGCTCGTATTTCTGTGTATCGTGCTTTAGGCTGATTCTCTTGAACTAATTTGTGGGCGTGGAATTAATCAGTATATGTATGGTTGTGTGAATATGTACTTGTGACTTGTGAAGGGGCTTCACTTTGATGTCTTTTGTGTTGAAAATGTAATAAGCTCTCAAGGTAATTAATTGAATAAATAATTGTAAGTAATTGAATACGAGTAATTATAATGACAGTAGTGTCTAAATTTATATTTGATTAAAGATACAAACAGATGGCAAACATTAATTCCTTCAATGGGTAAATGTTATCTAGTTATTTACAAATATTCTCTACAGTTTAGCATAACATTAAATATATTAATTTAAGGTTACATAAGTAAAACCGTTAATGTTGTCTGTTTCAATGGCAATCTAAGTATTTAAACTTTTCATAAACTAAACCAAAATAACAGTACTTTTAATTACTTTCCGTATTTAAGCACCACAATAGCCGATTGTGAGCATGGCTAGGCAATTAATAATAGTCGACTTGCTACTAAAAACTTAACTTAGTTTCTGCATCAATTGTTCCAACAAATAAGCAACTCTGTGGGCAAAAGTTTTTGTTCTCTATTCGTATTGAACGTTAAGTCAGCTAGCTGACCAACAACAATAACAAAAAAAAGGCGTTGTATACTAAAGACCTTCCATTTTTCATTTCCTCTTTTGCAGCTTAAAGTGTCAGCATCGCGTGGTAATAACAACAACAACAACAGCAACAACAACAACAATAGCAACAACGGCAACACCATAAAGAGTGGCCAAAGTGAGTGCCAGAAGCGGAAAGGCTAGCAAAAAGCGCTTAGGCAACGGCGACACGAAAGTCAAAGTCACACCCACGAACACAGGACAAAGAACGAAAGGACATACGCACACACTCACACGCAAGCACACACAGGTGTGAGTTGGCAACAAAAATAACAACAGCTACAACTACAACGATTTATAAAACTACAAAAAGTTGCAAAAATAAATGTTTAAATGGTGCAGAGCCCACAACAACACTTGGCCAGGCAGCTTCAACCGATTAACTGAAGAACCACAAGAGCAACTTGAGAATTTCCAATGAATGGTGCAGGTCCAGGAATAATGCCACCGCCGGCGCCAGTCGATTATGATTGGGCACCAATCAGTGTGGATCAGTTTCTGGCAAGTGCCACAGGTCAGAGTCAGGAGGATGCAGTGCGTTATGAGTTGACAGATCCCTTGGGCAGCACACTGGCCCCAATGCTCTATGATGTGGGTCAGCAGTTGCTATTCAATAGCAGCTTTGCCCCACACAGCTACAATGATATGAACATGAATGACAGCACTGCTGATCTCTTTCCACAATACGAGGATACGGGTGAACGGAATTGGACAAAGAGGTGTGATATGGAGTACAATCCGCAGCTGGAGAATAATCGCATTGAGTTTTGGGTATGCGGCGTCTTACTGAACATAGTTGGCGTTCTCGGCATACTGGGCAATGTGATATCCATGATTATACTCTCCCGCCCGCAAATGAGATCGAGTATTAACTATTTACTTACGGGATTGGCACGTTGCGACACGATGTTGATTATTAGCTCCATGCTGCTGTTTGGCATACCCTCGATATATCCGTATACAGGTCATTTCTTTGGCTACTACAACTATGTGTATCCGTTCATCTCACCTGCGATGTTTCCTATCGGCATGATTGCCCAGACGGCGAGCATTTACATGACCTTCACGGTGACCCTGGAGCGTTATGTGGCTGTCTGTCATCCGCTGCGTGCACGTGCCCTCTGCACCTATGGACGGGCCAAAATCTATTTCATAGTCTGCGTCTGCTTTGCATTGGCCTACAATATGCCACGATTTTGGGAGGTGCTCACGGTGACCTATCAAATGCCCAACACGACCATGGTGCTGCATTGTGTGCGACCCTCGCAAATGCGACTTGATCCAACCTACGTTAATATCTATATACACTGGTGCTATCTGATTGTGAACTATATAATACCCTTCCTCACGCTGGCCATACTCAATTGCCTGATATATAGGCAGGTGAAGCGAGCGAATCGAGAGCGTCAACGCTTGTCGAGATCGGAGAAACGTGAGATTGGATTGGCAACGATGCTGTTGTGTGTGGTTGTGGTATTCTTTATGTTGAACTTTCTGCCCTTGGTGTTGAACATCTCAGAGGCATTCTACAGTGTGATCGATCACAAGGTGACCAAGGTGTCCAATCTCCTGATCACGATAAACAGCAGCGTCAACTTTCTTATTTACATCATCTTTGGCGAGAAGTTCAAGCGCATTTTTTTACTCATTTTTTTCAAGCGACGCCTGAGTCGTGACCAACCAGATCTTATACACTACGAGAGCTCCATATCGAACAACGGCGAGGGTACCATGAACCATCGATCGTCCGGCCGCTTATCACGGCACGGCACCCAACGGAGCACCACAACAACCTACCTGGTTGCCACGGCCGGCGGCGGCAACAGTTCGCTGAACAGTGTACGGCTCACACAAGTCTCCGGGCCGCCAGGCCTCGTCAAAATCAAACGGAATCGTGCTCCATCTCCCGGTCCAGTCGTCTACTATCCGGGTCCGCGGGAAATGCAACGATCCGTCAGCACCACTAACTCGACAACCAACAATAACACGGCCCTCGGCTTGGATTGGACCGTCGATGGCAAGAAACTGGGCCACGTTTCCTCGGGATTTTGAAGCCACAGTGTACATAAGCACCACCTAGAGTAGAGTAATTGCTAGTCTGCTAGTCACATTTATAATGTAAATACTTAAATACTATTTAAAATTACGATATACTTATAAATATTAAGAATGTATAACTGAGCGCGCCAAGCGTTGCGTTACTTTGTGATAAGCGTTAAGTGTTTCTCTATCTCTCTCTCTCTCGCGCTCTTTCTCTCTCTTTTATCACTCTTCTCTCTCACACTTATACATTTAGCCCGATCGCAGAAAAAAGTACAGCAATTTCTTGTAGATTAATCGCTTCTTCAGTTTACACTCTCTTCATATTTATATAAATCGTCATTTGATTAATTTTCTAGCTCGATTATTCAATATATATTCTTATATGCTGCTCGCAATTTTCTAGATGAAAGACTGACTTCACAAAGTCCAGAATCAGCAAATAGTTTATCGATTTGCTAGACTGAGAGCTAGAAAGTTTGATTAGGGAATATAGTATTTATATATCGATTCGAGACTTCAATTTTATATTTATATAAATCTCTAAAAGAACATATAAAAGTCCTATCATAATGAAGTAACAAGTACGTCCTAGATATATGTGATATTATACGACATCATGATATCAAAGAACTCAAGCAGAAATAAAACTCTTTTTCTTTGTTTAGCTCAAAGCCTACCACAATATAACTGATTATAATTGATAAATTGTCAATTCATCTCAAAAATTCCTAGCAAAAGTTTCTAGTCAAAACTGAAGTCGTCTTTTACAATTTTACAAGTCTTTGCTGTACTTTTTGATGAGAGGAAAAAAAAGAATACAAAACCCTTTTACTTGTTTTTATACTTATTTGTGAGTTTCAGTTTCTCAATTGATTGAATTTGCTACAATTTTGCACTAAATTAAGCTGTAAAACTTTTCTTATGCTTCTTTCACTCTATAGATAATATAAACAGAAAAGAGGGGATAGCGGGAATGTGGCTGACCCAACGATGCCAGAGAAAACTTTTATTTATTAGCATCAAGTTTTTGCTTTTAATTAAATATACTTTCCACTGCATTTTTCAGCAAAGCTTGATAAATGATTTTCTTTTCTTTTCATCTTTTCATCCCGATTTTTGTCGACCTTTCTTTATTGCCAATTGGCTGAAAATTAAAGAAAACTTTTTTTTTATATTGTTATCGATAGCAGCTCATATTTTTGCCGATTGGACTTTCGGCCCGACACGCAATATGTCAAGTTGTCAAGAAAAGTTAAAATGTTAGCTCAAAGTTCAGTTAACAAAAGGCAGATGAGTTCGATTAAATATGTCGCTTGTATACCCCACAAAGGAACTCAGCCCATCAAATCAAGTAGCTCAATGTAACTTGTTTACACACACACACACACACAACTACACTCAGTTATACACACATACGCTTTTCTATGGTAAAAGACATTTTCAGGTGTTCAGAAATTGAATTTATTTATACTTTACCTCCCAAAATATTGCGATTCTATAAATAAAAACAAATAAATAATACTAATGATAGCTGTAATTAATTAAATTACCTAATGCAAAGCATAAATGGCATAAATAAATAAATAATGAGATTACAGATTACAAATTTAAATTAGCTTTAGTTTTAGTTTTAATAAAAAACTCAAGTTAAATCTTTGCTCGAGAAATTCAATAAATATAAAATATATACTTAAAAATTGTGCAATTGAATCTGAGACTGTGTTTCATTCGAATAATTTATTAGAATTTTAATAGCTCTCCCGAGACAGAACATTATAGTTAAAGTTTACTGTGGTAAGCGGCAGACAGATTGAAAATGGTACAATCTAATGGCCACTTACAATTCAATTTAGAAGCGCAGCCCACCAATGGGGGCGTGTCCAAAAAGCTGGTAACATAACTGCTGAACTGGGTCAGCCTCAGCTCCACCTGATGATAGCCTGACTGCGCCAAGGGGGACAGGTGACGGGAGGTGCAGAGAGGCAGACGCTTAAAGAAGCTTTACGCATTTGCCTATGCTAAGCACGTGGTGAGAGCTCGGAGTTTATGTCGCCAACAAAGCCGTTTTTATAATAATCATATGAACAGCAGGAAGATCTCAAAGGAACGACTATAAAATACCCTAACTATAAAATAAATAAAGTGATATGTATATGTATATATGTACAATTGTTTCTTAGTTCCAAGCTAAGGATATGCTTTTCCATTCTTTTGTCCCGCTTAAGCTTTCCCAATTGAATTACGACAATGCTGCGTGAGCTGAGGGAGAAAACAAAGATTCAAATAAATGCACAGCTAATTAAAATTGGTAAATTTATGCATGTGCCACAAAGAGAACGAGGGAGAGACGAGCAATTTGGCACGTTTATGTGACGCTCCCATAAGTATACTATGAAAATTTGCAACGGCAACAAAATGGTTGGAGCTTTGTTTACTTTGGCTGTAACTTTATTATGCTCGCCGCATTCGAGTGTCGCTGGCTTTGTGATAAAGACTATAAATCAGTTTGGATAATGTCAACATTGAAGGCAGCATCTACATCGCCATCACAGGGGCATGCAACCCTCAGTAGAGTTATTTTGTTTTCTTTTTTATATTTTAAGTGTTGATGACTTTCTGTATGTCGTCGGCAACGCTGTCTCCGTCAAAAGAGGAGTCAAAGCAGTTTGATGTGTTTTTAATACCATGGGGATTATCGGTCGGTAGCACTGAAAGATGTTGATGATTTTATGATGTTGTTGCTGCCATTGACAAATGATACATATAGTTGTCCCACAACGACACACAAAAGTGTTGACCCCGTCGTGGTGTTTGCTAATTAATTAGTTGTCTTTGTCAGTTACAAGCACATTGAAGCTGCACATCTTCAAATTTAATTAATCTTGGCCATGTGATGTTCAAGTTCAACCAAAGTACCAAAGTCCCTAACAACTTTTCAAGGCAATTTTGAGTAAACTACTTAGGCAACACCCATGCAAGGGCACACTCAACTTCCGCTTTATAAGCACAAATACCCCAGGCTCTACATTATGCCAAATGACAAGGAGTCACCATTAGGGGTGTGACAGCTGTGGCGCCACAGTATAGGCACTTCCTACCACTATCTGGAATAGAGATCTTAAGCGTTCTACGACCACACATTTAAGTACAAGTTCTATAAAAAGCAGAGCTAACTGGCAGTCACAGTTCTGCTCAGAGAATTAGCTTTGAACGGACACAATTACAGTGGCAGCCCCTCCCTCATATCCTCAATTCGCCATCAAACGAGTAGTTCGACTGTAGTGTGGGTATTTGTCTTTGTCTGACTTTCAATGTATAGTCGAAATATAAATAATGAATGGCAAACAAAGAATGACACAATATATAAAAACAAGCCTCGTGATGCATGTGTGACTGACAAAACAACACAGAAACAACAATCAATGATAACAAATAAATTGTTAAATGTAAATTTTGAAAATTTCAAATCAATAGTAAACAAATTATATATTAAATTTCTCTCGCATGTTATTAAGGCGAAGTGTAAATTTAATATTTGCCACAAAAAAACAACGCAGAATTGTTGTAAATTTAACCAATCCAAGCACATATCCTTCATATCCTGCGTATTAAAAGCACAACAGCAAGCCTCACGGCATTTCCTACTAAGCTGCGCTAAGAAGTATGCTACGCATTTTGCCAAAGATTCTATTGATGTTATCATTAAACAGAACAATTGCCAATGCTGCTTGTTTTATTTTTACAATTCACTTGAATTAATCTATTGTTAGGCAGCCCGAGCAGCTTATCTTTTGGGTGGAGCACACAAAAAGTACAAAGAGAATTTTTGGCGAGAGAAGCTTCTGGTAATATAAAGCACAATTGTAGCCATTCCTATAGTCGTCTTTTGAAAGTTCACATGACTTCAACTCGTGCTATGACAGTCCAAGCAGCTTACCTATTACGTAGGGCTCTTTAAAATCACAACACAATCCCTAAGCTACGCTGGGAAGTCCGCTACCCCCATTTTCTGCGTCCATAATTTTAATGCCGCACACAGATGTCCACAACGATAGCCACTGGCCACTGGTCACTGGCCACTGGTCACTGGCCACTATAGGACTTTATTTTTGTATTTCACGATTTCCCCTGATAAAAGGCGCTTGAAAAACGCTTCGTCTGTTGCTGGCAGTCGCAGCACTCAGCTGTTCCCTGAGTGCATGGGTATAAAATAAAAGAAATAAGCACTGGGAAGCCACGCGCATGGCGACATGACGACATGGCGACATCATGATGACTTGGTGACGTCGCATCGTGCCGATGACAATGTGTCGAGTTATGTGGTTACTACACTTGTGTAAAACTTTTGACAGGGATTCGAAACACTTCAGACGACAGGCTAAAGTGGCAAAACCAAAAAAAAAAAAAAAAAGATGAAAAGGCTGCACACGAACGTGAATTGGATTTTCATGGTGCAGAAGAGATTATTGATTTTATGCAATGCTAATTTACAATTTGTATGCAAATAAACGTAGAGGCAGCAGCTGAAGGGTGTCAGGTATCTCAATTGTCAATTTATTCAAGCTGAACTAACAAATAAATTCTTGCAGATGAGCCAAACTGGGCAAATATGTATCCGGTAACATGCCAAATAATTTCTGGTCTCCACTACTACGTATTATCTCCACATCTTTCAAGCTGTTGACACCCGTACCCACAAACATAGACTGAAATCCGCTATTATGCGCGAACAGTATATCTGTCTTCAAACTGCAAATATTATATAATATTAATATGAATTCAATTAATAGATTAATTGATTCATTGACACTTACGTATCGCCTATCATAAGCGTTGTCTCTGGGTTAATGAGACCACAACCGCAAGGCTCTTTAACCATCCATGGATTGGGTTTGCCCAGTATGAGAGGCTTTCGCCCACTAATCATTTTAATTGCCGCTATCATGGCACCAGCGCCGACAAGGACACGATTCTTGCCAATGGGATAGGCCCCATCTAAGCAGGTGCCCAAAAAGAGCACTCTCTGATTGAGTAAATATCCACAAGCTCGCATTATTTTCTGTACAGTAAATGTATCGTCCTTGGCGACGATAACAGCTCCGACATCTGGACTTAATTTCATTTTCTTTGCAAAGTCCACCATACTTAAATCCGATTTCTCCGTATCCACGATAAATGAACAAATGTCCACTTTGGCCAACTCATCCTTGATGCCCGCTTCTCCTACGATATACGCCTTCTTCTCAAATTTCTTACTAGCCAAATACTTGGCTATCGACATCGCCGATGTCAGCATACAACCATCTTGCACGTCAATGCCAAAATCATTGGCTTTCTTAACCAAAACGTCGCTAGTTACTGCTGAATTGTTAGTGACGACAAAAGTACGTCGTCCAGTCGACTTCAATAGATTAAAAGTCTCAGGTGCACTATCAATTGCCTTTTCAAAGTGCCAAAGGACACCATCTGCATCACAGATGATGGTCTCAAATGTGCTCAACCATTGTCGAACCCGTTGCTTGGGTAATTTGGTAAGATTGGTGCAGGTCTGCTTGAACATTGCTCGTTCACAATTTAAATAAATATTAAAGCTTAAAAGTATAATTTCCCATTTCTATAATTGCCAAATTTAAATGTTCTGACATCTTTCTTTCTGCCTACACGATTTTATGTAAAACGTAGGAAAAATAACTGGAAATCAGATGCAGAAACATTCGTTAATAATATATGGTTTAGAATAACGTATTCTGAGAAATGCAACAGTAAGCTAAACGTTGAAAGCTTCCAAATAGAACTTGGAAGATATATCATTTCTTTTATCAGATATATCATTTTATCTTTTGATTCCGAGCCCACGTTGCACCACGTTTGTGAAATAGATAACACTTATTAACAAGTTTATATTTGAATTATTTTATTTTGCTAAGATCTCTGTTGAATTCTCCAACTCTAACTTATACACCTCTAATTCTGTGCTGATAAACTATGTGAACTTAACTAAATATAATTTTGTTAATAATTGAGAACACTATTTAACCATTTCTGGATGGTAAAAACTTAAGCAAGTCAGATAGCTTAGGCACATAGAGATCTGGAACCTGCTGATACATCATTGGCTTGTGGGATTTCTGTGCCTTGGCGACGTCCTGCAAACTGTTGACACCTGTGCCCACAAGAAGAGTCTGAAAGCCGCAGTTGTAGCCAAACTGAATATCTGTGTAAATGCTGAAGACAGATTGAAATATGATAAATGAAATTCAATAAGGAGACTGTCTTACGTGTCGCCCACCATGAGTGTGCGTTCGGGCTTAATGATGCCGTCCCGTATGAGGTGTAAACAGATGTAGGGATTGGGTTTGCCGCAGGTGAAAGGCTTGCGCTTTGTTGCCGCCTCAATGGCAGCGACCATGACGCCAGCGCCAGGTGTAAAGCGACCTGGGGAAACGGGAAAGGAACGATCTCGATTGGTGGCCAGAAAGAGTACACGACGATCATTTAAATAGCAGCAGGCCTTAGACATCTTCAGCATATTAAATTTGCTATCCATGCCAACAGCAACAGCGCCCACATTATCGTCCAACTGCATCAGCTGTATGTGTTCCCGCAGGGAGGAACCCTGCATTGGCTCATCGCTAAATGGCAGCGTCTCAATGCCCACAGCCTTCAGCTCATCTGCCATGCCCTGCTCACCCACAATGAAAACCTTTTGCGTAAACTTACGCTCCTGCAAGTACCTTGCCAGAGCAATGGATGAAGACATTATCTCATTCGAATTTATGAGAAAACCCATCTTTTGCGCCTTATTGCACAGAACATTACATGATGTGGCCGAATGATTTGTGCAGATAAAGACATTCTTGCCCATCGCACGTAATGCATTAAAGGTCTCTGGAGTACCCTCGACGACTTCGTCCCGTTGCCAGAGCACTCCGTCCGCATCGAAGATGATCGTGTCAAACGTCTTCAGCCATTGTTGTATGCTAAACTTGTTCAATGCCAGCAATTGGCAAACTCCCTTCTTTATCGCAATACTAGGCATTACCAAAGTCATAACTGCAAAGGCACAATAATAATAATAGTTTATTAAATAATATTATTTTTGGTTTATATATGGAATATTAAGTATACGTGTTTCGAATTTATCTATACTCCAGTTTAATTTCAATACACAGTTAATATTACTTCGTCAAGTGACAATTTCAACAATAACAATAGCAAAAATATTCAAATGTCAAACTTTAAATATTTCATATTTCATAATCAAGCTTCAATTGGGTATTTTCTTGCTGACATTTTTCTGCTGAATGCTTAGATCAGACTTTTAAACAGCTGTTTAAAGTATATATGTTTGGTGTTGGGAAATATGCATTAATACAGTTAATAAGAAGTGGTCCATGGATCAGGAACAGGTTGCCTTGTGAAAAATGTGTTGCCTACTTTTAAGATGCATTTCTTATTCACATATTTTGGTAGCCTTTTCATTATAACTACCAATTAAGAAAATTGTCGACCTTTTTGCTAATCATTAATTAAGTTCATTAGGCAATTGCTCAGCAGAATGTCAACTCAAACTGAAATTCGTAAAAATATAAGGAAAATCTTAGAAGAAGTGTTAAAGTCATTTCAAAGTTAACGCTGCCGTAGCCGTTGCCGTTGCCGTTGACGTTGACATTGGTTTCCCAGGAGTCTGGACTGGCTAGGACTGCGACTGGTTGTCGCATTTAAATCACTGAACTTTGCACATTTGTTATTTGGACATTGCAGGCTAGAGGTTGAACAGAAACAGTAACGCCAACTTGCGGTCCTGTTGACGGGCCCCCGTTTGCAGACTCCCCTTTTGCAGTTGAACATCGAAGCGCAAGTTTTAATTGAGCGCAATGAAATAGGCAACTTGAAAGGCAAATCGTGAACACGGACTACGAGTTTTCTAGTATCCCGTGAACTGTTCAAATGGATGTCACCGTCA
Source organism: Drosophila funebris (assembly GCA_018901825.1). Lineage (NCBI taxonomy): Eukaryota > Metazoa > Arthropoda > Insecta > Diptera > Drosophilidae > Drosophila > Drosophila funebris. The sequence goes on from JAEIFK010000688.1 coordinate 7,303,989, forward strand.
GGCAAGGCAACACCCGTGGCGCCAATTAAAATGGCATTTGATTTTGTAGTTGTTATTGTTGTTCTTGGCAACATACAGCAGCAAGAAAAATGTTAGCGACAGATACTTAAGCTTGTCTAAAAGACGACAATTGCTCAGTCGCACCTTGGCATAAATTCATTAAAACTTGTTTGCCCAACGGCTATTTGGCTTTTGGCCTTGGTATGCGCATAAATCTAACGCAATTTAGCGGATTTCGTTTGTTCGTGTCAGAAAGCCAACAGCAATCCGGTCGAAAAGCATTTCCGCCACAAATTCTCTATATATATGAACGCAAATTAGCACACCACTTTTTAACGATCGTTAAACGGAAGTTCTTTTACGCGAAAGAGCCGCAAAAATGTTGGCCTAAATGGCCAAAGGGTGGGCTATTAAAAGTGAGCTAAATATGTAAATTGAAGCTCATTTTATATTATATTTATATTTACTATTGAATTTACTTCTTATTTGTAGCCTTTCTAATTATATTAATTTCATTTTATTTTCTTAAAAATTATTATTCCATTTACTTTAATTTTAATAATTTTATAGTGAATTAAATTAATATAAGTAAAGCGAGAAACAATTTAAAAGTTACTCAAATGTTTCAATTAAGTTTGTAAATTGCTTTCATTTGCTATTACTTTTATATTAGTTTTGCAATATGTCTATAAGGTGATTTAATAAAAAAAATCTCAGGCGACAAAGTGTCGTAAATTTAATTATTAAAGCAAAAGTTTTTTTTCCAACCTAGTGGTGTGGCTTTTCTGCAAAACTTTTTTATTGAGTTTACACGACGAAGTTAATTTCTTTGGCGCGTGTGGCGTTGTTCTCCTAGCCTAATTAATACCTTAAAGCGAAGAACCAAAAAACAACTTGTACTCCATTTATATGCTAATTACTGGATGGCAACTTAATTTAGGACACTTATAATCGCTGTCATTTACAGGATAAATTTAAAGTTTTTCATTTAAATGATTTCTGTGCCCAATGTGCCACTTGTGGCAATTGCCATTATCTGGCGACAGCAGGCGGCCAACACAATGGCAACAACTTTAAATTATCGAATGACTACGCATAAATCATGCACAGATACCATCATCAGCTGTCGGTTCCAAGTTGAGCAGAGCTTCAATTATTTGTGAATGAAAAGAATCGCAGTCTGGGACCGAGATTGCCTTTCCATTTCCTTCTGCCATTTTGATTGTACTGGCATTCGTCCTTTTGCTTGTTCTATTGCGTAATTCAAGTGATATCGAATGTAAACAATCTCTCAGAGTGTTTGCCGCATTGACTGATGTCCACTGTGAGGCATGGCTGCAATTTTGCAATTTTATTGCAAATCTTTCTTAGAATTAAAATGTTTTACAGTCAATAAATGCCAAAGTGTGCTCAGCTCCCTCAGCTGAGAGTTCCAATAACAATAAGGGAAATCTGTTTGCAAAAGGTAGATGCTTGTTAAATACTCTTATGCTGAATACAAGTCAACTATGATGTAAAGTTTCTAGGAAGAAGTATATTAATAAAGTAACTGTTATATTTGTTGAGCTTCATGCTGAATCGTTGTACCCTGTTAGGTAGTGTATATAAATGCCAGCACGTGCATAGCTAAGCCGAGCTAATGCCACTTTCGAAGCTTCACAAATGGTGCATGCAAAATACAAGTACAGCTACAGCTTCTCTGACGTTGCATTCCATGGGCGCACACTGCGTATGAGCAATGTCCATGGCAGAGCCTTTTTGGTCTGTGACATTTAGCATTAGATGTTTTGCTTCTACGGCTTAAATGTGCATACATTTACCACAAATTACAACACATTAAGAGCTCATAATTTATATTTGTACACATTAATTTAACAGCTGCAAAAAATTCTACAAAACGACGAACTTATCCACCTTAGATGAATAAATTTTATATGAACATGAATATAAAATGCTTGCCACTATGATGAAGTCCATTTTTCAAGGAAGTAAGGAATAAAAGAATTTTTAATATGATGAATATTCATTTCATGCACTTTATGCGTCGGCGGACTCAATCGATATCAGATTGCCAGCATAGTTGATGGATTATTGCATATTAAAATCTTATAATCGAATGTTCCACATAGTTTATGTAGTGAGCGAAAAAATGATTATATTCTCTACCTAACAAGAGTATTTCTATGCGGCTTAGCTGGCAAACCTATGAGACTTATTTGTTGCTGGCTTGCACAAAAGAAAATAATTGGTTTATTGCAAAACTGTATTCACATTTCAATTTGTGTTTATTTTTAATTTTTTTTATGCACTTATTATTTATTGCAAGTATGCAGTAAGCCACTTAAAGTACATAAATAGCAGTAATATAAATAGAGCAAAGAAAGGGGCAGAAACAAACTCGAGCAGGGAAAAAGAAAAGAATAAAACCAACAAATTCGTTCAACTTTGGCATCATTATGATATTTTTGCAATTTAATATGTATACAAAGTTAAATTAAACTAATTTTAGCACAGATAAACACTTAGTCATTTTGTTGGCTACATGACTGAAGGCCAGGTTTCAGCTTATCAAGCTCTGCTTTGAGAATATTTTATAGAGACACCAAAAGTATCTAGGGATACCTATGAGTCATTTGACAAGTTGATAAACAATTGCCAATGTGTGGAATCTGGAACGTTTAAGTTTTCGCAATTATTTTAAATATTTAAAGACACGAGTATTGTGCAATTAAAACCAGCCGCAACATGCAACGTCAATCAATGTAATTTATAACGTAGCTAAAACAAACTTTAAGCCGTAATTTCCGTTTTTGTGCAATGAGTGCAACCGCTTTAGCTTTGACGTTGGCTTTGGCTTTGGCTCCGGAACGGATCCATATCTGAATTCCGTAATTCTCCCTCTCGACTCATGTGTGTTTGCTTTTCTGTTTGCTGTTTTCAGTTTTCTGTTGGCATTGCCATTTGCATTCGTGTCCGCCGGCGACTGGGCGAGCAAACTGCCATTCGTTCATATCATAAATCATTTTAGCCGCATACACACATAGAGCAGGAGACCCAAGTGGGCAAGAGATGGTAGAAGATTGGCCAACAGACTGTGATTTAAAGGCTCGGCAAATGGCCGCAGTTGCAGCTTTTTTCTGTTTTTCTGTTTTATTTTCATCAGTCAGAGGAAATGCGTTAAATGGTCTTGGTCTTGGACGTCATGCTAGTCTCTATCTAATCAGCTCACCACATCGTCCCAGTTAGCTAACAAGGTTGGCTAACGTTTTAGCCACGGCCAACATTAATGACAATTTAATATAGCAAATTGTGCTCCTGTTGCGAATTGTTGCCTTGTCTTATTTAGCTTTCACTATTCGTGTTAGCCGCCGCAACATCCGCAGCCGCATTCACATCCGTAGCCACATCCGCCCCCTGCCCCCTGGAACCCCTGCTCCAACCAATCATCGTTAATCAATTAACTTTGGCGCTTTCAATATGATTGCTCACAAGTTTTTCTAAGTCAAGACTGCTTGTCCCCCTGCGAAGCGCCAATTTAATTAATGATCAAGTGTCAACAAAGAAGCGGAAGTAATCTTATATATAAATATATATATATTCGTATATATGTATGTATCATAGATTGCATATTGCGGAGTGTTGAATTTCATTTGGCTAAATCGTAATTGGCAACACGTGGACAACTTTTCGTCAAGACAACTAAGTGAGCGACTCCCCAAACTTAGAACAACTATGCATTGAGATAATCGTAATACTATTATTTACAGTTTGTTTTTCGTTTTTAGTTGATAAGGTCAGAGTGGCACAAACAGGCAAGATTATAAAAGCAACGCCTTAGGGTGACCATCCATGCGATAACTTAAGTTTCAATTTCTTTATTTCTGTTGCATCCATGTACTTGTCTACTTGTTACGCCTCTCTCTCTCTCTCTCTCTCTCTCTCTCTCTCTCTCTCTCTCTCGCGCTCTCTCTCTCTGCCTTTACTTGTACTTGTACTTATCTACTTGTTAAGCTCTCTCTCTCTGTCTCTCTCTGTCTTTACTTGTACTTGTCTACTTGTTACGCTCTCTCTCTCTCTCTCGCTTCCTCTCTCCCTCTTTTTAATACAAAATTGTGCGTAGATTGACAGTATGGCAACTCTAGGCTGACCAGCTGCGTATGACGTAATTATGTTTTCTTTAATGCTCCCTCTTTGATTTCTCCCATCTCACATCTTTCCACTTCTTTAATGTGCATAAAGTTTGTGAGAACTGAAAGTTTCAAGCAAATTGGAAGCACTCTACTTCTGGAATGACCATCGTTGCATACTTAGCAAAACTTGTCAGCGGATTCATAAGAAAAGTTGTGAGCAGGTTGACATACACCACATCTAGGGTGACCATACATACTATACTATTAGAGTGAGCATCGATTCATGTGTTAGAAAAGTAATGAGCAGATGAAAAGTGATTTTAGGGTGACCATCATAGCATATTTTAGGGGCGGAAAGAGTAGATTTAACTAACTGTGTCTGTAAGTTGGGTGCATTTGGAATGTAAAGCAGTAATTAACTTGTAAGGTGACCATAGTTACGCATTTTAATATGAGTAGAGTTACCACCATATCATAACTTTGGAGCAGCACCTAACATCTAGGGTGAAAATAACTTCATACTTTAAAATAATAAATAAACTAATGGCATTCTTTTCCAGGGTGACCATAACTAATTTACATTTGCCTTAAAGCCAAAGCACTCCCTTTACATACAGCAGAAGAAGAAACACCGAGTGCGGTTAATGTCATGTGATGCTTCACTTAAAACAAGTGACAAGCCAAGTGGGCAGTCCTTCCCCTCAACGCCCCCGCACATTTGTTGATCATTTTTCTTGTGAGTGGGCGCTGTTGCCAGGCATATTAATGGCGTCTTGATGGGACACCCAATGGAGGCGGTTGCATCCATCGGCAATGTTTCAGTGACTTAACCGGGACAATTTATGAGCTGAGTGCATTTATCTTGTAATTAAAAAATAGGAAAAACCCTTTAAATGCTGATTTATATGCAACTGCAAGTTGTGCGCCACAAGCATAGCATAGAGCTCTGCTTAATGTCACATATTTTATGACCCAATCTCTCGTATATATGTATGTATGTGCGCATATATTGACCTATAAAGCACTTAATATGCGCACAATAAATGTCAATCTGACAATAAGTTTATTGTATCACCACTTGAACTTTACTGTGGGCTCTTTATACGAGCTTTTCTATTATGTATGGCATGTTTCAGTTGCTATAATTGAGTTTAAACTTAATAACTAGATGTTGGTAGCGCTTGTGCAGCAAGTTGGCAGCCCACTTGAGCAGTGCTATTACATAAGCCAAGCATAACAGGCTAACAAATGTGTAAAGCGTTTATTTACTTCACTCAGCTTATTAGAAAGCTGCGTCCAAATATCCTTTAGTTAATTTTAATGTTAAGTTAACTTGAATGTCCGCAAACTTGCCACCAAAAAACACTGTGCAACATCATGTGGCCAGACAAAATTCCTAATGCACTCACCACTTAATTGTGCCATAAATTAAGAGCACTTTATTTGGACAACGAGTTGGCCACAGTAAGGCCAAAGCCACTCAGCAACCACAACACAAGCCAAGTTAGTTTGAAATTGCTGTCGGCTGCAGATTGTAAGATTAAATTTTTGGGCATATCAAATGTCAATTTCCGGGAAACTTTATTAATCAATTTGTTCATAGTATTTCGGGGAAATCGAATGTTGTGAATCAAAACTTTTAAACCATTTACAAATAATTTATAAATTTTTATTTTCTGATTGATTAAGTCAAAATTTGTTACAAATATTTGCCAGCTACATTTTTGCATTTCAAACTGATTTTAATTAAAAAGGTTTATGTCACAAAAAAATACATATGTTAATTTGAAAATTATTCGAATTCAAGATACTCTTTATACTGTAAATGAAAATATGAAAATATTTTAAATAGTGGATAGCTGTTAATATTTATAATATTATTCATTTGTTACTAAAGTTAGATAATTCTTCATGACTTAACTTATAACTTATAAACTTAATATACTTGATTTGCAATAAATTCTATAATTACAGGGTATTTGCATCTGTTTTATCCCCATTTGCCATTTGTTGCTGTTCTACATTTTCGAGATACAAATTGTTGAATACTTAATTAAAAAATTGTATTTGTTTCAGTTGGACACGCAAAGCAACTGGAAAAAATGACCAAACAGCAAAAGTTTTGCTGGGAACAGCAGAAGCACCACCCACACCAGCAGCCACTGAACCACCAACCAGCATCCACCCACATAACCAGTGGTGCACATAATTAACAAAGTTTGCATATAACAAAAAGCATTGTCGGAATTGTATCAAGCTCTTAATGTATTGCCCAACTTCTTGGGAGACTTCATTCTGGCGAAATGAAACAAAACACTCGTATGGCTTAGCAACAAATTAATGAGCACAATGAACAGTTGGCAAAGTTGGCCAAAAAAAAAAAACTACTCAAGTTGCAGGCTAATGCATTTTAACAACTTTATAAGTTGTCTCAGCTTCTTAAGTTGCTTAAGTTTTTGGTTATAAGAGCACAGGTGATAGCTCTACTAAAAGGAACACAGCCAACAGTTTAACAACTGATTAAAAATTCTTTAAAACGTTGTCAGCTCGAAAAACTTGGTCGCAGTTTGCCGCACAGAAAGAACATTTTTAATTTGCATATTCGAAATGTTCTGGCCATGGAACTGCAAGTTGTGCATCAGCGGGAGCTCATTTAATCAGAAGTTAGGCACAACAGAAGCAGACACCTACAGAGGACAGAGGCTGAGAGAAAGAGTGGGAAAGAGAGAGAGAGAGAGAGAGAGACACCCACCGGTACATTGAGAGTGACAAACTAGATGACGCAGAAAATTAAAAACCGAACTGTTGATGTCAAATGGCTGGGATCCAGAGCTCGACGCACACCCAAGCTACAAAAACAACAAAAGGACAACATGTGCATTGAACTAATGAAACCTACAGGCGCTGAAATGCCACGCCTCCCAGCGTTGCCCAGACCTCCTGCTGATGTGTACTGCCAAAGGGTTATTCAGATGAACAAACCTGAATTTGAGTGAGTGTATGTGTGCATATTTGTGTGTGCGTGTGTGAATGGTGTGTGTGTGCATAAGCAAAATATCGACTAAGTTTCTGATATCTCGCCCAACACTTGCTCATTTGCAACCAGAATATTGCCCATTGACCTTAGATTCTGGATGCACTATACGACAGTAAACATTTCCTCGGGAACGGACTCCCCTTTCAATTGATAGATATTTCATATTGAAATATAACTTCAACATAATAACTTGTCTAGAGTGCCTTAAATGGCATTCGATAAATACATAAATCATAGGCTCTCGTCATGCCCTATGGCTGTATTCTTATTTACATAAAGCGTATTAGGCGCCCCTTTGCTGCGCTAAACCGCTCCTGCCACAGACTCTATTCGGTTGCACGCAGCGTAACTCGTAACTCTGTGTTTACAGTTTATGACAATTTGCTATACTATAGCACGATACAGTTTACTCTTGTACATTTTAAGCCGCGCTACTTATGGGGCTTATCGACTTTTAAGGTTTCCAAATCGAGCACTGTAATTGCTCTATGTTTCGAAGTGCAGCTTAAGTAATCGGAAAACTCAAACAAAGCTGCTTACAATTTTCATTCAAAGTCATTAACTCATGCCTAAAAGTTATTTTTAATTGCGCTACAGTAAAAAAAGTCTCTTTCAATAAATATTATGAGCTTTTATTGGCTCTGACATAAGAAAAATGTGGCCCAAACAATATCAAATTTTTTTTATTAAACTTTATATGACAGAAATCAACTTGACCGTTATCATGAAGTCCGCCTAAAAGGGTTTAAAAACTGCCAATAATAATTATATAAATATATCTATATATATATCCAAACCGTTGACCGGCATCAAACTATGGGGCAGTTAAGCCTGTGGGAATAAAAATTAATATAAATAAATTTGTACATTGATGATTCTGAGAATCGCTGAGCAACCACAAATAATATGTACACTTTAATATTTGGTAAAAACGAAAGAACTATTTGTAAATCAAATGAAATAAACCAATATATGGAAACTTAATTTATATATTATCTAATATTTTCATAATCCTCAGCTCAACTTTGATTGTTGCTTGTTTGACAAAAATAGTTTTCTAGCTTTTTGTATGCTTAAATTTTCGAAAAAACTTTATTGTTAAATTGTCTTATTGATTTTCATGGTATTTTCACTCACATTTCCTTTTCCTTTATCAATTTCAATTACACTTGTTTTTATTTCAATTCTGCTTCAATATCTCAGTTATTTTATAGCAATTGTCTAGCTTTAGCTCTATCTCTCTCTCTCTCTCTCTCTCTCTCTCTCTCTCTCTCTCTCTCTCTCTCTCTCTCTCTCTCTCTCTCTCTCTCTCTCTCTCTCTCTCTCTCTCTCTGTCTCTTTCTCACTTGCTGTCTCTATCTTTTGTGCACTGCACTGTAAAATGCTCATGTGATTGCATTGTTGTCTTAGATTCAATTTAAAGATTATATTTGCTTGACCGTGGCATAACATTGATTGTGCTGACAATTCACTTGAGCTAAGAGTGTGCTTAGGGCCAAAATGCAACTGTCCACTTGTCCGCTTGTTCACTTATCAAATTGTCATTAAATGGCAATTAGTCTGGTCTCTGTAGAGCAAGCTGATTGGGGGATTTCTTGTCCCTATTCAGTGGTCATCAATTCACCGAACAAACTTTGATGCGGAAACAAGCTTTTACTTTGACGGGACTTGCTGACAGCTGGTATTCTTCCGCTGTCCCCTCAAGCCCCCCTAACAAACAGTCATCCCCTTTCTTGACATTGCTTGTGCTTTTTTTTCAGGAAATGAGTAAAAATGAAATTGACTTAAGCACAGCTTTTCGTCAAGCCACCGTCCATTAGGCATGTCCAAGACTTAGTGGCCAAGTCATTGACACTGTCATTGTTGCTGTTGCTGTTATTGTGGTTGTTGTTGCTACTATGGCCAGTCGCATTGAGTGGAAAGACAGCTCTGCTGTTAAGTAAATCAGCTTAGTTGATTTAACTTGATGGCAACTTCCTCGAAATCCGCGGGGTCCGTCAAAACTTGTAAAGCCAAAGCCATCCGCCTTGTTGCTGTGTGGCATGCAACCAACCAGAAGATGAAGCTATGTTTTTTATGACCAAATTGCCACAGGCAATGGCAACAAGAACATGTCCCTTTTCTTTCCTTCTTTGCATAAGTCCAAGTATATTTAACAACGAAACGTTTATATATATATGAAAGTCAAATTTGCATACACCCCAAATAACATGACAGATCTATTGCGAAGGCTATTTTTAGTTTTGCTCAAAAGTGGCAACAGACGTGCAACTTAAGGTCAACTCACTTAAGCTGTGACGCTGCTAAAAACAAACTACTAGAGTGGGTCCGACTGCCATTTACATAGCAGCTAACATTAAGTTAATCTAATATATAAACCAATATAGTAAATTAAATGTATTATTAATAATAATAAACAGAAATAAACTGAATTTATATATGCTTAAGCACACTTTATAGATTCTTTTGTCTGTACCATACATTTGCACAATTCTGTAGCACGCTGTTTGACATTATCCATGTGCACAGGGTATACATAGTATAGCAAATAAACCAGCAAAATAGTTCCACAAGCCACAACCAACCAAGCCAAAAAATTACATACAAGTATAAGCTATGCTGTGCAACTATGAATATAGATATGTGTGTGGGTGGGAGTGTGCACATGAGTGTGGCCACTTGCATGTGTGTGTGTGTGTGTGTGTGTGTGTGCGTGTGGGTGTAAGTGTTTGTGCATTGCTGAGCACTTTTCTTGAGTTATGAACACTTTTCCCGTGGCGCACTGCAAAAGTTCAACAACAATTTCATTTTGCATTGAAAACATGTGAGCTTATATCATTTACTGCTCACTATCATTCAAATGGTTTGCAAAGTGACTGATTCAATATAGACAATTGAAAGTAATTGTTAGTCCTGAATGCCTTGCAGATACCCTGTAAAATATCACTAAGCACATACATGCAGTTTTGTGTGCATTCTAAAGAGATTAAATGTTGCACAGTGGAAGTAAATTTGATCAAGAATTCAAAACTCAATCAGAGGAGGGCACAGATTCAGTTAAGGTTGCTGTCTCTCATTAAAGGCGGCCTTAAACGTAGCCATTTTCCGTGGGAATAGCATTTCTGGCTAATTGAAGTTTGCATTTGGCAAATTGATAGACACGTACATCGGAAACTGCAACTGTGAGCCATGGGAGATATCGATTAAAAAGTTGATTACCAAGACTACATTTTGGTAGCTATCAAACACAGAGTGAATACTCAAACATTTCAAAGGACTTCCTAACTCTTCTTGCTAATTAGCAGTTATATTTTAATATTATTCAAGTGGAATTATAACTGTTGAAGGCAGCAGGAGCTGTTCCATTACATGGAGCCAACTGCGTGAACTTTGAGCGAATGCGCGCTTAAACCATTTGGGAATTATAAGTGCAGACACAGACGTAGACTTTAACATTCTTTATGGCTAAAACGCGTACTTAATTATTATGCTGCCAGTCGTTATCTTATTATGCAGCGAGTTGTTTTAAGGCTTAGGAAACTTCTTTACCTTTAACTCCAGCTCCAAATCCAACTACAACTACAACTACAGTATGAGCTGGCTTCTGCCCACACTGCCACATACACACCCACACACCCACACACACACACACACACTGCCACCCACAGCGGTCCCACACATACACAAGCTATACAATTTCTCCCACAATACGTGACCATTTACATGCTTGCCAAGTCCTTATTATTATTATTTTTATTATTATTGTTGTCTTTGGGGGAGTTGTTGTTCTTCGAGGGGAATAATGGAAAATGGAAAATGTGGAGCAGAGCGAAGAGTCGAAAGAAACGAAAAAGTGGTTTGTGTTTACGGTTGAAGTATCTTTTGTATTATTGGCAAGCGCAACTTAACCACTGCAGTTAGACAGGTTGAGTGCAGCGACTGCAGCTGAGTTTTTGAGTGCGTGGGTAAAATATAAAGAAATGAAAGGGAAATGGAAATGGAAATGGCGTTAGTGCCAAGGCCAGTAAAGGTTATGGGCCAAACAAAGAATGCTTTGACATTTCTTTCTATATACATACATATATTTTGGCCATTTCTGTGGATTTATGCAGCATTTTTTATGAAGCTCCATTTGTCAGAGACGCAGACATCCAGAACCCTTGAACAGCCAAGGAAAAGCAGCCTGAGGAAAATGTAAAGCAAAGCCAGAGAAAATGTATTCGTGTTGCTGTTGTTTTCGATGTTATTGTTGTTGTTGTTCTTGTTGTTATACATGTATCTGAGCTGAGTTGATGACATGGACAACAAATCGTAAATTCGATAACGGAAATTAGAAGGGAAAGGCATTCAAATTGAACGATGCAAAAAACAAACCAGGCACAGTGGTAAAATATTCATTATCAGTAGATGCAAAAAGGTTATTAATTATGTAATTAATAAAATAAAGGTTGGTCAACAAAAAACAAAAAGAAATAAAAGGAAATAAGGCAAGCAGAGTGATAAGATCATAATTATTTATAGAGAAACAAACAATTCTTGAATATTAAATTACGTTAAAGTTTATGGACAACACACACAGTGGTAAAAATATATTAATTTTCGATTAAAAAATGTTATTGGCTAAAAAATTCAACTATTCTTAAATATTTAATTAAAAATAATTATATTCAGTATATATGTGGACGACATTAAGTCTCGTTTAAAATAGTTTAAAACAATTTAAAGTGCTGTCTTTAAACCAATTTCGGATTAAGTTTGGTGAGAGCTGAACGATATTTGAAAAGCTAAATTAAACCCTGACAGATATTTGACATTCATTCTAGTCTCTGTCGTATTTGTGGGACATGTAATTGAAAATTTAAAAATCCAATTAAAATGGAAAATGAGAACAAACGACTGTTGTGACCGTAGATTTTCCACTGTGCACGCGATTGAAGAGGTTTAGGCACTCGTACTTTTACACGATATATCTACATATAGATAAATGGGCTTATAAATGTATGGTGTGTATGTGTGTGATTGTTGTGTTGAGTGTGTTGTATATGTTGTATGTTGTGCGTGCGCATTGGAATTTAATTCAGCAATGAAAAAGGAAATTTCACACATTCGATTGAGTATTACGGTCATGTGGGGAGTTGTGTCCATGATTTGAATGGGGGCTTAGGCGTGCAAATCGGCACAGCTCTTTATCGAAATTGAAAAGGAGATAGAACATTGCGGACTAGTGGAATGTACGATATGTAATTTGTTGTTTTCTTCTGTTTTTAGATGTTATTTCAGTTTCTACTCCGGTTTCGGCTTCCGTTTCGACAAGGGATTTGGCAATTTGTGGCGTGCCAAGCCATAAATTGATTAGCTACCAATTTATACGTTTCGATGAAGCAAAACTCACACAGATCAAGGATGATGATAACAAACAAGTCACGTAGTTTCCACTGGCTAAATAACTTGATTATTATGAAAAATTAATTATACGCAACGTGCACGTAGTCTAGACTTTTCATTCGCATTGTGTGAACATTTAATTTCAGCTTTAAATCAATATTTAATATGAGTAACACTTTCCAGAATTTCTCTTTATCTATCTATAATTAAAATCTATGTTGGCCAGACCTTGTCTTTACTTGTAGATTAAAAACCATGACAATTAAAACTTTATTTATGTGAAGCAAGTGCAGCAAACAGATTGCACTAGGATGCACAATTGCCTAGTGACAGCCTTGCAAACTACTTAGTGCGGACTGTGGACAGTGGACATATTGCAACATATTTCAACAATCATTTTCACCTCATAATTCATTTCGCAAAGTGAGAAAAGGGATTATGCTTTCTTTCGTTTCCACATCTGTATTTTATTCTCAATGTAAAATCACAAAAATTTTCAAACTTTTTAGCGAAACTGAATGTGAGAATGTGCTAAACTGAACAGGAATATTTCGACTCTCTTTTCTTAGCAACGCAATTAAAGGCAAAATGGTATTTTAATCATAAATGAATGAAAACTATTTAATTAAACTAAGCAGGCAGCATTGGCTCAAAGGCTAAGTAAAATGCAGTGCAGACAGGATATGGGAAATAGCAGGACGAGGGGAAAGGACATTGAGATTCAGCGCAACAAAGGACACTTGTCGTTAAATTTAACAACTTTGGTAATTACAAAATAGTTTCGTTACAGAGGCCCAATATATGTATACGAAAGCATAGTTAAGTGGCGGGCGTATTGGCAATAACACACACCTAAAACATGCTTATACACACAGAGAAATAGAAAGAGTCAGTGCGAGAGTGAAAGAGAGGGAGAGAGGGACACGTATTCACGTGAACACCTATGGAATGCCTTACAGATTTTATTGAGACATTATCAGGCGAAACAAATGGGGCACAATTTGCAGCAATGCTGCCGTCTTTTATGGTCTCCATCCACAACGAAGGCGTAACGAAATGGCCAAAAGGGGGCGTGGCGTTGGCTGGATGTCCATCCATAGTTTTGCCCCGTAGCGTTTTATATAATAAATTTGCGATGGATATATATGTATGAGCGATAACCGTGCGTATACGCAATGTATTTGCGACATTTCAACGTTTCGATGTTGTCGGTATTTTGGCTTTTGTTTCTCCCCCATTTTTATGGGCCATAACCGACGACATCGACAGGCGAATGACAGATATTTCTTTTGTTTTCCTAATCCTGTGCAATGACTAGATAAATTCCCTTTGGTTTTTATTCGTTAATTCGCCAGCTTAATTAATTGCGGTCGGGAATGCAAATTAAATAAAAATCAAAATACATTATAACTTTACCACACATTTATATTGCTGGCAGCTCAAGCGATGTAGGCAGATGCGGCATTTGTTTTCGCAGACCAAAGGGAAATAATAACGAATACATAAATAAACATTTGCCACAGGCAAACAAAAAATATTCGCTGCAGAGAGGGAAGTGTGAAATTGGCGGTATTTTTTTCACCAGCAGAAATATCATCCACAGAGATGAGGACGATGTGCTGCTATGACTACGGCCAAAAGCCGACGACTTGTTCTGTTTATTCAAAATAAATTTGAAGCACTCAATAAAATATTAGTACCGATCAAGGGAAGTGGCATAGAAATATGAAAGCCGCTTTAGACGTACAACAAAACAGACAAAATGTTTAATTTGTCAAAGAACCTTGGGCAGATTGATTGTTGTGAGGTAAGAATAAGGCAAATGTTAAGCTGCGGACAAATTAAATGAAACAAATACAACAAAGTCTTAAAGGAAATTTAACAAACAGCCAACACATTGTATATAACTTTCAGAATTACAATAATCGAATTTTAAATTGCCGCTTAAAGTCAATGGGCTTTTCCAACACTGTAAGTAAACTAAAATTATCGATAGGAACAGCTGATAACAGCTGTTACCGTTCAATCGCCTCTTCAAACTGAACAAAAAACTCTAAAAAACGAGCAACATTTGAAAAAAAGCGGGAATAAAATCCCAGATACTGATAATTCATCGAAACCAAACTATTCTTAGTCAAGCTTTAGACTCTGTACATCTTCTTAAACAATACACACATTTTCACATTAATATTTATTCATATAACTACTTAGACTTATGTTATGAATTCTAAATTCTAATATTAAATAGTATATGTGGCTATTACTTATTCTATCATATTATTGCTTTTTTTGATAAATAGGTGTTCTTTATTTTTGCTGCAGTTGGGATTGGTTTTCAAGTGGCTTAGCCGCTTAGATGTCGCCTTATAGACACGGTTTTTAGCTTTCAAGAAAGCTTCACGAACAATCTTTGTATGATCGGCGATTGTGAAACCCTCCGTTCTTTGAGATTCTATTAAAATGAAAATACATTTTAATAATATAAAAAATATAAATTAAACATTTAACAATTACCATATAAAGCCATGTTCAAATTATTATAGTTGCTTAGCCCAATTTTCGCACCGATTCCAGCGTAATTCATTTCCATTAAAAGACCTGTCTCAAAGAAGCGTCCAATGTGTTTAACAAGCCCATGTGGTTTTAGAATAGTCTTGAACATATCGATCTGCATTTAAAAATATGAACAATTGAATTGTTATCTAAATGAATATAGCAATAAATTATAACTTACATATTTGTTTCGGTTATTTGCGATCTTTTCATCGACTGCTTCCAAACCTTTTACATCCTTTATAGGAAAATCATTTATCTGCTCCACGCCAGAAATATTTTCACAGATTTTATCAACGCGTGCCAAAATCTTGGAGTTTAAATTAAGGAGGAAGTCCACTTTGCGCTCCAGACTGCCCAAGCGTTCAATGATGTTGCGTTGATCATTTGGTCCCATGTCCATGTTATAAAGAATGCGTTGATGTTCCTCAACCAATTCCTGACCGTCAACCAGGCCGAATACCTCCTCTTCCTCGCTTGGCAAGATATCCTTAGGCATGATATCGGGACAGACTTCATGCTTAACTACAACATTCTCATCAATGTCGAGTGGATCATCATAATCATCCATTAACATTTTACCCTTTTCAGGAACACGGCGTGCATTACGTTGTAAACGGTTACTTCCACTCATAATTTGTTTATTATATGTTTTCTGCTGGGATTTCCACTGATTTTTTAAATCTTTTTATAATAATGAATTGAAAATTAATTTAATGTAAGCAAGCGTAAGAAATGTACATACAAAGATAACACATATGCTGCCTCGCTTTATTGGTAACAGTTCTTTAATCCTTCACGTAATTATTTGATATTTATAGCATTTACAGCATTGGTTTTGCTTATTAAATCGGACTATTAAAATTAATAAAAATTGTTTGGGCTTTTGTTTTGCTCAGTTTCACAGCTGTATATTTATAATTGTCCGATAAGTTGTGGTGGTCAGTCGATAAATGTTAATATGGATGTGTTGCTATGCAAGTTGCAGTGTGGTAAAAATGTTGTCAGCACGTTTATATTCTACCTGTCGTTTATTTTCAACAAATTTGACTACAAATGCCGTGAATAAAAATGCAGTGGGTGGCAAAAGCCTTGTCGACAGCATAGCAATCACTAAAAATGGTAAAACTATTGTTGCATGGCATCCTGACACTCCATTTCCTTACGAGCATACAAAGCCGCTGCCGGAGTTCGTTGAGAAGCAGTCCTCAGATGTTATAAAGGAAACAGCGCTACAGTCGGCAATGAGTGCATTTAAAAACAAGCATCCAGAGGTGGCACGTGAGGAACTGATGAAGTTGACACACACTACGAAGCATCGTTGGTTCCCACGAGCACGCGACAAGAAGGCCAAGAAAACGCCAATGGACCGGCCTTACTTGTAAATACTGGATTACATAAGTGCTTTTTTATAGGCAATAAATTAATGTTTATATATTAAACTAATTGAGTCTTTTGACTAAAATGTTGTGTTTGGCGGGGGACTACTATTATATATTATGTTTAGTATAGCAACCATGATTTAACCAATCATAAATTTGTTTAAAAAAAAGTAGTAAAAGCCACAACAAGAACAGCTGACTTACTATTACTTGAGTAGCATGACCATTATGAGTATAACATAGCCTATTAAGATTGGAAACAACTTGATAATTTTTGTTTTTAATTCGGTACTTTTTCCCCAAGATCAGGTTGCATCTACGGGTGCCCCTTACAGTACAAAAGTACCCAAACAGCTAAGCTTTTTATTTATGGGTACATTGAATCACTTTTTTTAAAATTGTGTGGTTTTCAATTTGAATAAAGTTGTTTACTTGGTTGTACGACAGATAAATGCTTATATGCAGGTTAAATTTAGAGAACAAAGAATATTAAAATAACATTAATAATTATTATTATTATGTCTACACTATGTCTACAGTTGTTTTTAAAAATCATTGAAATGCGGGACGCTTTAAAATTGTCCCATTCATTACATTTATGTTAAATATTCTGTTAAAACATATGTATACTTAACATTCTGTTATGGCTTCGAAAAACTTCTCTCATTTTCTTGATTGTCATCTCTCTTTCGTTTTCAATATAGCTGTAACTTTCAAAGCGAACGGACGTTTTACGGAAAGTTTGTTTGGCAAAAGTGGGAGTGGAGAGCAAAGAAAGTTGTGAGAATACAAAAATCACAAAAGTGCAGTGCATTTCTGGTGCTGTATTAGTGAATGTGTGTGTGTATGTATGTAAGCTGAGGAAGAGAGTGATTTTCATTAACTGAATTGGAAATATTGACAAAAGGAGAAGCTAAGAAACATTCATAAATAGGAAGAACTGACAATAGACAATATGTCCACTGTAGAATCGTCTAGTTCAGCGGTGCAGCAGCCACCCTCGTCTACATTGCCAATGCTTGGTGACAACCAGGTGACCACCATGCAATTGCAAATGCAAGCCTCAACGTCATCGGCGGGGGGCAGTAGTAGCATGTCGGTGGGCGTACCATTAGATACGCAGAGCAGCGGCGAGCCGCCAGCTAAAAAGCAAATGCTTGATCCGAATATAGCTTCCTCCTCGTCGAGCTCGTTGTCGGGCGGCGGGGGGCGGTGGACCAGCTGGAACTGGAACCGGAACTAACGAGAAGCTTGCCTATCGCATCTCGACTGCTCTTTGCTGTGCCGTGTGTTTGGATCTACCCAAAACGGCCATGTATCAGGTGAGTTAATTGAAGCATGCCCACGAAGATGTCTTACTTCAATTTCTTTTAAATTAATTTAAAGTATATGCATAAAGAGGCAAACGCATGTATGTATTTTGTATATACATACATACGTGCTCTTTATGCTTGAGTGTGTGTTTGTGACAATTCTCTGTATACAAAACAAATCGAGCAAAAGCAAACGCAAACTCAGCTGTAAGCAACAGCCACTCCCACACCGCGCACCACTGCCTCCCCGATAAGCGTAGCGCACACAGCTGGCCTCGCCAGAGCGAGCGAGAGCGGGCGGCCCAAAGCAGAACAGCAAAAGGAACAAAATAATTAATGAAAACGGAGTATTTTTTTTTTGCTTGTCTTGGCTATGGTTACGCTTGCAAATGCCCGCTACGTTTGCCTTGAAAATATGACAATGCCAGGCACTTGCGGCACCTACCCCCCTAGCTCCCTCCCACCCTGTGATCGTATTGTAAGTATGTAGACATATATAGCGCACTCGCTCGCACGCATTGATGTTACATAGGTAGCATGCAGTTCTCGCGTTGCTACTGCACTTCTATTGCGTTTTAGGTGAGCAAACCAAAGCAACCCTGCTTAATTTCTATGCTCACCCCACTGACCCCCAACCTTGCAACTATCTGCGCAGTTACATTTTACTGTAACACTCTTTTAACAGCTTAAATTGCTGTCGTTTTCCGCTGTTGCGTCATAAGTTTCAAGTGCGATGTGCATTCCTTACTGGATTTACATGCATATGTACATACTTAAGACAGTATATGTGTGTATCTGTATCTTGGGAAAACTGCGAATGCCTCACAGAGATGCGTTATTTACATATTGTGAAATGAGAGCCGTTATGTATTCTTGTTCGTGGCCTATTTTTAGCAGTTTGCCCGTACGACCTCCGCAGCGGCGCCATCGTCGTCGTTGTCATTGCCGCTACCCTCGACCAGCCCCGCCCGCAATCAAAAAATAAAAATGCTAACAACGCAATGTCAGTGTTTGTTTGCTTTGTTCGCATACATATTCACACGACCAATTGTCTGTCTACCAGTCTGTCATTTCCTCTTTCATTCAATTCGCTTTTAGGCCATATACAGCCAAATGTATATGTACATGCATGTATGTGTGTATATAACATTTTTCTTCTAACATTCATTGATGCACACGTTCGTCATCAATTTTGTTGCTTAAGTTGGCAGCTTTATTTGTCAATTAAATAATTTATAGAGCCAATTTATAAACAATTAACACTTTACGTAATATACTTTACTTTACTATATACATGAATTCGTACGCATATGTACAAATATTCGTATATATCTTTATTCTTGTTGATTTCTACATTTGCTTTCTAAACCTTTTCGCTCACATTGCCTTTTCCAATAGTGCTGCGTTGCGTTTGACTTTCTTTCCTTCTCTTTCTATCTCTGGCTCATTCTTAGTCTCTCTTTTGCGTCCCTATGTCTTTAACTAACACACTCACATACATGCCATTATAGTTAAATATAACTGCGTCACAGCTTTGACCCAGCTACAAATATTTGATGTTCAATATATTATACTGAAACATTGAAGATTGAGATATATTTTAACAACTTATTATATATTTATAAATTAAGCAATGGTTAATTTTGCATTTGCATACATATCTCTCCACACAAAATACACACATATGTACATGGGTTCTTTCCACTCTCGTTTGTCCAAATTCACGCTCTCTGTTATTGTTTTGCTTTTGCTGCCAGTTGCTCTCTCCCCTTCCATGCTAGTGTCAACAATCGTATTGTCCCGCTCGCACTCAAACACGGAACGCGTATAGTAACATGGTCAGCTGTTTGTGGGCAAAGGAAAACCCATTGTGCTCAAAATGAAAAACATGACAAAAATACTACGCACTTTGAAAGTTTTCCATCGCATTTAATTGGCAACGATTGGCATGGTTATTAGTAAGTTTGTATATGTACTTAAGTATGTGTGCAAGGGCAGCACTTAAGATTTGTTATGCGCAGGTTGTTATTGTTGTGATTTGCAGCGAACTGTAATCTCTAAGACAAACTCGTTTTACCAGTTTGGGCCAATACCTGAAACCTGTAAACTCTATCGTGTTTGTGTTTATTCCTTTTACCTAAGCCACTATGACGCTGTTGTGGTTGTTCTTATCTGTTTTGTATCCACCAGCCACTGTTCTTTTGCTGCTTCTCTTTGCTATTGACATGGCTACTTACACATACATTCTCTCTATCTCACACACACACAAACACACACTCGTGTATGCATACATATGAGCGTGTGTGCATACTATCTACCAAAACATCATCAGCTGGTTTTGTTTTGTCTGCCGCGTGAGTATCTTTTAAAATGGGGAGCATAAAAGCAAACGAAACGAGCGACAAACAGAGTAAAAACAAGTTCAGAATTATTTTTTTTTTTTATAGGTGAGGTTTGTTTAAACAATTGTCACAGCTACATATCGGTTATTGTAGGTCATAAATAGCGCTTGCAGTGTTGCCTAATATTAAATGCTGGAGCGACATTTTGAAGTTCATTCAACTTGAAAGAGAATGGAATGGAAATGGGATTTGGGGTGCAAGTTACACATACACATGCATCTAAAGAGACATGTATGTATTTCTGTCTACAAATTGCCTGAGATGGCTGACAGCAAATAACAGACGTGCTCTTATCTTTGGAATAGAGAGATATTTACTTATATACACACACTTATGTGTGCATCTGTGTGTGCATGTATTGGGCATAACGCACATGTCACTCCGTAAATAGAAATTTCAAAATGCAGGCAAAGAGACCAAACAAACAGCAGCCGCAGCCCGAAAAATGCGTTTTTATCACGCTTCGGCGACGATAATTAACGAAGCGACTCGTCGCCCGCATTCTTTGCAAAAAAAAAGAGAAAAAAATGAAAAACCATAATGGGAATTACCAGCGGGGCAGTCCAGACTTGACCTTTGTTTCGGCTTATCTTTCAATTGAATGGAAACTCTTATCTATCCTAAAATTATTATCAACTGTCTTTTCAATCATTCATTAAAGCAACATGCATTTCAAATATACTTTCCAACAATTGGCTGAATTAAGATAAAAAAAATCTTTACTTATTTTATGATTTGTGATAATCATGGAGTTCATTAATCGCTCCATTCAGCCTATGATTCATCTATAACCTTTCAATCTATCTTAACTATCTCTATCTCTTTAATGATTAATCTAGTTAAGACAATTAAATACTACATTGAAAACAAAACTTATTACCAATTTAGCTAACTTTTGTAAGCACACACGTACACTCCAAACACCGTTAAACACACACACACACACACAAACACACACACATAGACAGACACTAGTATTGTAATTATTAACTATTACTGCTAAGTATTTAAACCCAATTTAATAATCAGGCAGTAGCTGTAAAATGTTGAATTATCCTTGAATTGTACAAATAGAGAAAATAAAATATGAAAAGAAATATGAACCTCAAAGAAACTGATATCAATAAATTTTGCAGGCAATGCAAATTGATTAATTCAAAACTAAATACAAAATAAGCGTTTTTATTTACAACAAGGTTATTAAGGAGCCCACAGGAACCCATCATCAAAGAGCTAAGCACACAATTTACACCTACACAAAACCACTGCCTCTCCATCCATTTCAGATAATTTCACACCTCCAATCCAGAATTCCCTTAATCACAACAACAACAACAACATACATATTCCCCTCCGTTTCGACCCTCGCATACATATGAATCCACATCCATTTCACGAATTTTCCTCATACATTCTCAACTTTGCAAAAGGCGTATTTTGACTAATAGCAACTTTTTCTTCTTTTTTTCTTTAATTGCAGGTTTATTTGTATTCCACATTTTTTATTTAGTTTCTACTACATAATTAATTATTTAACTATACTTATAATTCGCTAACAAATTCGTTTGACTTGCGCTCGCACTAAAACCTCACCTGTTTCCACTTTGCTCTCTTTAATTCCAGTGCCAAATGGGTCATCTGATGTGCGCCGCCTGCTTCACCCACCTTCTGGCGGACGGACGGTATGAAACTCAAAAGCGAAAATTAAACGACATGAAAAATTATTTACTGTGATTTGAACATACATTTTCCCTCACTTTTCCTTACGGACAACATAATAACTCTTTACTCTCTCTTTCTCTTCATTTTTTGATTCTATTTTATCGTGTCCTCTACGCAGCCTGCGTGATCAAATTGCCACATGTCCCAATTGCCGTGTGGAAATATCAAAGAGTACAGCGTCCCGTAATCTGGCCGTGGAAAAGGCCGCCTCTGAATTGCCCAGCGAGTGTCAGGTGAATTAGGTGTACCTCTTAAGCAATTTCCAAAGGCTAATCCTCGTTTTCTTCTCTTATCATTAACAGTTTTGCAACAAGGAGTTCCCTTACAAATCGCTAGAACGTCATGAACAACACGAGTGCCAGGAGCGACCCACAAAATGCAAATATCATCGCATTGGCTGTCAGTGGCGTGGACCCTACCATGAGAGTGAGTAATCGCCTGTTGCATATTGAATGATTCTAAAACGATTCTACTTTTTAGCTACCGAACATGAGCGCAACTGTCTGCATCCCCAGAAATCTGGCTACGAGGTGATGGCTGCCCTGGAGGCGCACGATGTTAAGATCAAGGAGGAAAAGAAAATGTTTAGCACCTTGATTGATCTGCTTAGCTACGAGAAGATCATTTTTAATGGTAAACAGTTTAGTTTCCACTGTTGGCTGCTATTGTTATGCTAATCCATCTCTTGTTATCTGTTGTAGATCTGCAAATGAAACCGTATCGCACGGATGAGTATGTTCATAAGCTGTTCTATGAGACGGCACGTTTCTCGGCCTTCAATCAGCAGTGGGTGGTCAAGGCCCGCATCAACAACAGCCAACGCGATCCTCACCAATCGAATGAGCGTACCATTACCTATCAACTCATACTGAAAACCAAGACCAGCACACCCATGAGCATACATTTCTTCGCGCTCAAGGGTCCGTTTTCGGACATGAAGGTCTCTACACAGATATACAAGCACGAATTCACAGAAACGGTACAGCTACAGACTAATCATTTTAAAGAAAATCAAATACTAATTATGTTTATATATTTATAGAGCACTGAAAGCGACTACTATGTGCTGCCCTTGCCGGATGGAAATGGTTCTTCTGGTTCGAGTGAATGCAATAGAATGTTGGCAAACAAGGGCATCAATTTCCGGTGATTATCAGTCTCTTATCTCTATTTCCTATGTAAATCTAATCTTTTGATTCTTTCTCTTGCAGTTTATTAATGTTTCTGCTGAATAAGTAAAGGGATCGTTAAATTCACGTAGTGCAGAATATTGAAATTAGTTTAAGTTTGTTGTTTCTAACTCATAAATGTGCAAAAACTAGACATAGTTAATATATAAATATATATTTTCTATCTATAAATTACATGTACTATCAGAACAAAAAGAGAATACCCTACCCAACCCTCCCAAAAAAAAAACACATATAAACAATCACGAATCACGATAACAATGTAACACTGTAACGCGGTAATTTTAGTCGAGTTTTAAGCTTTATATTGCAAAACTTGTCCCTCACACACTTGTGACGGTTTTTCGGAAGCTAACGTCAACAGATGCGATATAATTAGTGTTAAGACAGACATAACTTAATATAGTTGAAAGCCCTGATTATGTTTAAATGCCCATTTATCGCCGTAAACAGACAGCCATACACATAAATTAAATCAAATACATAGATAAATATGTACAGCTAATTTACATGCATAAATCAGAAAATGCCATTTGAAGAAACTAATTAAATAATTTTCATTTTAATAATTAATATGTTAATCTTTGATATTAATGCAACTGGAGAATTCGTGTATTGTGACTTTATCGATTAAAAAACAAAAACAATAAATAAAAATAATATTTTAATGATCTCACTGGAATAATGAAACAAACACAAGCTTGTTTTTCCCAAAAACGTGTGAAATCGAGCCATAATATTAATGCTAACAATAAAATATGTATGTAAAATCTATATAGGAAACTGTCGACACGGATTCACCGTCTGTGCATAAATACACTGTAAGAAAAAAGAACACCAAGCTGATCCAAAACAAACAGAGTTTCTGATACTCTATGGCTATGATAATAATAGCAGCTATTCTGTAGACTCGTAAAGAATTAAACATCAACAATTAATAACAGTTCTCAATTTGCTTTATTAAATAGTATGAATCCCCGAATCACTTACAAGTTTATATTTATCTTAACTCGTCTCTCTAATTGCGTTCTGTTGAAATCCCCATTACTTTATAATGCTTACAATTTACATTCTTATGTGTAATATTTATATGCATCGTTAAATGATAAAGCTATGCATAATACATAATGCATATACATTATTATTATGTATTAATATTTCTAAATAAATAAAATCAAGTGCAAAGACGGCTTTTTATTTGATTCCATTCCTTTATTCCTCTACTCTACATCATCTTCATCCATTGCCTGATACTTGTTGCGCACATGATTTGCGACAATCTCTCGGGGATTTCGCCTGAAGTTCTTGTCGTTGATCAGTTTCTCAAAGGACTGGACTTTCGTTACAAATTCGATGCGTTTCTTTCTAATCTTTTTCTTGGCACTTAGTTTCTCTGGCTCTGCCTGGGCATCCGCAGATTCATTTTTCCGGCTCTTGACCAGCTTGAAGATGTCTCCCAACGAGGGCAAAGCATCACGTAGTGGCTGCAAATCGCCTATGACCTTGGTTTTCTGTCGATTCTTGCGTGAGTTCTCCTCCTTGATCTCTTTTTTAGTGTCTACAAATCTTTTCAACAATTTGGTATGCTTTTGTGCAGATTTCTCCTTCTTTGTTGTTGTTTTCTTTGGCGTCAAGGTCTTGTGCAGCATTTCCTCCTGTCGCGTTGCTTTCTTTAGCTTCGCCTGCACTTCCTGCGTCTTCTGCTTAACAGCACCAATGGCACTCTTGGCCTTAGCACGTACATTTCGTTTGGCCATTTATACGCTTAATAAATTGTTTAAATGTTCCGCGTTGCAAAGTAATTCCAACGCACGTTGTTTTTATTCTGCCCCACAAGTCGATTAATGTTCTGTAAAGCAGCTGTTCCTATCGATATTTAGTCACAGGTTGAATTGGCATCGAATAGACCCGTGACTGTTCCCATAAAATATCACTGTTATCGCGTCATCTTTCTTTCGATTGTTGCAACGCTCATCTCTAACCGGACTGCTATTGTTGTTATCGCGTATTTTTTGTTGCAAACAGCTGATTTAAAGCACCAGAGGCAAATGCAAAGTTTTTCGTCAAAATGGACTACGATTTTAAGATGAAAACGCAAATGGAGCGTACCAAGGTGGAGGATTTGTTCAACTATGAGGGCTGCAAGGTAGGCCGTGGGACCTACGGTCATGTATACAAGGCCAAGTGGAAGGAAACAAGGTAAGATCATTAAGCCGGTTTAAGCCAGGTTGTGCATACATTGTTTGGCTTTTACAGCGATGGCAAGGAGTACGCACTGAAGCAAATCGATGGTACTGGTCTCTCCATGTCCGCCTGTCGCGAGATCGCCCTGCTACGTGAACTGAAACACCAGAATGTGATAACCCTCATTCGAGTGTTTCTCTCACACAGCGATCGCAAGGTGTTTCTGCTGATTGACTACGCAGAGCATGATCTGTGGCACATCATCAAGTTCCATCGCGCTGCCAAGGCGACGAAAAAGCAAGTGGTGGTACCGCGAGGGATGGTCAAGAGTCTGCTTTATCAGATTCTGGATGGCATTCATTATCTGCACAGTAACTGGGTGCTTCATCGGGATCTTAAGCCCGCCAACATACTTGTTATGGGCGATGGTAACGAGCGGGGCCGTGTTAAAATTGCCGACATGGGATTTGCGCGTCTCTTCAATGCTCCATTGAAACCACTTGCCGATTTGGATCCGGTGGTGGTCACATTTTGGTATCGTGCACCGGAACTTCTGCTGGGCGCTCGGCATTACACCAAGGCCATTGATATTTGGGCTATTGGTTGTATCTTTGCCGAGCTGCTGACGTCGGAGCCAATTTTCCACTGCCGCCAAGAGGATATCAAGACCAGTAATCCATACCATCACGATCAGCTGGATCGTATATTCAATGTGATGGGCTTTCCGCAGGACAAGGACTGGGAGGACATTAAAAAGATGCCAGAGCATCACACGCTCATCAAGGACTTCAAGCGTTCCACATACTCCGCCTGTTCGCTGGCCAAGTACATGGAAAGGCACAAAATCAAGCCTGATAGCAAAGCATTCCATCTGCTGCAGAAGCTGCTGCTGATGGATCCCAACAAACGGATCACCTCGGAGCAAGCGATGCAAGATCAGTATTTTCAGGAGGAACCACTGCCGACGCAGGACGTCTTTGCGGGTTGCCCCATACCGTATCCGAAGCGTGAGTTCCTTACCGATGACGACCAGGAGGATAAGTCTGACAACAAGCGACAACAGCAACAGCAGCAGCAGCAGCAACAACAACAGCAGCAGCAACAGCAACAACAACAACAACAGCAACAGCAGCAGCAACAACAACAGCAAATGAATCCCAATGAACCCAATGCGAAGCGAGTACGTTTATCCGGCACGGGCAATCAACAGGATTTCCATCACCAGCAACAACAACAGCAGCAGCAGCAACAACAACAGCAACAGCAGCAACAACAACAACAAATGTTGTTCAATCAACAACAAAGTTTCCAGCAACGCTTCAACTGAGACTGAATCCCTAATCCATGTACTCCTTGATTGTATTTCACTTTGTGTGGCAGCTAAACCATGTTGTCCCTTTCCATTTCTCATAATTTTTAGTATTTAATTTAACAACAATTTAAAACGAAAACAAAATTACAATATCATTCAGAAATGCCGTGTATAGCATTTGTAATCTCCTTAGTACCATCCGCTAAAGCGTTCAATGGCTCTGCTCCATTTCAACATGCGGCTGGTTATGATCACCTTTAGCTTTGGTTGAGGCTTAAAAATGCGTTCCACTTTACGGAAACCCTTGAGCTCCTCGAGCGTCTGCCAAATACCATGATTAACACCCGCTAAGTATGTAGCGCCCATAATGCTGGACTCGGCGCACTCGGCACGCTCCACACACAAGCCGCTGGCATCGGCGAGAAACTGACACACAAAATCATTACGAGAGACACCGCCATCGACTCTGTAAACGAAGTGTAATCGGTGGGAGAGATGTTGAATTTGTGTAGAGAGCAAGACTTACTTGATTACTTTAAGTTTCTGCTTCGTTTCCTTCTCGGCGCTCTCAATGAGCTGCACCACACGAAAGACAATGCTCTCCAGCAGTGCTCGCACCATGTGCGCTTTGGTCGTGGACGGAGTCATGCCAATAAATCCGCTGGCAGCGCGATAATCATTCACCGGTGGCTGGAAAGAATTTGCTTATAGAGCTGAACTTGAATTAAGATCATCTCCTACTCACACCCAAACCGCTGAATGCGGGCATAAAGTAGACATCATTTGTGTCTGACACAGATTGAGCAATATCAGAGGTCTCTGCGGGGTTCTCGAACAGCTCACAGGACTGCGCCCAGGTCACCACAGTGCCAAAGTCATGAGCTGCACCCTCAATGCAGTAGATGGTATCGTGTTGAGTCTTTTCATGCTTCAGCTGCCATGCGACAAGCGGATACATGCCACTGATCACAGCCTTGCAGTCCACGCCGGTTACCATGTTGAGGAATGCGCCCGTTCCCATGGTAACCTTGACATCGCCCGTGGTAAAGCACTGGGAGCCCCACATGGCTGCCGTCTGGTCGCTGAGTGAAGCCGCAATTGGAATCTTCGTATCGCCCCACTCTGGACCAAAGGCAGCGGGATGTACGTATCCAAAGTTTTTGTAACTATTATCCACAACTCTCGGCATTATGTTCAACTGAAAAATTGAAACTTTTAGCTAAAGATAACTGGCAACTTAAATATTCTAACACATACATCGATGCCAAACATATAACGAGCAAGCGGCGACCAGCCCAAGGTAAAGGGATCATACAGTCCTGTAGCCGTACTTGAAGTAATATCAGTGATATGTTCAACATCCGGATCTAAACCATTGCCGGAGCGTAGTTTATGCAAGATCCACGAATCAAGCAGTTCCAGGCGTGCCTTCTTTTCGCGCAATCCCTGCTGCAGCCGCTTGTTGTGAGCCATCTCGTGGAGCAGACGCGGCGTAACCTGACCATTCATCAGTTTGAGCACGCTTCCCGCCAGAAAACGTGCATTCCTCGTCAGCAGATACATGACATACGATACGCCATTCATCGAACGCAGTGAACAGCTAGAGTTCCATTTCTGGACGAGATCATCCGCGCGTAAGTCTTTCCATGTAATAAAATTGTGATAGTACTCTTTGGTTCTGTGATTCCATGTGAGAAATGTGCAGCGTTGCGTCGAAATTGTTAAGCAGGTAATATTTGCAGGCGTTAACTTGGCATCTGGAGGTTATTAGAGATTAGTATTATCAGATTCCGTGTGTGACATCATAACTGTAACACATACCTCGTATCGATTCCGTTATCACCTTGACTATCTTGCGCCACAATCCCTCGGGCTCGATCTCAAAGTAACCCGGCTGTGGATTTAATAGCTCAACCTGCAAACAAAACACGTTTCAATGGAATTGCAACTTTGCCCGCAGCCACTCAATTAACTCACTGTATCCGCTGCCGACCCCTTGACCACACATTTATCATCAAGAACAAAGCATCGCAAGTACGTTGTCCCAACGTCCAAAGCTGCAATGTGTGATGCCTTTGTTGTCATTTTGCCGTTGCTGCTTAACGAACGCTTCGTTTCTCACTGAAATTCAAATGCCGACCACTGGCAAACTGAGTTTGCTCTGCTGATAGTTTTGTTTTGTTTCATGTTGCTGTTTCGAATTGGTTATCAAACGCTTGAGATTTAGATAATACAAAACTAAACCAGTCAATCATGGAACATAATCTGAAGGGTCGCGCAATGCACTAACTTTAGCAATGGGAGATTGCTACGTCACAGTTGTAAATTTTCAAAGTCGCATGTCGCAGTGCTAATGTTTTACTTATAACTTTATTGTAATTATTGTTAAAAGTAAAACATAATTAACGATTATATGTACATATTAACAGCAGCTGCAACACCAATATTAATTGACCGCACGCTATGGCGTCACAGCATCGCTATCTTACAATCACTATGTTACCTTCTTTTTCATTCATGGCTCGTTGGTTATAAAGTTGCCATACATTGTCATTTCGTTGCCGGGTGGCAGCACTGCTTAAAGCGGCAAACTGATAAGCGTTAGAAATGTGAATGTAATCAATTCTTGTTTTGACAATTATTGTCGGCAATTGCGACCCATAATAACTTACCAACTTGTGTATATGCTCCTTATCTTTTTTGGATGAGATAGGAATTTCTAAATGTAGAACATTGCATTAGGGTGCGTCAATGTGCTTTGATTTTGTTTACAACTTTATTTATACACCAATATGATTACTCACATTCACATATATATAGTTAGTATGTATATATACTCTACAAATAAACAATAATACGTAAAGATAAATATTTCTCTAAAATATTTCATAATATGCACAATACAATTACAATAAATTTTACAATCAACAGTGTTTGTTTTTACTACAAATTAAAGACATTCATTTGTATACAATATGTTATTTTGTGTGGAGTACAAACTATGTTAAATCTTTCTGCATAGCATAGATACAAATACAACGTCTTAGGTACTGGTTTCTAATAGGTACACGTCGTCGTCGAGCTGTTGCTTAATGTCACAAGTGCCTCATATGGAGATATGTGTATGTCTATGACTAATTGGAACGAAGGGGCGAAGCAGATTACATATCCGTTGGTAGTATATCCGGTATCAGATATTGACATAGATCTGCCTCATTGCTGACAAACTTTACCTTCTTGGAGGTGTTATCATCGAGCAGTACGCGAATGCCCGGCCAAATGGTAGAGAAGATACCGGGCGCATTTATGATTAAGCAAACACCTAAACGCTCTGGATAGTGCTTGCCAAGTAGCCAGATAAGATTCTGGACTAGCTGATAGTCCATGCAAGAGGTGCTGAACTCAGCAAGATCAAAAACAATGCAGAGACGATCTGTGACCTCTTCGAAGCACCTTTTACAAGCATCCTCCAGATTGTAGACAATGAAGCGCGTCAGCTCATCAATGTCGCGTGCAGTGGAATGATTCTTAGATGGTATATAAATCACTGGACGACCAATACAGTCGCGATGCCGCAAGACACGCGCCTTGTTTTTCAAATGACTGCACTCCATCTCACTGAGCTTGGCTACACCATATGAATCACGCCACTTGTTCGTCTTAAGTATGGCCTATAAGAGTGGGTGGCAGGCAACATAGAATAAGCTCAATGTCAAGATGTGGGTGGAAATTAAAAAATGACTCACTTGGAAAGCGGCGTCTGTGGTCTTAAATGCCCGAAGATAGCGTCGCAACGAGAACTCATTATGATACTGACTGGGATCTGCGTCAGCAATAAGTTTCATTCGCTCTTTTAGGTCCTTCAAGTCCTGCTCGTTAATTGGCGCCAGCTCCTCCTCGGACATATTGTAACAGTTATTTAGCTAAGGTGCGCTGTGACTGGAAGCGAGTTAGGCCTCTTTGGCTTTGGCTACAGCTATGGAATACTCTTCTTGGTTTGCACACAGAAATTAGACGCTTTATCAGCTGTACTATCCAATTTCACTGCCACAAATTATATTTTTTCACAAGTTTTTTTTTACTGCGCTTCAATTATCATTTATCGATAAATTATGAATTGCCAGGGCTGCCATCATTCAACAACAATAAATAAACAGCTGTTCAGTTTGAAATTTTAAAAAATGAACTGTTAATTTGCTGATGAACTAAAATATTCCATTATTTAGCATCTTAAGAAAACTATATTCTGGTACATATACATAATTTTATTAATAACTGTAATAGCATTTAAAAATGTTAACAAGAATGTTATAAAATATGTTGTAGCATAACTACAAGAATAAAAAAATTATACCATGTACATATATTTGTTAAATATTCTGATACCGACAAACCTAACAACGGAATTGTCTACATCTACATATACAAATGCTTGAGTTTCCCAAGGGAGATTAATTATTGCTCGTTGTTTGAGATTCATGATTTGCCTTCCCACCGGCCCTTTACCACACCATCACTTCGGTATCATTACGCGTGCAATGCCTGGAAGCATTTCGGCCTGAAGGGGACCAAATTCAATGCGTTCGCCATCCACAGTGATGATGCCATGATTGTCATGTGGCTCCAAACGGAATGCTCGCACCGGTAACACCTTCACATACGAATTGTTCTTCTCCGGCAGATGAGTGCCCGTGCTCATGTTGTACAGAAAGCTCAGCAGTTGGGGACGACTGATGCCGCCGCGTATTAGGACCAGATAAATTTTGCCATCATTGAGCTGTGCCTTGGGCGCAAAGTGGCAATCGATGCCGAGATGTGATTGATAGATTGCATGCATCATAACAAATTCGCCCTCCTCCACCAGCCAACCAGCTGATTCAGGCAATGGCTCATCCAACGCTGGCAGGCTGCTGCTTGGACCGAAATTCTGTTGGCTTTGTTCCAGGCCAGCTGTCGATTGCTGTGTAAACTCACTCTCATCCGCTAGACTGTGATACACACTCTCTGATATGGAATAGTAACAGCTGCGACGAGATCCACCCGACAGCCAACTGTCGCAGCGTGAACGAAACGATTGATTGATGGACGTTTCCAGCGAGATGACATCCTCAAATTCTTGCGGCAAATACTCTGTGGAACGATGACTGTTGGCATTGGACATCTTATCGATATGCATATTGCAGCTACGACTCGAATGCATCTTCTGCTGCTGCTCTGACCGTGTGGCTTGTGTCCCTTCCGGAGTTTCCTCCGCCAATAGATAGCTGATTTTTCCATTATACGTACGCAAGTTGGCCCAACGATACAGTGTCCAAATGGTGAATCTCTGATAACCAAACATGCGTATGCATTCGCTCTCAATATCCACATCCGAAATGAGACCCCAGCCAATGGATAGAAATGAGTACATCACACGATTCTGCAGCTGAACACGCACCATATCCATCGGCGAACTGCGACCACTGATGACGGTCAATGCGGCACCCAGCACGGGATTACTGAAGTATGGTTCACTGCAAGAATGAATTGATTTAATAAAGCAAAAAGTTGTCGAAGTGATTAGTGATTAGTCGCAGCTTAAATGACCTCGCACTGTAAGGGCGACCCATAAAATGGGTAAAAGTACAATATTTGCATTAATATATAACTTTTAATACCCATTTTATGGATTTCAGCAGATGATGAATGCCATGTGAGCGAGGTTAGACTGTGTTATCGGCCACTCACTTGGAGCCATGTGATATGGAGCGTGCCAGGCCGTTACCCGATCCACAGGGAATAATGCCCAAGGCAATGCTGTCGAGGACCTTCGCCCAATCCTCGCGACGCAGCAGACCGTTAATAATTTCATGGAAGAGCCCGTCTCCGCCGACGGCTATAATAGTGCACCAGTCGTCCAGGCGGCGTGTGCTCATAAATTCGATGGCATAATTGGAATGTTTTGTTACAAACAGTTCGTAGGGTACTTCGGCTTCGTTAAGCACTGGTACGACATGCATGTTGAATACCTCACGTGCATTACCTGATCCGGATTTGGGATTGAGGAGCACCAGGGCACGACGACGACGTGCCTCATCCAAGCGCTCCACAAATATCTCCTCCAATGTATTGTGCAACTGCCAGCGAAGGGCGCGATACCAGCGATCTGCCTCACGCATATTATCCTCGAAGGTATCAAAGGATCGAAAGCGCAGTGTCAGCACGGTTCTCTCCCGATGCAGACTACTCCGCAAGCTCTTCTTCTTTAGCACATAGGCAAATAGATACAAATAGGCGCTGACATCGCCACCATCGCACACATAGTCCTCCTTGCTGGCCGTGCTACATTTACTGGGCGTGGCACCCTTGCGACCAGCAGCGCCTGCAGCTGGCGTACCGGGATTAACGCAAGCACATCTGGCCAGACTACGCGATGACTTTTTAAGACGCATACAGCGAGCGCCGACAATATCACATAATTTAACTGTTTGCTCTTTGATCGTCACGCCACTTGGCGATTCGCGTTGTAATGTAAAGCCCGTGGCATCCAGGCGAACTCTGAAAACGTGACTTCCCTTGCGCTGGCTCGTATAAAAGGTGTCGCTCACATTATGCATCTCTTGGCCAGCCCCCTTTGGAGTGGAGATAGTAGAGCTTGTGCTCCTCTCCTGAGATTTGTTCATGTTTAATAGAGATATTTTGTAAGCAGCATTTTTTATTATTTACTTTATGGTGTGTTAAAAACACTGAGGGTACTCCCGTGCTGTACAAATCTAAAAAACTGTAATCGATAAATGTCAGCTGTATTCATGACAACACTAAAAAAAATACATTTTCAATTTGATTTTTCACATTATTAATACAAGCAATCAATGTTTCTCTTTTTAATCCCAAAAATTTAGTTAATGTCAATTTAATTTTGGTGATATAATCAAAAGTCCACGAGAAATTCTTGTCTTGTGTATATAATCGAACAGGCAGCACCAATTTCCGTCATCGTTATAAGTTAGTGTTGCTAAAGTTGACCAGAGTTGTGCTGTTATCGATACATTTTCGCTATCGGATTTTTGCTATGCCACTTTTGTCGCTTGCCCACACTGAGCTCTAGCATGCGGTAGTGAAGTGAATTAATTACACATTTTTTTCGGGTTTTCCACACAAAATTCGAGGTAGTGCAGTGTGCTTTATGTAATTTGGAGCATTTAGTTATTACTAAACACACACGCATCCATTCACACACATAATGACGAACAGCCTAGAGTTGGAGTGTCCAGCGCTGAAGGTAGCGCGTCATAAAATCGAACGCGTTGGCTGCGCATATTTCCACGCACGCCGCCAAATTGGTGATTCGAGCGGGGTTGAGCGCAGTGATTCTGATGAGAAATTGGCGGGCGCTGGCGAGGATGTCGACATAAGCTACCTCAAATCACTTGATCCCAAAGAGTGGAAGGATCAAGACCATTATAGCGTACTCGGCCTTGGAAAATTAAGGTTCGTTCTTTTTTTCACACATTCACGTTTTTCTCCCCACGTAAATGTGTGGGTGCACGTGTATTAAAACTGTGCGATTTTTATTAACCACAGATACGAAGCCAGTGATGATGACATTCGTCGGGCATACAGACGCATGGTGCTGCAGCATCATCCGGATAAGCGAAAAGCCAAAGGCGAGGAGGTTATTACCGACGACGACTACTTTACATGCATAACAAAGGCCTACGAAATACTCGGTAGGTTATCCAAAGTTTTAGTTGATACGTTTGAGGATATTATTGAAGTGGTTTATTATGAAAAGTATTGTGCAATTTGCGCTAATCACTAGATTTGTTAACTAACAATTTTCCATTTGTTTGATCCCATATCGAATTGCAATATATCGATATCGATTTAAATTATTTGATTGTCGACATTTTTTGGCGCCTTAATTTAACATTGTTTTAACTTGAAAACATTTATTTTTTCTTTGCCAGGCACTTCGAAAACGCGTCGCAGCTACGACTCAGTGGATCCCGAGTTCGACGACGCTTTTCCCACACAGACGGATATTGAGAGCAACTATTTCAACTCATTTAACAAGTATTTTAATTTGAATGCGCGCTGGAGCGAAAAGTCGCAGGTGCCACCATTTGGCGAGGTGGATGCCAAACGTGAGGAGGTGGAACGCTTTTACAACTTCTGGTACGATTTCAAATCATGGCGCGAATTTAGTTACCTGGACGAGGAGGACAAGGAGAAGGGCCAGGATCGCGACGAGCGCCGTTGGATCGAAAAGGAGAACAAAGCGGCGCGTATAAAACGTAAAAAGGAAGAAATGACCCGCATACGTGCGCTTGTCGATTTGGCCTACAACAACGACAAGCGCATTCAAAGATTCAAGCAGGAGGAGAAGGATCGTAAAGCGGCGGCCAAGCGTGCTAAAATGGATGCCGCCCAGGCCCAAAAAGCCGAACAAGAGCGAGCAGTGCGGGAAGCGGCGCTAGCCAAAGAGAAGGCCGAAAAGGCCGAACAGAAGCGTATCGAGCAGATACGCATTGAACGCGAACAGCAGAAGAAGGTGCTCAAAAAGGAACGCAAGACGTTGCGGGACAAGGTAAAGGATTGCAAATACTATGCCAAAAACGATAAGGATCAACTGAAGCACATGGAAGGCACCGAAAAGATATGTGAAACATTTAGCCTGTTAGAGCTGCAGACACTTAACAAGGCCATGGAAACCAAGGGCAGAGAGTCCTTCGTTGCTGCACTGCAAACCGCTGAGCAAAAGATTGCTGCTGAGCTGGAGGAGCTCAACATGGCACAGCAAAAGAAACAGCAGGCCATTAGCACGCCCAAAACGGGCGTCAAGGAAGTGAAAAAGGGCGATGTGTGGAGCAATGAGAATGTGCAGTTGCTGATCAAAGCGGTCAATCTGTTTCCCGCTGGCACTGCACAACGTTGGGATGTCATTGCCACGTTTATCAATCAGCATTGCAATGGCAGCGCAGGCGTGGTGACGGCTCGCGATGTCCTCAACAAGGCAAAGGCGCTGCAGAACAGTGATCACTCCAAGAGCACGCTTAAAATGCATGCCAATGAGGCAGCCTTCCAGAGCTTTGAGAAATCCAAGAAGGAAGTCCAGACAACGAACGATATTACGCTGGGCGATACTCCAGCTGAAAGTAAAGAGAATGTCAAGCAGAATGGTGGAGTTCATGTCAACAATCAGCAGCAAGCGGAGCCCAAACAAAATGGTATTGCCCCAACGGCATCTGCTCCGACCACAAATGGCGTCGCTTCCAAGACA
The DNA here is from genome assembly GCA_018901825.1 of Drosophila funebris. NCBI lineage: Eukaryota > Metazoa > Arthropoda > Insecta > Diptera > Drosophilidae > Drosophila > Drosophila funebris. The sequence goes on from JAEIFK010000688.1 coordinate 7,339,861, forward strand.
TGGACAAAGGAGGAGCAGGCCTTGCTGGAGCAGGCAATGAAAACGTATCCGACAACAACGGCTGATCGCTGGGATTGTATTGCTGCCTGTATACCGAATCGCAGTAAAAAGGATTGCTTGCGTCGTGTCAAGGAGCTCGTCGAGCTGGTCAACTCCAAGAAAGAGGCGCAGGCGGCTGTTAAATGAGAGGCACTACACAAACTGTTGTTGCACTTCCTCGTCCTCCTCCTCCATCTCCTCTGCCCTAGCTGCTGTGTCCAATATACATTTTATTTAAATAAAAGATACAAAGTTTTGAACGTTTAGCGAAAAGTTACATCCAAACGAGTTTTCAATTTCCCATATTATTTGGCCAATAGACCCTGCTTAACAATTAAAATGTTGTATTTTATTGTGAAAAAGCTGCGACTCTCTTTTGATCGATAGTGTGGCTGGAAAATTAAACAATTAATACAGCTCTAGTTGTGGTTGTTATTTTCTTATCATAGATGATTCGTCCTAGAAACCTCAAGTCTGACCACGACAAAAGTCCAGTTTTATGTTTGTTCGGCAACGCGTCGTCCACCGCTCAATTTCAAGTCAAACGCTTGAGGATTAGCCAGCGGATCTAAGTCCGCAAATAACTCTAACCAGGCATTGTTGCTGTTTGTTTTGGCTGGAGCAGGAGCTGAAGCTGAAGCTGTAACTGGAGCTGCTGCAGTGGGCGCAATGCTGCTTGGCATCGGCGTATATTGCTGCTGGTTAAACATGCGTGCCCAGAATTTGTTGTTGTTGCTGCTGGCGGTGTCCATCAATGGGGCATCCGGTAGCGGCGCCTCGATGAGCGGACTCTCCTCCAGCTGCTTGGACAGCTCAATGAGCAATGATTCGTTGTCACCACAGGCAGAAGGCGCGGGTGGCACGGGCGTATCTTCAGTGGGCGGCTGCGATTCGGTATCTGGTTTATCTTGATATTCATCCTGCAAACAATAAACTACTTAATTGAATCATGCAATTTATATAATTATTAACAATATACCGCAAAGAACAACGATTGATCTTTATCAACTGCCTCAATGGGCGCCACTTCTTGCGTATCGTCGGCGGTGCCTTCGTTCTGGGACAGTTCTTTGAGCACACAGAAGTCGTATTTGGGCTTCATGACCAGCGCATTGGAAATAGTTTGAAATGTAGAGGCGGATTTCTGGGCAAACGTCTTCAGTTCCGCCAGGTAGGCGACCAGGGCATGTGAATACATGTTGCAACGTGCAGCGGCTAGCAGATCAATCTTTTGTATGGAGTCCAAGGAGTAGCCATCGAAGTTATGCTTGGCGGCACGCACATGAGCTTGAGCTGTCCGGAATTTGTCAAGTCCCTTGCCTGTGTCTGGATCCATTTCCTGGCTTGCCGTATGCTTCATCCATGACAACGCTGCGCGATATTCTGTACGTTCCTTTTCCATGGTCTGCAACGTTAGCTCCGTGTCCTTAACAGCGCGACAGCGATACACGTCCACCTCATGTTGCAGACGTAACAACGGGACTCGGACACACATCCGTTGCTGACCTGCAAAGGACATGGCCTTGCCTGTGTTTGTAATACTGCCTCCCGTTGTTTTACTGCGTTTGCCTGCCTCCTTAAGGAAGCGCCCGAATACGCACTCCTCCTGCGACAAGATGCAAAGACGCTCCTGGTATTGGTCAATGATTTTACATAGTTCCAAGCTGGTGTCGCTTATCGATTTGAAAACCTCGATTTTGGCATCCAGCTCGGCATCGGAGGAGATGATGTGCTTGTCCTCCTTGCTGCCCAGCTTGCGCTGGACGACCTTTTTGGTTATCCAGTATTGATGTTGTACTTCCGACTTTAACATATTTTCGTTACAAATTCACTGAAAGCTGAAAAAACTTCTACTAAGAAAAAAAAAAGGCAGTCAACTTTCTGCGCCGACGCAAAATTCAGTTATATTGGCGTTACCAGATGTTGAAAAACAAATGTTGGTGAAGAAGAGCAAAATAATACAAAGTAAATTGAATGAATGGTCATTGATCATAATTAATAATGATTTTTATTTAGTTATTAGTTCATATATTTTGTTGCTCATCTTTCTTTACAGAATTATATATTGTAAGCTTCCTGCAATTTAAAAATAAATACTACAAAATACCACACAACATAATATAACATAACATTTTGAGTATAACAGCTTGCTAACAGCAGCGTTTCAAAGAGCACAACGAAGTGCGCTCGCTTTGCATTTTGTTGTTGCTTTCGTTTGGCGCTGCATTTGACCGCGCGCCGCATACATTTTGCATAGAACGCTGCCACAAACGTACGACAACTGTCATGACATTATTTTTTACGAACAAATATTTGTGCAAGTGTTTGGTTGATGCGTTCGCGCCGTGAGTGTTTACAATTGTGTGAATGCATGTGTTTTGTGAACCTGGGCTAGAGTTCGACTAGATTGCAATTGCAATTGAAAGCGACATATATTTTTGCGGCCATATTGCTAATTCGCTGGACAGGTAAGCTAAAGTTGCAATGAGATACAGTTACTTTCAGCTTGTTGTTGGGATGCTCACACACACACACACACACAATCATTCATACGTACATGCTGCCAAGCGAAGAAGCTGAAGAAGAAAGTGAACAAGTGTGTGCGAATGTTTCTGCTTCTTGTGCAGCAGCAACAGCGGCATCAGCAGCGGCTACCTGACCAAAACGGGTTGAAGTTGCAGCTTTGCCACCTGCAGAAACGACGAGTGTCAGGCAACTTTGCCGCGTGCGTGGGTGTGCGTATGTGTATGCTTTTCTTCTATGCATGGATGTGTGTGCGTGTGTGTGTGTAACATGTCCAAATTGATTGTTCATTTTGTTATGATGATAATGTCTGGCCGCCTGTTAACACCAACAGTGCATGAAGCTAAGCCTCTCCATCCGCACGCCTTGAGCACTTGAGTTTTTGAACTGATTGCACTAACAATTAGATTCGGCTCTGCGCGCACACACCAAAAACCACAACAGCAACAAAAGAAACGTTCAGAATTGGAATTAAAACGAAAAGGTCATCCACGGGTACTTGCCGGGCTTGGGCCTCAGTTAAAGCTTAATGGGCGCAGCGCGAGGCCTTTTACATGCCAAAAAAAAAAAAAAAACAGACAAAAAAAATATATAAATGAAAAAATCTCAGGCCGCCGCTCGTTACCGACCCGTTATTGTTGTTTTTGTTGGTTTTTTCCAGCTTCAAAGCCGCACTCCGCCTTGGGCTTGGAACGCTGCGCAGTCGCATTTAACAATTGTTATTGAAAAGAGCCACAACAACAACTACAAAGATTTCACTGCGGCAACTGCACTTGACGCTGACACACTTGATATAGTTGTAGTTGTACCTGTTGTTGTTGCTCTTGTCAACGCCTGGTCACATTAATCAAAAGCACTTCGATTGCATTCGATTGCAGCAACAGTGCGTTATCGAAATCACAGCTTTTGCTTTTATATGTATATCGCTCAGTGTCTCTCTCGCTTCCTCCTTTGCATACAAAGATCTCAAGCATGGCAAAAACAAAAACAAAACCAACAACAACAATCAAAGCTTTGCTGTTGCTTTAAATTTTTCTCACAGCTCGCAAAAGATGCATTGAAAAAAATGTGAAAATTTTAACAAATATCTGGCTATACATAATTATTGCCACCGTTGACGTTGTCGTTGTTGTTGTCATTGTTGTTGTTGGTGGTATCGAGTTACTTTTGGTTGTTGTTTGGCGCTTTTCTGCTCTTATTTGCATGCCGTTGCTGTTGTTGTTGTTGTTGCTGCTTTTCCACTACTGATTATTTTTTGTGTCGCCGCACGGCGTTGCAGCAACTAAATTGGCCTTAATTGGCTGCCTTTTTGCTGCCAATTTTGCTGTTGTTGTTATTGTTGCTTGTGCCGCTGTTATCGGTCGTTGTACGTTGCCGGCCGGCCACTTGTGGCATGCAGCAATTTTTCAGTTAGCTGCAACTTTGTATTTGTATTTGTTATTGTTTTTCCTTTTTTTGTTTTTACTTTTATTGACTGCGTTTATTTTATTTAATTAGGCAGCCAGCAACGGCAGCCGCTCAGCAGTTTTCATTATTGTTTGCAAATTGTGGGAAAAATTAGTGAGCCAAAAAACGCATTTCGAGAATTTATAGCGCCTGGCTGGCTGGCTGACTGCACTTTATAGCCGGGTTGCATAATTCAAGCCAAGTCACAGCCGAAACTGAGCGCAAAAACAAGCCAATAAATCAAAATGCCATTCTCAAGCCTGCGGCAACAACGGCTGCTGCAAGTGCCACAGCACAACTGAAGGATAGTCAGACTAGAAGATACCCTAGAGGTTTGCTAGCTGAACTGTAAACTCAAAACTGTTAGCTTAGTGATGCTATGCTGCATTAAGTAGTAAGCATTGTTTATAATCAAAATTAATAGAAATGAAATTTAAAGTTTAATTTTGTTTTTATTATTAATAATAATTTTGTCAAATTTATTTATTTATAAAGTGCAATGGAGTTCAGTTTACTAATGCAAACGTTGAGAAAAAAGTAAAAAATAATAATATTTATTTGTTTATTTATCATTTTAGTTATTCATGAATTTATTTATTCATTTACTTATTTATTAATTTTTGTAATTTTATTTATTTATTTTTTTATTCACACATAAATAATCATTAACAAAAGATAAGAGTAATTTAAAAAGTTGGGAAGTCCGTGTATTGTGTTGTGTATTGTGTACCGCGTATGCTCACTTTGTACAGGGTATTGCCAGCATTCACAATGAGCGGCTAGTATTCAGAGCATGTCAATGCAGCTATCTCGTACTACTTACATATGAGTTTGTATGTAGATACTTAAATATGTGGGCTATGGTAATGTTAGCCTGCCCACCCCTGCCGGCGTTGCAGGCCCCCCACACGATATCACACACACAGATGCATGATGTAGTCACAACTGAGTACAACATTTACCGTTTGGCAAGGTCTGTCAGGCCAGACCAGCTGGGTCTCTAGCTCAGATTCTTTGCCCACCCATTGCACAATCTCAATCTTTATGCTGCATGTGTGTGTGTGTCGCATGTGTGTGTGTGAGTGTGTATGTGTGTGTGCTCTGTCAATAGGCCAGTGCCTAGTTTATTGAGTCGTCTAGGAGGGTTTGTTAACTGTCATGCCCACGTGACGAGGCCAAGCAGCCGGAGCAGCCAAAGCAGCCAAGTGGCCAACTGTCCAAGTGGCAATTCATTTTATGTTGTTGTTGTTGATTTATTTTTTTTTTTGCTTAATCTCATTCCCATTCCCATTCTCGTTGTTGTTTTTGCATTGTCTTGCAAGTGTCGCTGATTAAATTTCAATTTCGAGTTGCAGCCTCAAGTGGCAGCCCGAGCGGAAGCAACTGTTGTTGTTGCTGCTGCTGCTGCTGTACATGCATATATCAATACTTGGTAATGAGCTGGGCAACTGATTTGACCCAATTGGCTGCCCACCTCCCGCCACCTGAGCAACCTCCTACATGCACATGAACGTACAAAACTGACCCACAAAAGAGCCTTGCCACTGGCCACTGATGTTGGGATGGGGTAATGGAGGGGGGAGTCCAACGACTGGACTTAAATATAGCTATCAGCTTTAAGTGGCTGCCACAAAGCAGCGACTGCTGGTGGTAAATTTATTGAATCTCATTGGGAGCAGCTTTCTAAGAGACTTTCTCAGTGAGCTTGATGCGGAAGATGGAAGTGAAAAGTGCGCCCAAGCCAAGTAAAGTTAAGTCAAATCATACAAAAAATAATAAAAGCAATGCAAATCTCTGCTCTGTCTCAACTCTAAAAAAAAAAAACACATTTCAAAGGCATCTCACGGATGCGTCGCGTTGTGTTGCGTTGCGTTGCGTCGCGACGTTTTGCGGCTTTTGCGGTTGCACAAATATTTACATATATATTGAGCACACACATATTGAGAGATACACTCGATAGATTTATTGAGACTTCGGAGACTCCACAAGAGACGTGGAAAAAGTGCGTGGCTGGCGTTTTAATTAACCCATGAGCTCAACTGGCCAATTACTTTGACTTGGCTTGTAGGATTGTTATGATGCGACAGGCAGTGGGGCAGGGAGGGGAGGAAGGTTTTTTTTTTTCTCTTTAAATTTGCGCCATGACTTTCACTTTTTAGCACAGGAGCTGCACAGGGGTTACAGAGTGTTTTGCAGTCTGGGTTAATGAGGATGCCACATTGCTGCACACAGTGCGGCAGTGAGTTCGTGCCGCTTCATTGTGATTATCTATCTCTCGTTTGGCGTTGCACATTTTTCTCTGGCAAGCAAACTGAAAAGAAAGAAAAACTGTGGCAGCCCGCTTTCATGTAATTTATTTGTTTATTGTCTTCGCCCGGCCTACACCCACCCCAGCAGCTGTTGTTACACTTGCACTTGCCACCAACTGTTACCTGTCCAATCGTTCCCACCTCCCACCTCCCACCTCGATTGCTGCTCGTTAGCTGAAGATGAACAAGTTTGTTTTTGCTTTATTTTCCTTCTTTTTTTTTTTTTTTTTTTTTAGTTTTTGTCGGTGCTTTTCTTCAGGCCAGGAAGCCGGCGATTTTTCATTGTTGTTATACCGTTTCAGCCCTCTCTATCTCTCTTGGTCCCTCGTCTTCGCCTCCCTTGCCTTGCCACACGCCGCTTAACTCATGCGAGTCGCTTAATTAGCTGAGGGCTTTAGCAGCAGTTGTAAGGTCTTTGCCTCGCTTGTTTCGCTTTCGTTCTCACCAGCAAACAGTCAACGAATTTTCCAAGATTTTCACATCCACATGTGCTTATTCGGAACTGTTTCCTGTCGCTGACTCAGCATCCCGCAACAGCAGCGCGTACACCATCCTGGCCAACTTCTGTTGCTGCTCCTGCATACGCACAACTTTGGCCTTAAAATGCAGCTCAGCTCTTGCTCGGCTCAGCTTGGCGTATTTCCTGGAAATGACGTTTCCTCTCCACAGCCTCGGTTGCCTCCTGCTTCTACTTGTGTTGCCAGACAAGCTGCAAGCCGAGCAACGCTCCACAAGTTACCAAATTCACAAGAGCGATCAGTTTGAAGACTGAATTGGAATAGCATGGGTTGCATTCCTTCCTGAATTAATCCCTAGAAATTGTTAAGGAAATTGCAGACTTCGATTTCTTATTCGTTTATATAAATTTTGATAAATATAATTAAAATTATATAATACTACAATTAATTGATACACCAACAGTTTGTCTACTTCCCTTTTATCTGTTTACTATTTGTTATACTTTTACTGGATAGCGGAGCAGCTATCAATTGCCTTTTAAAGTGTATTCCACCTTCGTCTAGTTCATCTGGTCTCTTCTTCTGTTATTGTTTGTATATGGCTTATGAAGTTAGTTGAGTCATATGGCCAACCTGGCCAGAACACTCTGAGCATTGTTGTTGTCGTCATCTTTATTGCAAAAACTTGATTTGAGTGTGTGTGTGTGTTTGTGTGCAACGTTGTTGCAAGTTGAATTTGTGTTTTGTTTTGTTTTTGGTTTATTGTTGTTGTCTTTGGTTGCTTTGAACGCTTCTCACATGATTAAGCCAGATTGCTTACAGCTTGTTGAGGTTGACTCGGCAGCCGCATCTTTAGCTTTGCAGCTTGTGTTGTCTTGAGTTCTTCAGCCGCAGTTTGCCTCAGTTGCCTGCAGTTGTGTTTACCTATTTATAGCGCATTCGCATTCATCTTTTGGACTTTGACTCTCTCTTTCTCTTCCTCGGCTGGGCTAAGAACCATAAGTCCATGACGCAGCGCCTTTGGCACTCGATTTGGATATGGTTTTGTTTTGTTTTGTTTTTTTTCTTATATTTTGTATACAGGCGATTACTATTACGATTTACATTATACGAAATGCTCTCGAGTGGCTGTTGGCTAAGTTCAAGCATTGTTTAATGCCAACAGTGGAAGAAGCTCGTGCCCGCATCCAACACATGATGACGAAATCACAGCCAAAGCAACAGCAACTTGAGATTGGTATATGAAGATGGCAATGGAGGTGGAGGTGGAGTTGGAGATGGTTGGTCTTCTGTTCTTGTTGTGCCATGTGGTCTCAATTGCAAAATGCAAATATCAACAATGAAACAAATTTTCATTATTTGCCTGACAAAATGTTGCGGCAAATGGATAAACAAAGCGTTACCTTGGTTGATTTACCTTCTCCCCCGCTGTCTCTCTGTTCCCTGCTTGCAACGCACCCCGTTGAGCAATTGGTTGTAAGACAAATGAATGAATGAATGAACGAATGAATGAATGGTTGACCTAGTCGAGTGTTTGCTGCTTTTGGCATTCTTAAGTGACTCCCCCACTCTCTGCCAGTGCCAGTGCTTGTGCCTGTGTCTCTGACTCTGACTCTCTGTCTATCGCTCATTGATTCAATTTATGCTAATTGCTAATTGCATAATATTTCAATTGAACCAACTGCTTGCTGTCTTAGTTAGCGACTAGTCAGCCACATTTCCGCGTTGTTAAGTAGCCGCTGCTTCAACTCAACTGCCTCAACTGTTGCTGCATCTGCATCTACTGCATCTGCATTCAATTCAATTACACAATTTCTGTTTGGGGCTCTTTGGTAATGCAAATTTTTAGTTTCCTTTGCTGCATTTTGCTCTTTAATTAAAGCCAAGCCAAACATTGTTTGCATTGGCCCCGTCGATTTGGTCATTAAAAACACTTTATAAGTGGCCCCCAGCTACTGTTCATTTACCTCTTCTAGCCGTCGGTCAGCGTCTGTCCGTCTAACTGTCTGTTTGCTTGTCTAGCCAGCACACCCGGCGTATAAGTTATAAGCCATGCCGGTAGATTACTCATACGCCCCTTTGGCAACGCCTGTATACTAATAATATACACTTTGAGTGTATATTCTAGCTGTGAGTTTAGTTTATTGTGATTTCTTCTATTAATTATAATATAATTATTATAATTATATAATTATTTGTAAATTTATATATATTTACATGAACTCTGTTGACTCTTGCATTGCCATAAACACAATTCGTATCATTCAAATAACAATAACAACAAAAGAAGAAACCATAATATCAAGTGAATGCCATGGCAACAGTCAGCTAAACAATTTGTTGCATTGTAACCAAACTTTTTTGTTTATATTTAAGCACAATATTCAAGGGCATCAACGTTTCGGTGCATTGAAAATTGTTTTTTGTTACAACGGCAACAATAACATCAAGTGAAACAATAACAATAACAAGAATAGTTGTTAATTTTCACTTTGTCAGCCCGAAAATGTTGGAGAAGCAAAAGCTAAAGCGCAAAAAAATATAAAACCAATTTCAACATTTTCATTTTCAAGTTCATGGCTAGAAGCAAACGAACCACAATAACAACATGGCAAACAACAACAACAACAAACGGCAACAACGCGTCGATAGCTGCAATTTTTGAATTAGCCAAATTACTATTATTTGGCGCAGCGCACACAGAGATACAATGTACACACACACACACAGACACACACACACACATTTAGATACACATACTTATAGATACACTCGAATTTTGTTAGCCTTGTTTGTCTGGCCTCGACCGTTGTATTGCGCCTTGCTTGGCCAGGGTCTGGCGTTTACGTGCTGAATGATTTAATGTCCTTTTTGGCAGTCACACCTAACCCTGAACCCTTGATAACGATCTCCCTTTGCCGCCTCCCCCCGTCCCAAACCCTCTGTTGGCCATTGCAGTTGAAAATTCTTGTCTAGACTGCGGCAAATGAACTTTTTTTCTATAGTAGTATTATTGTTGTTGTTGGTTTTTGTTGAACTTCGTTTTTCGCACAGAAAAGTGAGTTTTGTTGTGTTTCGTTTTTGGCCAAATAGGGAACACGTCAGTTGCTGAGGGCGCTTCAGGACCTTCAGGACCTTCATAAGGTACATTTCCGCTCCGGGCGTTACAATTTATCGCGCCGTGACATTTTGCACTTTAGTTTTGCGTGTCTCGTTGTCGGTTGTTGGCCGTTTCGATTGTCGGTTGTTGGTTGTCGGCTTTTGGCTTTCGACTTTTGTTTTCCTTTTGCATGCAGCAAAAATTAGACAAAATGATAAAAATTTTAATTTCATTTATAAGCGGATTTTGGCGTCAACTTTAACTGCAGTCGTTGCTGTCTTTTGTGAGGGTGTTCCAAATGATGTTTAGTTTACAGCACTAATACCCTGTAATTTAAATGAATTAAGTAATAATATCTAAAGCATTTAAAACAGATTCGAGTCTGGATTGTATTATGGTTGCAAGATATTATATTATTTATTAATTAATTGTTTTTGAAGAAGCATTTCTAGATTGTTTCAGTTGTCTATAAGTGGAAAATTGATAGTTAAATGCCTATTAATAATAATACTCACTCTTTCTGCTACTTAAAATATCTCTTAGTCCAGCATAGCCGCTTGTGGCATTCATAATTGTTGCTGTGTATTTTGGTCCGCATTGCTTTTTGATATTTGCGTGCCTGGAACTTGCCTGAACTTCAAAGCCAGCGATGCGCATAAGTCCGATAAGGTTGCAAAACTGAAAACTAAAGTCTGGGGCAAGGGTTGCATTGCATAAGCACATCAATCGTTTGGACCAGACAGTTCGCCAGTGAGAGTTGGGGCTATAAACAGGGTTGACAGACCAGAAGCAGGGGAGAAGAGTGGAGGAACATTTGCCGCAGGCCAATATGCATATAGTATATATACATGGTATCATGCAGAGTATTGGCCATCGAGGGGCGGCAGATGGAGCTCTAGGTCCCTGAGTCGCTCTAAGCCGCTCATAACAACTTGCAATTAAACTTCATGAATTGACAAAAAATTCACAATAAAAATCAGCCGCACTTATGCGCAAAAAAGACAATCAAAGCACACGGCAAGGTGGGTGAGGCTGGTGTATTGAAACTCGGCTCGGATTTCACATTCTCTGCAGAAAGAAATGCTAGCAAATAACTTATGCCATGATTTGCCAGTATTTCAAGTAGAGAAACATATTTATCTGTATGGGCCAAGTTGAATGGGTTTGAAGGTAACTCAAGCGACTCCAAAAAATACAAAATAAAACAACAACAAAAACAAAAACTTTAAATTGCGCACAAGTTGCGATTAAGGTCAGTTCAGCAGTTTGACCCGAATTGTCTATCAACCACAATAACAACAGTTAAAAGAACAACCACAATGAGAAAAGCAAAGTTCGCATTTTAATTACAAACGGAAATAAATTAATTTCGAACAATTGAAATGAGCCAAATTATTAGCACTGAAGCAGCTTCGAAATGTAATAAAATGACCCAAAGAAAACGTAAAGTTTGCTACATGATAATGACCACAATGACTGTGATGATAATGACGCGGCTGTTGCAGCCAAACAAAGCAAAAGATATGGCCAAAACTGCAAGTCAAAATGACTTGGACTTGGACTTTAATTTCAATTTCAGCGACAACTTTAGCTTCAACTGCGACTCTCGACTGCAGGCCTCGACTTTGTTTGTTTCGTTCATATTTGAATGCTGTCTATTTTGAATGCTGTGCTGTCCGTTGTTGCAACAAAATGAGGCATGCAACATGCAGCAGCTTTTCGCTAAAACTCAAAATACCCAAGCGAAAACTAAAACTTATATGGCTAACTGGCCGCGTCTATGTTGGTCTACTTGAAGTCTCAGAACTAATGACTAGGAAGGGTTTCAGTTGGGAAAATAGGGTATTAACTAATGTATCTTTAAGTTGTGTTTAATATTTATTTGGTATCTATAGATATTTTGGTTTTCTTCTTAACTTAATTCTCACTTTTACTTTGTATTTAACTTGAGTTGTCCAATCTTTGGCTTGAAGCCTTGTATAATTATTTGCAGAAATTGTCGGCCTTTCCTCTTCACAAGAACTCCCTCTCTTTCCATTCCCTGCTTTCTTTGTAGCTCTTGTCTTCCCGTTGGATCATTCATAGCGAATCTTCTTGCATAACCGCAACAAATTCAAGTTCGCTGTGCAAACTTGCGACTATCGCGATTCTTCAATTGCTTTCGCTGTTCCAGCTCCAACTACAACTTCTACAACAGCTTCCGCTTTCCCTGCCCCTTTGCTCTATATGTCTCTCTCTCTCTCTCTCTCTCTGTCAATAGCTAAAGCCAAATATTCATTTGCATTTCCAATGCCAGAGCGTTACCAATGCGAGAAATCGCCAAAAAAAAAAAAATGGACAAGCAATAAAAAGTTATAAATATTGAAGAGATCTTCCTCCCTTGCTGCCGCTCCCGCTTCACGTGCCTACCATTCAAAACTTTAAAGAGAAACAAAAACAAATGGCTGTGGGAAAAGCGCGGTTGGGTGGAGGGGAGGGGAAGGCGTGCTTATGCATCGTTCCACGCCCACACGATGTTGGCGCTTTCATCAAAATGCACATAAATTTCAACAACTGGCGCGGCCCGAAGTGAGACGTTTGTAGCGCCAACGTCCATGTGGGTGGTCAGCTAGTGGAACTGGACCCAAAAGACCGAAAGCAAGTCTCACTCTCCATCTATCTCCGTCCAATTGTTGGCCCTCTCTTTCTCGCTCTTTCCACTGGCATTTGCATCTTTTGGCTGCAGTTGCAGTGCCGTTGGCAAACGATTTCTAAAACAAAATTTGCATTTAATTGGACAGCCAGCATGAGAAGGGGGTGGTGAAGGAGGAGAAGAAGCAGGAGGAGGAAGAGTACGTGGTGCTTCAAAGGGATGGAGAAGGGGCGAAGAGGGGGGAGGAGGCGTGTCAAAAAATAAAAGGGGTAGGCGTTGACAAATTTCGTTTGTTCTACTTTAAAGCGCCCTCTGGCGGGCAGTTTGTGTTGGGTGCATCAATCAGCGACATCTTTTAAATGTTTATTGTTTGTTGTTATTTGTGTTGTTTATGTTGCTGGTGGTTGTTTGTTGTTGTCCGCTGTCCGTTGTTGCTGTTGGTTTGTGTGGCAGCGTCACACAAGCGACAAGATGACGTTTTCAGAAATTAAAAGAGCGATGAGTGAAAGTGAATATTCGTGTGTTGTTGTTGCTGTTGTTGTTAGTGCAGTTGTTGTCATTTCTTTTTGCCTAGTTGTAATGTGTAATGTTTGCAACGCTAACAACAACAGCATCGACAACAACAACAACAACAACACACGGCTACAAACAGTGGGGCAGCATCGTTGTCATCGTTGTCTTCGTCTTCGTTCGCGTCTTTTGATTGTCTTGCGATAGCCAATTGAGTTTTCATTTGTCAGTCAGTCGAAAAGGCAAACGAATAAACGAATAAACGACCCAACGTCTGTCAATGACACAGAAAGAGAGTTTCAAGCATGATATGTGGCTTGTTGTTGTGTGTACTTTGCTTGTTGCCCAGTTTTGTTTTGTTTTGTATTTTTTTTTACTTAGTTGCACTGATTAGACTTTTGTTGATATATCTGCGTTTTCACTTTCCTTCACTTTCAGTTAACGAGCTCAGATTTCCATTGAGTTATCTATAAGCACGTGCCCATAAACAATCGAACCTCAGTCTCAGGTCTCCTCCCATTACCCCTCCCCCCACCACTCTGCTTACCCACTTGCCGATCTGTTAACACACGTTGGCCGGAAATGTGTGTGTCTTGGCCCCAATCAGTATGGCTGCAGCTGCAATAGAATCTTTCAGCTGTTGGTTGTCTCAACGTTGATTCGCTGACACTTTTGGGTCATTTCTGAGATGTCCTTCAACAATTTACTTTGCACACTTTTGAACTTTGAACTTAACTAAGAAATAAAGAGATAAATAGCGAGAGATATAGCATTCTCAAGTGCTACGCTAATTATGTTGGCAATCTTTTAATTATGCCCTGCAATTTGGATAACTAACTAAAGGCAGGCGACCCACAAATGTAGTTTTTCATACCTCGCTGTCTCTCAGTTTCAGTTTCAGTTTCTGTTACTGTTATTATTTCAATCTCATTATAAACAATTCTCGTCACTAATTACAATGTGGAAGAACAAATAAAAAGCAAGACACAAATAAAAACCGAAAAAAAACATCAACAAATGTAACTGGGTCAAGTCGCAGTCAGACTGACAAAAAAAAAAAAAAAAAAAAAAAAAAACATAAAAATATACTTATATACAGTACAGAAAAATTGTGGAAAAACTCAAGATTTTTATCTGCGGTTTTATTTCATTTTCAGTTGAGCTTGGAGGTTGCTTAGCTCACGGGAGGCCCTTCCACAGAGATACAAATTGAAATTAAGCTCAATTTAGTGCACGACAAGTTGTTGGTCTATAGCAGTTTGCGGGCATGGGCAGGGGCAGGGGCAGATGGCATGGGGGCAAGGTGGCAAGTACCACTTGTGTGTCACGTCCTTGCAGCTGCAAGTTTGCCACTTTGCATATGTTTATGCCACTGCTCAACTGACCACACACTATTTGGCCATTGGCCACTTTCCTCGAAAAATTCGAAAGGTGACAATTGTCCAATTGATTGCCATCAGAAAAGAAAACAAACAGATAAACAGAAAGAAAGAAATATAAAAAAAAAAAAAAACAAAACACATCAACTACTTGTACAACTGCCGTGCGGCAGTCTATAAAATAATTTCGCGAAAGTTGTCGCATAATATGGCAAATGTGTTTACTTTATTATTATGTTTCAGTTAGTTTCTTTTACTATTAGATTGTTTGGTTTATATGCTCCACTGTCCGCTGCTGCCCACTTTGCCACTTGCCAGTTGCCAGTCGTTGCCACATTTCACAACCATAATTCAACTAATTAAATGCACATGAAAAATTCAGCACTTCAAATGGCAAAAACCGGACAATTCGACAGCCGGACAGTTCCAAATGCCAGCCAAAAGACAAACACATCAACAACAACAACAACCAAAAACTTTAACTCGTAAATGAAACGCACTGAGAAATATTTTAAATTTGCAATGTACATCAAAATCACTGCAAATTTTACCAAGTGAAAGAAAGAGTCGTTGTCAAAGTCGCTGCCAATAATGGGGTTCACTTTGGTGGCCATGGGAAACATCCACATTTAGCCGCAACTAATCGAAATAAGTAGCATCCAATCATCTGCTGAAATGTTGAAATGTTTGACTATAAAGTTAGCCGCCAATGTGGTATGTTAGGGGGCGTCTTTGCAGAGGGGGAAATTGAGCAAATTAAGATGCCAAAATCATTGAAGTAGCATGAGCAAAAAGAGTTCCTTTATAGAAATAATTATCTAAAAGTTTCTTAAGTCTTGTCTGCTTGGTTTTTGTATCAAAGAGTCTGGAAATGCTTCTGTTGCATTTACCGGATATTTTTTTACAGGGAAACTAACAAATTCAGTAGCCGCATTAAGCTAAGAAGCAAACCATTATTAATAAAGATATTTCCCAAAGAATTCAACTCAAATTCCAAGCAGATTAGAGTATAAACGATTATTAGTCTTTAGTCTTATGTTTCCTTACGTTTTGAGTTACTTATATCATGCATATTTGCTTGGTTTGCTTGGCAGCTCAAGTTGATTGTTGATTTTCTAGTAATTATAGTTGATAGTCTCGAATTCTTTGCGGAAATTGAATTTGTAGCCACCTAAGGCGTATCATTTTGATAATTGTGAAGACTTAGCTATGGCAATTTATGTTTTTTTTTTTTTTTTTTTTGGTTTGTGGCAGCCACTGACCGACCTGAAAGCCTTTCCAAATCAATTAGCTGGTGACCCCAAGTGTTTCCTCGAGCTCGCATTAATAGCCACAGCCCAATGAGGCGAGCCAAAAGTATTTCTCAAATCCCCCGCTGGCAGCAGCTCAGTTTTTCCTGCCTATTTTTTTTGTATTTTATCAATTCAAACGATCGACAACACGATATTGCCCTAGGTTGGGCTTCATATTGCTGCTTTTGTTGTTGTTGTTGTTGTTGTTGTTGTTGTAGCTACTGTACAGCAAGAGCACAACAATTGCCTGGGCACAACTTTCACTGTAAATACAAGTTTATAAATTGTTTAAAAGGACGCACTTTGCGTTCATCAGCTCTCGAACATCAATGTCAACGTTCTCAACGCTGCGTATGAGTAATATTTGCTGAAACATCTTGATATATGTATTTGTAGTCGACTTACAAACGCTAATTGCCGGCATGACTTGAATATTCTTCCCGGTTTTCAGTTGCAGTTGCGGTTTCAGCTTTAGTTTGATTTTGTTTTTATTTTTTTTTTTTTATTTAGTTGTTTTTATTGTTATTGTTTTATTGTTGCTGCCACAATTTATTGCTTTATTATGGCACGCAAATGGCAAAATTAGCAGCAAGCTGGCCAGCTGCAATTATAAACCCCACGCCCCACCCGTCACTCCTCACGTTTAACTGTTCCAGCATAGGTTGAGACTCCTCAGGGTAGACCTGTTTTACTTTTTTTTCGTTTTTTTTTTTTTCTGTTTCCATTCCATTCCAAGTCGACTGCGAGTTGACCGAATCTTGGTGTTTTATTTTCATTTAATTACTATGGCTGTTGATGTTGTTGCTGCTGCTTTTGCTGTAGCATTAATTGGCTTGTTTTGCTTAATAATGATTATTGGTTTTTATGGCTCTTTGATTATGCGATGATGCATCGAAAAACTTGCCACGGATTAGCGCAAAGTCCGGCCTAAACGCAACGGGAAAACCAACATTGCAGTTGCTGTTGCTGTTGCTGTTGCTGTTACTGTTGCTTGTTGTTGTCGTTGTCCGCTTGGTGTTGAGCATTTTGTTGTGGCTGATGGGCTGTCAGTTAGTCAGTTAGTCAGTCAGTCAAATGGGCAGACAGATAGGCAGAAATACAGACATTGTGGCCAGTTGGAAGTGCTGTCTTAATTATGCAATGGGCGCAATTGAAGACAATTTAAATGCCCGCCAGTTGTGAAAAACAAACACAAAACTTCAACAATAATATGAAAGGAAAGAAATGCATTGCAATCGATAAATGTAACCATGAAACGCGTATACACTTCTCTAATTAAATCAAATATTAAATTTCAACTGCAATCAAGTGTACAGCTTAATCTGCCCTCAGGTTGTCACCACATCTGTTAAATTGCCTTTTTTTGGGGAATATTAAACACTGCATTCACTTCCCTATTGCAGCTGTTTGATATAGTCGTAACACCTTTTCGCTTTTAATAGGGCATAAAACTTTAATTACTTATGTGCATATGGAAGTGGGGCTGTCTGCAACCTTTA
Organism: Drosophila funebris; assembly: GCA_018901825.1. Classification (NCBI taxonomy): domain Eukaryota; kingdom Metazoa; phylum Arthropoda; class Insecta; order Diptera; family Drosophilidae; genus Drosophila; species Drosophila funebris. The sequence continues at coordinate 7,357,048 of JAEIFK010000688.1, forward strand.
CAGCCTGCACTTGATCAACTGAGTGGAACACAACAAGAAGAAGAAAGAAAGAAAGAAAAACCCAAGCGGGCCTAAATGCAGTTCAAGTGGACAGTTGAAGCTTGGGGCGCCAAGTGGACAACAAATTATGATGATCATGATGATGCTGATGATGAAGATGATGATGATTATGCAATGGAAAGCATTGCAAGAAAAGCCTCCATCAATAGAGTGAAGAATCGAGTTGTGGCACCGACGACTCCTGTCAGCTCTTGACCCCAATTCACGAGGCGTTTACTCGTAAACTTTAACATAAATACATAAATTTTAAATGCTTCATTAAAATTAAGAAGAAGTCGAAGAAGAAGACGACGAAACAAGACTCCGCCCGCTTCGAAACGAAATTTAATGCGACGCATTTTAATTGCTTGTAATTAAGCAGCAATTACATAAAAACAAAAGCCGCTGATTTTAAATTAAATGATTACAGCAGCAACAAACGCATCGGTAAACAAACTTATCGAAGGTTTTTCTTTCTTGCATTTCTGCAGAAGAAAGCGAAAGAGCTGGACAGACAGACAGAGAGAGGGAGATACACAGACACAGAGAGAGAGAGAGAGAGATAGTTACCAGCAATTAGTTGCATGCGCTCTAACAAAATGTTGAATAATTAGTAATTATTATAATAATTAAAATAATAACTTGCGCGGGCGGTTGCATCAGCGCTCGCATCGCTGCACCACATCACCACCACTGCACCACTAACCCACGATCACAGCCACCGCACACAGTCTTTGCGTTAATTTATGTCACGACAAGCGAAGCCCAACGATTTACCAAATTCCGCACATAAATTCCATTGGAATTTTTACAATAAATTTTGTGGTCTGCAGTTGTTTTGTTGTTAGCCAAGATGTCAACGCTTTTCCTTAAGTTTTCTTTATTTTCCCATTCAGTTTTCTTTCATGCCGCTCGAGGCGGCAACAACTCGGGCGTCCTAAACAGCATTACGAAATGATCTTTCGCCTCCCACTTTGCGATCTTCTCTTATTTTATACTTAACGCATTGGGAATTGTTGTGCCTACGGTGGCTCTGATCACTATTTCATATAGCTTGCCACGCTTGCCACGAAATGTGGCATCCATAACCCGGTGACAAACCAAATTATATTTATTTATAAGCAGCATATGACGAGATAGCTGCCGCTCCAGCTCGATAATATCCAATGACTCATAACTTATGGTACTTGTCTATGTCTATACCTAGCTATGATAGCAACCTATTTAAGCAGATTTTACAGTCAAAAGATGTAAGCAAGAAAGGGTTAGAAGTGACTCTTTCCTCTCGTTTCGGAATACATGAATAGATATATATATTGTTGTATTTTTTAAATGTTTTTTATTATTATAAATAATGTCAATATTATCAGCATCATTAAAATTATTAGAATATCATTATTATATTATTCTTTATTCTTTGTATTCCACATTTACTCTTCTTTTATAAGTTAAAGTTTTCCTTGCAAAGAAGTTGAATATTTTCTCCCTCTCAGCTAGGGTATTTATGCCTCATCATGCTGCAGTTGGTTCCTACTCTTGTTGTCTATTTAGTTGTTGTTCTTTTTTTGTTTTGGTGCCACACACAAATCAAATGCTCAAATGCCTGCAACAAGATGCATGTGACATTCTCAAATGGGGCCCTCTCGAAAATAAACGAAACGAGTACTTGGCATGCGCTGACACGAAAATATTCTTTTTAGGCATCGTCAATAAATTTAGCTCATAATGCGGACTGACAGTAATGTGTCATCAGTGGAAATGTTTTCTAATGAAGACTCGACTCGACTCTCTCTCTATTTTTTCAGAATTGTGGGTGTTTTTTAGTGGTCTAACGTCTAGAATGTTTTTCATTCAGAAATGAGTTTGTTAGTGAAAGAGTGCAATGAGATATGTCCAAAGATTGTTTTCTTTACATTCATTTAGTTATTAAGGATTGTTGGCTTTTAATTAAAGTATAACTCTTGCATTTATAATTAATTGCAGCTCTTTAGTTCTGACAGCACCTGCCAAACTGCGGTTCTTTTGATCATCTTTTGTTTGGTAATGAAATCATCAACTGCTCAAGCTGCCAATCCATCAAAACCAATTGAAAATCAAAAGTGATTTTTGGTTTCTTCTCTCCTTTGTTGCTTTATAAATCAGTTTTCCTCACATGCTATGCAAATGAACCCATTGAATGGGCCTTTTGACTTGGGTTTGTGCTGCCTCATTGGCCCCCAAACTCTGACTTGACTTGAGCTCTGTCGAGTTGAGTTGCGATCGCTCGTGCGCATAATTTAAAATAATGATCGGCATATGAAATTTAATGCGTTTCGTCTGCAGTATACCCTGCTGACCCGGCTCGGATCTGGCTTATCGATCATAGCCAGCGGCACGTTTGCCTGATGTTGCCACATTTTGATGATGGCTAACCAAGTGCATAATTCACGCACGCATCAGCCTCACAACAGGTGTCACTCTCACTTTCAAGGCGCCAAAATCCAATTTGCTGCCCCTCCAACTTCCCCTTCTCCCTCTCTCTTTGTCTCTCTCTCTCTCTCTCTCTCCTCGTGCGTTACCCTATATACATAACAATTAGCATTTCATGTTTAGGCCACAAAACGTAGCTTAAGCTGAAGCTGTGTAGACGCAAATTATCGCGTCGTTTGACGCCTGCAATCTTTAGGCCATTTATACCGTAAGTTTGACTACCAAATTGCAGTTTGTTGTTGTCTTTTTGTCACTTTCCTTTTGGCCATGCAAATTTCTCGCGACGACTATTAATTGGTAATGGCAGCAAGCGAAAAGAAAAGCGACTGTGCACAACAACAAAACTGAAATAGCCATAAAAATGGTCAACACGAGACTCGCGTTCAACAGTTATCTGCATAAGCAGCCCAAAGCTCTCGTCCTGACGAACGAACAAAAAAAAAAAAATAAATAAATAAAAATAAAAAATAGAAGAAAAAAATACTTTCTTTGCATGGACACTGCCACCAAGTTCAGCTACAGTTCCAGCTCCAGCTCCGGCTTCGACTCGCACTCCGACTCCGGCTTCATTCCTTGCCAGCTCTGGAGCTTTGTGTGTTGCGGCTTATCAGCGATCGTCAGCCGTTGGCACGTTTCGTTCATTGCCTTGGCGTGATTGTTGTTGTTATTGCTGTTGCTGTTGTTGACGTGTTGCAAATAGCAATATTCAAGTTTTTTTTTTATTGTGCTTTATATTAGATTGCCATGGCCAATACATAAATACCCCAATATGCCATACATACATACATTTAGACGAGTATCTATACAGTATGTCCGTCTGTGTATTCTCTAACGTTATTGAATACGAATCAAAAGAGTTCCAAGAAATAATATCAAAGGCCAACAAGCGTCTGTTAGCCGGGAGAAGAATGCAAAGCCAAAAACAAACATGGCCATAACGAACATTAAATGCACTTTGATTATGGTGAAACTAATTAATTAGTCGAAAGAAAGTCTAATGCGGCAGCTAATAAAGAAATTAAACAATTTAATGCAATTGAATTGAGCAATTCTTAGATAAAATAGCGCTTGGAATGTTATTATAAGGAATAAAATAACTTCATTATGCAAAAGTTTGTTTATATAACTCTTTAAATATAAGAGAAATTAATATATTATTAGATTTACATACATGGCAAATGTATTTGATCAAACTTTGGGTATCTGTTTCCCTTCTATGTTATATTTTACATAGTGTGTTTTTTGTGATCTTTGGGCCTTCATTTAAAACTGTACATATTCTAGTTAACAGTGTTATATATTTCTCTCAGTGTAGGATTAGAAATACATGTTTTTAGTGCTTTACCGTAAAAGGCCTATAGTGCATATGTGTGCGTAGCTCTTCTTCTAAGAACTCTGCATAACATGACTCTTTTACATTCTTCCTTCTATTCTCTTTCTCTCTGTCTCTCACTCTCTCTCTCTCTCTCTCTCTCTCTCTCTCTCTCTCTCTCTCTCTCTCTCTCTCTCTCTGTCTTTCTCCCTATGTTTCGCACATTCTCATTCTAATAAGCCAGCAATAAATCAACATTGATTTTTAGTTTTTTTGCGCTTTTGCCTTTGCTGACTCACGATCCAGTCTCCGTCTGAGACTCAGTCCAAGTCCAAGTCTCAGTCCCAGATTGAGTTTGACTTCCAGGTCCCCAGGTCTTATTCCCATTCTTATGCCCAGTCTGCGATGGGCGCTTCGCTTTGTATTTCTTGTCTTTTTTTCTTTTTATTTCTGCTTATTTTGTTGCTCTTAAGCTAACAAATTCTGGCAAGGCGGCCATTTAGGCCCAAAAGCAAAAAGAAAAAAAAACTTGCTTGGGCACATATTTCAGCAAAGTGTTGGCCAGCACGCGAAGGAGTCGTTCTTGTTGTTGTTGCCTTCGTTGTCAGCCGGTTTTTGGGCCCACCGCCTGGCGCTGACCGCATAAGGAGAAAGCCTGTGCCCAGCATGAGAGCTGCAGGAGATTCCATACCATTTCAATGCGATTTGATTCTTGTTCCGCAGCACAGTACAGAACAGATTCTCAGCCCAAGTCGCTCCTGGCCTCCTCCCGCTGGTTGGGCCACAGCTGTTGTGGCAAATCCAGTTGCAAAATTTGTTATATGACTTACATTAGCGGGCGCTCAGTTACCCACACAGTTATCAACTTCATGCCACCCTAGCCTCCCTACCTATCACCACTCTGCCCCTCCCCTGCCCTGGACAGCCCTGGACAGCTCCCCCTGCTGACATTACGATGCCGCAAATGTTTCGTGTGTTGCATTGTTTTTGGCAAACGGGCAACAGAATTGACATTTCCTTTTACAACATCCAACAAGCTGCACAAGCTCTGCAAAATGAAAACTATAAATCAGCAGCAGCAACAACAATAACAATAACAAAAGCAACAACAAGCAGCAGCTACAACAACTGTTCCATGTGATTGTCACGCTTGAAGGACTCTTTCGCTCTGTGTCGAAAAAAAGAAATAAAAAAGCGAAAATGAATTTGTTGCTTTTCTTGTTGTTTGTTGTAGCTGTTAACAGCGCTTTATTGTTGTTGTTGTTGCTGCTGTTGTTGCTGTTGGTTTTATGAAGTAGGTTACTATGTTTGTTGAGTAATTGAGTTTAGTTTTTCACACACGAGTGTGTTGCTGTTGCTATTGCTGTTGTTGCAGTTGTAGTTGTAGTTGTAGGAAGCTGCTTCACATGCAACTTGGCAAGTTGGCAACAGTTTTGCATGTCTTAAGACACAACAAGCAACACGCTTGTCTCACAAAATGTGAACCCAAACAGCTGCTGCTGCTGCTGCCACACAGTCGCTCACAGAATCGACAGAGAGACCCTAACAACACTTGAGCATTGCAATTGTATCTAAAATGAGAATCTGTTTCGTTGTATACCCTTTCAGATACTGTAGTTATTTATATGCACAGAAGGAGGTTTAGCTAACTTGAAAGTGCTTTGTTCTCTTGTAAAGTTAAGAGAATAGGAGTTTTGGTTTAAGAGAACAACTCAATTAAATTACAGACTCAAATCACACTTATTTATTACTTAAACTTACACTTATTAAATAAAAAAGCGCAGTGAGGAAGGATGCATTGTGAAGGAACTTATATTGAGGCTTATCAAATGCTGAGGAGATCTAGAAAAGCAGCAACCTTAGTTCTTATAACAACTACAGTGTCAACAACACGATATAGTTGAAGTTCCACTTAAAAGCGAACTTAAAGCTAATTCTAAAAACATGTAAGAGCAACGGCCTAAAAGCCTATACGTAAAGCTAACAAAATTATTGACTTAACACTAATTGACGGAACTGAAGACCCTCAAAGATCACGTGTTTAACTTGAAGTTAACACGCTTGTGAACTTCAAATGCGAATGAAAGTTAAAGTAGAATCAATTATTATACATATATAAATGATGTAATGCATATACCCCATTTCCATTTGATTTACCGGGTATACAAAGTGCAAGCACTGTCTGAAAATGATAATATTAACAACTTAGTTAGTTGCTCGCCCTGCTGTGAATCAACAAGAACAAGCTCCAATCGAAGTGAATAGTCCATGTTTAGCTACTCCTCACTTCCACTTCACTTCCTCCTGTTAGCTTTGCTCCCCCTCCCCTTCTCCACTCACCGTCTCCTGTCAGTCACGTTCCTCCTCCTGCTGCTGCTGCTGCTGTCTGTTTGTGATCTAATTATTGTATTTGCTGTCCGTTTTTTGCCAGTTGCCAGCAGAGTTTTGCCTCCTACAGCAAGAGCGGTACCTCTACTTCTCCCCGCTGCCCCTAAGCTGTACACCCCCCCTCGCTCGGCAACCCAACTTGGCCAACTCAACTGGCCGACAGCCTCCACTCATTTGGCTGGCAAGCCTGTTTAGACATTCGTCGTGCCAGCTCGGTTGGCTCCCACTTTCAGCTTCCAAACTCCTTCACCTTTTGCCCCACCAGCACCGAGAGCACCACCTTCAACTGGTCTGCTGCTTCTCCTGTTTCTACTTCATCCACTTCACTCTTAGTTTGTGTTTCAATTTGGCGCATTTGCTTTGCTTAGTTTTGTGTTTAACGTGTACTAATTTGACTTTTTGGCGCGTCTCTGTCTCTTGTCTCTGTCGCTCTGTCTCTTTGGAGACTCTTTTATTTGCCAGTTTATTATGACATCATTTTCTTGGCAATGAAGACTGTTTGGCTGTTTGTATTTGCCATTAACAAACTAAATAGCTAATATGCTAAAAACATATTTCTCAGAAATGCGATTAGACGCAAAACTCAATTAACATTTGCGTTTTCAATGTGGGAAATCTTTCTCTCTCTCGATCAATTGTTGTCACGCAAAATCTGCAGCTTCCTCTGCAACTCCCACCCACCCCCCACAACCCTCTGCTGCGGCCCTATCGCTGTGAATGTGCACGTCTTTTGGCGCCTGCCTCATTTTCATTAAGTCTTTAAACGAATTTCCGTGACTGGCTTATAAAAAAATATTAAAATCCATAAGGAAATTGATGCGAGGCGGGGGTGTTCACTAAAACGCTGCAGCCTGTAGATGGGAAAAGAGAGGTAAAGGGGGCAGCGTTGTCGCTTCCTTTATGCCTGGGCATGCATCAATTTTCACTTTTCCAAAAGATATGAGAAAGATACACGAGATACACACAAAAGATACAAAAGATACTAACTATGTTTTTTTTTATATAAGTGCCGTGGGTTGATCATAAAATCCTTGTACGTGAGGTTTGCCTTGGAGGTCACGTGAGAGAAAACAACAACAACAACAACAATTGCAATAACAACATAAAAAAAATACTCAGGACTGTGAGATTGAGTTGAAACTGAAAGCAGCAATAGCTTAAAATTGCATTTATGTAAACATTTTCTTAATACTCTCAAGTGAAACTTTTGGCAAAAAGCAATAACAGCAACAACAACAGCAATAACTCGAAAAAAGTATTAAATATTAATTATTAATTATTCGATTATTCCATTATTCGATTATGCATGCAATGCGATGCAATCGTTTGCGATCTTTGATCTCTTTTTTAACTCGGCTCAGAAATTGAAATTCGAGCTGAAAGTTTGTCGCATGCATTACGTTGATTACATCACTGCAGATATATTTGAGTGGGGAGCGATAGAGGGGTGGTTGACAGGGGGGAGGGAGGGAAATAGGCTATGCAACTTCCACCAACTGTGGCAGTCAGTCATTCAGTCAGTTCAGTTGGTCAAACATGTTAACACAGCCTAAATATAGACACACAGAGACAAATGTACAAACAGGACGAACTCTGTGAAAAGCAGTAGGGGTAAGTGGAAAAAGGAAGGGGGGAAGAGGAGAAGGAGGACAGACAGACAGGCAGACAGACAGACAGACAGGCAGACAGCCAGTCAAATGGTCTTGTTAATTTCCATTTTTCTATGCAAATTTTAACTTCCTCGAAAATGTTGCACACACCAAAATGGCAACAAACGAAACGAGGCATCACAGAAATTTGACTTGCCATAAAAATTGAAATCTAAAGCATGGCCAAGGGAGGGGGTTGCTTGATGAAGTGGGCGGCTGTTAGGCAACTGCCAACAGTGGTGGGGGTATGGAAAAATATGCCACAGCCACATGACACACACACAGACAGCGAGACAGAGATGGATAGACATAGAGATAGAGACAGAGACAGAGACAGACAGCAACAAAAGTCAACGTGCAAAAATAACAAACAACTGTCAAATGTCTGACAAACGAGACAAGGAAAAGACAAAACTAACCATAGAGAAAACCAAACAGCAACAATAACAACAACAAACTTCAGCTACAACAACATTTGATATATAGCAACTAAGTTAGAGAGAAAGACTGCAATAGACGGCCTAAATGAATATGCTCATTGGTAAACCAAAAGCAAACGCTGCTCATATTGCATTAGCAACAACAACAACAACAACTACAGCAGCCACAACGACTGCAACAACAACGTTGACACAAAATGTTGTGATAACAACTTCCCGAAATTGTTTGCTGTCGCTGACAATGCCAAATTGGCCGTGCCACAGAAACTATGCGCCAGCCAGTTCATTGCAGCGGTCAGATTACGCATACGACACGTGAGCTCACTCAATTTACTCAAACGATCGATGCGAACCGTTTGCCACGCTGCCCACTGTCAATGCGAAATATCGAAAGGCAGCAACCGCAGCAGCAACAGCAACAACACTAACAACAGCAACAACAATGGCTGCAACGACAACGTCAAATATGCAGACTTCCAAAAGAATGCTGAAATTGAAGACGCCACAAAAAAAAAAAAAAAAAACGATTCCCCAGTAAATACACACACCCAACAATTTGTTGTTCGTTGTTGTTATCAACGGCATTGTCACAGCTCCTGCGGTAGCTGCTGTTGCTGTGGTTGTTGCTGTTGTTGTCGCTGCTGCTGCTGCTGTTGTTGTCATATATTTGTATGCCCTTGCGATTATGCGGGCCATCATGTTGCTGCCATGCGGCTTGCCACGTTTTGTGTCCATCAAGTTGCTGGCTTTTATGGTTTTATAAGATTTACAATGAACACAAATTAATCTTGGCTATTGATCAAAACATAATTTGCAACTCTTAAGCAATAAATTTGAGTTAAAAATACATTTTGTCTTAAGCTTGAAATGCTTAAAAATGTCTGCTATATTGTTATACTAAGTGTACAAATATTAACAATAATAAATTTGAGTTCAAAATACATTTAGAATGCAGTTGAATATACAAGAAAAGGTCAGCAAATGAAGCTTATGAGATATTTTATTGACAAGAGTATAATTAATAAGCATTGAGCAATAAATTTGACCTAAAAAAATCCACAGCTAAACAAATTATTATAAAGTTTCTCGACAAGTTAAAATTGATATTAAATTCTTTGTTGAATTAAAATTTATAACATTTTTTAATTAGTAATAAATTCGTATTAATAATGACATATTTTCTTAACAAAAATACTTTTGAAATAAAGCTGAGAACGGTAGTACAGTTTAGAAATTTTTCAATCAAATTCAGAGACTATTTTTTTAAAGTTATTAATATTTTGTTCCTTAACGTACATATTTAATAATTATAATTCTAAGACTATGTTCTACATACTCTAAAATGGAACTAATCGAAATATATCAACAGCAGCTCTATCTGTTATCCAATCAATAGAGTATCAAAGCTTTACCTTATTGCAATTGCTTATTATAAATTTCTTGATTTGTTGTTATTGTTGTTGTGATTGTTATTGCAACGTCTGCCGCAATGTCTCCGCTTGGCAGACACCGCCGTTGTCGTCTCCGCTGTGGCTGCCATTCGCTTGGATTGGTTGTAAGTTGCAAGGAGCATGACAGTGCAGAGGAGATGGGGGGTGTTGCGGGCTGGCCGGGCTGTCCGGGTGCACGGGCTGCACGGGTGCATGGGAGCATGGGTCTGAGCATGAGCATGGCATGTCATTTCTTGGCTTCGCCAAACATCTTTGGCATTCCTGAAGTCTCTGTCTCTAGCCAGGCATCTGTACAAGTAAAAAAAAAAACAAAAACAAAAAGTCTCATTTTCTGCTCGCCGTGTCTTTTGTCTTTCTCCAGCTGCGATTGTTGTGCTGTTCCTCATTTTACTTTTGCTGCAGATATTTGTAATGCAGCTTGTTTTGCATTTAATTTATGCGCGTAATTAGTTGAAAGTGAATGCCAGTAGAAGGAGCTCCAAACATTGCGTATACGCGCCGTGCCACCAGAATCGACTGCGTAACTCGATACGAATGCGATATCAACTGGCGAATCAGCCTATGGTCAAAGGCTATAAATTATTATGTGAACGCTTTAGCATTTCTTTTGGCCAAGAGAAGAGAAGATAGATGAGCGGGAAGCGGGGGTTGGAGATTGGTGGGCGAACAAAAGCAGCTCATTATTTGTGAAAAACGCGGCTGTCAAAATTGAAAATAGGGAAAAGCTGAAGAAATAAACCAAAACAATGGCAGGCTGGCAGCAGACAACAGACAACAGGCAACTGGCAACTGGAAACAGCAACAACAAGCATTCAGTCCATTAGCAAATGCCGCTGCTGAGTGGCAGCCAGGGGGATTGGATGTAGCCAACGACGTCACCGCCACCGCCACCGCCATCGCTGCAACATAATGAAAGCGAAAATTTAAATTTTTGATACAATTTGCAATATTTTCCTACTTCATCATTCACATCACCAGCAACAGCGGCAGCAACTGCGACTGTGGCAGTGGCAAGCAGTGGCTTCAACCTCAACTGCAGTTGGCAGTCAACAAGTCGACAAAGAAAACAATTCATCATGTTGTTGTAGATTGGAGGAACCTTTTGGCAGCACTCGCTGGAGCAGCAGCTTCGTTTGCTGTTTGCTTCGGTTGCCTTCAATTTATGCGGCGGCGCTTAAATCGATTGCTTTGCCACATTGCAGCAATTGGCTAGCAAGCGGCATGTAGCAAGCATCGTGGATCGTGAAGCGAACAAAACGAACGCCTGCGCCAACCACTGAACCGTAAAACTGAATTATGGATCAAATACAGAAAGAGAAAAAGAGGTGGTGAGAGAGAGAGAGAGAGAGAGAGAGAGAGAGGGGAAGAAAGCAAGAGAGACAGTCCCAGGGTGGTTGCAGACCGAAGACGCTTGACGTTTTGCGGGTGGATAAGAGCTGATGACGGACTGACCACAACCAAAAACCACAGACAGTGCCAGCGCCAGTCCTGGCCAGACCAGACTCGGCCAGATTCCACAGCCTGTCCGCAATTGCAACGCCGCTTCATTAAGCGATTCATTCATGCAACCGATGCAGTCAGTCGATCGTGTCGTTTTATTTGCCTCTTAAATTTTTGCGCTAACTAGATGTCGCAATTGAAAGTAAGCTGTCAATATTGCAGCATCAACGCAAGGAAAGAGGATACATCAAATTGCGGGGGTGTAATAAATCTAATATATTATATATATATATAGGAAATATCACTATTGTGATCAAGTTTCTACTTGACTCAATAAAAAATACAATGGTCAGTTTATGCTTTGCAAAAGAAACTCGCTGAAAAGAAGTTTTTGCAGCTTTTTTAAAACATTATTTTTATATGTGCTTCTTTCTTATGAAGCTTACAAGGTGCTTACAGGTCTTAAAGATGACTGATGCGGGGCCTTACCATGATTACTGTGGGGAAGCAGATTCGTTTGCCAAATGAATAGATTGGTCAGTGAGATGGCACAATCTTTGTCAATTGGTAAGATTGCTGTGTGAGGCAACTCTTCAGCAACTTTGATTGTATACGCTTTCTGTAAATTATAAATTTCAAACTATTTTAAAAATTGCACAATTCTTTTCTCTTAGCTTTGCTTTTCATCTGTCAAATCTGTGTCTGCTCTCATTTAAACTGAAAGAATAATGAAGCGTGAAGAATTCGTACTTCAAACAATGAATGAACAGATCAGGGTTATCCATATGCAGATCACATTCTCATAACAATGAACCTCCGATCATGGACAGATCTTTTTCAGTATAGAAAAGATATACATTAGAAAGTTAACGTTATTTCTTATTTTGGCATAGGAAATAGCAAAAACAAGGTTATCTTTGTTTGGGAGCAGCTACGGCAGTTAATATAGGAACTCGTGATCTCATGACTCTCAACTCTCAACTTGAACTCGAGACATTTAATTTCATCATCATTTAAGTTTAGTTAATGCTGTTAGGCTTTATTTTTAGCACCCCGAAGGTCAGACAAGGACATTGTTCAGCTGCTGATTTTCTCAATTGTTTGACTTGAAAAACACTCAAAACTCGAATTTTTTTTATATTCAAACTGAAGCGCAACTCGAAGTCATACGCAAATTTAATTACTGACTCAGAGACTGGACAACCTCCAAGCATATTTGCATAAACTGGGGCCCCCGAGGGCATTGAAATCAAAATAGAAAACAGATCTTTGGCAGTTCCAACACTTTATGCAAATCCAAATGTTGGACAGCTTATAATTAATAGTAATAATTGATGTAGATTTTTTAGCACCTTTTTTTTTTATTTTTGGGTTGGTTTCTCCCATTTATAATGTTTATGATTTGTAAGACAAACAGAAACAACAACAGCAACATGAAATGAACAGAGATAAACAAAAGCCAGTGGACAAGCGTCGCAGCTGGCAAATTCTCTTTCTCATGGAATGTGGTTAAAGTTGGGTTCAGGTTGCCTGGTTGCCTGGTTGGTTGCTTGGTTTCTGGCTACGAAACGTGTTTTCTAACAAAGACCGCCTCTTAATGGGTCGACAAATAAAAGTATAATAAATAAATAATAAAAGGAAAATGCGTAAAGGGTCGGGGTGGAGATAATGTTTCGACCAACTTCGACAGACATTCACACACTCTTGATCTGGCCAAAATGCCAAGGCGCTGAGAATCGAAATGTTGGCTCGAAATGTGGGCGATGAGATCATCGTCATTTAATTGGCCGCGACTTTGATTTTGCCTTTGCTTTTTACAACTGTACGCAAAGCTTCCCTGTCACTTGACAGTAGCTGAGAGAGTGTTCCTCTCTCCCTCACTTCACACTCTTTTTATGGCCCTGTCGCGCGCGCGTTGACCGAATTCGGTAGATGAATGTGCGACAAATGCCAAAAGATAAGGCAACTGACTTCGCTGACTGACAACGCGACACGAATCAAATAATCGTGTAAATCTCAGAGAACTCGTAATCTGATAAATTGTTGATGTAAATTTCTATTGCTGACGCAGAGTTTGAATACCCTGTGTATATTCAAGAGGGTATTATGCTCCTCAACAGGATGTTAATTGAGCTATAGAAGACCTGAGAACAGGGTGGGCATCGCGCAGGTGTACAGGGTATCTACCAGTCTTACACTCTGGTCTGTTTCAATGCCATTTTAGATTGCATTTATTGTTTTTTTTTTGTTTTTCTGCTCTATATGACAGTTGTGCATTAAGGAAAAGGCAATAAGCTGATTGACATGCGTTGTCGTACATGGCGTATGCGCAATTAAAGGCAATCTACGTCTGGCATTTCCTAGCTCTATGCAAATTGAATTCTGGTTACAAATACGGTTCAACTAACTATATACTACACACTTATATACATATATCTAAGTCGGCAGTATATAACTATGCTCTAAAAACAAGCTGTGGTTTTAAGTTAAGCGTCTAATTTTAATTAACTCATTTATACTCATTATTATATCCGGCGATTTGGGCAGGAAATGAGCTGCTGGTGGGAGAGTTGCCAAAAATTTGGCTTACCGTTAAACTTGATTGCTAATGCTGATGTTGATGATGATGATGATAATACAATATTATTAGGAGCAGTTTTAGACTGTGAGACGACACCTTTATATTTGTTGCGGCTTTTGTTTCGTTTCTTTTTTTTATTTTTGAATTCATCTAATTGATTTTATAATCAAGGTTTTAATACCGCTTCTCGTTTTTATTATTGTTGTCATTTCAGCAAGCCGCAAAGTCTCCACACGCAGGCAAAACTTCAAAGCCGGAGACTCTCCAAAAACGTGTGCGAAAACAAAAACAAAAGCAAAGCACGCTGCCAATCAGTGTTGGCAAATCCGTTTTTTTTCGCGTCAAATCTGCCTTTTTTGGAAGTTCCCAACAGCGGGCAGCGGGAATTCTGGAAGTTCATATTTTTTCAGCGATTATTCGTATGTAGAGTAATTGTAGTTGAATTAAAACGAAACAGTTCATTATATTAATTAGTTATTATTAGTTATTCGAAAGAACTCTAGTTCAAAGTTCGATTCCCATCCCTAATTTTTGACAATTTTTAAATTTATCAGTTGTGTGTGGTCACTATCAAGACAATGCCTAAAGAATATAAACAAAAATGCCGGGATATGTGGCTTAACAGCAAGGAGTCTGCGCAAGGACTTGTTTGATTCAACAAGAGTAAATTGCAGTTATTGCAAATGCAGTATTACGGCTAAGCTAAGTAATTCGAGGACTTGGCCACTTTCAACATAATAAAAGCAAAACTACGAAATAGGATGAATGGTAAAATATATCATACAATTAATATTTAAAAGTTAATTAAGAAACTTGTTTATTTACAGATACGGTTTGCGTCGGTTGCAGAAATGCTGCCATGATTATGAAGTGCTAAAATAATATTTAAATATGATTAGCACCATGCAAGCATATGACACAGATAATAATTATCACAAATTAGATGATATAATACAATTTTTATAAAAATAAGGCTCTTAAAACAAGGCAAAAAACATCCGATTTTTTTTTTCAGATTTGTTTTAAAAATTTTTAGCTTTTTTTTTTTGGATCTTCCCACTAAAAACAGTTTTTTTTGCTCGACAAAAGTTGGCAACACTGCTGCCAATGCAAACGCCACTTGCGCGGCCGAAGCAGCTCGCGTCGCTGTCGCTTCGTTGGCGCTCGTGCTATGCGACAGCCGAAGCAACAAACGCAGCAGCAGCAACAATCGGAGCAGCAGCAGCGCTCAGTCTGTTTGTGTCGCTCGGTACGTTCGGTTGCCAATTCGCGTTGTGCTCGTTCTCGTTGACGTCGACGCTGTTTCTGGCTCCGTCTCTGTTCGTATCTTCGTTCTCTTCGCTCGTTGCGCGTGCGCCGCGTCCATGTTGCTGCGGTTGGATATGTCGTCGCTTCAACCCATAAGTTCATGCGAGTCAAAGTAAAAGCCATTAAAGCAAAGAGCAACAAAGTCGAAAATAAAAGTGTGCGAAAACAAAAATGTAACAACAGCAACAACCAAACCAAACCAATCGACCGACAGTTTAATACGAGTTTCGTTCTTGCTTCTTCTTTTAGTTCTTCTCTTTTGTTTTTTCGTTGACCATTAAAAGTGACGCTGTAATGAAGCTTTGAACGCACAACAAAAAAATAAAATAAAAAAAAAGAAGAAAAAAAAAAAAAAGTTACAACAACAACAAACGAATTGAGCCGCCCCGTTGAGGCATCAACTTGAACTTCAGTCTCCGACGACGCCACCGTGCCTCGTCTCGTGGTCTCGTGTGGTATTTTTAGACAAAAAATCGCAACGCAATGGGCACCAAGTCACCCGGTGGTCCGCAGCGCTGCCGTCTCATACTGCAGCGCTGCCTGGCCATCCAGCTGAGCAAGCCGGGCCACACGCCCGAGGACTTTTGGATGTACGACTCGGGATATATGATATTTCAGGTGAGTTTTAAGCAAAATATGTTGCACACAGAACACAAGAGCAGAGCGAACTGGTTTCTGGACACAACTGGTTGCCAGTCCACCGTCTCATTGTCGTCCCTGTGTCCAGTGTTCAGTTCAGGCGGCGCTTTAGCGCCCCAAAGTGCGTGAGGATGTTCAAGAATTGTGAAATGGGAAGCAGGCCTGACGGCTACACTTGAAATAAAAAGTGATTCACAATTGAGTTGTGCTTACAATTCCAAAAATAGTTTTAGTGCGAAATTTGCGAAATTAAATACTCTAAGATCGCTACTTAAGATAGCAATTTTGGTAATAAAAGTAAAGGTATAAACAAATTATAGTTCATGAATCAAGATAATCTCAAACTATAGACTAAAAATAAAACTAAATAGTGTAGACAGGTTTCTGAGTGTAGAAGAGTACATTTAGATACATTTGTAGATACATATAATATATATGTATTTAAGTATTGTCTCCATTTCAAGGTCGCACTGTGCGTTGCTTTTTTTAATGCACTGTGAGCACTTCCCATGACGACAAATGACTTGGAACGTTGGAGAGCACAGGTTACAACTTAGGAGTTGTGCAGTTGCCAGTTTACACTTTGAATAGCGGCAAATTTGCTGGCGTCATTCAGACTAGACAATCCCAGCAACAACAACAACTATTTGCAATTGCAAACTGCACTTGGGAAGAAGAACTCTGATATTTAATGCTTGTACTTGTACGTTGCTTCTAAAGAAGCTCGTGTCTGTCTGCTCTGCAAGTTCTGTTTTTATAATGGTCGACTTTTATTGATGACTTTGGTAAAAAGTTGCTCCTTTTTGCCAAGTTGCAAGTTGCAGTAGCTTACCACAGATAAGCTCAACTGCAAATAAATCACTGTAGGGCTTTCATATTCATGAAGTTCATTATAAATTGCAACGTTTAAAGGCATCAAAGAACGTGGCATTTGTTTTATTCAGCTTCTCCCGGCCCCTTTACTCCTCCCCCTCTAGCTATTCATCAACACTATGCGTTGACAACAAATTTGAATTTAAAATTAGTTTAGTTTTTTTTTTTGTTTTTTATTCAGTTTTTCGGTGGTTGAGTTTTTATTGTTTGTTGTTCTGTTCATTGTTTATTGCAACTTGATTGTCGCATGACGTCATTCGTCAAGTTCAAGTTTAAAGCGTTAATTTATGTAGCGCTACAAATGACTAAAAATAAAATTCATAATAAAAATAGAAAAAATTAAAAAATATGTAAAATAAATTTACTTAAGTTGAGTATATCTAATGCTTCATACTCAATCACTAAAACTGTTCAAATAATCAAATGCGATTTGTATTAATGGTAGAATAGAGATACTCTAACAATCGCTTCGTCTTCTCTGGAAGTTTTCTTTCAATTTCATTTCTATTATATAATTTATTCATCTTGGTCTTACTGCGCTAGTTCTAGTTTTTGTATTCAAACGTGCTTTAAATTTAATGAATGAATTAATTGAAATCATTGCTTTTTGATAGCTATTGCTATTAGCCTTAATTGCAATGGATAATTCAAGTTGCAATTCAATTTCCATTTTCGTATATCAACTTCCAAATACTTCGTATACTCGTAATACTTCCCATTTAGGTATTTATTGTTCATTATTACTCAATTTAAATGTTGTGCAAATTGCCTTAAATGTGATTTATTTATTATGAAATGCATGCAATTGTACATTTTGGTCACAATACTTCAAAGAAGTCGACCGTGTTCTTATCTTTAGCCGCGTTTTTTCGCTGTGATTGTTTGCATTTTGCATACCGAAATGTTGGCACATGCACAAGTTGATTTAAACGAGTAAATCCCTTGAGTTGCTGTTGACAATTCTATAAACATATATATCTGGCAAACATATATGTAAATGCAACTGCATATATTACAAAAACCAACGAGACGCATTCATAAAGTGCCCAAGTCGGACAGTCCAGTGTGCTAATTAATATTACGTGCCTCGGCTCCGTATTTAGAGTTTCTCATGTATGTATGGCGACGTCTTCAGAGATAAGAGCATACAATGGAGCGTGCCCTGAATGAGAATCGGAAGAGGCCAGAGATGTTGTTTAGGGCCAAACAATAAACAATGCCAATTTGGGGCATGCTTTAAGTAAACTGCCTAAAAATTATTGAAAATTGAAGAGAACAGGAAGTGACTAAAGCTATGAAGCAGCGCAACTCAAACAGAAATAATAAATAAACTATGACTGTGTGTACGTGTGCGTGTGTGACTGGGACTGTGCAAGTGCAATCAAGTGTGAATTATACTGGGCGTGGCAATTTTGGGGAGTCAAGTCTAAAGTTAATGTTGCGTTAGCTTCTTTACCTTCTCCACACAGAGAACTTCAAGCGTCTTACAGCAACGTAAGTTCATTTCATATTTTAAGGGCGTTTCCCAGGGACAATGGGCTTAATGAGCATATCAAAACTGTCAGAGAGATATATATTATTTTAATGTTGGGTCTCTAAATAGCTTCCGGCCAGAGAATGATGAGAAAATATGCGCATTTTAGTGTGACGAAATTAACACGCTTGTGCAATCCATTGAAAACTAATTAAAGCTAACAAAATACAAAAAAAATAAAGAAAAAGAAAAAATAAATAACACGGCTAGGAAAGTGTTATAGAGCTTATCTATAGTTGCGTTATGCCTTTTAAATAAATTATTTTTCATGACAGCCATAGAAGATATAATGATTTCTTGCTTAACCAAAGTGATGTTCCTATGATAAATAGTCAGATAAAAAATTCCAATTTCCAATTTCCCAACTAGGAAAATTGTGTACAATCGGTTAAGAAATTTCAATTAAAATGTGAAAACTTTTCATATTATTTTTAAGCATTATTATAAAATTAAATGGAATTATGTATATTGCTTGCATTATCATAAAAAAACCTTTAAATTTGAGTTTCCTTATGGCCATAAATTTTCTAAGGCTTAACTGTTTATTTACTTGATTGTTAACGAGACTTCAGTGTCAATTTTGAGGCATGTAAGTTCCCATATTTTATTAGCAAAAACATATTCCAGGCCGGGGTCTGCACCCACTTCAACTGATCTCTGAACCGCATTGTTTATTTTATATCTCTTTTTTTTATTTTTATTTTTTCTTAGTGTTTGCAACAGACAAATGACATGAGCTAAAACAAGTTGTATCATGTATTTCGTGATATTTTATTATTATTGTTTGACTTTTACGGTCAGACGAGAGTCTTAACTAAATAAGTTTGCAACAAACTTTAATGTATTTTTATTATTATTATTTTTTCTAAAAGTGCAAAATTATGTCATACTTTTTGAAGGAGAGAACGCAACTGCAATGCCAACATATAGAATTTGGCAATGGAACGGAAAAGTGAAATGCGTTGGCGATTCGCATAGAATAGAATCGCAAATCTAATTATCAACACTTTTCCTGTTTTAGTTTCATGCCGTAATAATGTTGGTAACGATCTTGATCTGAGCCAAGTAACAATCGTTGCCATTCACTGGCAAGACACAGCGACAGCTTGTTAAGTGACTCTGATTCCCTCTATTCAGTTTCCACTTCGACTCCGATTTCAACTTTCTGGCCTGTTCAAATACAATTTCATGTGCAATCAAAATGAAAATAAAGCAAAGATGAAGCAGAGCCAAGCAAATTGATTTATCGGCACGCGGCACACACTGAAACCAACTCGAATTGTTATGGGCTTTGATTGTGTCCCCCTCCCTCTCGTTCAATCTGCTTGTGGCACCCCTCGATTAAAGCTGATTGAGTTAAATGAAAATTTTAACGATGGCGCAACACTTAATCTCGAATTTACTTTTGTCGCCTTGCTAAAGTTAAAGTTGAATGCTTTTAATTGGTTCGCGTTGTGGCATGCGCCTTATAATTGATTTTAATTTCAATTTCAATTGCAATTGCAATTGCCTTAAGTGACTAATTTGATTGACAAATAAACAAACAAACAGAAGAAAACAAAAATAAAACAAAGAGAGCAACTCGAATTGTGTGGGCTGCAATTGAAGGAAGGCATCATTGTTGTTTATGGATTATGCAAGTTAACTCTGATCAAGCCAAAGACGACAACAAGGTCGTCTTGGATTACGTCCAGTCTGTTGTTGTCTGTTGTCTTGTGTCCGTTGTCCGTCGACTGTCGACCGTCGACTGGAGTGTCCAATGTCCAAGTGTACAAGCGGCCAAGTGGCAACTGCTTCAGTTCAAGTCACGCCGGCGACAATAATTGCCCCACACGGCAACAACATCGTTTACCAGCGCAAAACGCAGACATGTGCAATACGAATACGAATACGAATTTGAATACGAGTATATTCAGACTTACAAGTGCACTGAATACACTCACTGTTTGCTGTTGGAATATCTGCGAATTGTTTTGCTTCGGGGTGTTAGCCAAAATGCCATTCAGTTAAAAAAGTTAATTAAGCCCGGCTCGTTTATGACGAACTTAATTTGCTTGTGAAACAGTCCCGTTTCAAATAGACATTAACATAGCTGATCGAATAACGACATTACAGCTATAAGTATTAAATTCAAATATTTAGTATCCATATATCTATCTGCCTACAGCATTAAAAGTTAGTGCTTATTATTGTATTTCCAAATGGTTTAATCTCCAACTTGTTGCTATCAACAGCATGAAAGTCGTTGGCAAAGATCAGGAAAAAAAGGGAAAAGTTGGATTATGAAACCCAAGTGTCTTTCTGTTTCTGTTGTTGACTTCTTCAAATCGCTTAACTCAGTTTTAAGTTCTATTTAAAGCTCACATTTTAATGACTTACAGGCATATAAACCTGGTTACATATGTACAGTTTGTAGATTCTATTTCACCTGTCTGTTGTCGCTTTCTCTAATTTGAACTGTCTGTAAGTCTTTTCTTGACTTGAGAACTATAAATCTTGGAAACTGTCTCTTAACAACATCGTAATCTAAGTTGATTTCCTAAATTTGTTATTTAATGTCATAATTAGTTATAATAATTACTGCTTCTACCTCGAATTTTCTTTTTAAATATCACAATTAGAACTCAATTGCATCGCATACTTAAAGCTTACATTAATTATCTGCTATCCTATGCTTTGGCATTGCATTCCAATTAGAATTTCTGACAGCAGTCTCATCTATTCCCATTAAATGTTGACAGGCAACTAGGGAGTGGAGGCGAAGGGAGTATTACAGTATATTGCTTCATATTTAATGCCCTTAGTAGCACTCAGTTTCATTGCATGATTGCCGGATTGATTGAATGACAGTTGCGTGCTAAATGCTAGACAGAGAGCTGTAGATACATTTACAGATACGGATTACAGATACAGATACAGAGCAACTATTTAACTAACTACTATGAATGACAGAGCCCGCAGCCAATCCGGCCAGACATTTCAGCAAGTGCCAGCTGCGCATCAACGCCAAAATACAAAAGCCGCCAACAACAATAACAACAATTACAACAAAGGTACTGAGAGTATGCTTGACTATAAGATACTTGGCATCAAGTTATGTAAATCGATGCCAAATACTTTGTCAGTGTCAGTTCACTAAGTGGCACATACCAATAAAGTTAATCAATATGTAAATATGAGTTCAATATACCTCATTGTGCTCTGGTACAGGGTATAACAATTCCAACATACAACAACAACGATGACAACGTCAACAAATCAAATCCAAAAGCAGCGTCAGAACACAACTGAGCAGGTGCCATGAGGTGGCAGCTCCACTGGGATCTAGGTAGGGGCATGGGGCAAGGTAGGGTGTCGCAGGGTTGGCAAGTCGGTTGAAATTGGAGCTGACTGCAACAGACTTCATTGTTCCCACAGTATTTTTCGAACTTTGCAGTCAACTTCAACCTAATAGACTTTTCACGCTTCGGTTTTAAATTGAGGCGCTGATTTTTAACAGTTGATATACATATATAAGTCTCTATATATATGTATATATATGTATATTATATTTATTTTGTGCAGTTTCTCGTTTTATTTGCCAGAAGTTTTGCAATTCGAAAAAGTTTCCAAACGACATACTGACAGACCCAACAGAAGATGGAGCAGCTGGAAAAGTAGCAGCTTAAAGAGTTTAGTTGAATCTGATGTGAATTGAATTGGAATGGAATGTATGGGATTGAATGAAGTTGGTTTGAGTGGAGTTGATATTTGTTATTAATTGTATTGGGCTAAGGGCGCAAAAGGGTTGCCAAAAGATACGTTGCGCTGTCAGGGAGATACAAGTTTATGTGTATCCTGTAAGCTGGCAAGGAGTTGTTTAGTTGTTTTTACCATTTACTATTTGCCATTTACCAGCTGCTGCCATTGCAATTTGTTTTGGCAAATACAAACATTGCTTAAGCTCGACAAAAACTAATAAAACAAATCGCATGTGCAGGCCAAGAGTTGATTTTCGTAGATTTCCTACGCTGGTCAATGAACTCTCTCTCTTTCCATCCCAATTTCAATTCCAATCTCAATCCGAATAGCAACCCTCGCCCCCGTCACTTAGAATGCCGAACCACAGTCAATGCCTTTAGGCATTCCCAGGGCTACGCCCGACTGACCAAATCATGTCGAGCCGCTGGCAGTTTGGCATTTTAAGTGCAGTGCAAATTGCTTAAGACGCTGTAAAGAATCCGCCTCATCCCTTCCCCCCGGTCAGCCCTTAAGCCAGGGGTTGTTCGCAGCCCCAAAACTGGGCGTTGTTTTGTGGCTATGTGGCTATGCAATTTGTGCGCTTATCAGTTGACGCATTGATTGGAATTGTGCTTGCACATATTTATGCAAGCAACTGCTTCCGACAGCCGCCTAGTTTTATGTACTGAACCCCATCTCAAGCTCTCATGCTCAAGCAGAAAACGACAACCACTGACCACCACTGCATAAAATGACCAGACATATAAACAATGATGACGCCCTTAGATAGAAGTACGTACCACGGATTGGCAACATCTACTTCTGCATTGACTTGGGAATGGGTACGTTTTGTAATTGTGTGAATGAGCACTGTGAATGGCCATAGAATTCGCTGAGAAACTCACAAAAACTCATTAAAGTCATTTAAATAATTATTATTATTATTGTTATTGTTATTGTATTGAACTAATGATGTTGCTTGCCAAATAATTAATTATTTTTATTCGCTTTCAAATATTTCACATATATTTGCATTGCAATACGCAAAATGTAATTTATAATGTTTATTAATGGTTTTTTCCCTTGATTTGTAATAATAATTACATTAAATTAAATTAAATAAAGACAGAAGATATTCTATCAAGTAAATACAATGAAATAGAGCAGAGAAAGCAGAGCTTGCCACATCTAGCATTTGTATATTAATGTTAATAATCGTTGGGGTATCTCATAGTCTCATCTCTCTCTTTGTGTATTTTCTTTTGCCTTTCTTAGTTTTATAACTTTTTCATTAAATCACCGTCTTTATTGTTTTTCCACTCGAATCACTGGCAAAAATTAAAGATAAAAACTAAAAGTAGATGACGCTCTTTTAGTCAAATGAAGGAATCTTTAATATAACCACAAGCCTAACTGTTGTTGTGTTTTATTGTTGATGGTTGATTGTAAGTGACTGCTGCAAGTTAATGTTTATTCGTGGTAAGGTCAAGGATTATTATACTTCAT
Organism: Drosophila funebris; assembly: GCA_018901825.1. Taxonomy (NCBI): domain Eukaryota; kingdom Metazoa; phylum Arthropoda; class Insecta; order Diptera; family Drosophilidae; genus Drosophila; species Drosophila funebris. The sequence continues at coordinate 7,380,397 of JAEIFK010000688.1, forward strand.
CATAACTCTATTAAGCTCGTCCCCGGATCTCGCAGACTGCCACAATGCCTGCACATTTGTTTGTAAATTACTATTATCTTACTCTGCAGCACACACACACACAGTGAAAGATTTGCCTTGAGAGGCCACTGCCTCCTGTTGGCCCCCCGCTCCCCTCGGCACAGCCTTGTGTCTGTCAACTGAGCCCATCTTAAGTCGACTCTGGTGATAGTTTCGACTATTTGAAGCCACCGCAGAGAGACTATACATTTTTTACTCACTTTTCGTGAGCTTTGTGGGAGTTTTGTTGCATGGCATTAAGTAAAAGTCCAATGAAAGCGCCACCAAACAGCAGCAGCAGCAGCAACAGCAGCAGCTGTGGCAGGGGCAACATTAATGTTGAATCAGTTGAATGCGTTGTTAAATGACTTTCATAGCGTAAAACTTTTAATTCGATTATTAAAAGTTTTGCATTACTTCCGAAAGCCGAAAAAATATCGAAGACTAAACTGAAAACACGACGAAGACATAAACACATTTTTGAATGCCATCAGGCATCAAATGCAGTAACATTTCCAACTCCATTCAGCTCCATGACTTGATGCTCTCCGCCTTCGCATAATGATGCAGCAGAAAATTAGTGAGCAGAGTTGTGAGCACTGGAGGCTTATGATTGCATAGATAATGCAGCTTGGACGTTGTCATCTGACGTCGGCGCGTGACAGCCAAACACGCCCCCTTTTTGTGGTAGTGGTATGGCATGGTATGGCATGGCCTAGGGTAAAGGCAGATGACTCTGACTCTGACTCTATACTGACGGGTTCATCAGGCAATGACGAGTTAATTTTTGCGCCTGCTCATGCACTAGTGGAGCCTCCTCCCCTGCCCACCACACAATGAACGGGGAACCCAGACAGTTGTCTAAGAGCGCGCATTGTATAACACTCGACGTGCTGGCGACATTAAAGCCAAGGAGTGACCACATCGGGAAATGGCATCGAAAAGGTCAAATCGTAGAGACCACAAAAAAAAAAAGACTTTAAAAAAAAACTGGGTGATGTTCATTAGCGTGAAACTATAAAAACAACGGAAAAGGCACTCGTTTTGAGTGAAACTAAAGAGAAACTTGGAAATAAACCTTTGACTGCACTTTAAACTTGCATTTCCTAAGATCTCCCACTACCCCTGTAGCCTATATCCACCTATATACCGCCTTCCCTTGCACACCTCCCTCGATTTTGGTGTGCGCTGTCCTAGGCTGGAGTTTTGTGTGACTTTTAGCTCGATCCCTGGGCCCATGTTTACATCAGAAACGTGCCTCAAGTGTTCCTGTCACCGCACAAATTGGACATTTATTTGTTGCTCGCGGACAAAAGTTTTGAAAAGTGTTGGGAACAGACACAAAAAGCCCACCAAAAAAATAAAAGAAATAACAATGAAAACTAGATAAAAAAAAAAAGGGAGAAAGAAATAAATGCAGCGACGCCATTTGCTGTGGAATTATATGGGCCAGAACGTGTTGAGGATTTGGCATTTTATTCGCAACAACAACATCAACAGAAGCAAGTACAATTGATGCAAGGCAATGATGCAGCGACTTTGTGGCGCCTCCTCAACAAATATGTTGCAGTTGCTGTTGCTAGTTGTGGCTCTTGCTCAGTTGTTGAGGGGCGTGATACGATCCGCTTAGCTAATTGACGGCTGCCAACTGGTTTGGGGTATACAGTACGCCCCCAGATGGATAACTCTTTAAGCAGCTAGCTGGCAGTAGCAGGAGCAGCGGCGCATAGGCAGTGGCAACGGGGGCCGCTTAACTCAATTATGCCACTTGCAGCACGGCAATTTGTCAATTAGTGCAACGGCTACACACAAATAGTACAACTCAACTCTGTTCTCCTTCCTGACAACTGATTGTGTTTTTGGTTTGATTCTATTGAAAGTTAATTGTTCAATTCAACTGCCTTATTGAAAGAAGATTGATTTGGCGAAATGGGAGCAGTATTGAGAGACTTCCAATTGGCATCAGTATCAGTATTCAACTGCCACAACATTCAGCAACGTCAGGAGTTCAAACTTTTCAATTCAAATTGTTCTCCGAAAGTTGTAAATGGAAAAGAATCTAGGGATTCTCATACATCTCAATGATTCAGCTCACTCAATTTGTGTCTTATGTAAAGCAAAAGTTGTCTAGCTTCATATTTCACAGAAAGAAACACTTTAAATCCTTCCTGGTTTCTATCTTGTTTCTGCTTTCCTTTCCTGCTTTCTTTTGCTGAACTTGCTCAACTTTTTAAACACGTTTCCTCTTTGCCTTTTGCAGAACTTCCTGGCCGCCAATGCGCAATGCTGGTGGAATGCCCCACTGACAGCTGCAACACGTGCTCTCAAATATGCCGGACATGTGGCGCCTGGGATGCTGCTGGTCACCGCTGAACCCTGCGCTCTGGAGGTGCTCCGCGGCGCCTTTGCACGCAGCGTGCTCAAACCGCCAGCAACGTACATCATCAGCTCCGTGGGTAAGTAATCAACTGATCCTAGCAGGCAAAAGATTGAGAATTCTCATTTGGAAATGATATTTAAAATTTGAGTAATAGAGTTTTTAATTGAACTAAAGGAGAGAGAAAGAGTTAGAGATAAGTGAGTGAGAGAGCCGTATGTTATGTCAGAATGTATGATCAGGCGAAAGATGTGGATGATTGTGAGTGCGATCGCTTGCGGGATCTGGAGATGAAACGCGTGCTTTACTGGACCCGTCGTCTATCCCTAAGGCCCGATGAGGTGCGGCAAATGACATCGGAGCAGCTGCAATATCGTCTCTTACTGGTGGAGCAGGCTGAGCACGCACAGGAGCGGCGCATGGAACAGTTCAAACGTTGGCAAAATCTCTGCGAACTGCGTTGGCTCATGTACGAGGTGCAGCGTGAATTCAATGAGAAACATGGCACGGATGGGATTGGTGTGTCCATTTGGCGTATCCTGGAATTGGAGCAAGAGAAACTGGAAAAGGAACTACAGTTGGATGATCTGCTTGGAAACTTAAAGCGATTCCCCTCACCCATGTCGGTTATGGTGCCGGAATGTGAGACCGACGATAGACTAAAGCCATTGCAATCAGTATTAACAGGATTAGCCAACAGTTGCCAGCTTAACGGACAGAAAAAAAGGCATTTGAGAGAAGAAGCTAAAAGGAAACGAACACCATTTACAGATGCTCTATATGAGAGGGAGATGCGTCTGTTGGAAGAGAGCACTGACGATGAATTGGTTGAGAAATTTGAGAAAGCGGACGTATTACACTGCTGCTGCTCGGAGAACAGGATGAGAGGATTATCCTCACAGGGCATCGGTTACGACTTGCAGCAAGATCTCGATATTGAACTCGAGTTGCAGAAAATCAAAGAATCGACGGCCCGTTGCGATTGGATTATTGAAGCGCTATTCGCGCCATGTCCGGAGCAGTGTTCCCAGACAAGTGAAACTAATGTTGTGCAAAGTGTTCCATTTGTTCATAATCTGCTAACGGAAACTGAATCTGACGTGAAGCTAGACAATACGCCCAGCTCTTCCGATTATCACAGTTTCTCGGATTGTTGATTGAAAAAGATCAAAGATCAAAAGGCAAAACGAATGATGGGCCCTCCTTTTAAGGCCATGGCTTAGCTTGGATACTTAATCACTTTCTGATGGCTCTGCTTCGCTCTGGCCAGTCCGTTGTGTCTCGTTAGCTGTCAATTAAATGGACACCTGCACGCCTAATGCGACACTGTCTCCTAGTCTTTCCATCTCACAGCCTTCCCCTAATCCCCCATAACCATTTGGCGATTTTTTCACACTTGCAATTGCAACGTTGAATGTTGGTTTATGGCTGCCTGAACCTTGTCGTTAACCATGGCTACCAAGCTCTTGAATTGATAAATGGCCAGCCAAAGATCGGCGTCGGCATCAGCATCAGCATCGTCGACATCAGCATCAGCATCGACATCGACATCGATGGCCCATTGGCTGGCTGTGTTGCCGTTTTGCTTCGCTTGGTTCAGTTCGTTTCATTGGCGGCCTTTGGCGAACCCGTTTGAAAATTAATAAGTATCGATTTGGCAGCCTCAAGGGGCGCCCAGTTCGACGCTGACTGCCCGACTGCCGGGCCTGGCGGTTTATCTTTGTAAAATTCAATTGAGGAAATATATATTGCTAGCCAACAAAGAGAGTTTGTAGTTTGTAGTTTGCAGTTTGCAGTTACACAAACATACACACACACACAAATATCTATGTAGATACACAGTGAAGTTGCCACAAAGTTCGCTGTGAGGCATGCAGAATTTTCCATGTTGTTAATTAACGCTTGCAATGGCGTAGAACCCATTAGCTCTTAATTACCATAAACATGACAATTCCATTCGTAAACAAGCTGGCAAGCAGTGTATGCGCAGCAAGCAGTACACATCACATAAACATTTGACTTCGCAACATTTGACTTGGCAACATTTGTCGTTAGCAACATTCGTTACCACAGCATCATTTGTAAAGCAAAGACTTTGATTTTTAATGATTTGTCCAGAGTGTTTGTTTGAAATTTATCAAAGTTGATCGCTTTTGCCCTGACAGCATAACTACAACAATAACAAATTGCATGCAAAACAATCAATCAACGGCAATTTCTCGCTCAATTAGACAGCAAACATGCCAAATGTAAAAAGACACAAAAAGAAATGAAAGAAACAAGAAACGAAATTAAATTCAATTTCGTGTTAAAGTGGCAAATGCAAAAGGGAGGACTGGGGAGGGGAGAATTGGGGGATAACAGACATTGCCAATTTGACAGTGGAATATCAAAATAGCAAAACAGACAAATGATCATTTGTTTTTGTTTTTGGTTGCTTTTGTTGTTTGTTGCAAAATACAAAATGCAAAATAGCTGGAAAGCGAGAAAATGATGCAGCAATTGCCTGTAGATGAAAAGGAGGCAAAGAGGGGGAGTTTAACCCCCTCCAGCTGTCGGTAACTATGATTGTGAGTAAAAAGACAAAACGTTAAGAGCCGCAAATCAATTTCATCACGATTTCTCGTTGAGATGTTGGCCCGTTGAAAGTGAAATGTGGCCATGACAGTGGCCAAAGACGTATCGACTATTGTTGTGGTTGTTGTTGTTATTATTATTACTATTGATCGTCCGCCTTTAGATGGCCGATAATCGCAATTTAATATTTATGCCATTAACTAAACAAATCGCTGACAACAACAACGACAACAACAGGTACAACTTCAACGTCAACTGCTTGGTTTCCCACACTACATGCCACCAAATTGGAAACGCAAGCCTAATGCCATTTAATTTTTGAGAATTTCAAATACCGTTAGACAGTATTCTCAGATTCTCTAAGTGCCTTTTGAGTCAATTTCACGCTGTCAGGCCAAGTGCGAAGCGAAGGTTAACAAACTCATCGTTAAAGAATTCGCCAAAGCGTAACCAGAGCAACGCAACAGATTCGCAATAGCTCAACTGAATGTTAAAGGTAAACTTCAAGTTAAAGTTAATGTTATCGTTGCTATATCAACGTGTCATCGCCATCGTCATCATTGTCGTTGTCGTTGCAAGTTCATCATGCTCGCTTGAACACCCCAAAAAGTGTGTCCATGTGTCTCTGAGTCTCTGTGTCGCGGTGTGCTAAGGAACTCCACAAGTTCTTCACGTCAAGCGTTGCCAAAGCGATTATTGTAATTTTATTGTTCTCGTTGTTCTCGAAAAGCCGCTTCCAGACTCTGACTATAAGTATTTTTTTATTTTTTTTTTTTTTTTTTTTTTTTTTGCTATAGTTGTAACTATCCGCTGATTGCCGCCGTTGACTGCCTTTAATGAGGTCAACCCGTTCAACATCGGGTTTGGGCTTGGACCTTTATAAGTGGTTACGCTTCAGAGCTTTGCCATTCGATGGGAAAGTGTTCTCGCCTGGTAAAGTAACTTTTCTGTTTCCCCTTTCCATCGCCAACTCCATCTCCAGCTCCAACTCCCACCTCTCAGCTTGAGTCTGCTGTCTCTGTTGTCTCTTACAAATTGCACTGCCAACAATTTCACACAATAAGTTTTCCAATTTTCTCATGTGCCTGCCAGCTTTCCAGCGTAGTTTTCCATGTGTACAATTCGTTTAATTATCTTCATATACATTCATACACAAATTACAACATGCATTTCAACTAATTGGTAAATATTTACCGTAAGAATACGTTCACGGCGTTGCCAGCTGAAGAAACTACTGAATTGTTTGTGTTTTCATTCCATTTAAAACTAATTTTAACTAAAGTGTTGCCACTTTATTAGCTAGCGTTGCCAGTTCGTTTAACAATTAAATGTGTAACTATTTATTGTGTCGTTTTTACCACATTTAATTGGGGCGTTGCTACTTTATTGCCAGGGCTTTTGCACTTTATTGACCAGGCGTTGCCACGCTTTCACAAAGCAAAAAGAAATGCAGGCAGAAGGCAACATTGGTGCCACATTATGCCAATGGTGACAATATCAGACATCAGTGAAGTTATTGACTCTCACATAAGCTGCAATGTCTATGAAATTGCTCGCATTTGCAATTGGGATTATTGCACAACGGGCCAGAAACAACAACAATAATAACAGTAACAATAAAAGGAGCTCTTTTTTGGCAACGAATATCGACAGACAGTTCCAGGTTCAGGTCCAGTGCCCTGCGGCTCCACAAAACTCATTGACCTTTAACACAGCCGGCGGCGACTGCGGCGTCGAATCTTGGCAAAAGATTTTGAGGCAAAAAGTGTCGCCAAGAGTATATTTTGTGAGCCTCATTTTTTGCTGTTGTTGTTGTCGATTGGTTGGTTGGCTGGTTGGTTGGTTGGTTTTGTTGGCCATCATTGTCGTCGTCGTGTTGCTCCTTATTTGCCAGCATCGTTGGGCTGCTGTTTTGGTGGTGTTGCAACCACGTAAAATGTCAATTTGCATTTTGTTGTGCCTCCGTCGTGCTGAAACTGAAGCGTTGCATAAACAGCAGCAGCAACAGCAGCCTCTGTTGCAGTTGCAATCGCCTTGTTTTCAATTTGTAACTGGCCTGAAATATTTTTATTAACCGACGGAAACAATTAGCGTCGCCTCGCAACGTTTTCAAACTAACAAAAAAAAAAAAAAAAAAAAAAAAAAAAAAGGAGAAACATATTGTGCAGACTATATAGAAAAATTGGAGGTATGCATATTGGCTGGACAGGCATATCATTGCTTTTATGGGGCGCTGCGTGGCCTTTTCCCCCTAAAAAACCGAAAACAACAACAGCAACAATAAAAGCAACAGCAACAAAAAGTGGAAATTGAAAACGCGCAAAAAACATTTCAGACACAAAATCGTGATTGTCGTTTGCCGCTAGACATTTTGCTGAGTGCAACTGCAACGGCAACGGCAACTTTAGCTCCTTCTTCTTCTCCATCTCCTACTCCTGCTGTTGCTGCTGCTGCTCTACATGTCTTCCACATCCACAACGTCGTCTCCGGCTAAAACCAAAAGAGATATCGATACTCACTTGAAGCTGTCCAGCCGATAGCTGTGTCTGCTGTGTGGGCGGCAACTTATGTAAATGTCGGGGGCAGAGGCAAGGTGTTTCCTCCCTGAGGTTTGCCTTGAGATTGAGCCACCATGAAGATCGCATGCTTGAATGCGACTTTTATCAAGTGTTGTTGTCTAACAACGCAACCAGTTTCATTAAAGAAATCCTAAGAAGAACATAAGTAATGCCGTTATAAACCATATAAAAGAAACCTATTCAAGTTAACAAGTGTCAACAACACTAGAAGAATAACTACAACAATAATAATAATAATAATATTATTATTATTAACAATGTACCAAAGCCAAGTTAAAGTCAAGCTTGTCATGTATTTTGTATAATTACTTTATCATTTTATCGTCACGTTTTGAAACCAATTTGCTAAAGCAACCGCAGCCGTAACAATATAATAAACAAATAGGAATAAGAACAATCGACTAGGAGATACGCTGCAAACAGTTATTAAGGACTGTTAATTAACTATTATAATAAATTATTGAATCAGTGAGAGAGAGTGAGGGAGAAAGAGCTCAGTAAAATGCTAATCTTTAATACACCCTATTATGTCCATTTGTAATATGTGCAGGGTATACAACTATTAAGCAAAAATGAGCCAAAAACCCATAGAACACGTGGAACTATTCCAATATAATTCGGCATAATTAAAGTAGATATTATCTATAATAACTTGTTAATTGTTTGTGCAGATCTTGAACATAAATTAACTTTCTCAGAAAGTTCTTAGATCTGCTATAAAAACATGAACAGATAGATATATCTCAAAGGCAATGATTTTTAATATAATCCTTCTATATGTGACTTAGCTTTTAGTTAGGCATCATAAAGAGCTTTCGTTGCTGCTTAGACGCCACCGTTAAGTAATCGAAAAGTCCATTAACATTAAGTAAACATTTTAAGCGAAAGTTGCACGCCGCTTTTATTGCAGTTCTTTGAGTACCGAAGCTTAAGCGTTAAAGCCAGCTTTACTTTATGGCTAACAGAGTGACGGAGAGAGAGAGAGAGAGAGATACAGATAGAGATAGATCACTTGTGTTGTTTGCTTAAGCTGTGTATTTTGTTAAAAGTTGTTCATTTAATCTGAGAGCTTATAAACGCCTTCAAGGCGTTGTCTCTGGCACCTGCCCATTTACCAATCGCCTATTGCCAATTGCCAATTGCCATTTACCATTTATCGGCTAATGCAATTAAAATTAATAAACGAAAATCAAACGAATCCAAACCGACAATTACGAGTATTATCAATTGCCATTGTAATGCCGCATTTTTGTTGATTTCAACTTGTTTCTATTATTATTTTCTTATTTTTTTTTTTGGCGATCTTGTGTTTATCGTTTAAGGAAGTGTTAATTTATTTGCTTCTTCTCTCGTTTCGCACATCGATTGGTGAGATTCCCCAGTGGAAGAGGAGAAGAGGTAGTAGTTGGGCAAGGGGAGAAGAGAGAAATAGAGAAAAATAATAATAAATTGCCACTGATAGCTAAAAATTATTGATTATTTCGAAATGGACAGCGTTTAAATGTTTATGGTGTCCGCAGTCGTCGTTGTTGATTCATTGTTGTATTGCCTCTGACTGGTTGCTGTTTGTTGTTTGTTGTTGCTTGAATCGCTGGCGGTTATGAGATCAAACAAAACAACGCGAAAATGTGCCAACAACACGATAGGTGCGCAGATTTCCTCTTTTATTTTAAAGTCTCTGCGAAACGGTTTCTTTTCTTTACTTCTCTCTCTTTATTTCATTTTTTTTTTTCTTGGCTTTTTCTAATAATAATACAAGCAAAAACAACAACAATAACGAGGGAGAGAAAAAATCATACATCAAGATTATTGTAACTCGCGGCAATTGCATCACAGTAATGGCCAGCAACAACAACAATAACAACAATAAAAACAACAACAAGTACAAAGTCAGAGGCTGCAAATCGGCTGGAAAAATGGAAATCGCAAGAAACATTTTTCATTTGCATAAAAATGCATAGCAAAAACTACAAGCGCTAAAAATGTTTGCCGCATGTTTCGCAGCATGACGATGGCAATGCGGGGAGCAGAAGGGGGCGCCAGCAGGCTGGTAGTGGGAGGTAGACGAAACAACCTTCAAGCTACAAAACACTTGACTCCATAGCTCAGTTGCCGCCAATTCGTGGCGTCGGCAGCGTTGACGTCGCTTTGGTTTGATTGAACACAAGGATATGTGTCCGCCGGCAACAGCAATAGCAACAACAACAACAACAATAACATAAACCAAAGTGCAGTCAAGTCAACAACAACAACAAAATAACTGCAACACTGACAGCAACGCAGATCACCACCAACAACAGCGACAACAATAACAACAACAACAACAATGGCAGCGTCCACAATTTGAGGCAAAACGCAACACTTTCACTCTATTTAAGACGGATGAGGCGATTGAGGGAGGAGCAGTAACTTACAGGGTGGGAGCGTGGTAGAAAGGGAGGTGGAGGCTGTGAGACAAGATCGCGTTGGTGGGAAAATGCAGCAATCGCTTGCCACGTCCCTCTCCAACTATCTATCTCCCCCTCTCCCTCTCCCTCTCCCTCTCCCTCTCTCTATCACTCTCTACCTCTCGCTCTTGATATTTATTATCATTTCGCGCGGCTTTCGTTGCCGCAGCAGCAACATGCAACTCAAAGTTGAAGTTGCAAAGATTATCATTTGCATGAACACAAGTCCTCCAATTGCTGGTTGATCAATCAAACAATCAATTTAATAGCGACTCTAGTTACAGAGTAAACGTTGTGCTTGACTTGAAAAGGGAGCTTAAAGGATGTTTGAATGTATTAACCAAAGTAAAATGTAAAAGAAAGTAACAAGATGATAGTTACAATAAAAATTGATTAAACGAGATAATGTGGGAAATAAAAAGGGATAAGGATTGTTGCATCAAACTAAAATGTAAATCGATAAAAATAAGCAATAACATTGCAATAAAATGCTAAATAAAATCCCACTTGAGCTGCAAATGCAGCTGATTGCTGTAAATATAAGTTTTGCGTTGTGGACATTGTTTGGATCACAGCTGTAACTGTGGATGCTAAGTTCGGCAAGCTTTCCAAATGCTGCACGCAATCGTTGCAGATGCTCACACATACATGTATGCACACTGCAGTGTAACTGCTCACACACACACACAGCCATGCTTACCCATTGCAGTGAGCAAGCACTGCAGCGTTTGCCGTCTGGAGCGCTCAGCTGTTCACACATACATCCGCACTTGCGTGGATACAAACTGAAGATAGCTTGCTCTTCTGATCACACATACACACATATCCAATCCGCTCACTCTCACAGCAAAGGTGGCAATATAATAAAAAAGAACATAGTGGCAGCTCTCTGCAGCGCTTACGCTCATTTGATCTTTTACATCCTGCTCTCAACAGAGTTGCCATGCAACTTGCCAACAACAGAATCAAGGTTTAAGTTGTTGACATATACTATGTTATACTCGGCCATTGCCCATAAACTGTAAATATTCCTGACCTGAAATACAAAAATATGTAATACTGTTTGCTTGCCAACAATTCGAGCTGCTTTATATGCATGACGCTATTCTAAACTGAAGAAAAACAACAACTAGAACCACAGCTGACAGATAGTTGGCCTATGCTTGCAATCATGCATTATATGATATATGAGTTCATAGAGGATATTTGTTTTATAAGGATGATTTGGTATGCAGTTTGTAGCTTCAATTTGGCTGCTGTTCGGTCAATTTATTGGCTGGGCGGCCGATTGCCAAGTTGCCAAATAACCAAATGTGCTGGCTGATAAGCCAAGGCATATAAATTGCAGTGTTTGCAGTGTTGCAGTGGCACTGTTGCCATGTTGCAGAGTGGCGCCTTGGCATTCAGATTGAGATTGAGTGCAATTTCAATTGCAGTTTCCACCAAGTGAACGATTAAACAGCAAGCAAATATTTTTGTCGTCGTCGTCTTTGCAATGTGAAAGTGCGAATGTAGCAGGTGTTATTGCTGTTGTGTGAGGGGTAACGGGGTTAGGGGAAGGATAGAAAAGGAGGGAGAGGGAGCAGCTGAAGGAGCTTGACTTTTACAACTTGCACATTTTACGAATTTTGCAGTCGCCCATCAAATGGCGCTAATTGTCCTTGACGATGGTGCCATCCCACATGACATTTTGATGTTGCGTTTGCGTTTGCCTCGCAGCGCAAATTGCTGCCGGATAAACCACAGCAGCAGCAACAACAACCACAACCACAACAACAACAGCGGCAGCTGCTGCAACTGCAACAACAGAAAGTGAAAACTTGAAAGATTATGCAACTGCCGCAAGGACGTTGTTGCCACGAGGCTATAGACTGAGACTGTGGCAGAGTTCGACAACGACAGCAACAACGGAGGTCGTCACACACTTGGTCTCATTTTGCAGCATGCCCCCGCTTTAGCCACCCTCCCTTCCACAAGCCCTCGCTCGCTTGCTCGCTCTCTCTCCGGCTTCACTTGCTGTTGTGTGTTGCAATGTTGATGCTTGCTTCGGGGGGCGTGTTGTTGCTTGTCGTTGTCGTTGTTGTTGCCGCTGTTGTTGCCGCTGTTGTCGCTGCGTTTTGGAGGTTAAGCTCTGGCAAGTAGGAAGCATTGTGGAGGCGCCTCCACAAATTGCTGGCGACAATGCGGCAGCCAACTAAGATTCAAACACATGAGACATGAAACTGCTGCCCAATTTGATGTTCATAATTGCCGTTGTTGCAATTGTTTGTGCTGTTGTTGGGTGCGTTGTTGTTAATTAAGTATACGACGCGTGAACGCTGCAAAAAATATATATTTTTATATATATTTATAAAAATGATTTGCCAAATGCCTTTTTAGGCATTCACTTGCCACAAACTGCGCATGTGCAACTTGTGTGGCTGCCAGACTCGCCTCGCGTTGTTGCAGCTGATGCAGAGAGATGCTACAGGTGGAGGGGGCAGAGCTGCAAGACAAGCGACAAGTTGACAAGCGCATGCGAGGTGTGATCGATTGATAAATTAAAGGGGAGCGACAGCATTTGTTGGAGTGGCAGAAGAGAGGGAGAGTCAAGGAGGGAAGAGGCTGTAGAGTGAGCATGAAGGAAGATGGGAGAGTAATTAAAATAAGAGAGAGAATGGCAGGAATTGAAGGGAAGTAAATGAACAGAGTGAAATAACGAAGAGGGAGAAAGAGAGTGAAGGTAACAGAAGAACAGAGTGAGAGAGAATGAATGGAACAAAAGAAGAGAGAGAATGTAAGGTAGGGAATAGAAAAGAAACAGAAGGATAGAAAGAGAGAGAGAGAGAGTAAAAGAGAAACGCTGATATACAAATATATATCAACAATTGATCAACAAACTTATAAATGTTATACAGAAACTTTAAAGACATACAAAAAAAGTAAATAAATGACAAAACTGCAAACCAATTGAAAAGTAGAGCAAACCACTTAGCCACATCTCTCAGCCTCCCCTGCCCGCTTAATTACCCGAGCATGCAACATCAAATCTAAAACATTAAATGCCAAAATGCCCAAATGACCAAATGGCAAACTGCAGAGTCAAGGTTTCGACCATTCACTGACCAAGCTGGCCAAGAGCATCAGTTGGACGCCCGCCCGGGTGGTCACCCGAAATGCCAATCCATTTGTTATCGTTGGAAAAATGCGAGCAAGTTTATGTTGACCAAATGTGGCAGCTGGTTGGTTGGTTAGTTGACTGGCTGAACAGTTGTACGGCCTATGATTGGCCTTATAAGTTAGTCAATTTAGACATGGTCTGACCGCTTCTCCTTGGTTTCGTTTTGGCTAATTGCAGGTGACATTGACGATTGCATTGTGACGCCAACGGTTCAGGGGCAGTTCACCCCATTGCCCGAGGCGCTCTGTGACGTCATCATGGATCTGACCGCCGAGGGTCAATCGGCGACCATTGAGCATGTGCGTAGCAAGTTGGGTGTGAGATTTCCCCACATGACCACACCCGCCACGGAGGTCATCTACGATACGCTGGCCCAGCTGATGCAGGAGCAGAAGATCTACCAGACCGCAAAGGGTTACTTCATCTTTACGCCAGAGTGAGTATAATCTACACTACATGTATTTTGTAACTTCTAATTGTTTTCTATCTTTCCAATCTCTGCCAGACGTCGTCGCAGTCGCTCGAGGCCGCGCAGCAATCATCATCAGTTGAATGGCGGGCACAGCAACAATGGCAGCCTGGCCTATTCCCAGCTGACGGAGGAGGAGCAGCAACAGGATGTGGTGCCGCCCGAGGCACGCACCATGCTCATGTCCAATGCCGAGGCATTGCACTCGCTCTACGGTGAAATATCCACGGAACGGGATGGAGATCTAACGCATCAATGTATACAAACCAATCTGGCGGATGTCATCTGTGGAGGTAAGCGCAAAGATCTTTCTCTTTCTCACTTGGCATACGCTACTAAAGAATGCTTTCATTTTGTGTGTGTATTTAGGTAATCCCAATGATAAGATCATCTATCCGCGTGCGGCCAAGCGACGCAGTGCATCATTTCCGACACCGCGCAGCTTGGAACGTCGGCACAGTTTGCGGCTCTTTGGCTCATCGAAGCGCCTGCAACGCTGCGCCTCCACACGCAGCCTGTCCAAGACTTATGCCCAGACGCTCAACACAACGGACAGCAGCAGTTCGGAATACCAAAGCACAGATTCGTCATCACCCAGTGAGTCCAACAACGATCCCGACTTCAGCAGCAAATTTAATCAGATTTCTCTGTTTTCTTTTTAGAAAAAGGATCTTTGCTCTCACGGCTTTTCCGACGCAGCGGACGCGCCAAGCAGCGTCAGATTGAAACATACTCGGCACAGTTTCCACCCGCCGAGTGGTTCAATACACGAGCTGTCCATCTGCATAGTGTGGGCACCCAAACTGCAGATCACGTAAGTCGAACTGCTCTTATCTTTGCCTTCTTTCGATTGCTAATCGAAGTGTTACATCTTGCAGGACATGCCCGCTGTTCATACGCTGTCCAATTCGACGTTCTACGATGGCTCCGAGCTGAGTCAACGTTCGTCTACGCTGCCGCGCCGCCATCGCCGTCACATGTCCAGCGAGTCGACGTTCCTGATATCCTCCAGGGACTGCTCGCCGATACGGAGACGATCGCCCGTTTACTGCAGCAGCTCGCTACCTCGATCCACGCAGTCCATACCGGCCAGCAGCAGCAGCAGCAGTGCCGTCGTTAATCACATTAAAATGAATCATTCGTCGGCAACGTTGTCACGCCTACATGCGGCCACGCCCACGCCACAGAAAACAGCACAAAAGTCGGTGATTGGGAAGCACATCTTTGAGAGTTCGCCGGCACGCTCCTCCACACTGAAGTCAGCGTCGCCGGTGAAACGGCAAACGGATGGTCTGATGGTCATCAATGGTTGCACGGATAACAAGACGACGTATCGCAGTCTGCAGAGCAGCGGCCCCTCCAGTTTGGAGTCCTGCAAGACGTCGATGCTGACGAGCGGCCCCTCGAGCATTGACAGCGGCAAGGTGTCCTTCAGCCAGAAGACCAGCGGTCACTCTAGTCTTGACTCCCAATGCTCCACGAACACGGCTGTCGTGGCACCCAACTCTTCTTCCACTGTCAACGGTGGCAGCTCCCGTTCCATTCTCTTGTTAAATGGTTCACCACGTGGCACGCCACGTCATCAGGCGATGAGGGCGCGTGTGGCAGAAGCGCAGGCGCAGCGGCAACGTGCGAGCACACCGAGCCGCATCCTGGAGGAGCTCTCGTATCCCACAACGAACGGAGTGCCCAATTCGAGTAGCAACAACTCGATAACGTTGCAGGTGACGACGAGCTCAAATGGCGGTGGCCAGAACATACCCAGCACCAAGATCTTTGTGCAGAACTCGCCAGTGAGGAGTGTGATCACGCTGGAGAATGGCAAGATGCTGGAGAATTCGAATGTGTTTATCATTAACAATGAGACGATGACGAATGAGAAGGGCGAGATCATCAAGAAGACGCTGTCCAAGCAGACAACTCCAGCAGCAGCAACCACAGCTGTGCCCATGGCCACATCTACTCCAGTCAGACCGGAGTCGGTGCCGGAGCAGCCGCTGAGCGAAACGGAGGCAAATTCCGAGACCTGCGATTCCATTTCCTTCATCAGCGAGAGTTCACCCGAGACAACAGCGACTGAGACGCCTTCCTACGACGGGGGCAAGTATGCCAAGAACACCAACAACGATGCAACGATGAACAACAGTCGTAAGTTGTGTCTGCAGCTGACCAATGGGATTGCCTACAAGAACAACGTGTTGAAGAACGAGTCCCAGCCAAATTCCCCATGTGGAGAGCAACAGCAGCCTCTCAAGTTGGCCGCCCTGGCCAATCAGGACTTTGAGATTGCCGGTTCTGTGGGTAATCTGCATTTCTATGAGAAGCACTCCAAGGATAAGCTGATGAACAACAGCAGCAGCGATCTGAAGAACCTTTGCTATGAATCCGTTTGCCAGCTGCAGAAGTGTTCCATGAATGGCGATGAACTCGCGTTGGCGCATCTCTTGCAGAAGTCCAGCAATCCTCTCGGTAGTGAGCCAAATCTCGCACTGAAGGATCATGCGAATGACAAGGCAATTGACAAGGAGGCCATGGATAGGCGACTTAGCCTTACCAAGGAATCCCTGGAACAGGGCATGGGCAACGTTCTTGCCGCTGGCAGTGAGGAGCTCTACAACTTTCCCAGCCTAACAGATTTGTCCTTCAACTTCACATCGCTGGCCGCTCGCAAGATACTCCAGGGCGTCAGCCTGAACAGCATCGATACGCTCGTTGAGCTCAACATGGCGGCAGCGGCGGCTGCTGCGGTGGCAGCCAGCAGTGCCCAGGAGAAGCAACAAAACAACCAGACGGCAACGACGGCAGCGGCAACAACAGCTGCCTCCGTGTGCACAGACTTTGGCATGGTCTAATCAGTAGTTGGAGGCGCCTCCAACCAACAGAGCAGCTCTGTTGGCCCCCGGATGCCGCTTCATCCCTTAGCATAATCAAACGAAAATGTAGACGAAAGAGAATATGTAGAAAGAGCAGTAAAGAAACGAGAGCAAAAAGTGGAAATCGAAATGAATTTGGCAAGCAAATTTAATTGCAAACTCTGTAATTTATATTTTTTTATCCGACTATCGATTTGATCGTTTCCGTTTTGTAGCAGCAATTTTTTTTTTGTCTATTTGTGTATTTACAATTTTTGGAAATATCGAAAGCAATTTTATTATTTACAGTGCCAAAATATGTTTAGTTTAATTATAATGTTTATATACTTTGTATGGGCAAGTCGTATATTGTTTTTCCAAGAAGAACATCAACAATAATCCCAAACACAACACTCGCGAATCATCCGAATGCATCTGAAAGAGTTTGCAAGTGCAATTTATTTGTAAGTAGAGAGCGGAAGAGAGAGAGAGAGAGAGAGAGAGCAAGTGAGAGTTTGAGATACAGATAGAGAGAGAGAGCAGCTCTCAGAACTTTATGTAAAGTTATCATTCTTTACCTCTGCTTAGATCCCATGTTTAATTCTTAGTTTTTGTATATTTGTTTAAAGCAATAATCGTTTAGACTAACACGCTGATAAATGTAACCCGCAACTACATACGACATACACACACACTCCACACACACACACACAACACACATAATACGAATATAGAATTTAGCACATACAACAGAAATATATACAATAATTTTGTACAAGGCCTTAATTAGTAGAGTCAGCAATAATAATAAATAAGTTGAAATCACTAATAAAACATATAAAAATTTATACAAACAAAATGCGAAAATGTGTTTTATTTAATATTTATTTGAAACATTGAAATGTTGAATGATATTTCCTTTCAGCTCTTAAACAAAGTACAAATGAAAACAACATGTAGCATTGGTATTATTTCTTTTCATTTATTTAAATTTTTAAGTCTTTTGCTTTTTCATATACATATCGGGTGTTTTCTTTTTCCATACACTTTGCGTTTTTCTTTATCATTATTATTATTATTATTATTATTTAATATTATTAATCAATATTTTAGGTTTTTTTTGGGTAGTTTTGGCTCTATAAATATGAATAATTATAGCTAATTGCTTTTAAGTTAATATTCATGGTATATACACTCACACATAGATTGAGAGATATATAGATATATACTCGAACTGCCGATCGATCGGTTTTTTAGTTACACAAACATAATTATTGTGGAAATAAGAAATACATAATAATATACAAAGTAATAGAACTATGTTGTGTATTATATATATATATATATAGATTGATAGAAACGGGGATTAGATACAAAAGAAAAGAAAAATGCTAGCAAGTTGCGAACTGCCCGAGGGGTGTACCAAGAGTATTGGTTGCCTTGCCTGTGGCTGTTACGAATATGCGATTATCATAGAGGGTATTTTGCGTATGTATCGTATGGATATAGTATATATAGATAAAGATATCATGTATGTATGTATGTATGTATATATGTATGTATATGTACAATTAGTTTTGGAAACTTATTTAAATCGTTAAGTGTAAATCGCGTAGAATAGACGAAATGTGTAATTTATGTACATTAACATTACAATTAATTATTTAATTATTAGCAGAGAGAACGAAGGAACATTTAAGAATATTTTAATTTAGCTGCTGCTGGTGTTACGGGTAACGGGTTATGGGGTTACGGGTTACTCGAGGGGGGAGGGAGGTATGTTTGAATAAATGGCGTTCGGTTCGTTTTATAATTCGTTTCGGGTTTTGCCTTTTGACTCGTTTGATAATTAGAATAGATGTGTGTTATATTTATCGCTCGCTAAATAACTGAATATACAAATAATTGAGCCTTATTTAGACCTCTGTGGAGCGTGAATCATCCGAGCGTGAAGCCTTCCGTTCACGTCCTGGTATCCTGCCCATGACAACAGCTCCTCCCTGCGCCTGAGCTTGGGCCTGGGCCTGAGCTTGGGCCTGCGCTTGCGCTTGAGCCTGCGCCTGCGCTTGTGCCTGGGCATGAGCTTGTGCTTGAGCCTGTGCTTGCATTTGAGCTGCCGCCAACTGTTGCTGCTGCAGCATTTGCTGCTGTTGCAGCATATATGCTGCCTGCGACTGTTGCACAAAGTTGGCATGCGTATAGGCCTGCATGCCTGGTGCTGCATACACATTGTTGGGCGCGGCCTGCATGTTGAAACGTATCTTGGATGCGGCATTTGCTGCATTCGCAGCCGCTGCAATCGCCGCCGCATTCTCCCGTGACGCACTCGATGTGGTGGTTGACTGAAACGAGATGCTCATGCCGCTATCCAGGGAGCCCACACTGCCACGTCGCTGTGGCTTCTCATTGCCAACTAGAGAGAGGGAGAGGAGGTAGGGTAGCATTAGCAACTGATTCTATTACTTGGTTCAATAAATAGAACTCACATTGCTCGTGCATGTCCAGCAGACTGTTGCTGAGCGCACTGCGCTTCAGCTGCGAGGAGTCCGCTGAGCTGGGCGCCTGTTCTCCGGCGGCTTGTGTGCCTGGCGGATAGGGACAGGGACAGACTTCGACATCGGCAACGCCGCTGTCCCGATTATCTGCGTTTCCCGTGGCTCGATTGCGTGCAGATTTCTGTCGCTCCAATTCAGCCTCAATGCGCAGGGATTCCATTTCGTCCATTTCGCTGATGGACTCCTTGAGATCCTCGGCAAACTTACAGCGATCGTGCTCGTTGCGGGCATTGAACGTAATCAGAATCTTGCCATCGACCTTTTGCGACAACTGAATGCAGAATGGATAGTTGGGTAAATCGAGCAGGTTGACAACGGTGCCACAGAGCGGGAAGCTGTTGCGGAACGTGTATGTGACAGAGGTTTTCTTCTTGCTGAAGATTTTGGTGATGACCAGCAGATCGTTGAACAGGAACACCTCACGCTGATGGACGCCAGGACGTTCCTTCTTATTGACATCGGGTATCTCATACAAACGACAATAGCAGACCAATCGACGATGTGGCAGTGCAAGATTCGGTTTCTTGCCCACAATGGTGGCCTGTACCTTCATTACTTGGGTAACATGATCGCTGCCCGGCTTGAATTCATCGGACTTGACCCGCTCAAAGATGCCACTCAGCATATCCTTATCAATATCATGGCAATCATCGATGCCACGCAGATTCTTGATAAAGTCCTCCACGCGCATGCGACGCTCCGGCTTCAGATTGGGCGTATGCAGATCTGTGTTCAACATGATGATGGCAAATGCCAGCACAAAGATCTGAAAGGGGAATAGAGACAATTAAAAAACTGCTGAACTCGACTTGAAGCGAAGATTGTTAACTTACCGTATCGGATGATCTCAGTCGGCCAACGATGTCCGCATTGCATTCGCAGTAGCGTTGTGAGAAGATCTCCATCAATCGCTCAATCTTCTGCGCTTCGCCTGGCATCCGGAAGTATGCCTGGAACTTGCGCAGCGCCACATCCACCTGCCGCCCGGACAAGTCCAGTTCCATGGCAAAGCAACTGAGTACAGCCATATTGAATTGATTCTGCAGATTGCCAAGATACTCGCCAATCATCTGGCGTGACAGACCCTTGCGTGTGATGAGGAATCGTGCCACGCCCTGTGGTGTATTCTCGAGGAATCCCCGTCGTATCAAGTACGTGATGCCCTTCTCCGGCTTCTTGTTGAACAGATTGAGGCCGACACGATACTGACGCTTCCGTATTGTCTCCGACATCTTGTAGTTCTGTGCCACACCCGCCGCAGACGCTGCGGCTTGCAACTGCTGCTGTTCGTGCTGCTGCTGTTCGTGTTGCTCGTATTGTGCGGCACTTGTGTGCGATGAGATGGCATGATCATCAGTGGGTGGCACGCCACCAGTTGCTGTGACAGCTGCCACAGCAACCTGCAACTGGACACCTGTTGAGTCTGCCGAGTGTGTGGAGAACTGTTGCGAGCTGTTGAGCGCCGTGCCACGCTTCCAGGTGTGCGGTGAGTTACTGCGATCGGAGCCCAGATCGCTATTCATGTTACGCTCCGCGGAGGTGACACTCGAATCCGATCCCGAACTCTGCACGGAGGTGAGGCTGCCATTCTCCGCCGTCTTGCACAGCCCATTGGTGCGCAGCAACGAAGGCGGCGGCGGCGTTTGACGTTGCATCATCAGCAGTTGACTCTGTTGCTGTGCCGTAATGGAGGAGGTGCGTTTGGGCACCTCTGGCGGCACCTTCTTGCCACTGCCGCTGCCCTGGCTGCCACAGCTGGGCGTGGGCGTGGTGCTGCCTCCCTTGGGTCGCATATAGATCTGTGCCGCCGAATAATATGGCGTGTGAGGTGAGTGTCCACTTGTATTAACCCACGAGGCATTCAACGAGGTGTCCGCCGAGCTGGCAAAGCTCAGATCATGCGGCGATCCATGATAACTCGTATAATATGCAGCTGTGGGCATCGCCTGGGCATTGTAATAATGCGATTCCGCGGCGTGCAGCAAATTGACGTGGGGATGCGAGGCCAGGCCGGAGATGGAGGTTGTGGAGCTGGCAATGGACACGGGTGAAGCGCCTGAAGAAGATAATTAAATACTATTAGCAAGAATCCTTCAATTATAGTGCTAATTATAATGGAAAACTGTTTTCAATTTCAAATCGAATAGGAAAAGCGAAGGAAATTCAAGTTGTTGTTGCCTCAAATGCCAAAGCAAAACAAAGAAACAACAAACAAATGCTGACTCAGCGATTGATAAGGAATGTGCGTTAACTTAAGTTATTATTATTAGTTGTTGTATAAGAACAGTCAGGAAGAGAGAGAGAGGGAGAGTGGGAGAGGAAGCAGGACCTGCGCTCATTGATTGATCTCTCTCGCTTTCTCTCGCTCAAGGCTTCTTTTGTATTACTTTAGCAACAGATTTCTATGAATTTCATTATTACATTAAATGTATTAATTGAATTTTTAACCAATTTAAACTATTTATTATATAAATTTGAAATTGTTATCAGCTGCTTGACTCACCTGACTGACTGCGTGGTATGGGACTGCAATCCAATTGGCGTCTTTCTCGCATGGACAGCGAACGAGTTGGCGGCGTTCGCGATAATCCTGGCGAGGCAGCACCGGCTGGACCCGCCATGATGGTCACACGTGGCTGTTGCTGCTGTGCACCCGCCGCTCCCTGTTGTTGTTGCTGCTGTTGCTGCTGCTGCTGCTGCTGCTCGAGCTGAGATTCTGTGGTGCTGCCGTAGGCAGATGATAAGGAGGCATTCGCTGAGGCGCTCTCTTCGGCCAATGTCATGCTGGAGGCGGTCACAACCATGCGACGACTGAGACGCTTCTCGGCTTTGGCCATGGCCGTAATCGAGGCGAACTTCTTGACCATCATGTAGTGTCGGAAGGCGCGTTGTATGGTCACAGCTGCATTACGCGCCCGCACACCGCCGTACTTGCGCTCCAGCAGCTCGATCTGTTTATCTAGCAGATCCTGTGATAGCTCGTAGCTAATGAAGTTAAAGAGAATTGTATTCAGTTTAATAAACTATACAAAACTGTTGGAAATCGAAATAAAACTGCGATATTCGCTACGTGTGTCGTGTGTCGTTACCCCCAATGAAATATGCGCATAACTGTGCCAAGTCTCCAGTTCCAAGTCGCGAATAGCTCGCAACTCACCGACGCCTTCTTCGATAAGATATCGTCTATTTGGGCGTCGTGTGAGTATCTTTGAAATACTCAAACACACAAATCGACCTGATTAAAAGTGTTGCCGCGAGCAACCATAACAACAGTCAAGCCAACTTGGCCCCAAAAGGCAGGCGGATGTGCAGGCGGGGGGATAACTGAATTTGCTTATTGTCATAAACAGTTTCCACATAATTTATTTTTTCTTTTTTTTTTTAATTTTGCGCATTTCGATTCGAATGCTGATAGCAAACAACTGGCAGTCATATGTGAGTGCTATTAATTAGCAGTTAAACAGATCGAACTGAAAGATAAATGCCAACTGAAGGGAGCGGCAGACAGAGAGGGGATTCTTCTAGTCTCTAGAGTCAGCATGAGTTGGCCAACTCTCTGTCTGCGTGATAAGGTCAATGCCAAGCAGAGTTATCATATGTTTGCTTGCATCTAAAAGAAGATTCATGAAGAGCTGCTGATGTAGCATATTTGCATGATTGATTGCTGATAAGTGAGGCAAATGAAGCAGGGGAAGTTCGCTAATTGAACTACTTTTCATAAAGAAGAAATGTTGAAAGTGTGCGACTTGAGACAGGCAAGATATAACAGATGCTGATAAGCAAAGCAAGTCTAACAGAATCTATCAGTTTTGAAGTTCTTCTTAAAGAAAAGACAGATCAGCAAGGAAACTCTCCGATTGATGCAGAAGAAGCAGTAGGAAGCAGTCGAAACATATAAAAGTTTTCTTTGTTTGATGCTAATGAGTAAGCAAAGTGGCAAAGGAAGTAATTAAGAAGATTAGCAGGGAATCTCTTGCACTTATGATTGAATTACTCGAAACAAAACAAGAAGATATTCAAGTAATGTTAGCTCTCTAAACAACTAAAGTCTGCAAGGCAAGACAGCTTGCTATTTGAGCCAAGAAGTTATGATTCTGGGCAGAGAAACGTTCACACTCCCCTCACTTTTGTTGTTATCAGTTGCCTGTTTCACTTGCAGCGTGCCACAAGGAAGTTGCGTTTGGTAGTCAAACAGCTGGCAACAGTTGAGATTGTATTTCTGTTTCCCCCAGTAATTCACACAGGAAAGGGCAGAAGAAGAGGGGAGGGAGGTACACTACACACTGCATAACAAGTGTAAGTAATACTCGTAATAAAACTCAGTTGTCAGATGATCAGTCTCTGTCTCGGCTGCAATGGCGCATTCCCAAATATTTACATGCCACAGCGACAGGTTTGTTATTATCATGCGTCAGTCTCTAATCTTGGATAGCAAGTGGAGCAACCTTGTTGTTGTTGCTGTTGTTGTTGTCTTTCCTTGTTATCAGCTAAGTTGGCGCAAAGGTGCAAAGTCCATAACTGGCTAAGACTGACAGCTGGATGAGGCCTATTTAAATTGATAATTGTTAATTGTTAATTGGGAACTTACGCTGATTGGGCGCGCGTTCGTTTGAGAACATCGCCTCCATTTCGTATTGAGTTCTTTTTGTGCATATTCTGTTGTTGTTGCTGCTGCTGCTGCTGCTGGTGCAACTGCTGCTGTTGCATGACAACGGCACCGGCAACACCACCGGCACCAGTGCCAACACCGCTGCCCGCAATGACCACAGCACCACCATGATGATGATGATGTCCGTGACTGTGCAGCAGGTGATGATTGTGATGATGATAGTGTCCTCCGGCTGATGGTGCCGCCTGCACTTGCATATAATGTTGTTGCAGGTGCTGTTGTTGCTGTTGTTGTTGTTGCTGCTGTTGCTGCTGCTGCTGATGGCACGTGGGATACTGTTGTATCTGGTAGATCATCTGCGGATGTGGCTGTGGCGCGGGATAGTTTATGGTGGCGGCAGAGTTGTGACCGCCTCCCGCATAATGATTCTGCAGATAAACATAGCCACCGACGCTGTCTGTGGTTGAGGTCGAGCCATGCCCCACTGTGACTGGCGCACCCGCCAAGTCATACTGTGTGGAGCCACTGCGCTCAATGCTCTTCTGAGGAAAGCTGCAAGAGAGAGACAGATAGAGAGAGTGAGAGGGGGTAATTTATTTAGTTTATTAAACGTCAAATTATCATATAATTAATTATATAAATTAAATGTATTTTATTGCATATATTTTATTGTTTATATATAAATTATACTCTTTATTTAATTTAATTTATTTATTATTAATATTAATAATTTAATCATTTATATATTTATGTTTATTTATTTGTATTATATTTTAATTCTTTTAGATCTCTCAGTATATTGAGATAGAGAACTTTCGTTACCTTTCGCCAATTATAAAACCCGAAATGCAAATGATCATGTTGATTATTCTATGAAGCTCAAGTTTTTGATATGAAACACACACACACCTACACACACACACCTAGTTCATCGTGTGTGACAGCTACAGTTATTATGGTTAACGTTAATCACAATAAACACAAATCACAAATTCGTAGATTGTTAATTTTCATATTATTCAAATTCAGTTCAGTTTTTACGGTTTGACCGATCACAGGAAGCCCTCTTCAATTCTCAATGCTCAATTCTCTAGCGGAAGAGTCGACGTCGTTGCCCAGCAACGTTCGCGTTTCAACTAAACCGAGACATTGGATTGAGCTCGACAAGCTGCTCAAGCGAAGGCCTAAAACGTGTTTGGAATTTGTGTGTGTGTGTGTGTGTGTGTGTGTATTGTTGTGTGTGTGTGTGTTTTGGTTGGTGTGTCAGCTGCCTACGCATCGAGAAATGCATCTGTTTTGTTCTGAGCTCAACAATTCCTACCCTTACGAAGCCATAGACAATACAATAAGTGTGTAACGAGAAGATCCTCAGCGTAAAAGGATCCATTATACAAAATGAAACCCGTAAAAAAAAAGAAAGGCAGGGAGAGTCTGAGTGGAGAGGGGGGAGACAGAAGATCAGAGTATTATGTGCCATATGGTGACTGGATCAGCTCGAATGGATACGAGAATCATAGGAAATGATTAGCTAACGATGACAAACACACCAAATTCTTACCCTAGAGATCTCTAGAGAGAAATACCAGAGATCGGCGACAGATCTGTTGGCAATTGAAGGGAGAATTTACTGAGCTGCGATTGATTAACAATATGAAGTTGTTAATTGAAAAAGTCTATAAGGATAAAGCAAATTTCAGCGGAAATGATCTTAGCAAAGAATTGTTTATGGATTAAATTTAAGAGAGAACAGAACTCTCTTTGCTAAATATTACGAAAAGCATAAACAATTTAATTTTGTCTAAGTATAAATATACGGAAAAGGAAATTTAATTAAAAACTATAATAATAAATAGTTAAATTGAATTAGAAACTGTTTAAAGAAGCCTTTCAAGGCATCAACTTAGTTGAACTTTGATTTTAGCTAAGATTTTACTCTCATAATTCGGATTTTACATTTAAATAAATATTTAATTATATTTTATAATTAATTTTCAAGCGAAAAGTCCCTTCGAATGCCTTAATAATTGATTATGTGTTTCGTATAGCTCTGCAACAATTTGAATCATTTCTCAGCTGGTGGCCTAATAGGTTGCTAGCCGTGGCTAAAACGCATTCAGTTAGCGCATCTACCGAGTTTACTACATTCCACAAAAAAAGATTTCCAAAACGAAGTGAATCGAACAATGAGCAGCTGCATTTTGCACCCAGCGAGAGGCGTAAACAGGATTGAAGGATAACCGGAGACAGCGACAGAGATAGAGACAGAGACAGGACAGGAACACGTACAATACGATTTTCTATAGGGTGAATGGATATCATCCTTGTCCGATTGTAGTCCCTTCCCTCTCTTCTTCTTCTGCTTCTCCCTTTTTTGCCAGTTTCCAAATATGCACCTGGCGAGCATTTCGTGTTGTCCTTTCGGCAGGTAGTTGCCTGACAACAACAACAACAACAACAACAACACAAACAACTTGCTCTTGTTGTTATTGTTACCAGCTAAGCAACTTGACGCGTTTTCTCTCTCTCTCTCCCTCTCCCTCTCCTTCTCAGTCTCAGTCTCGCCGTCTCTTTCTGCCTTCTCTCGTGCAACGATTTAAGTGCTTGCGAGTCCTGCTTGAAAATTGAGTCCAAGAGAAAAACATCTGCCACACGTCGCCACTAATTGTTTGCCCTTGCACATGTGTCCAGCTGTTTATGTGCTTGCGGCGTATCTGTATCTGTATCTGAAGTTGTATCTCTAGCTGTATCTCTGCATTTGTGTCTGTTGGATTGTATCTTGCGGCCGTCGACGTCACTGACACACAGCGCTTTGTTCGCGGGCCAAAGTTCTGTGTTGTTGGCCCGCACTTCCACTTCCTCACACACTTCCTCGCTGGCTACTTGATATGCAACAAGTGTCGCCAACAACCGACGTTTGTCGGCTTCGACGGCAACTGGCGACTTGCGTGACCTGAAGACGAAGGCGGCAACGAAGACGGCGGACGCCTTTAAGCAAAGCGCACCCGTAATTGCTATTGATTTTACATTAGTGTTCTTTTTGAGGTCTTATGATTTATGGAGTGTGCCACATCAAGAGCCGAACAAACAAACAAACAAATAAAATGGCAGACAGCTGACAGACAAAGTGACAGGGAAACCCAGTCTGGGGGAGGGCTCAATATGTGTGACTTTTAGTTTAAAATACAATTTCACACCATAAGGAATGTGTTGGAGAATTGATAATATGCTGAATTGATAATGCAAAGTTTAGATGTAATTAAACAGACTCAATAATATTCTTAATAATTTATCAAAAGTATTAAATATTCTTTTGTTCTTAATAAAGTGTGAAAAATAAAACAGATCCGTTGGTTGCTTCCCAGGCTTGGGGATACGAGTTAAGATGACTCTCTCCATTATTTTAACCAACGCGGGAAGGAGACTGATTGGTCTGTATGAGTTGACCTCCGTTGGTTGCTTCCCAGGCTTGGGGATCCTGGTAATCAGTGCAGACAGACGACTTCCCCACTTCCCCCCCCCCACACTTAAATCGTAATCATATTAATATCACTTCAGCGTGAAAGTATGCAATATTAAATGTGAGTATTTCGAGGTATGCGTGGTTTTCCAAGTTTTCCGACAAATTTTGGGACTGCTTCTGTGATTCAGCACTTTATGAAGCTCCCTGAATAACCCCCCCCAGATTGAGTGTATGTTAGATTTGCGATACCTCACTCCCCTGCCTCGCAAATCGCGCCTGAAGACAAAACTTGTACCGCCCACGCCAACGCAGACACTTCAAACTTGGCACGTGCTTAGAGAGCACCACATGGAAGCAATGCTGAAAGTTTCATTAAGATCGGTCCACAAATAAGAAAGAAATCAGAAAAATAAAACTGAAAAAAACTTCCGTTACTCGATTTTTTGCCCCGCCCCTTTTCAAAAATTCCGAGTTTTTTGGTGCATTTTGTTCGGTTGGAAGGGCTGATTCGAACGGTACAAAAAAAATGTTCTAGGGGGGGGCTGGTTTTTGAAAAAAACGCGAAATAAAAAAAAAAAAATTACGAATTTGAAAAAAAAGTTCAGCCCATAAGTATGCAATGCATTAAATCAAACTCTATGCAATACATATTCACCACAGCAACAACAATACAATACAAGTTCCACTGTTAATGGAACGCAGTGGAAATGGAACGACCATAAAGACCAAGACGATAACAGCTCGAAGTGTGTTTAACAGCTATGAGTTATTGTTTTTACTCATATGCAGGCCAAGTATAAAGCCATCATAAATATATTTATTAAACACTCTTCGAGGCAAATCCAAAAGATAACGATAAGCGTTAATTGCGTTTGACGGCTTCCCCTTTTTGGTGGTTGGCCCTGTGGCTTGTGGCTTGTGGCTTGTCGCTTACCTGACGGCCGTCACATGGTGCGAGGTGTGTGTCTGCGTCTCCTTGTGTCGTGTTGAGAGACTGACAACGGTCACGTGTCGCGTGGCAGTGCGCACCAC
Source organism: Drosophila funebris (assembly GCA_018901825.1). Taxonomy (NCBI): domain Eukaryota; kingdom Metazoa; phylum Arthropoda; class Insecta; order Diptera; family Drosophilidae; genus Drosophila; species Drosophila funebris. The sequence continues at coordinate 7,408,553 of JAEIFK010000688.1, forward strand.
ACGACGCACTCGACTGCGACCATCGCCAACAACAACAACAATCGGCGGTGGTTTCTTATCGCTGTCGTACTGCAAAAAGGATTCCCCACCGCTGTCATCAAGATTGGCCGGCACAGGGAGATGCCTTCGATTGTTGTTGTGGTTGTTACTGCTGCTGCTGCAGTTTTTGCTGGTCTTGGACATGATCGTTGGATCGATGGGAGATTGAAACCACAACGTTGTTTCTTTCGCATTCGTTGCGATTCACACAATTCACAATTGAAAAACAGTTAAAATATATCGACACTATAGGGGGCAGGGGGCATGGGGCGTGGTTATACTTTCGCCTTCACTTTCCTTAGGTTTGTTGCTTGTCTGACTTTGACTTGAGTTGTTTTTCTGTCGCTGTTGTTTTTTGTTGTTGTTGCGGTTGCTTCGTATTGTTTGTGAATTTGCTTTTGTTTTGCTTTCGTTTCTTTCAGTTGCAAATTGATTTGTTGTAGTTGTTGTTGTTGTTTTTGTTGTTTATTTCGTTTATAATTTATTGTTCTTGCTTTCGTTTTAATTTATGTACATATTTATTTATTTGTTGCTTGCATGTACTTTGATTTCTTTGCCATTTTATCTTTGGTTTGGTTTGGTTATGGAATTCATTCGTTTCTTCCCTCTCTCGCCCTTCTGTTGATTGTCTACATTTTGTCGTCGTTTTCGTTAGCGTTTAGATAACGTTTTAAGTATTCTAAGCGATAATATTAGTAAATTACTTTTAGCTCAACACATTCCACACGCGTCTTACTATCTTTTGCGCATTGCGTACGCAATAAACGAAGCAATAACAACAATAACAACAACAGCAGCAACATTGTGAACGCCCTTCAAAATCGCTGTAATAAAACAGCAACAACACTGACGCAGAGAGCAAGAGCCAGAGCGAGAGCGAGACAGAAACATATGACAATCACTAATGAAGCAAAGTGGGTAGCGTGACACTTGCAAAATGTTTGTTATTGTATTGTTTCGTTATGAGAAAGAGACAGAGAGAGAGAGAGAGAGAGAGAGAGTGATAGAGAGAGACTTGCTAACTTATGGCGACTCTCTCAGAGCGCATTCAATCAGCTTTTTAGCTTTTTAGGTCAGCGATCGCTGATCGCAAGTAAAAGTCGCATAGCTAGAAAATAAATGAAACTGCCGCAGCGAGCGAGTGCCAAGTAAACAATATTCAAATTGAATGCGAATACACATACTATGAATACATTGACGCATTCACATATCAGGGATGCGAACAGTTGGCATCCGTCTGCACTAATCAAAAGCTCTGCCAGACAGGCAGACAGCTGAGAAAGCTCTTTTGGCAGTGGGCCCAGTTGGGTGATGACCTGATCCACTTAAATAAATCCGTAAATCATATGGAAATTTACGTGAGAAGATTTATCAATGAGGCAAAGGAGAAGACAATGGCGCATTGAAAGGGAAAAATATTCGTTTGTTTATCAGCAGACAAGATCAAGATCGCTCTAATATGTAAATTTCGTATTAAATCGAAAGAAAAACAACAATAAATGCCATCCCCCGCACTTTCCACTCATAAATCTGTTTTTGGTCAAGTTCAAGAACCTTTAATGAGTGTCTCAAGTGTCTCTTCTTGATTTTTTTCTGTGAATACGATCGCTAATGCTTCATGGATTGATGGCTTGATGGCTTCATCAACAGCGTAATGTCTTCTTCTCCAATTCGTTACAATTGTTTATAAATGATGTCCATGTTTCGCTGTGCGATTGTTTCGTCATTTGTTGTTAGTCAGAAATTGAGACACGACAGCAAAAAGCTGAAAGCTGTTTAAGCCAACGAATTTCGCTGTTTCGATAAGCTACCCCCCTCCATTCTACACTCTCCCTCCCTTTGCCAGTGTGTTAGCCTTGCCTTGGATTCCACAACAAGTCATGGCATTATTGGCCAAAACAAGTCGCCTACAATCAAACAACAGTTGTTCTGTTCTGTTCTGTTCTCGGGGTGGAGAGTTCTCGATGCGAGGCGAGACGGACAATGGAGAGAAGGGGCAAGTTGACTCTACTGTGAGAATGCTGCCCCGAAAAACCCACTCACATAAAAGCCAAGCTTCGAATATGTTTTATTATTTAACAAACTATCGAGAAGCAGTTGTTGTTTTTGGATTGCTGCTGTTGTTGTTGTTGTTGTTGTTATTGCTTAAAGCATTCAACTTGTTCTCGTTGCTGTCTTAGCATATTCTGAGAAACTTTGCAATTGCAATTTAGTTGAACAAGTTTTCAGTTTTCAGTTTTCTGTTTTAATTCTTGGCTCCTTCGTATGAAGTAAAATTGCTTTGGTTTATAGCATTTGTTGGGTCGGGTTTTAATTTTCATAATGCTTAAAGCTGCATGCATCCGCTACAGCGCACGACAATAGCTAGTTTTTGTTTTAGTTGTAGTTGTTGTTGTTTTAGATAAAGCTGCCTTTGTTTTACAGGTGTTCCACTGCACGAGCAACAAAAGCAGCAGCCAGCAGCAGCAGTAGCAACAACTGCAGTTGCAATCAGTTCCAAGTTGTTTTCTTTGCTTGTATTGTATAATTATTTAATTTATAATTATTACATACATACACACTCACACATCGACACACACGCACATACAAATAAGAGAGGGAACCTAATGCAGTTGGGTGCCGAGTTGGGCGGCACAATAGGTTCACAATGGCAGCGTTGCAACGCGTTGTGGCCCGTGCTTCAACACTTTATTCACTTTCGTGTCATTAGTAACGGCGCACGTAATCCAACTCTCTTTCTCTCTACACTTTTTCACTTGTTCTCCCGCTCACGCTAACGCTTTTTCCCTTACCGTCTCGCTCTTTCTCCCACTCGCTCTCTCTTACAATTGCATGCGTTGCGACTGTAAGCAGGCGGCTCAAAATGAGCGGAAGAGGAAGTGGAAACACAATATGCAACAACGCTAACTGCACAACGCGACTGCGACGCAGCGTAATTGGTTGGCAAGTGGTTACACAAGCAATGCAGCAGCAAGGCAGCAATAACAGGAGAAGCCGCAGCAACTGAAGCAGCAGCTGAGACTGCGCCTTGTAAACTTCGTGACAGAGCGACAGTTTTGAGCACAGCTTTTATTTTGGAAGCCAAGTAACGGTTAACAGTGCTTTCTCTGTCACTGCAGGTCAGCTGCAGCTGTGCTGCGAATCAGCTGTGAAGCTTTATGGGCTGCCGAGAAACAACAAAGTCATACAAGTCAAGTGACTCAAGCTTTGGGTATAGCGAGTTGAGTAATGTCCAAAGGATGTTATGGCACAGCTGCACACCGATGGATGCTTCAGTGAGACTGTTTACAGTTATTGCTGCTGCAGATGCGAGCAGGGCTGGGAATATATTTCTAATAGCTTTAGCTTGTGCGCTATGCTCTCAGCACTTGCCTACAATTTCAATTAAAAAATGTGTAGCAGAAATTTCCAGTCGAGTCCACACTCACACTACCCACAAACACACACTCATAAAGAGACAGACTGACAGTGGGACGCTTTGGTCTTGTGTTTGCCGAAACGTAACGGGGCAGTGGCCGTGGCTGTTGCTGCTACTGCTGCGGCTGCTACTGCTGCTGCTGCTGATATTCCCGCTGTCGACGCCTATTTCTGTAGTTGTTGCTGTTGTTGTTGGTGGTGGCACTATTGTTTTTGTGATACGCGCAGAGAAAGGCGATTTTCTCTTTAATTATATTTTATTTTTTACATTAAAAAATTGTATGCAATGCTGTTGTTGTTTTTTTTGTTGGTTTCCGTTTTGTTTTTGGTTTTTCGTTGCCGCTTCTGTTGGTGTTTTTATTGTTTTATGTGGCAGGGGAACACACGACGATGTCAAATTAATAAACCGGCCCTGGCTTGACAGCAGCCACTATATCAACAGCAACAAACACATTTGGAATTACAAAAGCAACAACATGAAGATGGGACACGCGTTGCCAAGTCGTGAGCTGCGTGTTTTATGTATATTTTGCAATTTATAATTGTTGTTTTTGTTGCTATTGTTGTTTTATACCTCACTTTTTTTAACACACTCACTCGCTTAATCACAGAGCCACTCACACTTATTCACAGAGACAAACTTTTGTTTGCAAATCAATTCGCGCGGTGCAAAAATTTGTTATTCAATTTTGAAATTTTGTTGCTTGTTTTGCGTATGCAAAGTGGTCACAACAACAAATATAAGCAAATCCATAATGGATTTGCAACAACAAAATGTGACTAACACAGGTGAGCGCGAGCCAAGTTAATGTTAATGTTAATGTTAACAACAAAACGCACGATCGGGCAGCAAATGCGACATCGACGACGTTATTAACAGAAAAGCGCGCGCGCACGGGTTTCTCTTCATGTGCTCTGCCTGTGCTGCCTGCCTCGACGAAACTTTGAGAGAGACTAAATTGGTCGACCGAAGCGTGCGAGCTTCCAAGCCGTGAGTTGACTGGCAGCCCGTTTTCATTGCTCTCAATGAATACGTGTATGTGAGATAGACGGACAGAGAGACTGAGAGCTTCGTGAGTGAATGGTGCGTACTTATGTGTGTGTCAGTTGTTGTTGTGGCTGCTGTTCTGTCTCCCTGTTAAGCTGTTCTTTTCAATTTGATCTACCGAAAACAATTGGCAGTCTATAAACGAAACACTTGCAATACGTCTAACACACAGGCACACACCCACCAATACACCTGTATCTATGTTTGTAGATTCATATAAATGAGCATTGACGTATGTGCTGCACAGTGGGACTAATTGCAATTGCAAACTAATAGTTTTTCCAGTGCTATACGAGCCAAATCTTTTATTCGCCTGTAAAACATCTGCAATTTATCAGTTTATGGATGATTTATCAGCTTTTATGGGGTAATTGTGCAAAAGAGGAACAAATCGGATAATTCGATAAAACTAAAAACTGCTGTTAAAAAAGTGTAAATTTGCTTGCACACACACAAACACACACACACGGACGGAAACAAGCTCACACATTCACACAAAAAGCGATCACACAATAGCAACAAATTTGTGAGACAGTCGAAAACAGCTGCTCAGAGCAACAACAACAACCTCAATTGCAGTGGGAGAGCGGGAGAGCGAGCGTACAAACGGTCCAGTGTGGTGAGTGCCAAAAAAAAATAACAGAAAAAAAGTAAAATAAAATAACGAGCACAAGTACCCGAGGCACACGAGCAAACATAACAATAAGCTGCGCTTACGTTACGCTCAGGTGACTCACGACTACGCTAGTGAAGGGCGAACGGGGGCGGCAGTCAGCGGGGGGCGCTCTCGCTCTTGTTCGCTCTCCTTGCGCCTCTCTTTTAGTATGTGTGCTTTTATGCATGTGCTGTACGTAAACTACGAGATACATTATGGCCGCTGTAAACGCAAACTGTGAGGCACTTTTGGTAGTTAGTCGCTTGCGGCGAGCTACTAACAAAATGGGCTTCGTAATGGCTGACTGGGTCTGGGGCTGAGACTGAGCCAAGCGTTAAGCGTAATGATGAGTGTATTCCATATGCATATACATACGTATGTTGTGTGTGTGAGTGTGTGTGCGAGTGTGTGAACAACAAACCATTTATATCCGGACCTGCGGCCTGTTTTGACTTTTCATTGAAACTTGCTTGTTGCTGCTGCTTTTGTTGTTGTTGTTGTCGGACATTGCTGTCACTGGCATCGTTAAAACAAAAGTCATAAAAACCAAAACTTGTGCCCACTGTGCCACACACACAAACACTCACTTACACCTGCACATAGCATAAACATAACTTACAATATGAGTATCTATGCATATGTGCTTATGCATGTATGTGTCTATGTATCTATGAGCAAGCTTGCAAGCTTTGATGATGATATTAACGCATTAGGCACAAGGTATACAAAACCCATTTACCTTTTGCCTGACTTTGTCTCAGCTGTTACGAAACAATAAACAACAACAGAAAGCGATGATGACAAGCAACCTTAAAGCAACAACAACTACAATAACATCATGTGAGCGAGGGTAGTTCAATGCAGTTGTCGCATCTTAAATAGTAAATAATTTTATGAATTGAAGTAGTTCTATGAAATACATTTAATTTAATCATAATCATTACATCATTTCCAATTCTTCAAATGATTCTTTATTATTAATTAGGGGATCTTTCCTTAGTCATTCAAGTGTGTATCTATCTTATCGTTATTTACAATCCCATTCATAATATATCGATATGTTTACATGTCAGTTCCATAGTTCATTTTACTAATCTTATCTTATCTTTGCCCAAATATATTTGTGTATATCCATAACTACTTGAACAGCCCGTGATAAACTTACATATGAATCGCTTTGTATATTTCATTAGTAAACATAGCGAATGTAGTTACTAACTATGCGATTACGATTACGATTACCGTCTGTTTGACTCTTGTTAAGTTGTTGTTTTCATTGTTGTTGTTGTTGTTGACTTGACCTTAGGCGCATGAACCCAATTTGTGAATAAATATATGTATAAGTATATACTATATATGCATATGGCAGGCCCAAAAGACCTTCAAACCTCCCCAAAAAGCCAACAACGATTGCGAGAGCTTGCAACCCGCTGCCTGCTGCCTGGTACCGCAACCCTCCTCCACCTCCTGCTCTTCCCTCATTTGGCCGTACCATATACGGTCGTGGGGGTCAACTTGCGTGTCTGTCGGGGCTGTCGTTGATTGCATTCGGTCATGGCTGCCACAGACTTGGCAACTGACGCTGCCGACGACGCTGACGACGACGTTGACTTTGGGTGATTAGAAAGTGAACGCTGGGCTCTGGGCTCTGGCGCTGAGACAATGCCAATGAGACAAGCGGTTTCGGTTAATGAAGCGTGCCTTCCATGCCCATCCAAACCTAGAGATGGCAGTTACGGTTTGTTGCACGAATTCAATTTGTGGATTTGTTTTTTAATTTTCTTGGGGGGAATTGCAGTTTTCATTTGGGAAGAGCATATACTTAATTAACTCACTGCTGCTATTACCTAAGCTATGTATATAATGGAATTACTTGTTTCGTGGCCCTTTTGCAGCCATCTCTAATCCCCAAAGATCGCGAGTCGCGACAAAGGGCGATAGACGATCAGATTCACTCTCACTCTTGGCCCAGGTATTTAATTAAATGTGTAGCAAACACAGAGGCGTCAATAATGAAGATGAAGATGAGCAGCAACAATGACGAACCACAGCAGCCGCAACAAGAGCGCCAACTGCGGCATCACATCAGTCAACATCAGCAGCAACAATAAATGGAAATGGCCAATGATTTTTGTTGTTCATCTTCCATTTTTTCTTGCTGCTCATTTTTTTTCCATCATCTTCTGCTGTTGAAAATTATGTTAGTGGGAAATTTTTTTGTGGCTGCCGCTGAAGTACACGACGAACGGCGGACGGACAGACAGACGAAGCGCCGCCAAAAACTTCACTTTCACTTGCACTTCACCAGCCACACTTCACTTCACTTGTTTCTTCTTGGCCATGAATGAAGCAGTGCTGTGCTGTTGTTGTTGATGTTGTTGTTGTTGGTAGTAGTAGTGGTTGCTATTCGCTGGTTTTTGGCTGCCCACTGGCGTCGCCTTCATCAATCACAAAACAATCACGAGAGGAACGTGCGCCGCGGGGCCAAGCCACGCTCTCGTTGTTGTTGTTGGCTTATGTGGCACGATTGTTGTTGTTGCTGCTGCTGCTTGTTGGCTGGGAAAGTGCGCCCACAAGGGTTCTATGCTCGTTAGGCTCTAAATCACGTAGCCAGCCCAACCCACCTGGCCCCCATTTGCCGCCTCCCTCTACACCTTCACATACCCCTTCTGTCATTTTTGTCTGCTTTCTCATCGAATTGCGTTGAAATTTTCAATGGAAAAATTCATGTTTACAAGCGATTAGCAGCCTATTATTTATTTATTTATGTTCCATGCAATTGAAAATCTCAGCTTCAGCAGCAGCTGGCGGCGCTGGCAACGCTGGCAATGATTATCATCATGAAAGACTAAGATTATCATCGTCATGATCATCACCATCAAATCAATTCAATTGAGCTCAGCCAGCTTTGCATAATCAGTTCCCCCCCCAAATTGGACATCATTATGCGATGCGAAACTCTGTTTTATCTTAGTTTTGTCTATTTTTGGCAACCTGACGCTAACTTTCCACAGAAGCTAATGAACTTTTCGGGGCAATTGAGTTGGTTAGAGTGTATAAATCACAACAAGCCTTGCAAATGATTTGGCAAGTTGTGTGAGTGTACTTACGACTGTACGAGTGTACGACTGTACGACTGTACAAGATGATGTCGTCATTTCGTCAGCTTCCAATTCAATGCAAATTCACACTGACTGTACGCTCTGTCGACAACAAAACAACAATGCAATTGCCGCTATTGTGCAATTGAAAAGAGAAGGAGAAACCAGTAAGAACATTTAAGTATTGAGTGCTGAATATGTAGATGCACTGCTAAATGATTAGATAGATAGCTCAACGAATGAAATAGATACAAACTTGAACTCTTGTTAAACTACTCATAGTTTTTTAATAGTTAATAAACTTAACTTTTATTGCTTTTTATTGCATTTCAACAATTTATATTTTGGTATTTTAAAACTACTGAAAATACTAAAATGGGAGCACATTAAACATAGGAAAAATACGTATAGCTTCCGCTTTCTCTGCTACGATCGATTAGTTGCCTATTAAATGCTCGTCTTACAAACATTAACAACATTTTAGTAGATGTTTCAACAATTGGGTAATTAATCATTCAATCAATCAGCTTTTTATCAATATTAATGTATCTGGCTTTATCTGCTTTTATATATACCCTCTAATAATGGCATACACTGCATATTTTTACGCCTACTGATTGCAGGGCAGCACTTTTGACCAAATTCTTAGCTTTGCATATGCATTCATTGTGTGATGTGCAAAGCAAAATCAACGGCGTCAAGCAACTAACTGGAACTCAAGAAATTTGGCATACAACTAGGACGACAACAACACCAGCAACAACAACAACAACAACATGGGTAACAACAACGGCAATTGCTACAAGAACTGGTAACTGGTTTGCCGGCAACCGGCAGCTAAACTGAGGCAACTCCAACACCAACACCACCTCCTTCTCTTCCTCCTGCTGTTTCTCTTTACCCACACATGACGTCAGCCGGTTGGTAGCGTTTGCAACTCTTCTTAACTGGTTTCCAGTTTAATTTAGATGCTTTCTTGATGCTCGTCGACTTTTTGGTTGAATTTATTTACACATTTGCGTAGGCCTACAAACCCAGAAGCCTACTAAAATCACCAAGCGGCGGATGCCGTGTGGCAGGCATAGAAATTCATCGCCCGATTTCATATTACTGATCAATATACTTAAAACCTGGCTATCAATTAGCAAATGACGTCCAAAATGTAGCGAAGAGAGGGAGAAAAAGAGAGAGAAACAACGAGAAGACGTTGATTCATATAGATCACGTGGATCAGTTGAGTCGGGGCACACTTTGAACTTGAAATTTGCATCTCGAAACAAAGGCAATAAAATCAAGTGGAAAATATATTTAAATAGCATGACTTTCAAAATAAACACAGAGAGTAGAAGCTTTAGATACAGCTCTGGAAAGAGATAGAATGTGTTTGCTTAAAGATCACTTGAACTGCTTGTCAGATGATTAAATGCTAACTAGCTACAACTAACTAAGTACACAATAATGTGCTAACTTTCATTAGTTTCATTCTGTAAATATGCCCAGACCTTTCTAAAAGTTTATACTATTAGAACACAACAAACATGCCATGATATATATATAGTATAATTAACTAGTTTTGTTGGAAATCTCGTTTGTTTTTAATGTGATTTATCAATGCGATGAGTAAGTCAGGTTTTGATCGTATTGTTTTATGACAATCCGCAGTAGACCATGCAGTTCCTTATTGGTTTGAATTTTGAATTTAGTATGGACAAATAGTTAATAACTTTTATGTCATTTGAGGTCTGCTTTTGTTGCACATCGCTTTTGATTATTACCAAACAAAAAAGTGGTAATAATAATTATTATAATTGCGAGCTTAAGCAAAAAAAGACTGCCATGGTCGTATCGTAAGAGGCATAATAAAAAACGACTTTTTATTAAATAATGAAAAATGAAAAACGAAACTAAAAAAAACATTAATGGTACATATCAATTGGCTTGTTATGCAAATTGTTTAACATCAATTAAATTCAATTTGATATAATTATCAAGACAAGAATTGAGGCTTAGCAACCCTTAACCCAGAAAGCTTAAAGCTCTATAAGTACCAGACGTAATAGATCTTGTAGGTCTCAGTATCCATGAATTAATAATAAAGTAGTCTATCGGGTTTTATTTTAGACAGACTATTGATTACACACGTATTTGCTATCAGTTTCCCTTTTGCCCTTACTTTAGTTTATTTCTCCGCGGAAATGTTAAACCACCAATTAGACAGGCAGTCGTAAATTGCAGTAATTGTTGGAACACAAAGACAAGATAATGCTTGTCTGTTACTGTTGCATTTGCCTCGAAGACCTATTGACAGTTATGAACATATAATCACGTGTTTATCATGGAATTTTTATGCGCGTGTCTCATCGTGGGAGACGCAAACGATATGTACCTACAAATCTATTATCTGCATACATATGTACTTGTGTCTATCGAATAAATGCTTGTATATGCAAATGCTTATGTGTGTCATGTGGTTTTCTACTTGCTGGCGCTGTTGTATGTAGCCATAATGTCAGAGTTCAAGGCTTTAGTAGCTATGCTTTTATGTAACTGCCAGCTAGCAAATATGTGCTGCCCACATACATGTACATATGTGCAGATGTACGTGTATGCAGAAAGGATATAAGCTTATTTTCATGCTAAAATAATCGATTTTGTTTCCAATTGAATGCATTTCAAATAACCAGAGCTTGTCATATCTGTTTTCCTGCCAGTTCACTAAAACAAAAGCCTTTATTTCATACAATTTTATCAATATTTCTACCGCAAAGTACGTAATCACTTAAGCGTATAGAGTGCAGCTTATTATAACTTTATAAATATTTCTAACATAAAGTTGGCAACTATGGTGAATAAACCTAGTACGAGTTCCAAGTGAACTTACAATCCACAAATAAATCATAGCATACTTTTGAGCTGTTGTGTAACTAATAATAACGTAGCACACTTTCAGCTGTCAGAAGTGAATGATAAAAAAAAGTGTTGCCTACTTTAGTGCTGAATGAACTGTGCACTGTGTGGGCGTCGTCGCTGCCTTTTGTTGTTATCCCACAAGACATGGAGTTCGTGTGTGGGCCAACACAGGCGGAGGGTGGGGCAACGTGGGCGTACCACTGTGTGGGCAATTATACAAAGGGGAAGGGGAGGAAGCACAAACAAATCGCAGAGATGTCATTGATTTTCGCTGTTGCTGCACAGCTTCAATGGGATGTGTGCTGTGTAGGCGTTCTATTGCGTCACAAGCGACCTCGTCAAAGCGAACCTTGAACTGCTTGCCGGCTGCTAGGAGCAATGTGGTGTGTGGTCTAGGGGGAGTTGTGAGCTGGACGTGTCTGTGGGCGGATGCCCCACAAGTGCAGGCAAGTCACAAACAACAAAAAAAAAGGGGGGAAAAAAGGATAATGAAACTTACCAGTAGATCTCATTGGAGGTAATCATATTGGTGGTCTTGTAGTACTGGGCGGCCGTATAGCTACTCATTATGTATAGTTATATAGTGTATGTTTTTGCCTTTATATATATATATATTTGTATATGTGGTTGTTAAACGGGTTTCGTGAATAGTTAAGGCAGACAGAGGCCCTTTAGTGCTGCGGGCAGTGTCTAATGAAACGGAATTGTTGTTGTTGTTGTTGTTTTCGTTTTTGTTGTTGGTATTTTGGTTACTGTGGAACTAGGTTCTGATTTTATGGACGGTTTACGAAACACTTTGGCACCAGAGCGATAGATAGACAGATGATTACGAAAAAAATCAATACACGACTCAGCGGCAAAATTTTCACTTCTATTAACGGCGGGCCAATTTCGCGATATATTTATAATCCATATAAATATATATATACATATATGTGTGTATGTATATATGCAGTGTTTATATATGTACTTGTATGTGTAAAAGAAATCTCATCGCATTATTAACGCCCTGTGGGCAGGAGGAGGCGACGTAGTTGCCGGGGTTGGCCGCAGACAAACGAATACATACACAGGCCGCGGCGAGGACGACGGCGACGACGCAGGAGGAAGAGGAGGCGGGGTACAGGCGGGCGGACGATTGCGAAAAACGGAAAACGGGACAGGCGCTCCCACGCACACGCACAGACACACACACGAACACACACAGAGGGAGACGCGCGAGCTTAGAATACGTATGTGACTATAGACGACGTCCTGGGATCCCTAGACACTAAGCACTAGAAGAACACTAGAACTAGCGCTGACTTGAAGCTACATGGGTCCTATGAATGGCCATATATACATATATATATATACATATATACATATATATGTGAAAATGTTGCTAGGCGGAAAAGCGTCTGCGAAAAACTAACGTCGGCTAACTGTATTGTAAGACTGACTACGGGGCTGTGCTACTCTGAGCTGGGAGCGTTACTGAAGGCGTCGACAGAGCCAAAGCGGCGTCAACTCTTGAGAGCAAGAGCTGAAATATAGAGAGAAAGAGAGAGAGAGAGAGAGAGAGAGAGAGAGAGAGATAACGACCCTCTACTAGAGACAGAGAGCGACTTCGACCCTTGGCAGATGGAACAGATGTGTTGCGGGTTGTTTTTGTGTCGCCGTCTCAGTTACTTTTGGTGGCTCGGTGGTTGCTTCTGCTTCTGTCGTGTCCCTGGCCTGACTTGCAATTTGCAACTGCAGCTATGCAACAGCAATTGCATTGCAAGACAGCTGCTGCCGCTCACCCTCTCTCTCTCTCTCATACTCTCTCTTCGATTAGGCCAGGCCAATAACTGCTGCATCAAAATTGCAGTTCATTTACCAAACTCGCAATGCTAATTTTACAATTGTCTATTAAATAGTTTTATGTGAGCATTAAATACCATTAAAACTGGAAACGAGTCCATTAACAACAATTGCCGAGAGAAGCGACAGAGAGAGAGAGCGAGCGAGCGAAAGAGAGAGAGAGAGAGAGAGCGCGTAATTGTTTGCCATCATCATCATCAACATCATTGTTGTTGTTGTTGTTGCTTGGAGCCCAAAAAGGGGGGGACAACTGCTCTTCGCTCTCTCTTTCTCTGTTTCTCTCACTCTCTCAGAGCAGCCAAGTTAAGGGTGGTTCTAAATGCCTTCGCACATTATAATAATATCTTAGACTTCGACGTGAGCAAAGCGAATCCGGAATGCTTGCTAAGGACGACAACAGCTTTGAGTGCCTGTGTCCTTAAGATGCTGCTCTGCACGCAAAAGGGCAAGACTTTAGGGCAATTTATGGCCCACCCTTATTTGCCAAAATTGGGGTGAAGCAGAGCGAGAGAGAGAGAGAGAGAGAGTGGCCAAACGAAGCACTCAGTCAGCCAGCGGAAGAGAGCGTGTGCAACGTTGCCAACTGTGAACAAATAGAATTGTGTACACTGAAAGAAAACTATAGAGAATAAGTGCAAAATGCATTCAAATGATAATTAATTATTTTGTATAAGTCTCTGAGATTCTGGACAATGTAATCGAACTAGCAAAACTACAATTTAAATGTAAAACAAAGCTTAATACATTTATTAATTATTATTTGTTTTATTTATATTTTATATTTATATTATTTAAACAAAAAACTTCTTTCTGTTTAATTGTTACAACGAAACAAACGATAAGTCTATATGATCTACATTTTCTAATCAATTCAATTCCCTTTAATTTCTAATTTCCATGGCTTCACTTGCAATCTGAATTCTACAGTCGATGTTCGTGCTTTTATCCAAGTATTCTCATCGATATTTCTGACAAATATAATAAGACTGTCAGATATCATAACATATTCTATAACTCTCTGTTGTGAATCACCTTTATCCCAGAGCAAAACTTTGCTGACATCAATAATAAATCATTTTGGCGCACAATTCCCAGGCGTTATTAGATTCTTCTTTATGGCTGAAACTCATGCTAAAAGTGGAGGAGTTGAAAAACATGTAAACCCAGAAAAAAGTGACGAATAGAAGAAAACTTCTTATGGAAACTCCTTTCCCTCAACTGTGCGTGCTCGAGTGTCGGCAATTGTTATGAGGGAGGGGGATGGTGTGGGGATGCGGTGAGGTGAGGCGTGGTTGGGGTGGTTGTTCGTCTGTCTACACTTTCTATGGCCCCGTTGCATGCAATGCACCCACAACAGCACAACAACACAACAACACAACAATAACAACAACCACTTGACGCTCGACGAGGTTACCCCAATGAGACTTTGCCATTGCCTTCGACTTAGACATCGACTTGCTTTTCAAATAGACGCGGCAATAAGTATTTAATAATCGGCAGCAACAACATGAAGTGAGCATCGGGTAATTGGCAACTGCAAACTGCAATTGTGAGACGACACCGCTACAAGCCTGCCCCCTCACTTGCCCCCTCTGGCCCTGCCGCAGTCAGTTTCATTGTGCATTTGATTGTGTGAAAAAAAGAGCTAAAAAAGAAGTTCAAAACTTTGTGAATGCGCTTCTCATGGATTAATATTTGAAGCGCAGACCAAGACGACAAGTGGACAAGTTGCAGCAAGTGGAGTATAAATTGTGGATTGAAGTGGAGTGGAGTGTGGGAGCAACATGCTCTGGGTGCACGCCCTCCAATTGAAATGGGTCAAACGCATTAGCCGCACGACAACGCATCAAAAATGCAACTTGCAACCAACTTTGAACTAGATAAAACTGTTGAGTTGTCTTCCCTGTCCCCCCATAAGCGGCAAACAAACAAACTGAAAGATGAGAAGGAAAAACAAACTCACAGAATGCTCAAGTGTAAACAAAAGCGCAGCAGCCCAACAACAACTGAAAGCAACTCACAGAATTATCATCAAAATGAACTCGAAATGAAAATGGAAAATGGAAATGGAGCTGCACTCATAAAGACAAGCAGACAATCAGTAAAAGCAGAGACACGACCAACTTCGAGTAGGCAAATTGTGCTGCAGTGCTGCAGAAGAAAAAAGAATATTCCAGCAGTCGAGAAATAAAGATGACAAGTTATTAGCTATCTGAGATGAGTTAAGATGAAACGAGAGGTGGAGTGTCCATCTTAACCAAATGTAACTACAAATTTATCTCTGCTCATGGCAGCTAATTATGGTAAATAAATAATCAAGACTTGCATTCCAAAGGACAAGTCAGAGGGTTGGCAAGGAAAGGGCAGACGTGGGGCGAGGGGAACTGCAGTGGCAGCTGTCAGTCAGTTGCAAGCAAAAATTGTGAAAATGGAGCAGCTGCTCCATGGTCTCTCTCACTCTCTCTCTCGCACTCTGTCACTCTTTGTCGTTGCTATAAAAGTCAGCAAACGCTAAAGAGCACACGACGAGGGGACACACAGAGGAGAAGAGCAAAAGGGAGCGAGGGGATGGGGATGTAATGCAACGGAGTGCACTTCATGATGCAGAACATGCTGGAGAACATGATTGGGGTGGAGGCGCCAGAAAACACGGTCTTTGACACATTATAAAATCAAAACAATATCCATTTAGGACTATTAAATGCTCTACATTAGCTTTTAATTAAGTTGAGCTTTTGCTCTAATGCACTTTGAAAGCTGCAGCAAATTTAAAAGTGTTTTAGTTTTTAGAATCTTACAAAAAAGTGCGCACAAATTCTACGTGCAGAAATAATGTTTCTATAAAAACTACAATCATATTCAATTGCAAGTAATAGTGATAAGCGAGTTCTGCAATGATTGTACCATAGACCAGATATGTTATCTACACTCGGACTTATCTGCTAAAGCTGCTTATTGTCGTTGGAAACTGTCTGGGGGAACATAGAGGGGAAGATTAAAATGAATTGAAGAGACTTGAAAGTGTGATAATAGAATATAGTCAATAGAACTTGTTGTATCAAAGATAATGTTTTAATACAACTTATTGGGTTTTAAAATTAATAAAAACTAATTGATAAATGTTTTAGTAGAATGAATAAGATTGCTACAGCATGATCACAGGCAAGTGTTTAAGTAGAACTTGTTGAATCTAAATACAGATATGTTATCTACTTGAAGACCTCGCAGATCAATGATATTCACAATTGTAATACAAGTAGAGACTGCTCTATAAGTAAGTTCCAATTGGGAATATTACAAACTTCTGCCTGCCAAGCTCTATCTCAAAGAAAAGCTACTCTTTTTCATAGAGCAGCAGACGCTGCACAAGAACAAAAAGGAGAAAACGCAGTGCAAGAAGTGCCATTGGGCCGAGCGTTGTTCCACTGGGAAAGATGCATGCAAAACGCCCCCCGCGCACACATTCCCCTCACTGAGCACCCTCAAGTGATGCCCTGGAGGGGCAGCTCGAAGGCTGAGAGGCGGGAGGGAGCGAGGTAAGATGAAGTGAGCGTCACAGGACGATGACGTTTCGTTAGGCATAGGAAAAGTGTGCTGAGATTTGCAAATGCAAGAGATTTGAGAGAATGAGAGAAATGAATTGGGAACAACAGCCATAAATGCACACACACACACACACACACACACACACACACACAGATACAGAGAGCGAGAACAGTCGGAGGCGGTTTTGGTTTTGGTTGCATCAACGCGTCATCCCCAATGTGTCATTGTGTGAGTGTTTGTGAGTGTTTCTTTTTGGGTGCGTTGTATGTGGTGGAATGAATACTTTTACAGTTTGTTAAACTCTATTTTTAGAGCGTTTGCGACGCGGCGGCCACAAGGAAAATCTGCGTTGCCTTGATGTAGATATATATATATATATACATATATATATGTGTGTATATGTATATATATATATGTGTGTACACATATTTACATATCAGCTCGTGTTGTTGTGTGTGGGGGCGCTTGTTGGCTTAGTTATTGAAGAGTTTGTTGCATGTTGTTAATATGACAAACACGAATTGAGACTTTAAAGCTATTCAAAAACATTTGGGTATCAAGGTATTGCTTCAATTTGTCACGTCTAGTGGCATGCGGCAGCTCAACTAGAGCAAGAGAGAGAGAGAGAGAGAGGGAGAGACGGAGAGGGGGGGATGCTGTGTTAATTGGGTGGCGTAATTAAAATAGAGCGAGACATCAGGTTAGAGAGAAGTAGATGTGGAAGGAGTATAAAAGAAAGAGAGAGGGAGAGAGAGAGCTTCTCGAGCGAAGGTGAGTTTACTTTGGGGGTGTTGCAGTCTTTGGCTGCTGCGACGCAATTAACGGTAACTTAATTTTCATGAAAGTGCCAATGAATGTGGCATGCAACAACTACATGCACATGCATCGTTACAGTGGTGTGGGAGATGCCTGGCAAAACAGTTTTCAATCGATATGAACACTTTGTTTGCCTTCCCACGGCAACACGATGAACTCAATCATCATGTTGCCGATGATACCTGATGTTGGCTGATGACGTTAATGATGTTATTGTTGTTGTTATTGCTGCTGTGATTTCTATACCACAAAACCGAGTCGACACTCTGTGCTCTGTAATATAATCACAAGTCCGGCAGGCAAAATAACAACTCTCTAAACAGCCAACTGCACCAAAGAGAGTCATAATACGAGCAACTAAGTAGAAACAACATTTGCAACTGCAATATCAACAACAACAACTGCAGTAACAACAAAGACAAAAAACAGTAACTAGAAATCAAAGCAAATGTCTGTCAGCTCACGAAGTTTGAATGCACTCAATGTGAGTAGCAATGAGTGTGTAAACTGGGAAGGGTTTCAATTTCCAGATTACGCTCTAACATCAACATTAAACTAGAAATTGTTGATTCACATGGAAATTGTCTTTATAGATTGAGGTATTAAACGCATTGTATTGACTGTAAATACTTTGGAAATACATCTGTGTTGATTTGTGTTTGCTGCTTAGAATATTAATAACCAAATGAATCAAGAAGACTAATTAGAAAACGAATATGTGATAAAAATAATTCAGTGTATAAAATTCTGTTTTGTATTCTATGTTTAAGAAATAATAAAGGTACAGAATTGATAATAATAAATTGATAAATTGATAATAAAAGAAATATAGTTTATAGATTAGCGTTATCTTCTTAATGAACAGTGATAGATTCTTTGCAAACTCTTATAAATTTAATAATAATAATTATCTTAAAACAAGATAAATGTGAAAATAGAATAGATTTGCTCTCCATATCACGATTCAAGTAATTATCATTAACATTCTCTCAACTTCTCTTTCATTACAACAATTTCAAAGTACTCCATTCGCAGGTTAGGGTATTCAACAACTGGTTGTCAGCTCTGGGCAGCGACACCAACGGACAGTGACCAGAGATGGCAAAGGGGTAGGGAGGTAAGTTAAGGCTATATGACGACGTTGCTGACAATCGATTAATGGGCCACATAAATGGCTATCTTCTGGTTGGTTGGCTGGTTAACTGGTCGGTTGGTCGCTTGGTTTCTTGGTCTGCTGGTGTTGACCAAGTTGGAACGCTGCTTGTTGGCTGGGTCAAAACTTAACGTTGTCTAAAAACTGAATTCGCTTTCAATTTGCATGTTTTCGTTTCACGTTTTCGCTTTTCGCTTTTTATTTTTTTCTTCTTTGAATGAATGAATGAAATAAACATAAACACAGCATTAAAACAAAATACGAGTAGATATTCGTATATTCATATTCGTTTCCATATATTCGTATTTGTATTCATATTCGTATTTATTGTGGGCGTTTGCTGAATGCGTTCAGCGGCGCCGTTGCGACGACAACGTCGACGACGACGATGGTCACCAATCACTTGGCGACTGCGCAGTGAGTTGGAGGAAGTGGGAGCTGGCGGGGGTAAGCGGGAGATGCTGTCGCCGCTGGCAGCGTCCATTGACGTTGGCGAGTGGACAAAAACAACAACAACAACTTGAGGTCTGATGCAGCAGAGAGAGAGCTAAGGTCAAGCCCCAAAGTGTTGCCGCTGATGAGTGATGAACGGCAGTGGCAAGTTGATGTTGCTGGTGTTGTTGTTGTTGTTGCTGTTGTATGCATATGACACAAAGCCCAAATATTGAAATACGACAAGAAAAAAACCTAAAAATATAAATCGCAAAGCGCCTACACACCACACACACACACACACACACACACACACACACTCGCACAGCTGTTAAATTGACGTGCTTTTAATTTTCGAAAAATTAAATTTGAATATGCGGGGGGAGGGAGGTAAAGAGGGGAAACTGCTGCTGCTGCTGATGTCGCTGCACTCAAAGAGCGATAAAGTGTCTAAGAGGTGAGGGGAAGAGACAGCCAAAATGTGTGTGTGTGTGTGTATGTGTGCGCCTTTGTATGTGTGTGGAAATTAAGCAACGACGCATTTTCTTGGCACCAGCAGAAATTGGGGCGTGCTGCTGCATGGGGCGTGGGGCGTGGTGCGTGCTGAGGGAAGGGGAGGCGGCATAGAGTGTTTGGTGGGGTCAGCAGAAGGAAGTACGCACTCATAGACCCGAAGGGGAGGCATTGAATTTGGGTCAATGTACAACAGACAAGAGCCCAAAACAAAATACGTTCACAATAAATGTATTTTCACGTTCTGCGCTCATTTTTCTTCGTTTTTTAATGTTTCTATAATTTAACGAGAAAAAATCAAAATACACAACAACAGAAATAAGTCAATGCATCTTTTTTTTTAATTGCTGTTTTGAAAGAAATTTTTCGCTCGATTTTTATGGTGCGCCGTTAATTGATTGACGACTTTAACGTAGCGACACGCGCCCTCAACAGATGACCCCAAAAAAACCATAAAAAGTATCGGAAATTACGGAAAGGAAAAGCTGCCATACAAAGTAAACGCAGCTGCTGATGCTGTTCGGGTGGAAATGGAATTGATGGCATTGCGAAAGCCCTAGAACGGAAGTGCCTGTCACTTTAAATTCCATAAGATTTTCCACAATCCCATCTCCATTGAGCATAGGTTAGAGTTAACAACACAAAAAAATATGGGAGAGTACTTGATGAGATTACGAGTGATTCTATTTGCACAGAACTTGACTCAGCTTCCGTTTGGACGAACATAGATGAAGCAAGAGATACAGTATCTGTATCTTATTTGCAGACCATAAGATAAGATGGAAGTTGCTGCTGAAGACAGAACTCATCCATATATTATACTTGTACTACTTTGTGATATAAATAACTTTATAACTTACTCGGAAATAGAGTTTTACTGCGATCTTGACAGAAAGACAGAGAGATGGTGGACTGTGAGGAACATAAAATAAGATCGAGATTGATATAAAGGAGACTGAAGATGACTCGAAAGACACAAATCTACTGAATAAACAATTTAATGTCATATATAAGATTTATCTAATGAAATAAGAGTTAATTCTAGAGAGAAAACTTTAATTAATATGAGCATAAATGATTTGAATACAGCAAATGTCTTTCTAAACCTTTCTTAAATTATAACTATAGCTACAGTTACATCATTATTACCAACTCAATAAGTTGCTGTAACTTTTGTCCATAACTAGCACCGAATTCAAGTAGCCAGTGTGATCTTCAGTTCTCCATAATGAAATCAAAGCAAAAGCGAATCCCACATTCTTTTTCCATTTATCGTAGACTTTTGCCATTTTTGGGTCAATCATGGCGCAGGCGCGACCAGAATGATGATGATCGTGAACTGTATTATGGCCATGTTAGGCGTGTTGTACTGTCCACGAGTTTGACAAGCCAAAATAAAAAGGAACCAAGCAATGTTGCACGAGTCGGAAGTTGGTTGTAGGAGACACAACAACTGCGACGATAACGAGCCGCATTCCCAGTTACAGTTCAATTTACATGGCCATCAATCATCGTCAAAGCCACTGAAGCTCAGTGTGGCTCAAAGCAAACACACATACACACACACACACTCATACACACAGTAGCACAACAAATGCAAAATATCGGCCGCCAAATTGATTACATTGTGCGTTTAGCGTAGTCAAAACTAATCCGCTAAGACTTAAGACTTCAGACTTAAGACTTAAGCTGGTGGTTTTCAAAGTAATATATTTTTGCAAGTGAAATTCGCATGCAAAGTGAAGGCAACAGAGCTTGAGACGCCAGTGGCATTGTTTATTAAACATTTCAAAAATGATATAGACAAGTGATTTTAATTATTATTCTTTTGCCGCTGCTCGATGATCTCATTTTTCAATTGAAAAACTTTTGGGGCGGCACATGAGAAAAGTGTTTTATTTTGTTGTTTATTGTATGCGTAATAAATAATTATGTGTATGTTTACGAATTGAGTTTGTATTGTTGTCTACTCACACACAGAAAGAGAGAGGGGACAGCGAAGTGAAGGAGACTCCACTAGTCTCCCACAGACTCACTTGCTGTCTGTCTCGAGTGGTTAGATCAGCACTGCCACCGACTCCCTCCCTCTCTCAATGTGGAGGCACAGTGCATGTCCATTTAGCATAACTTTTAATTAAAACAAAAACCAACAAGAGCAACAACCACAACAGCAACAACAACAAACAACATTTGCTGCACGCATGTTTTAAAATTAGGTGCCACAACGCCGACGCCCAACAACAAATGTTGCATGCAAATGAAACAAAAATATGTATGAACTAAACCACTAAACTTAACAAGCTACTTATACACTTTCAATATATACATAAAATATGAAAGTAGACAAACGGAACTATTTTTAGGTAGAGTGTTTAAAAATATATTAGATATATATTTACAGTTTAACATATTTGCAATTCTTTAAAATACTTATAACACAAAGAGATCAAAGAACTAATTTAGTCTGTTTTTAAAGCTTCTATTTAAAAGAAGTATATATATATTATGTATATATATATATCAGATAAATCAAAGAAATAATTTAGTTTGCCTTAATATTTTCATTTAACAAATACATCAGCGAAATATTTTAGTTTCCCTCTTCTCTGATTTTATATATAGTTGTCTAATAATTATTTCTATAGACACAAGATAAGAGCGGAACATAGTTATATGTGTCTATAACTATGATTGTTATATTTACTGCCCAGCCCTCTTATCTATAGCACAACTGATCTACATATGCACCTCTTGGTAAGTTCTTTGGCCAAGTTATTGACGCCTGTCCGCCCCGTCTACAGTCTCAATCTTTGAAATAAGACCTCACCTATTTAACAGCTAAATAGTAGCTTGGCACAGTGCACTCTCATTAAGTGGGTTGCAAACCGTTGCTCATCCCTTTTGTTTAACATACTATCATTCATTTATTCTGCCCGACTCTCTCCCTCTCTTTCTCTCTTAGACATACATACACATATTTCCAACTCTGTCACTCATGATGACCAGCTTAAAAGGGGCGTATGAAATTAATAGACTCTCCAACTTGCTTAATTATCGCAGTCAGCAGACATTTTAAAATGGGCAAATGTTTTTCTTTTTTCGAGTTTTTTTTTCAGCTTTTTTTTTTACAGCCATTTCCATCCGGAGTTGTTTGGCCGTCTAGCTGACTGCCTCGAGTTGTAGTGTGCAAAGAGTGTGCGTGTTGTTGTTGTTGTTGGTTTTAGCTTTATTAGATGATGATAACTTGGCTAATGAGTTGTTGAACTGACAGCGGGACTGGGCGAGAAGCCAACGACATTGTGAATTGTGTTGGCTGACCAAAAGCAGCAGAGCAAACAACACAACAACACTACAACACCACAACAGCACAACAGCAACAACTTCATTTGAGCTGCCCGCGCATTTTCAACGTTTTCATCTTGAGAATGTATTTTTTGTTTTAATGTTTTTTCTCTCTTTATTCATTTTGCTTTTTTGTTTTATTTACTGCATTTTGCGAAGGTGAACAACGCAAATATTTTAAAGACAGACAACGCCAAGAAGAACCTTTGCCAAATGATCTTCTGCCCCAACTTGTGGAGGTTAAACGGGGCACCGAAACTACGGTTAGAGATAACTGAACACTTGCGCTTATTTGCGTAAATGGGTTCAACGCTGGGCATGACCACAAGGCAAAACAAACTTAAAACATACCAATTAACTTTAATATTAACTATCTCTATATTTTTTGGTTCAGTTATTGTTGTATTTCAATGTCGATATGTGTCTGTGTACCGTTGCCAATTTATCTTCTGTATACTTAGCGTGTGTGCGGTTAATCTTTAACTAAGTTCTTCATAATTTAGAGATGGGCGTGGGTCAGCACTATAACTATTGTAAATATTTAAATTATATGCAGTAGAGTGTAAATGATCTAACAAAAGCTAATTTTATAGATTTTTCAATCATTTTTAGTCAGAATTTTACGATATTCTAATTTGTATAAAACTATAATTTCGTTAGCAATTAGAAGTCAACCAAACGCTGTATAAACTTTAGTTTTTTTTTTTTGTTATTGTTAAATAGATCCATGTTTTTATTTGTCCTCCATGCTCACATTATTTATACGATTTAAACTAACTGCTTGAAGAGCGTTGTGTTGACGTCAATTAAAATTAATATCAATATCGTAATATTTGTGGCTTTTATCGTGCTTTTTGGGTCAGGGCAAAGCAGATACCCTTGGCACGGCCCGCACACTCATCTCTAGACGAAAGTACGGGCACAAGAAGCAGCAACAACAACAACGACAGCGCAAACAACAAGTACAATGAGCAGCTGCCCTAAACTTGCCATTGAATTTCCGTAGTAGAATTCCTAGTTTGATATTTTCGGGCTGCTTATCGAATATACATAGTTTGTAAGTCAGTATGAGCTCTATGAAGCGCTTATCAGCAAAGGCGCCGATGATAAGGTGGGAGTTCTACACATACAAACAGTTTTATATATATTTAATAAAGAGCAAAACAAACAAATGGTAGGGGGGATCGATAAGCGCAAAAGGTGAAGCGAAACATAACGAAACATGAGTCAGAGTTGCAAAAAGTAAAAATAAAAAAACAGGCACACTTTAGCGCCTCGATCGAAAGTAGCTTCAATATTTTGGACATGACTGTCACGCACACACACACACGCATTCACACAGGTAGGAAATTGCACATTAAATGGGGTTGCAAAAAACCAGAAGCCGAGCATTGAGCATTTTTAGCCCTGCAACCAATTTGACAGCTGGGCCGAGAGGACATGACGCAACGCTGACTCAGTCCCCCCAACCCGGCCAGGAAATAAAAAACAAGTTAAGTAGTTTTTGTCACTCACCCTTCATCCAAGTCGAGGGGCAACCGCTTCAGCTCTGACATGTCCAGCTCCAAACGCAAATTGGATACCTCACAGAGCAGGCGATCGCGTTCGATGCTGAGCTCCTTGAGCTTAGCATGGAGCACATTGTTCTCGTGTAGCAAATCCTCAACATTGAATTTGAATTGAGTGGGCGGGGGGCACGGGACCAGGGCAGAGCATGGAGCTGGCCATGAGCAGCGATTGAGTTGTTTGATGCAAAAGCAGCTGTTGTTGATGTTCCGGTGCAGCAACGTCAGGCTCGCTGCGCTTTGGTGACAAGGTCTTGTGTTCGGCCTCAGACATTGTTTTAAAATATGATTATGAAAACACACACTCCACACACAAACTGCTGCACTTTATGGATTGAAACTGAACATCGCGCCACGCAAACGCACTCGCGAGTAAGAGAAAGAGAGAGATGGAAAACAAAAAAAGCGACTTTGAATATCTAAAAAGCGTACGAAAGAACAACTCGACACAAAGCGACGCCGCCGCAGTTTGCTTTGATTTGAAATTCACTTGATTTGCATTGGCGCCCTGCAATTGGCGCAGTATCACACAAATTCGACTTATTTTTGAATATATAACTTGTTGTTGCACTTCTGTGTGTTGTCTGATGTTTAACAACGTTTTAAATATTTGATTTTCAACACATGCGCGAGCGACGAACGTGCTTCGGACATCAAAACGAATACACGAATAAGACCACGGTGTGACCAAAGCTACACAGTCGATGTATCCAGACTTTTAAATCCAATTTGTAATACCAATATACTATTGGAATATTCTGTCGATAACTCGATATGTTCTGCCTATCGCTTAAATGTTATATCTATTGGCAGTTGTTGGGCGCGATAATTTGTTATTATAATAGATATACAATATTTTGGTGTAAAAGCGGTAATATAGAATTACTAATTCCGTTAATGTATACTCAAATATTCATACGAAACAAGACTGGAACTAGCTATTGTAAAAAGATAAATGTAATGCTAGCTTCACTGATATGCTCAAAATGGCACTGTTAACTCAGTCGTGTAGCAGTGCAGAATTTTTTAAAAACGGCAGAAGAAAAACGAAGACCGAAAGATTTATAACAAAGATTTTTTCATTTTAATATTTGGAACATTTAATCGCTGCTACGCCTCTGTGGGAAGATGCACCGCAGGCGGCGGCATTGTCGTTGTCGTCTGTTGCTGTTGTGATTCACTTTTGCGCGTTGAACGCTTGCGAACTCGCTTCGTTTCCTTAGCCCAATCCATTTCACTGTATGATTGCTCCGTGGCACGCCAATGCAGCTCCTGACGCTGAACCAATTCAATATGCTTCTGTTCAAACTCCTTATCAGGAGGCAGTAGCAGCTCCCAGCGTTTCGTGGCATTAACGCGTGCCACGGTGCTCAGAACGTCGAGAGTCTCAGCGGGAGGCAATTGAGTAGCAGTCATCACCTGGTTGCGATACAGGTACGATGTGCGTGAGAATCTATAGAGCTGTGCAATAAAATATGATAATTAGTAATTGAAGAGAGAATAAATATAAACATTGCATACTATATAATCCCTGGCACGTATCATTTGCTCCGCAGAAACGCCGTTGGCATGTGAAAGCATTTTTTCTGGATAGACCACTTCGGATTTGGGCACCCAGTTGCCGTGCAGCAATATGCCGACTTGGGGAAGCAGCGCCAATACTTTGTCTGCACTCACATGGGGATCAATGTGTACGGAAAGAATGTGAAGCACATCCGCAAACGACAGTATCTTGGCATCTTTGAGCAGCACACGCAGCTGTTCCAGCAGCGGCATGGTTTTCAACATGGCTTTGTTATAGACAGGTAATACGTTGGCCACGTCCACCTGTTGGACATGCTCGTCATGTGGCAACAGTTTACTCAGATATTCGCTGGGTGGCAGCGATAGCGACTGATTCGATTGATGATTCGTGCTGTACATCTTCTGTCGTTCCAGTTCAGCGGTAGGCGTGTTCCGCGCATGCCAGTAAGTCTCACACCAAGGTTCCTCCACGATTCGCTGAACAAAGTTGTCATATGTGCCACGCTGCTCCTTGGTTTTCTTAGATGCGGCGCCTGCGCCCGTGCCACGTGCAAATTTAACAGTCACCTGCGTTGCAACTTCCTCATCGTCTACATCGTCATTTTGTGCTTTCTGTTCTGCTTTGCGTCGCTTGTCTTCTTTGTCAAAATGATTGAGGGACGGCCGCAGCTGCACAATGCTTGCCAGGGGTGAGAGATGTACCTCCTTGTCTGTGTAGATACCCACAACGTACTTCGAGA
The DNA here is from genome assembly GCA_018901825.1 of Drosophila funebris. Taxonomy (NCBI): domain Eukaryota; kingdom Metazoa; phylum Arthropoda; class Insecta; order Diptera; family Drosophilidae; genus Drosophila; species Drosophila funebris. The sequence continues at coordinate 7,435,199 of JAEIFK010000688.1, forward strand.
TGTCCGTCAAGGAGCGCGTGCTCGTAAACGCCTGTTTGTCCATTATGCCCCGCTTGTATGTGGGTCTTTCCGCGCCTTTTGGCGGTATAGCTCCGTAGGTGTTCTTGCCATCGGCGGCCACTGCAAATTGTTCGCCCTTAAAGCGGTCGTAGTGCTTGGATTCAATATTCAGCCCGAAATCCACCTTAACTTCCTGCGTAAACGGTTTCACACAACAGTTGACGACGACGGCATCGTCGTGATTTGCGATTTCCGTTTTTGTGGGATACTGGAAGAGGTACAAGTTTTCCTGCAGATTCTTCGATAGAAATACTGGTATCTCCTCCACAATGGGATCCTCTTCTTCGTCCATTTCAGTTAGAATTTAATACTTCAATTTGTTATTAGCTGCCTGCTGTGCAGGAATCATGCGGTGTTGTGGACAAGCGATAAGTTGATATCAGCTTATATGCGATTTCTTATCGATAATCGGCTGGGCAATTCATCGCTTAACAAAGTTGCCAGATGTGGAACATTAATCGATGAGACCTATTCGATTCATCGCTGCACTTTTAAAATTAAAATCACGATGCTTCCCGCGTAACGCAACAACAAAAATCAGTTGCATCTTTTCCTTAGTTCATTCGCTTGTACGGTACAAGTACAAGTTGTATCTTTAATCAGATTATACAGCGACATCAGACTCAGCATTTAATTGAGTTCAATTAAGTAACTTCAGATTTGCATTCCTTGTACGGCTGACCTTGTGTCAGACGACTGTGAGAAGTTGCTCCCAAGACAGCACACCCGTTTATAAGCATATAAGTCATCAATCAGAGTATACACATATGTTTAATTCAATGTATCTTGCGCATAATCCCCCCTTTATGTGGTATGGGCTGGGTAAATATTGTCACTGAGTCGGTGGTGGTGATGGCTCGCTTATCAATTCAATTGAAAATGTTATTAATAACAATAGCACGCTCTATATTAAAGAAATGCTGTTGCATCAACACAGACTTGCGACTCAACTCGCACGCCCCTCAATGAGTAATCGCAGTAAGCGAAGCTCAAGTTGCCAGCTGCTATCTAAATTGTGACTGCTTGGAAACAGTAAAAGACACAATACTCATAATTTACGATCATTAAAAACATATAAAATAATTTATTTGCTTATTAATTTGTTTAATAAATATACAATATATAAAAATTTTCTGGTTAGTTTTGCAAAGCAATTGCAAGGCCACTCGGAACAGTTTCGAATCTGAATCTGGTTTCTTGACAAAAAAAAAACAGAAAAAAAGTAGTACAAAAAACTGATTAGCTTGTCGGCGAGTTATTCTTCTACTCATTTCAACTACATACAAATTACACTGATAACGAGGCACAAAAAACACGTTTGTCTATTGTTTTAGTACGCACATTGGACATGGAGTTTCATCGTGCCGTACGACATACACTTTTGACTTGGTTAGAATGAAGGTTGTTTCGTTTGTTTGCAAGGCACAACATGAGTCCCACCATTTTGGGGGTATTACAAGTATTACATATTAGTCTAGATATTAACGCTGACAATAGAAGCCCAAAAGCGGCATTCTATTGCCTATTTATAACATTTACACACACAAATCAATTAATTCTGATACGATTTAAAAACATGCGACAGTTTGTGCTTGGCACTTGTTGGACTCGGAAGTCCAGTTAACATTGATTCTTGTTTTAGTTTATGACCAGCCACCCGTCAGTTTGTGGAACATTTCCTCGTTAAGCGTCTGGTTGTTCTCCTTGGATCGCATGGACATGAATATGTAGCCGCCGATGAACTCATGCACGACCTTGCAGTCGGCGGAGAGGCAAGAGAAGACGACATTCTCATCGTGGAATTGAATCATCATGCACTTGATGCCCCAGTTAACGTTCCAGGCCTTCATGGTATTGTATCGCCATGTCTTGATATGATCTCCCGTATTTAGATCCATACGCATGATGCGATTGTGTGCCACGCCCAGCAGTTCCTCCTTCTTGTGGCCATCGAATTTGATAACAAAGAGTGTGACACCAAAGTCCGGTAGCGATTGCCAGGCTTGAATGTACTTAAGCTTGGCATCCATTAGTTGTAGCTGACGCACATTGGCATGTGCCTCCAGTATACGTTGCACCGCCTTGCTGGACAACTTGCGAAGCATCTTAGGTGACAGATAATCAACAGCGTCCACACTGCGCGGATTGATGTTCAACGGCGCTGCCTGAGCTGGCTTTTGCATTTGGAGCAGCGAACGTATGCTGCTCACCTCACTGTCATAACTGCTGTCTGCCAGAGAGCGACCCTTGGCCGCCAGGCGACAGGCAGCCATCCATTTGGCATATTGCTCCTCATTCTCGCAGCGTACCCAGAATTCACTGTTCGGTCCGTTGCGTCCCTCTGGCGGCACCTCCAAGCGTATGCCGAACTTGCCCTGAGCTAAATGCACATCGGGTGTAACCTCGCAGCCGCGCAGATTGATGCTGATGCTGGGCGCACCTCGACGAGAGTCGTCCTGCGTTTTGTACAGATGCAGATGCAGGTCCCGATACGTGAAGTAGTAGCGTTTGTATGCTTTAAGCGTAAACAGCTGTGGCTTCAGGAACCGCAAGTAATCCGAAAGTTCAGGTATGCGTGTTATGTTGCCAGCATCGCCACCTCCGCCAGGACCCTCCAGGGTAATCTGCAGCTCGTTCAGCGCCGAATCGATGTCATCGTCGCCACCGTTCTTTTGGCCTGATACCTCGATGCTCGAATCCAGGCCAGGCGGATTCAAATCCGTTTGATGATTGACTTGAAACTGCAAGGCAGCGAACATAAGTGTCTCCTCCTCAGTGCAGTCCAGCTCCTCGTTGAGTATAGACCATTTGGCCTGCTCGTACAGCTGATTGATGCGCACCTGATCGTACTTCGGATTCAGGTCGAAGAAAGTGTAGTACTTGAATCGCAAACAGAGTGTGTCGTACTCACGCACACCTTGCTCCATGATGGACAGCGAGGAGTCCAACCAACCGACATTTAAACGTGCCTTCTGGACGAGCGTTTTGGGTCGCACGAGACGAGCACGCACATCGGGACTAGGAGAGCGTGGTGAGATGGCTAGATTCTCCTGTAAGTCACCGTAGCTGGAGCCAGAGTCGTAGGTTGTATAACCATTGTTGCTGGTGTTGTGCCGCCAGGTGCCAGTAGGTGAGCTGATGGGCGTGCCCGGTGCAGTTGCCGCCCGACGAGGAGTTGTTCCATACGGAGATGCAGGCGCGCACAGCAGATTACCATTGCCATGTGATCTGTCCAGACTGCCATTGCTACCATTATACGCATTCGTAATGGGCACAAAAGAGTTGGTATCTGCCGCTGGCTGCAGATATGCAGTACCATTGGCCTCCGCGACGGGTATCATCTTTTGCGGCAGCTTGGAGAAGTTCTTCTTTAAATGCTCTTGCTCGACGGGCTTGCAAAGCGACAACTCTTCTGGGTAACGTATGTCCAGATCTTTACATAGATTCACCACAGCTCCAAATGTTTTGATGGAGAAGTTGACACGGTAGTCAAGTAGACGCAGATCAGGTAACTGAACGCGCAGTGTCTTGTGCATGGGCGTAAAGTAAAGAAATGAATCGGATTGTACACCAGCCTGGTCGAGAGTTGAGCGCGTGCGCGTTAGCCATATATTTCTGGCGGGCCACCAGAGCGCATGATCTGACCAATCCTTGGGCATCTCTGGATCGACAAGTTGCAGCATGACGCCGCCAATGTGCTGATCACCTCGGACACGCAACGTTTTCTCCACCTGCAGATCTGTGATAAGTATCCGCAGGTTCCAGGTGTTTTCGCCCACATGAATCATCTTGCAACTGTTTTCCTATTTTAGGCGTATTGCCAACACACATATACACACCGAGTCAAACACAAGCACTTGGGCGACTGGGCCAATAACTAGAAATGAATAGAGAACAAGAAAATCACTTGATTTTTTTGAAAAATTGCTCAAACGATGACGTAATCGACGTACGTTCGTTCTATCTCGGGAGCTTCTATCCAATATATGCGTCGTTTTTGCAATACAAATAAAGCGAATGGAATTGGTGTTGTTGCTGGCGCCCTTATCTCGCCAGATGTTTGCTTGGCTTTCAATAGCTCCAGCTCCAGGTCCACTTCTAATGCTGGTCGCTCGTTCAACGGGTCACAATTGTTATTTATTCCCTCTTAAACCCCGTCGCAATATACGTCCAAGGTTATCGTTAGCGTTTTATTCGCTGTCTTTAATTAAACTATTTCGGAGGTGGAGACGTCGTTGTCGTCCCACGGCACAACAAATACTAATGAATGCTGCAAAATTCCACACACATACGAGCGATTGAGACTGCGGCAGCGACAGCGACGGCAACAACGACGGCGACGACAAACCGAATCGTGAACAAAGCCCAAACGCCAGCTACGCGAGATTGAGAGAGAAATTAATTCATAAATAAATCAGCACGAAACGACCACGACGCGACGTGTTTTCGTTTGATTTTGCTTACATTTTGTCTGCAAATGTATGTATGTTTGTTTGTGGATTGTTTATTTGGCTATATACACCGTATATTTGGCTATTTGTACTGACCAGCTTCTATAATCTGTCGCTTAATATTTTACATTTATTTTTAGAAGATTTTTCACGTTCGTCATCATCGGCCTTTGGCTTTGATTGCCGCTGTTATCGACTGCAAAGTACTTATCACTGTTATCGACTACACAATTATCGGTGATCTTGTCGATAGTATCGGTAAAATAAAATTAATTTAATAAAATTTAATATTATACATTGATAATTATAAAATTGATAAATATAAAATAAAATAAAAATTAAAGAAATTAACTAATAAATACAAATTCAATTCCGACATTATTCAAAATAGAACAATGATATTCGAAATTTATAATGCTTCTTTCCTTAAGCTATACATATAATATGTCTTTGATAAATATAAATAATAAGTAACTCGCAGATATTGTAACTAGCTCAAAGAATTCAACATTTTTTATTTAATTATATAAAATATTAATATCGATAGCATGCACAACCATTTTTAAAATCGATATATCGGTGGCGCTTTACAACCCTATAAGGAATTTGGCAATTTACCAATTATATTAGTTACTATATTTGTCAACTGCGCAGGAGTAATGTTTAATTAAATATTTATACATAGCTATGGAAACCAGCACATGTTGCAAGCGAACGCAGAGGCTGCCATTGACACTGCCACGCACGCACACCAACTAACGCTTGTTGCTTTTCACACGGCATTCGTAAACAAACACAATGAAAGCTCCCATTCAGCCCCAAAGCGCCAGTCGTTGCGGCGCTGTCTTTTCGAGCGCACGTATCACAGAAATTATCTCTCAGATAGCCGAGCGTTGAGTTCCATACGCGGCCACATGCTATCTCGCTCGCACGCACAGAGCAAACCAATACGAATACCTGTAAACCAGCGCGACCGTGCATGGGTGTGTGAGTGAAAAGTCAGCTAGGAAAATTGTGCATGAAAAAACGGAAAATCTTTGTTAAAACAACGGCAAAACAAAAGCCATGAAACAAAGAATTCGTTTACAGTTGTGTCAAATATTAACATCAAAACGTAGCACAAACAAATAATCATATGTTTAGGAATTTTTCAAGTATTTCTGTATACAACATCGCGTTGCACATTCATTCAACAACGGAAAAATCGATCCAAACGATGCGAAATAGCCAAAATTTGAAGACTTTGCTGCAAAGGAACGTGCAAATATCATAAAGAAAATGTGCAATATTAAAACAAAATATTAAGAAAAGTTAGTAAAAGTTGTGCAAAAATAGCGAACAGAGAGAGAAAAGCAGCGATAGTGAGCGAGTTGAAAAGTGAATTACGTTAATAGTTACAAAAAACGCGCAATAGCTTGTAAAGCAACAGCCGCTGCAGCAACAAGACAATAATAATACCCATAATAATAGCAACAACAACAATAACAACAACAACAACGGCGGCGCTTAGTCATCCGTGTGAGTTACGCCAGCGCAGTTCCAGCTTTCGGTTAGTACGAAGTGCAAGGCACTTCTCTATACATTACTACCTGACGGGAGCTACAGATACTACATAGTACAACAAACGCAACGCAGGGACTTTGTGACTGTAAATAATTACGAATTGTGCCCACGCCTACGCTACGCTGCTGATTTCAATAACAACAACAACAACAACAACAACAAACAACCGAGTCTATACATACTAGACAACATCGTAGTAACCTGTTGTGGACTTTTGTTGTTCACCTTTCGCTATCTAAAAACGGTCAGATCTAGACACAAGCACACATATACAAACGCATACAGACACATTTATAAATATATACACAGCCACAGAGAGAGTGCGCATTCAGTTTACATTTAACAAATAAGCATAGTTTAGCCCGTGGCACACCTGTTTGCAGCCATTATAGCCAAATAGTACTAACATCAGCGGTGCTTTAATTCAACAAGCAACCAAACATCAAACAAGAAACAACAAACATGTCGCGTCTAACGGAGGAAATGGTTATTGCCCGTTCAAAGCAATCGGATCTGGGTCTAATTAAAAATCTCAATTGCTGGTAAGTTAACTGCATTAATGTATGCTACAGTGAAAGCCTATCATAGTGCGCCCATGATCTCTGGGCTCTAAGATCTGCCCACTTTGCAGCTTTCACTACACACTTCCCCAGTCAGCCAGCCAGCCAGCCAGCCAGCCTGCCTGCCTGACTGACCCAAATCCCTCAATCGAGCTTGTTACAACCGACAAACAGCTCCTAACCAGTTTCGCCTGCGTTGTCCACTTGCTCGTCTTTATCTATGTCGAGTCCAACAGCTCCTGAGGGGTTAAGCATCTCTCAAGTTGCTTGCCAGTGGTGCTAGTCGAGCTCTTTAGCGCTTCAAGTGCCGTCAGAAGGCTAAGCAGCTGTGCTACATTTTCAAAGCCCACGTCTTTACTTGGCAAGTTGCTTAAAGTTAACAATTAATTAACAATCGCCAAATTAATATAAATATTTGTATTTTTTGCATAATTTATATGAAATTTATCATTTATTTTTGTATATACATATATAATTAATATTGCCTATCCTTAATTTACTTCGACCAACATTTGCTCAAAGCTTGCGGTATAATCCCAAGCTAAAACGAATTCTTTTTCAACTTTATATCTATTCCTTTAATTATGATGATATCATTAGATTAACATAACTAATAATATTTATTTCTGCTTTTCTTTAATAGGGGCAGTGATCTCAGCGATGTTAATATAATAAGACGCATGCGTGGTGTTGAAGTCTTGGCGCTTAGGTAAGTGTACTCTATTGGCTCCTGTGGGTTTGGACAATTTTGGGCTGTTATAGATTAGACAACCATTCCGCTCATTTCCTGCGTTGCCTTTTGATTGATTTCAAATTCAATTAACCGCTTGCGGCGCTTGAAAATCTTCTCAGAGTAGGTGAGAGAGAAAGAGAGAGAGAGAAGGAAAGATATATAGGGTATAAGTACCTATTCATAAGATACTTGTGCTCAAATGATGTCATTCGAGCACAGCGAGCGGCATCATCATCATCAGCAAGCAAGCGAAAAAAACTTTGGCACGCTCAAGCGCGTAATTAATGCAAAAGGCAGCAGCAACAACAACAACAATAGCAACAACAACAAAATTAACAAAAATTGTGGGAGCACCAAAATTGGCAACAACGACTTGGCTTTCTGTAGGTTTCTAGTTTTGCGTCCAGCGAATGCCCAGCAAATAGCGTGGGCTGACCAACATGCGTAGGAGCAGCGCTCTTGCGGCTGCTACAGATACAAGATACATGATACAATATAAAAGATACAAGATACTTTAGACAAGCTGTTATACTTGTAGATACTTAACGTTGGGGCCTGCTTGTATAGCTGATGATTATGCCAAGCATATTTTAAGTTTTCTTCAAGCTGTTTTCGCTTTTTGTTGCCTTGCTGCATTGTTGCCTTTTAAGGCAATAAATACAACAAAAAAATAAAAACAAATCATTGTTTTGACTGTCAAGGTCGTTTCGATCGATTTGCAAGCCAACTGTTTGTCATCTGGGCAGCATATTGCACGTCTTGACTATAAATACAAGTTTTGCAATATCTTTATTAAGCGCCTGAAATGGAAGGCTTAGCAAATAAATAAACTTGTGGCAAACAGATGGCTTACATTTCCTTTCATTGCGCGCGAATTTTCATCATTTCAATTGAGATTTAAGTGCTCAACTAACTGGAATATTTTCCCATCGGAAAGTGTTGTCTTTTCCTTATTTCTTTTACTACATTTGTGCTTATCTTTTGCGGTCAGACCCCCTGGGGTTATGCGGATTACGATCATGTCGTAAAGTCAGCGCTATCAGTCAATGAGGCAACTCAATTAAAGCATTATCAGTTTATAGATAAAGCAAGTCAGCCAAAGGGGCAATAACTTCCAAAGCCCAATAACTTCTCAATTGCGTCATTATTTGCATTTAACAAGGAAACCCTTTTTATTTCATGTGACTGAGCAGCCTTAGCAAATTTACTGTTTGCCATTTAAGGTTGGCATATTATTGTGATTGGGGATTGGGATTGGAGATTGTTGTGCTAGGCAATGGAAGAAGTAGCGTAGGTTGTCTATCCATAAATCAGTTCATGTGCCCACACATATTCATAGACATAGTTCTAGTTATATTACTCATTCGCCTGGTTGCTTGGCATGCTTGGATAATTTTGTTATAAGACGGAGAGAGAGAGATAGAGAGAGAGGGAGAGAGAAACGAGAATAGTTAATATTGATTTGCATTGCGTGCTGTTGGCACTTTGCTGGTTTCCATTATTATTATTTCTCTCCCCACTTTTGGAGCTACTTGAAACCCAAGTGCCAACCTTGAAAGCCATTGATGATGCCCTGCTAATGTGACTCTAACTATGCATATTTGTGAGACGAGTAGATACTTTGGTTTATGGTTACCCTTAAGTATCATGTGCCAGTTTCCCAATGCTATAAATAGTTGTCTATGCCTCCAAAATAAATAGAAAAAAAAAAAAGAAAAACCACACGTGGCAATGCACCCGTGTGCCATTTACGATCGGAATACAGTTCAGCTAAGTTTAGAAGTATCTGTTGTCTGTCGAGGGTTTATTTTTATACTGATAGAAGCACAACTATCAACACTTATCTTATCTGAACACGGGACAATGAGAAGTAATCAAAGCACGCGCTGTTCCAGCCAAATTGGCAAATTTAATAGCAATTAGCGTATAGAAAAAGGTGCAAACTGTGAACCTGACCTAGGCGATGCCTTCGACTTGTCTGTCCAGCCGACTGAGTGTTCTTAACATGCCATGTTCCGTCAGCTTGTTGCCTAACGGTACGCATTAGGAATGCCCTAAAAGAAAGTTCCCGATCCCCATGAAGTTAATGACCTCGCGCAGCATCGGCCGTCACGCTACCAAATGTATCTTTGTATCTTTTGTGTGGCCGCCTCGGCATAACTTTAAAATGATTCATGACACTTAAGCGGGGCGTCTTTGTCACTTAATATGCTAATACACTTGAAGAAAATGAGTCCTAAATGCAGGTGAAATGAGGTCGAGACTTTCAGTAGTGAAATCTTATAAATAATTGCAAAAGAATTCTAAATAAATATGTGAACTATGCCTAATGTATTTTATATTATTATTATTATTATATTATATATTATTACATTATGCCATTTATTTGCAGCGTTAACAAGATCAGCACTTTGGCACCCTTTGAAGACTGCACAAAATTACAAGAGCTGTATTTACGTAAAAATAATATACAGAACCTCAATGAGATATCGTATCTGCAAAACCTGCCAGCGCTCAAGAATCTGTGGCTAGAGGAAAATCCCTGTTGCGAGCGTGCGGGACCCAAGTAAGTAGCAAACAGTTACTTTGTGGCATAACTGGAATATTAACATCTAAACACCTTCTTTTGTTGCAGCTATCGCTCGATTGTATTACGCACGTTGCCCAACCTCAAGAAATTGGACAATGTGGAGGTCACACAGGAGGAGCTGGATGATGCGCTGCGTGGCAGTGCGGGACCAGCTGAGGATGATGTCTATGAGGATGCATTTGAGGCAAGGCAACAGCCGCAGCGCAACTCGCCACAGCAACAGTCACCGCAACAGCAGCAACAACAACAGCAGCAACAACAACAGCAGCAGCAGCAGCAGCAGCAACAACAACAAACGCAAAGACGCAGCTCAAGTCCCAAGAAAGAGGTAACTGAATTCCATTGTTGAAAGCCAATTAAACACAGACTGCCATCACAACTGCCACAAAATCCCAAAATTTAGACACTAATCTGTGTCTCACTTTGTAACTACAACTAATTTGTTTATCCCCATTGCAATTATTAACAAGCTGCCACAATTAGCAAGTCCGCTTGCAAATAACTCGGATGGAAGTGTAACCAATAATATCATCGATTTATATAGTAATAATCAAGTGCAAAACTCAATGCCCCCAACACCCACAAAGGTAAACGAACGGGGAGAAGAGGGGTGCTGTTGTGGCAGGGTAAATGTAATTTGCTTTTTGACGCGACTCTAATTGGGTTCCCACTAGTTGTAGTTGAAGAGACAGACGAATAACCGATGATGTGTTATTTACGTGTTGGGATTAGTTCCGTTGAACAGTTCAGTTATTTATTATAGAAACTGTGTGGAAATAGCAGGAAATGTAGTATCTTATCTACATAAAATGGTTAATTTAGTAGTAAACTTATACTTCTGTGGAAAATTAAAAATTCTGCTAGCTTGCAGGGGAGAGAGCGTAGTAAGCTTAAGCTTAAAGTCTAATTATAAACTTAAGCAGTTCCTTCACATTGAGAAAATATAAATACAAGTTTAGTTTACATTTCAGTGCTGTTAATACCAGCAAAGTTAAGCATTATTTGTATAACAGTATCTTGGGGAAAATCCACGCCCTTGGGTGGAATATTTACTGCTATTTTATATGTCCCCTATCCAACTGAAATGATATGCCTTTAGTTAATGTTTAGCCAAACACCTGAAGGTCGTTAACCTAATGTCGTAGCCACATCAACGATAACTAAACACTAACCCATTTTTTTTTTTTTGGCCTGTCATATTCTATGGTATTTTCCCAGGAACCCGCGCACCCGCCGTCGCCAAAATATAACACTATTACTAAAGAGCAACGCACTTCCTTTCATCAATATGATGTAAGTTCCCTGGCCCTACTAAAAATACATAGTCTACCATATTATCATTTATATTACGAACTGGGATGAGCTTGTTGGTCGGGCCTAGTCAATGTAAAGTTAGTTGGAGTTGTTGTTGCTGTTATTTTTTTGTTTTTGGGCGTATACACGTCACACTTGAACCGCAGTTGCCCCTTGTTGGACGGCGTGTTACGCGTGAACAAGTCACGCGATGTGGCACTGGCATGGTTAAGGTTTTCCAGTTCTAGTCGTAGCTCTTTGCTTGGCCCATTGTCTGACAAAAGGGGGGCTTTGGTTTCTGGGTTAAGTCGTGCCGCCAACAGCATTTGACTTTGAGCACACACAATGGGAGAGACAGAGAGAGAAAGCGAGACAGAGAGAGAGGGAGGGAAACTGAAAGCAAGAGGAGACAACAGCAACATAATTGCCACAGAACCCAAAAAAAACTTAAACTGATTAAATGGGTCATTATGAAAACCAGAAACAGAAACCGAAAGAGAAAAGCAAACATTACTAACAAAAAAAGGGGTTAGGCCAGTGTAAGAGTTGTAAACATTTTTGGGGATTCATGTCTAGAGTCGACAATAAGCTCAGCATTTCGTAATACAAGTTGATCAGGTACTAAAATGGCAATTAACGACTTCTTTGTGCTCCCGTCCCAACCACAACCACATCAACATCAACAACAACAACAACTAAACGCACCACCCTATTAACAACAACAACCACATCGTACAGCACTCACCGGGCTCTGATCAGGAGAGTCCACATGTTGGTTACAGAGAGACGCGTCCAACGCCTCTGCCACCCAGCATATCCACACACTCGATGAAGGTAAGCATCGCCACAGAATGCTGAATCCAGTTGGATTACATGCCTTAAACTATATACACATGTAGTGACGCCTTTTAATTGTGGTATTCCTTTCTCAATACAGGAATACTATCAGGCGGATCGTTCACCATATCCAGCCCATTATCGGCACAGTCAAACCGATCTGACCGAATGGGAGGAGCATCAACAGCATCAGACACCTCAGGTGCATCACAATCCCTATGGCAGTCAAATGCAATTGCATTATCAGCAGCGACGCAGTGCGGGACCCGAGGCCGGAGATCGTTATGCCTTCCGGAATGGCAGTGCGCGGGAGAATGGCAGTGAATGGGAGGAAGAGCGACCCAGAGTTAGGTAAAGACCGCTGATAATCTAATCAATCGAGAACAGTCAATTCTTATCTATAGTTTCTACCTTTGTAGACGCTCCGAGGGTCGCTACAGCGATTCGGTGAGCAATATATCGGGCACAGTAATGAATCATTATACCGGATGTCACCGAAGGCCCATCAATCGAGTGAGTAACCTGTTTAATCATATCAATCTATTGTAATCAACATTGTGGAACTTTTTCTCTAGAATTCCAATTTGTTGTCAGCCACTTTGTGCTTGGTCAAGGAGCTGGACTATGGCAGCTTGGAGGTCTTGGAGCACGCAGTGCGCTGTCGCATCGATGAAATGGCGGGTGAATGATGAAGACGTCTCACTAATCGAATGTCGATTAGCTAAATCACTTAAAGGCCTGAAAGGCCCACAGAGTCATACTAAATACCAGGGGGATATTCGAAAAACTTTACTTAAAGACCAGACAAAAGACACTCAGCAATATGACAACCCGAGATATTATTAATAATTAAACGAATTACGAGAGTGACAAACGACAGAAACAACAAATACTTACACTTAAACATAAACTTATACTTGCCAATTGTAACTGTAATAATGTAACCTTTTATAAGCATTGATAAGTAACAAATTTTGCAAACTGAACTAGACGTACAATATGCATATGGAAAATATTAAAATGTTGTATAAACTAAACACTAAACTAAACCCTACGCTCTCGATGTTTGTTGAACATAAAGCAATGATATCTATACGTTTATTATTCGTTTTCAAATTGTTTCAACACCATCCTCAAATCGAAACAGAAAAAACAACCAAGAATTTGTAAAACGCGCCACACTAGCCTTATTTTGTACTTAACAAGAAGAAACACACACTAACGTCTTAGGCGTCAAGCACAATACTTGAATCTTCCTTGTTTATTGCGAATTAGTTAAAATGTTTAACTCAAGAATATTTTTTGGCATTTCAGTACCACTAAACTTGCCGAACGTTTTTGTTAAATAATTTTACACAACTATTAAATGCTAATATCTTAATTTTTATATAATACAAACACGTCCAATTTATGTATATTATTTTCTTTTATAAAAATGCGTACGAAAATATTAAAAAATAATAAATATATTAACAAATAGATAAAATCAATGGAATGCATTTTCATTTACTTTTATCAATTGAAGCTGAAGTAGTAAGACGAAAACAGCAATAACAATTCAAAAATTGCGCTCAAGATTTATTAACATGCTGTTACATCAAACAGTGCTGTTAGCAAGCTTTGCATAACAGTGGTGTAAACTGCTTTATACATGTCGTATAACAAGCAGTTCAATATCGTATACAGCGTATAAGCAGTTGAACTGAAAGCTCTAGCAACTTTTAGTACCTAAATAATAGCAAAGCTAAATATGCACAGTTTTTGTGCCTGTGCTACGGTCGTCACTTGTGGTACAATTAATACGATTATATTCTCCACTTGTATGAAAAACATCAAAATTATTTTTTCTGTATATTTATTAACTAAATCGTAATATGGTAAATGTTGAAAATATGTACATTAAAAAATTAATTTAGGAAATGAACAAAATGTAATTGGTTGATTTTTCATAAAATGTTGGATAAGTTCAGTGACTTCTGGAAGATGAGTTTCCTAGTAAATAAGTGAAAATTCCAGCTCTTCATCCTAGAAAATGTTCTGTAGCAGTATAAATAAAACGCAGATTGTTTTTAGAGGGGCTTTACAACATTTAACACATAATATATTTGACTTTTATGTAGGGTTTGTGCTGAATTACGGTTATTAATAAGGAATTGTTTTTAAATTTCCTTTTACGGCTGTTCTGCATGGATTTTGACTACCCTATTTAAGCTTGTGTTTATAATAATTGTTTTTTTTTTTTTTTTTTTACTTTCAGCTAATTTAAATTGCTATTGTTATAGTAATCTCTGTTGTTGCTGATGTTACACCGTCTGTGACATCAATTCAATGCCAGTTACAATTAAACCAAAGATTTGCTTTTTCTTGTAATTGATGATGATGTTGTTAGTTGAAGTTGTTCATTATTATTATGATAATTATAGTTATTATTTGAGCGATTTAAGACTCTTTTGGCCGCTGTATTCATGGCAGAAACGCAACGCCTAACACATGTACATATACGTAAATGTAAAGTGCATTTTAAATTTATATATATATATATATAAGTATATATATATATATTAGAATATAATGTATGTGGATAATGTTTAAACATGCTACACATCGATATATTGAAGCCACAAAAAATGTTAAATAAATGTGCTCTGAAATTTATAATAAACTTTGCCTCAATTTTTTGTATTCATAATCTTTTGTAACTAATTGTGCAATTACAAACATTTATAGAGTGCCAGATTATGAATATTTACTAACATTTATAGTATATATATATGAATATATATTTAGTTGTAATTTTCGTTTTCCAGTGTAGCCAAACTTTACACACACAAAAATCATTCGTAAGAATGCATTTGCATTTGCAGTTCCTTCGAATTGTTATTTTTTTTTTTTTTTATATTTAATTATTGTCTGTCACAGCGTCGCGTTGGACACAACAACGTGTGCTAGCCTTTAAATATAAGTAAATTATAATTTGTTTATGTTTTCTTTTTGTTTTGTTTTTTTTTGTATACTATGTTTAAGCTCTTAAGAAACTAATTGCAAGAGATGTTGGCTTTGCAATTGACGCATGTCTTCCAAAATGCTTGTTGTTGTTTGCTGATATGCGAAAAAATGTCTTCCAAACACTTTTTAGCATACATATTTATAGTATTATTATATATATATATATATATGGTATAGTTATATGTATATAGTTATGCACATTGAGATATTTGCAGTAAATACACTTATTTAGATTAAATGTCTTTTTCGAAAAACTTTGCTAGTTTCTCTTCCATATAAATGAGCCTCTGATTTGCAATCGCAACTCATTTTCTTTATGTATAGACCAATTTAGCTATATATATATATATCATAGTCATATATATATATATATATATATATATATATTTGATTTGTTTAATAACCAACACTAAACTCTTGGTTAACATTTATAATTGTGACACATAATTGATGCTGATTTTACTGACATAGTATTTCTTCTTTTTTTTTCATTTAATAAACTAAAATAAATTGATCAATTTTTCCTTCTGCCTTTGTAAAATTGATATGCTGATTCCATTAATTAAACAAAAGTGATATTTTTATAGTAGTAATATGTAAATAATTGTTTTCACGACGATATGTTGTGTATTTTTGATATTAATTGGTTGTGATTTCTACGCTTTATGATTTTCTTTCTCCAGTTAGCTCCTACAACTAATCCTTAGGTTTGGTTTGTGTGCCAACAATTGGATCTGGGGGATCTATGAACGATCCTCTCTAGATGCCAATGTGACACTGGAAGCCCTTTTGTGATTTTGCTGTATCCGCTTACGAGCTGAGAACATGAATTGTTTTATGTGTGTTGTTGTTGTGTGTTGATTTGCTTGTTATTATTAAGTTTTGTTCTTATTTAGTTTAGTATTTGTTTTCATTTAATTGAAATTAATTATAAATTAATTGATTCGCATAGGGAATTTTGCTTTTGTTTTTTGCTCATGACGGTTCTTTCATTGATCCGCACATTTATAATTATATTTATATAGATTTACTTTTGTGCTTATTTCGCATTTATACAATACAATTCAACTAAACTTTCGCAATTAACAACAGTGAATATAAAGACAACACTAGCATTTAACACAAATTGAAATTGTCGCAGAGTGCGACACCAAATTAAATGTTTTCTTTTTTTTTTTTTGCATTTTTTTTTAGTTTTGTTTCTTTCCTTTTTTTTTGAGTGTACAACAAAAAGACAACGAAATATTATATAGTTGCATATATAATCTGTTGCGATCTATACACCTTCAACCGAAGCCGGCAGCTTAGGTGAAAAACGGCGATAGATCACAGTTGCACAAAGACCCGCCATCGCCAGTCTTGCAGAGAGCCTTGCACATTTCGTCCCAATCCGGCGGATCTGCATCTGCAGCGCTGGCCTCAATCTTTCCCCTGGCCAGTTGCAATGTCATTACTTTAGCGCCAGCCTTGGAACCGTGTGAAGTCCCATTCTGCTCTGTACTGACCTCATCCAAAACACTCGACAACTGACATGGACTGCAACCGTGCAACGTGCGACGGCGTTGATGGCAGAAACTCGCACAAAGTTGATTGCCGTAGGATTTGACCGTGTCAACTCCTTTGCACTGAGAGCCTGTGAAGGGAGCAGGAATTTGTGGGATTTATTAATATTAATCTAATTATTAGTAGTAAGAAAAAGATGCATAACTTTGAAAACATGGTTAAACGAATAACATTTTAATATTAATTTTAAATTAAGGACATTCAAATTTTAATAATTTAACATTTCAACAATTATTCAGCTAACTTTATTATGTTTTATTATTTAGTAAATTATTTAAAGGAAGAAAAGGAAAGAAATTCAATTATCTTAACCAGCAAAAGATGCCTTCTTCAGGAATGCCAAAGACTCTTCTACTTTAAATTTTATATAAAATTAAAATAATTTATAATTAAGCTTCTGTAAATTATGTTGTTACAAATATAATTTTAGAATTATGTAAAGTAATCAATTAAATTAATTCTTAAATAAACTATAGCAATTTAATCAATTTAAAGAATTCATCCAAGTGCAGAAGTTAAACAATGAATTTGCAAATAAACTAAATTATTTAAGAAACTTATTTAGAAATATATTAATAAATTAAATAATTTGATTACTTCCACTTATTGAAATATGTACAAGTATTCACAAAGATTTGAAGAGTTTCCCCTTACCATTTTGCGATCCAGTCAGCTGCTCGCATTTCGCCAAATCAAAATTTGTGTTCAGGATCTTTACCATTCCGACACCAGACTTGGGGCAGTAATTCGCACATGGCGTTACGCCTAGGCCAGCTCTAAAGATTTCAGCAGAAAAAGAAAACGGAAAAAATAACAGATATAATAAAAATAGAACGTGTTAGCACTTGAAGTAGAAATAGTTAAAGTCGTAGACATATTTTGGCTGCTAAGGTCGATTGGTTATCTGGAATTTTGGGAAGCACTTGAAATACACACGCCTGGTCGTATCACTCAGCACATTTCACTCGTCAAATGGCGTCAAAGAGTACAATTTGATGTTCTTGAGTTGAATTTGACTAATTTGTCATTTATAATGACAGCATTTCGCGGATGCTTATCAAGTTTTGAAATTCACATACACCAACCATATACAAGCACTCATCAGATAAGATTTGGTTTAGCCCCAGTCGGATTATGGCCTTATAGGCCAAAGTTGAATTGAGAACTGTAAGAACTCTTGAACTTACCCGCAGAGCTCTTTACACACCAAACTCCAATCCTGAACTACGCTGACGGACGTCAGAGTTTGCGACGGCGGCTTGTGTAGTGCGTCTTCAAGGCTTTGCTGTGCTGCTTGCAGCGCTTTTGTAGCATCCCCCAAAGCCTGCAGCAGACGTGGATGCTGTGACGTCACGGCGCCATGCGACTGCGCACAGCACACCACAGCAACAACCAATAGCAGTCGAAACATGCTGCATGCAACCAGCTAGAAAGAGACAACATATAGTTGGCTCTATGTAATGCGGAAAGATATAGTCATGGCCGTGCTACCATGTGGTATGCGTAATGTAATTTATAGCCATGGGTGGCAAACTACTACACCTACTTGCCCCTCTCTAAGCACAGCCTATCGCTCAGCCTGCACAATGGAAGCAATTGCGCTCAAAATGCAATTATCGCGCGCCTGAAAGTAGGCAACAACAAAACGCACCGTTGCATTGAGCCTATTGTTTGGCAGCATCAATGGAATTCTCAGCGCTTGATTTGTCAAATTCAAAGGCTTTACGCCTTTGTTATGCCTAAAGCCCAGATCTAGCTGCCTAAAATTATTTGGCTGCCTTAGCCATCGATTTTTCTGACACCATCATCATCATCACGTGTGGCAACTTAATTCACTCCTCTTGTTTTGTTGTTGGCAGATACTCCGCTTGGACGCGCATACGTGCCACAGTTGGAAGTTGCCAGCGAGCGCAGACACATCCTTATAAACTCTTAACTCCCTTTTGGACTATACTATATCTATCTATACACTCGTATTTTTCCGGTTTCAAAGTTTGCAGCTGAGTCCGCTTTTTAATTAACTTTAGCAATTTGTCTATTGCGCTTTTTCGTGCGGTCTTTTTCCTGCTCTTTCCCTGCACTTTTCCTGCATTCTGCGGGTGTTGATGGCAACGAAAACACTGAAAACGATTTAAATATTTTCGCCTATCTGGGTTATAGAGCCTATCTGCGCTACGTGCAAGCAGAGTCAGGTAAATATTCACATCAATTACATAAGTCCTTGGCGTTGGCCTCTGTGGCACGTTGAACAGTTGTGGCCTGACCACAAGGTTGCAGTTCTAATTGAATTCATTTCGTAGTAAAGATTTCAAGATACCCTTGAAATTCCATGTTCATATTGAGATACATAAGTAAGATTAGTAATTAAGAATAGTTTATAGGTCTACTAAAGCAAACAGAAAGTCCTAGATAAGACATTCTGCAATTTCTGCGTGTTTGTTCAGACTGCTGTTAAAAGACTCACTTATAGACTCTTAGATACATCATTTGCAGTTAAACAAACATTTAACTAATAGGGTATCGAAATGTGGGCACATACAAATGACAAAGATTTATAGCATATCCGTCCAATTCCTAGCACATTGCTTCTAATCCATAACACATTCCGCAAGTCCCAAAGCAACCAACGCAGTTTCATTAATAACTGTCTTTTCCGAAGGTAGTCAAGATAAATTGAAAATCATTTTTCTATTTCTTGCTTATTCCACACTTTAGTTAGCCGAACTTCTCAATACACTTACTTCTCACACGTTAGACATACAAATTATATAAAATTTAATTGAATTCATACAAATTGAATTTAGAATTGAATTATGTGAATTACACTTCTTAGCTTTACACATCAATGTTCGAAATAGAACTAAGTACTGTGGGAAAGTGCAAATTGTTTTAAAAGGTTCTCCAGCCAAACGGTTGACAGTGATAGCCAACAAGCAACTGAATGGCCAAATGGATCACCAGCTCCAAAAGTATTTCCAGCGAAAGTATTTTGATATAAACACTCATAATAAAGCGTTATCAGATTGGGTAAGACCCAGTGAGTTCCGAGTGTGCCATTATTTCGACACATGCTGGCGGTATTGACACTTGCGACCTGTTGTGTTGCCTTTAATCAGAGATAAGAGTTAACCAGGAGCACCTAATTATAATTGGTGACATTTTAGCTTTGGTTCGATAAGCTTCAGCCTGTCAGTTATTCATAAAGATAACACTTATTGGTCGTACAATAAATACTCTTAATATAAATCATCGAAGGCTTCAGCAAGGCAACTGTCGTAAATAAGAGTATTCATTTGGAAAGGCTATGCATTCCAAAGAATAAGTCTGTGAATAAAAGGCAAATTTTATGTGTTGCTCTAATCAGATAACTTCCCAGAAGTCTAAATCGTTTTTAGAGCTAAGAAAAGCTGCTTCCTTACTATTTTAAAATCTACAACTTTCTGTTTCATTAGTTCATTATATCCTGTACAGGGATATATTAACTTTGCGAAAAAATATTTGTAACAGGCAGAAGGAGGCATCTCCGACCCTATAAAGTATATATATTCTTGATCAGCATCAACAGCCGAGTCGATTGAGCCATGTCCGTCTGTCTGTCTGTCCGTCTGTCTGTCTGTCTGTATGAACGCGTCGATCTCAGCAACTATATGAGCTAGAGACACCAAGTTTAGCATGTAGGTTCGTGTATACCATACGCAGATCAAGTTTATTTGAAATTTTGGATACCTCCCCCCCTTCCCCCGCAAATCGAAAAAAACTAATAAGAGCCACATTTTTCAACGTAGACAATTCTAACTTAACAGGTGCTTAAAAAATATTATATAGAAGCAATGCTGAAAGTTTCATCAAGATCGGTTTATAAATAAGACAGATAATCAGCAATAAAAGTTATTTTTCCCTTGAATCGTTGCGCTTTGAGGGCAGCACATGTGTGCGAGCGAGACAGCGAACGACTGTGATACACGCGTCTGTTTACCATGTGTGCACATGTGTGCGAGCGAGATAGCGAACTACTGCTTCACAAGCATAAGTAAGTTAAGTGACGTAACACTCAGCTTTTAATTGAGTATGTATACATATGTGAAAGCTAGCTGCTATAAGCATGCAAAGAATGCATATGCTAAATGAGAGTTTCAAAAGGGTATTCTTTAAACACCTGTTATGTTCTTACTTTTATTTTAATCATAGCAACAATTATCAAAATACTTTTGATATAGAAGCCTGTACAGGCTATTATACTGTCGAATGCGGTCGACTGTAGCCTTTTCGACTGGTTTTATGTTAAGTTCTTTAATTTCTTTAAATTTTAGACCAGCTTCAAAGTAATTTTATAGACTGTTCAATTAATGAAGCTTGTCCTCAGAAAACAATGCAGATAATCTAACCCGAAGAGAAAAGAACATAACAGACAAATTTAAAGTGAAGACCAACATTCGATTGACGCTAAAATACAATTAAAGAACAGATTCTTTGGGCACTGAAGCCAAGATAAACAAATCTTAGCATTGTAATACACAAGTACATTGAGGCTGGGCACTTAAGGCTAACAAAAAGTTTTCTGGGCCACAAGCGGTGCCTGCATGTTGTCAGATAAGCGAACCAAGTTAAAAGATACTTTTTTGGTTTCTCTGTTTGCTGCCAACTTGGTCAGAAGTGTTGGTAGTTGTGCAGCTGCACCTTCTTTTTGCCATTTTCTTTTTGCTGAGTTGTAACTGGTATTGTTCAACGTTCAATGTTAGTTGTAAGTTGCTACTTTTGTATGTGTAACTGTGTGTGTGTGTGTGTGTGAGGAAGGCGCTGAAAAGTATGCTATGGAAATCATTCAATTGCAAATAAAGCAATTGAGCTGAATGGGTTGGGTTTGGGCCAACTGTCCGCCATCTTGTGAAATCTCCATGTATATGCAACTGTGTGTGTGTGTGTGTACGCAGCTGTGTGTGCCAAATTCTGTGTAGGTGTTGCTGTTTCTCTACTTCTTTTTACGGTGCTCTGATTTGACCTAAATTTCCATGTGCCACGAAAAATCCATAAATTGCGCTGTGGTCTTCCACATACGAATACGTATGTATCTCCATCTACATATATATATATATATATCTATATGGCACATGCTGGTCTGTTATTTACTTTTTGCTGCAAGGGTTTTCCTTCAATCTGTATACATTTGTCTTAATTGCGTTTTCCTCCATATTTGTCTTCTTTTTTTTATCCAAAAGGGGCAATAAAAAACTTTGGCCATTGTAAATGTCAAAAACAGTTGCAAAATTAGTTTGTTAATTAGCTTTTCATTCTGCCACATCGCATGGCAAAAACAGACACAGCGCTTGACGAGGCACAGAGCCAGAAAAACAACTACAACAAATAAAATAAAATAATAACAGTAGCTGCAATAACAACAACTAAGGCATGGCACTTAAATCTGTTGAAAAAACATTCAACACTTTGTCGGCAGTTGGGGAATAACGCAGCTCCCCCTCTGGATTGGCGGAACCTGCGCAATGGAAATTCTTTGGGTATGTATCTGTTGGATATGCTGCCGCCCATTGTTGTAGCTCCGCCTCCATGTACAAGAAGCCAAGATGGTTGCCCGAAATGGCCGTGACGTCATCGTTGGCGCCAAAAGCGGACAACAAACACAAATACGCTTACACATCTGCATATATACGAAAGTTATGTCCATATATAAGGCCCCGAAATGCCAATGCTGTTGTTGAAGGTTATGCAACACACATACTACAACATAAGTATGTGGGTGTGGGGTGTGTGTGTGTGTGTGTGTAGGTGTGTAGGTGTAAGCAGCTATATTGTGCGTGGCATCACAAGGCATCGTAGGCAACCCAATCGGATGCTGCTTCTCAGAGCTCCGCAGATCGTCAGCGAGTGTAGCTGCTTTTTGCAAGCCAACAACAGTTCAAGTTTCGGCCAGATTTCGACAGTCTACCCAGTTACAGTTAGCCAAGTGGTTCCGTCCCGTTCGGTTCAATAACAGTTACAACAGTATACACTATACAGTATACAGTTTACAATTTGACGCGCGTGTGTACAAACGAGTTTTGTAAGTTGTAACTCGTATTTGTAGTTGCTGTCATCTTTAGTCAGTCAGTCGCACATCTATTGCATTGTAGATCATCTCTGAGATCAAACAAACTTAACTAACTAACTAACTAACTAACTGAGTAGTAAATTAACTTAACTTAAATCATTTCGCACGCTTGTTCGCCAACTACGTCATTTTGTTTGTTGTTGTCCTTCTTCTTATTATCGCACATTTTCGCTTTCCACACGTTATTACGTATACGCAGCCAAAGTGAATTATCTAAAGCAATACATCGACGATATCCGCAGGATAATCGGTAAGATATCCTACACACTTCACTTAATAAGGTGTCTGTTATATAAGTATCGTCAGGTTTAAGGTTTTTCACATTACACTAGCAGCTGTCGTGCTGCCTCCTTCCTTGCTACACCTCCACCTCCATCTCCTTCTTATCCTGTACATGCATATATATATATACATCCTGTCTCAACACATAGATTGAGGAAATTAGCTTAACACTCACTGCGCAAATGCAGATGGCGCCCAGCTCTATATACTACAGTTTTCAGTCCCTCTTTTTGAGTATATGAAATCAGTGTACATGCATTGCCTACTCTATGTGCGGAAGGAAGTCTGTATATAAGGTTGTGACTCCCACACACTCACACACCCATTTTGTCCTTCACTTGTCCTTGTGCCTAGCTGAATGTTATATACATACGTTCATAGCTCTACTTTGGTTTATTTACTCGAACATTGCATTTGCCATTTCCCCCCTTTTTATCGTAGTGTTGATTATGTAATTGTTTGTGTATCTACATATATATATATATATATATATATAATTTCAATTGTCGATTGTGTAACACTTCGTTCGTAATTACCATTTGCATATTGCACTTGTCTGTCTTCAGGGTTATTGCAATACTTATTGCATAACACTTTTCTCATTGAATCATTGCCTGCTTTAAGGCGACATTGATTTTAAATAAATGAATGCTTTGGATTTTCCATTAATTATTGTTCATTTTATTGCAGAGGAGAAAATGTCGCTTAATCCAAACGGGTATAAACTCTCCGATAGGACGGGTAAACTCACGGCATATGGTGAGTAAACTAGCTATAATAGTATAACACATTTTTAATGATATTTAAGATTCAAGTATTATAAGTAGAAATTGATCAAATAGTTATAAGTTAATATAACTGAAATGTAAAGGGAATGATATGGAGCTAGAACAGTTATGAATATGGCTATAAAGTTAATATAAATACTTTAATTAGTATAAATTAACTTTAATATATCAAATAATTATATAAACATATATTTACAATTATTAGAGTTATTGGAATGCATTAATTGGAAATAAAACAAAAGCGTTTTAATGTATTGTTTTAATGTCAATTATATGAATAAGATTTGTTAATATTCTTTGTAAATATTTGTATTATTTGTCCATTCTTTTATAATATAAGTATAAGTATTTTGCGTAAATAATTCCTTACTTATTCTTAATCATTTCCAAATTATCTAAAAGATGTTTGTGATTATCATCATGATAAGTGGTTACTTGCTTAAGCCGCTGTATCTACAATTCCATCACATACTCCATACTTACTTATTTGCTAAGTAAATAATAAATGAGAGTGTTAAACTGACACTGGCAAACAAAACGCTGCAAAGGACACCCACAAGGACGCACTCACAGACGCACGACAAACACTTGGGAAGGCCAGTCGTCAGGCTGTCTAGGACATTCGCTGCCAGTTACAGCTACTGCAGGAGACCTTGATAAATTGCTGCGCCGTTTGGCTTCGTCGATGCGTGAAACTGCCGAATGCTTTGTAACAGATTTTTGGGCCAACAAACAAACAGACAAACATATAGATGGCAAGACAGTCGGACGTAACGAATGAGCAAAAGTCAAAGGCAGCCACCAACCACCGTCGTTGTCGTTCTCCTGTTGGCAGGACATAGCATAAGGTGCTGCCAGACGCGTGCACGAAATTGAAAGCACAACAAACATAAACCGTTTAGTCACAGGATATTACGCACGCTTACATGTGAGAGCGAGACAGAGTGTACGTATGTAAGTGTACGAGAAGGATCAGGATCTGTGGCCAGGGTGGAGCTATATGGCCTGGCCAAGGCTGTGCTTGACATTTAGCGTACGGGACGACGGCACATTAAATTTTATTTAACTTTGCTGTAAACTTGTGGAATTTCGAAATTGCTACAATTTGTCTGCAGCAAGCGGGGAAAGGGGATTTGGGGAGTCGTTGCTTATTTGAATTGAAATTTGTCTTGCTTCACTTGATGCCCTTTTAATGACAATCACAATCATGCGCAACGTTAAGTTTCCAATTGATTTAGAATACGAGTAACCATCTTGGGCTATCCAACATTAATTTCATTATAAAGCCAGGCAATTAATAGCAGCAACCACAGCCTTAGCCAAGTACTAGCCACACCCGCTGTGAAGTAACCTTGCCACACCATGGGATACAACCCCCCAAAAGCCACAGCTTGCCACGGCATATGGCTGTAAGCCATAAAAAATTGTACTGTTCAAGCTGCTCAGCAAAAACTTGCATTTCCAGCTGTAAAAAGTAAAGTATCCTATTAAAGATATATTGTAAGTATAGTAGACAGGCATTTAAATACCCTTACTAAAGTTCCCTTTAAGTATAATAAGGAGAGTTGTTAATTTATCATAAATAATATGCAAATATGTATACTAAATTTTAAAGAAATTTCTACAAAATAAATCAGTCAGTTGTATATAATTTTTAAATATTTATTTAATTATTAATTATTTATAAATTATTTATTATTTAAATACAAATATTGCATCTTATAAAAGAATACCTAAATACAAATATTGATTCTTATATGAAAATAATTGTGAAAAATTAAGGAATATTACATTATTAATTAATAATTAATTTATTAAAATATTTATGAAGAATATTATATATTTTAAATATTTAAAAATAGAAAAATATTGAATATTTAAGTAAAATATTTACACATTGATATAAAGACTTATGTGTTTCACTCACCCACTTTAAGTACACTGCCCACCATTAGGGTATCGAAATGAAATCTGCTTTTTATGGTTCACCGTCAGTTTCAATTTCAATGGCAAAGCTGTGCCACAAATCATCATCATAACAATAATAATCATATATCATATTAAGGACTTGCGACCAGATAAGGCAAAAAGTCATTTACGCTGTCAGCGGCAGCGCACGCTCTTATCGCTGGGCGCGATAAGAGAGATAAAGACAACACATATATATTATATTTTATTCTTTTGTGCCTCTATTTTTTGTTATATTACAGATCTCATGCCAACGACGGTGAGTGCAGGACCTGAGACACGTGAGTTTTTGCTGAAAGTCATCGATGTGTTGTTGGACTTTGTGAAGGCAACGAACGATCGCAATGAGAAGGTGCTAGACTTTCATCATCCCGAGGATATGAAGCGATTGCTGGACTTGGATGTGCCAGACAGGGCGTTGCCACTGCAGCAGCTGATCGAGGATTGTGCCACAACGTTGAAGTATCAAGTGAAGACGGGTAAGTTTGAAATGGCAAATTGGTGTAAGAGGTGAAGGCTTTCCCAGGGGTAGCTTATCAAATGTTTACACAGTCAACCAGTTGGCGTTAATCAAATTTGTCTTTGCATAAATTTGCATAGGCCAAACACAAAGCATATGCTTGTCAGGCAGATGGAGAGAGTGATAGAGAGAGGGAAGCAGATAGTATAGCATACTTTTCAGGGCGCGTGCCCAAGGAACTTGCGGTCGCATTAGGGCACAAAGTGTGCAGCCTTGTAGATAAGCACATTAGCTGCAAGGACATCACAGACAACAGACAATGTCATTTTATGGCCCATTGAGCTGTGCTCCTTCCCTCTTGTTGTTGTTGTTTACACCTTTCAAAAACACACTCGTCTCTCCCGAAATCACGCTTAAATCTCCAAATCTCATTTGCCATCAATCATAAATCAGCAAAAGGGTTCGCACTGGCGGCTTTAGCAGCCAAAAAGTCATTCGCACGTTTCACTTTTTGTTGGTTTATTTGTTGTTTTCTTTATTGAAGCTGAATATGCGCCTGATTTCATTGAAAATTAATGCAAGGGGTGGTCAGGACACTGTCAGAGATATTGTCAGGACATTGTCGGGAGAACAGGAGAGCAGAAGAGCGCACGTGACCGCAATTGTGTTTGGAGTATCGATAATAAGCACCCCCGGAAGCTGCGGCCTTGTCTAGGAAACTGCGTGAGCTTCCGTTCCTTCCCTTCGTCCTGCGAACGCAGGAAATTATTCTGCTCTTCAGAAGTTCGAGTTATGTCTAAAAATTGAATTAAAACTGGTCCAGGGCGCGTCTCAGATGGCGATGTAATCAAGAACGCTGCATAAACGAAGATTTCATTATTGTTTGACTTTTATATGAATGGAATTAAGCACAGATTGTGGTTGAGGGTTAAGAAAATAGAGAGAAATGTGTTAGGAAAGCATACGGAATTAGGTAGAGACACTGAAAGAATGAAATTCTTGCGAAGCTGTCTTTAAAATATATATTTAATTTAAACTACAGATTATAAGAGAACAAACTCATCCAGAACTGTCAACTAGCTAATTTTCAATCGCAAAGTAAACTCAGAGTACACACACCAGAATATTCATAGTATCGGCAATGGAATTCTGCTTTTTAGTTGCAGACACAACATTCTTGCGTAAACTGGCAGGATATAAATCCCATTTATGATCCATAATCTCACATAATGCTCACCCTGCCACAAGGGAAACATGATATGGCAATGCAGGCAGGAATAGAGACTGGGGGGCGAGTCCAGAAGGTTTTCATGTCGGCAGAGACGACGACTCTATAAAAAGGGGAGCTTTAATCAAAATCCGTTGTTATTTTCTGACTCGCTGCATTCCTGATCCTTTGATGCGAATGAATGACTGACTGCCTGACGGTCTAAGGTCTGTCCTGGTCTCTGGCTCGTGTCTAGGTCGAGGGTGCGACTCGAGAGTCGTGCCACGTCTTCGTGTGGCAGCTGCGGCCACATGGGCAAATTGAAATGTTTGAATGCCGACGCTGATACATCCTGAAAGTGTGCGAGTGTGTGTGTGTGTGTGTGTATGGGTGGATTTAGCCTTGTGGGCAATGGGATTTTAATCACACGACTTATGGCACTCAAGATGTGGACTGACAGACGCCCAAAGCGACAACGAAGGGTTCGCCAGGACATTTAGCGAGGGGACTTCGACAGCATCCTGATGCTCTTGTTCGATTGTTCTATTCACTGAAAGCATTTTGTGATTTTTCGTGGGATTTTCTATGTGTAGCAAGTCGCAATTAGCTGCAATAAATGAACAATTTAAGACACTGTGGGAGGAAGAGTGAGAAAGTATAGATTTGGCGCTTTAAGGACTCAAGTCTATTGATTTTACTGACCCCCAAAAAGAGAAGAAATAATAATAAAAGCAACAGACCAACAACAATGTCTGCCCTTGAACGTATGCACATCCGGCCTTGTATTGAACGCCAGTCAGCCGTGCTGCAGAGAGCGGGCGGGAGGGAGGTCGTGTCGACCCGGTTGTTGCTTTGTTTCAGCTCAAATATTTTTAATAAAACAAAAAACAAGTTGTACAAAAGGCGGGAGCACAGCACAGCTGCCAGGCACATCTGCTGTCAGCTTAAGCAGCTTCAGTTGACAGCCACGACAGCCATGGCGAAAATGGAAAAGCGGAAAGCATTTTCAGCCACATTAAACAACTCGAATTCGAATTATGTATCTCTCTCTCCTTGCAACAGGCCATCCTCATTTCTTCAATCAACTGTCGAATGGCTTGGATCTGATCTCCATGGCCGGCGAATGGCTGACGGCCACTGCGAATACGAACATGTTCACATATGAGATAGCTCCGGTTTTCATACTCATGGAGACGGTGGTGCTGACCAAGATGCGTGAGATCATTGGCTGGTCGGGTGGCGATTCCATTTTGGCACCTGGTGGCTCCATTTCCAATCTGTACGCCTTTTTGGCCGCTCGCCACAAGATGTTCCCCAACTACAAGGAACACGGCTCGGCAGGATTGCCTGGCACACTGGTTATGTTCACATCGGAGCAATGCCATTATTCGATCAAATCTTGTGCTGCTGTTTGTGGTCTTGGCACCGATCACTGTATTGTGGTGCCATCCGATGAACATGGCAAGATGATTACCTCCGAACTGGAGCGTCTTATTCTAGAGCGCAAGTCCAAGGGCGACATTCCATTCTTTGTCAATGCCACGGCTGGCACAACGGTGCTGGGAGCCTTTGATGATCTGAATACCATTGCGGATATCTGCCAGAAATACAATTGCTGGATGCATATTGATGTGAGTATCAAGAGAGAGAGAGAGAGAGAGAGAGAGAGACTTATTCATAGTGCCTGACTCTTTCATTTGCAGGCTGCTTGGGGCGGCGGTTTGTTAATGTCGCGAAAGCATCGTCATCCCAGATTGACAGGTGTGGAACGGTAAGTTGAGTTTTAATCTTAATAATTAAATATATAAATTATTTACATACAATATAGATATATAATAAATATTTAAAAGGGAATATTTTAAAAGAAATGCAATAACTTTTAAGGTGTATAAAAGTCTTTTTAATTTACTTTGTTAGTAAAAAAAAAATATAAAAGTTAGAAAGAACACCAGTCGAAAAGGCTACAAACGACCGCATTCGACAGGTGTTTAAAGAATACCCTTTTGAAACTCTCATTTAGCATACGCATTCTTTGCATGCTTATAGCAGCTAGCTTTCACATATTTATACATATTCAATCAAAAGCTCAGTGTTACGACACTTATTTCACTTATGCTTGTGCATCAGTAGTTCGCTATCTCGCTCGCACACATGTGCACACATGTGCATACATGGTAAACAGACGCGTGTATCACAGTCGTTCGTTGTCTCGCTCGCACACATGTGCTGTCTGCTGCTCTACGATTCCGTGGAAAATAACTTTCATTTTTTTTCTGATTATCTATCTTATTAATATACCGATATTGATGAAACTTTCAGCATTACTTCTATATGATAATCTTCAAGCATCTGTTAAGTTAGAAGTGTCTACGTTGAAAAATGTGGCTAATATTGCAATGGGCACAGGGTATAAACAGGCTAAATATTATTAAAAGCGTACTAAATTATATTCAATTTAATCTTTATTGAATATACATTTAAAATTGCGACAGACAATCAATAAATTCAAGTATATCTTTAAGTTATTTTACTCCTCATGTCTCAAGCTACAGCTCGGCTCATTCATCTTGTTGTTTTGCCACTTTGCCCTCATATTCGCCAGTCAAAACAAAATATTGAAATCTCTTGTTGTGCAAATTCAAATCTAAATGCTCCCAAATGGCCCGCATTGCTCGAAACTCAATGCAATCTTCGTTCTCTCCCCCCTGCTGAGCTGCTGTAGGAAAGCAAACCCTCAGCGACATGTGGCAAAAATCTCAATTTGTCATTTAGTGCCTCCATCAGGTGTTCAGAGCTTATAGGGATTACAAGGCCCAAAGCCGAGTGCATTTTCGTTTACGTAAAAGACAAACAAATGAACAAAGTGGATTTTCAACCCGCACCCCTTGCCACTCTTGTGCCTGCCACTCTTGCCACACTGTTGCCACCCTTCCGACTGCAACCCCGTAAGGGAGGTGAGCATTACTTACACAACAATTACGCCAAACAATAGACGAAAGGCGGGCAATGTTGCTTCTCTACAATTTGTGCAGTGCAAGGAATTTTTAATTTTAAAGTTAAAAACGTTGAGCAGAAGAGAGAGAACTAGAGAGCGAGTCTCTAAGTGCACTTTAGACCGCTTCGCTAACCCCAAATCCGACAGAGCTTAGGCAAATGTCGACACTGCAGCTGTCGTCGTCATCGTCGTCGTCGTCGTTGCGTATTGACAGTTTTGCGGTCAAGGGAATGTCCCATAAACACTTTCAAATTGATGAGGGCCCCATCCATCAAGTGGCCATTCAATTTGGCAGTTTGCGCCACAAATTGTGGCATGCAAATTGTGTGGGCCCTAATTGAATAGCTCAGCATTCGGCACTTTATAAATTAATCATTAAATGCGCGTGCAGCTGACAACTTTAGGCCTGAGCCAAAGTTGATTAATGGTGTCTCGGTGCTTGGTGCTCTTGGCTCTTTGTGCTGGGTTCCTCGCTAGGAGATGCTCTTAATTCGGCTGAGTTTGTAGAAAAGCCTAAAACAATGCAAAAGTTTGCCACAGACTTAAATGACACACACACACATACAGATGCAGACGATTGTGGCAAGCGCCACATGCCGCCACTCAAACTGAAGCATGCTTGCAGGCACTACATAAGCATCATGTTTATAGACACACACACACCCTTAGACACACACACTTAGATAACTGTAAATAGCTCCCACAGGGATGTTTAGCGGCAGCAGCGTCTGTCAACCCTCAGGCATTCTGGGGTTGTGCTCGCTTTGAATTCAATTAAAGAGCTGCGGCTTCAAATTGCCACAATTTATGGCACTTGCCTCGCGTCCTTGCCACCATGGGGGCATGTTGGTAAGAGGCAGCTTAGTGTTAATTGCTTGTAATTTGTAATTGAATGTCATTTAATATATATCATTGTGTCACCTTATGATTTTGACTTCTTGCAGCGCCGATTCGATCACCTGGAATCCACATAAGCTCATGGGTGCACTGCTCCAGTGTTCGACTATTCACTTCAAGGAGGATGTAAGTAGAAACTAAGATTAATGAAGGGTTCGTTTAAATTAAAGCTGCAACTGCTACTCTCTTTCCATTGCAACGTACCCAACATTCTTGTGCATATCACAATGTCTGTTGTTGTTTATCCAAAGAATTTCAATTGTATTTTCGAACAATTCCTTGTTATTTTTCATGCCAAACAACGGGCAAACTGAGGGGTTGTCGCAGCTCGATATTACAATGAATGAGCACAAAATGTTTGGCAACCCTGCAAGAGAGAAGTTCACCCTCCGATTAGCCTCACTTTCTCTATGTTTTTTTAGCATTCTATGCAATATGTTGCCATCGGTCACAGTTGCGCCTTTTGGCAGCCGGAATTTTAATTAAAATTTCAACTTGACTTATGAGCAGAGTCAACTCCAATACTCTAACTGCTATACCCTAACTTTCTTTAACACAGGGCCTGCTCATCAGCTGCAACCAAATGTCTGCGGAGTATCTGTTTATGACCGATAAGCATTATGATATTAGCTATGATACTGGCGACAAGGTCATTCAATGTGGACGCCACAATGACATCTTCAAGCTCTGGCTGCAGTGGCGTGCCAAGGGAACCGAGGGTTTCGAAAAGCAACAGGATCGTTTAATGGAACTGGTGCAGTATCAGGTGAAGCGCATACGGGAGCAATCCGATCGATTCTATTTGATCATGGAACCCGAATGCGTGAACGTTTCCTTTTGGTATGTGCCCAAGCGCTTGAGGGGCATGCCACATGACAGCAAGAGGGAAGTTGAGCTGGGAAAGGTAAACAACCATCTAGTGTAATCAGTTGTTGAGGTAGCTAACAACTCTTAACCTTTTGCAGATCTGTCCAATTATCAAGAATCGCATGATGCAGAAGGGCACTCTTATGGTCGGCTATCAACCAGATGATCGACGGCCCAACTTCTTCAGGTCGATCATCTCATCGGCTGCTGTCACCGAGGAGGATGTGGACTTCATGCTCGATGAGATCCATCGGCTGGGCGATGATTTGTAAGCGGTTAGTTGTGTTGGACATGTATTATTTTCACCAGAGATAAATGTATCTACTGTTGCGTAGTTCATGCAACCAAGAAGTATCTTTAAGGTCAAAAGCATATCATGAGAACGCAAAGAGAATAACTTCCAACTACTCAAAGTTCAATGTTGCTGTAAATTTGTTTGAAAAGAAAAAACGAAAAAGAAAACTTAAAAAAAATGTTAACTAAATGTTACGTTCAATTTCGCATTTTCAGTTAACTCATTGTAAGCATCAGGCCAGTGTTGGAAAACTACTTATTAAATATGTACTCACATACTTATAATCAAAGTGTTAAAAACCAAGTTGATTTTACGTTTCACATTCTATGAATTATTCGAAAATGTTTATTACAACTGTTGCACATTGTAAACAAACAAAATATTAAATATAGCAAATCCCAATTAATATCTAAATGTATATTTATAATCCAAGACAACACAATACAAAAACCACCCACTCACACCACCAGAGCAACCACTGTAAACCCCAAACTTTCCAATAGACAATAATTTTTGGAATGCAATGCATGTTTTGAGGCTGCTGATTGATTGAATGATTGATGCAAAGAAAACTATTGATCAATATGCTATCTTAACATATCAACTGAAGGATAGAAAATTGTAAACAGACTTTGAGTGGAAATTGTTTGAATTAGTTGAATTCTATGTTAAATTCTTCTGTTGCTGCTCTTCCAAAATATATATTAAAGTTGATCAATGGCAAAGTTTATGCTTCCGGCAAAATGTACCTATATACTATATAAATTAAAAGAGACCTGCGCTTGTTAAACTGTACACACGTATAATCGCAATACAAGATAATTGATAATTGATACAGAAATTAAACATTATTTTTCAGTTTATTGTAGTTGAGTTAATGATGATGGCCCAAAGATCAAGTTGATGGAGCTTGGGCCAAAACTAGTCCAAGTATCGAACTGTGCTATATACACGAATACGTATTATAAATGTATTAGTTGAATTTTAGTTTCTAGACTTTGTTAAATATGATAAATGTCTGATATACTTATATATTTAAACTTACGAAATACATATTTATATTCGGTGTTAATTAAATGCAATTAAACAAACTTAACAAAATCAAAATGTTGGAAATTAACAAACAAATATTTAATTTCAGTTAATTATTAATTTAATTTAAAGCAACAGCTGCGTGTGGGCGCTGAAATGAATGAACAGGAAAGCGATCAAAAATGGTATCAGAAATACAGTTAAACAATTCATAAATACACGCGCTGTACACAAATTTCCTTTGAAAATATAAATATTATATATATACATTTATTGTATTTTAATGTGCTGTTAACTAAGTTCAATCGAAAAAAAAAAAACAAATATACTATGTGTATATCAGATATATGTATGTATTTAAAATTATATTTAAAAGTCACATTATTTGCATTTTATGTATAAATTAATGTATATGTATTTGAAAATTCGAATTCGAATAAAACAATTATTCCAGCATCTAAACAAATATATATACATATATAAATAAACGAGTAAATGAGTAAATAATAAACCAAAGTAACCTAAAAGCAACTTAAGAGAGATTTTATTTATTGTTACTCTTCCAAATGGGGGCTTGTTTTCTTAAGAGTGTTGTTGAAACCGGCCCAACCAGCTAAAGAGAGCTTAGATAGATGAGTATATAAAGACGATCATTCTGAAGCAGTAGCTCAGTTGTTGTCATCGTCGCTCTGGCGTTACGCACATTTCCACTCGCTGCTGTCATTTTAATCAGTTTAATCTACGTGCAACTGCCTAAAAGTTGTAAATTCTTTAGTAATATACCTGAAAAGTGTGTAAACTTGGATAAAATGTCAGCTAGCTTTGTGCCGGTGCCAGCGGGCAGTGATTTTCCCTTGGAGAATCTACCATATGCTGTCTTCTCAACCAAATCAAATGTGAGTATAACAATGGAATAATAAAGTCATCAAACTTCACAAATAAATAAGAAGCCGAAGTAGTTATATTCCAGATTTTAAACAATTTTTCTTAGTTTTCCGCATTTTTTCCCTATTTGCCATGTGATATTCAGCATGTTTGACATGTTTTTAAAATAGAACGTACTCTAGAACTATACAGAACATACTCAGAAACCGCTTCAGTGCATATCATTTACATAAATCATAAGGCAAACTAGTTTGTTTACAAAAACAATCAGCTAATTCCATATGCATAATAGCTACAACTAAGTATGTATAACACCTGTGCATGCCAGGTTATCAAGCATTTCAATATCGTATGCATATATCGTAAAATTTCTTTATATCGTATGTCATTTAGCCCACTCATCGTCTGTGCGTAGCCATTGGTGAGCATGTATTGGATCTGAAAGCAGTGTCGCATCTGTTTGCACCCACACTGCAGGTAAGTGTTGCGCACTGCTTTATGAACTGCTTGTAGAATGTATTGTGTCGTGTTTCCAGGCTTCATTGCAAGCAGAAACTTTGAACTTGCTGATGAGCTTAGGACACGAAGCTTGGGATGAAGTAAGGACACAAACCCAAAAGCTGCTGCTTAAGGGTTCCGAAGTGGAGCTGAATGTGGACTTGAGAAGCATGTAAGTTGCTAGTAAGGATTCTTAAGTTTCTTAATATCTTATTAACTTTTTTCTGACAGTGCTCTTGTGCCTCAATCGGAGATTTCGCTTCATTTGCCAGCACAAATTGGTGACTACACGGACTTTTATTCCTCCATTCATCATGCCACCAATGTGGGCATTATGTTCCGTGGTGCTGACAATGCTCTGATGCCCAACTGGCGTCATTTGCCAGTGGGCTATCATGGACGCGCCAGCTCTGTGGTTGTCTCCGGCACTCCCATACGTCGACCCTTGGGGCAGACTCTACCCGAGGGCGCTGAGAAACCAGTTTTTGGTGCTTGCAAGCTCTTGGACTTTGAGCTAGAGATGGCCTTCTTCATTGGCGGCCCTGGCAATCAATTGGGTGAATCCATTAAGGTCGACGATGCTTGGAAGAATGTCTTTGGCTTTTCGCTGATGAACGACTGGAGTGCACGTGATATACAGAAATGGGAATATGTACCACTGGGTCCTTTTACAGCCAAGAATCTGGGCACCACCATTTCACCCTGGGTGGTAACAACAGCGGCATTAAAACCGTTTTTATTGGACAATTTCCCACAAGAGCCGGAGGTGCTCCCATATTTAAGGCAGACTTTGCCGTTCAACTTTGATATCAATCTGGAAGTTTCTCTCAAGCGTAAGTTTCTCGGCAATATGTATCTTTATCGAAACTTGCTAAAACGTTCCTTTTCTAGCTGCCAATGACAACGAGACGCTCATCAGCAAGTCCAATTTCAAGCATTTGTACTGGACTCCACTACAGCAGATTGCTCATCACACGGTCACAGGATGTAATTTGCGCCCTGGCGATTTGATGGCATCGGGCACAATTAGTGGAGAGACTCCTGATTCCTATGGATCGCTGCTGGAATTGTGCTGGCGCGGCACAAAGACCGTGGAGCTGCAGGGCGGTAAAACGCGTAAATTCCTGCAGGACTACGATGAGGTCATCATTCGTGGACACTGCGAAAAGAATGGACTACGCATTGGCTTCGGCACCTGCGCTGGCCAAGTGTTGCCGGCTCACCCAGTGAATCAATAGGAATGTAATTTACTTACTTACCAAAAGCAAATAAATAAATACTCCCTAACTGTACCTGTACTCTCAGTCCTGAATTACAATCAACAAGTGAATAGCTGCTCTCCCGTAAGCTCTCTCCAGCTGTATCGCTCCTTCTCTCACGCTCACGTTGCTGTAGCGCTCTCTGGGAGCGCCAATCGTTGTTTGTATCATTACACGCTGCTTCGTAAATATGCGCATGCTGCTACAAGCACTTACCGACAGCGCCGCTGCCGTTGACGACGCTGCTGGCGCCTCAGCCTCAGTCAGTCAGTTCTCGGCGAGCGACGGCAAAGGCGGCGTTCAACGGCAACGGCAATTGACAAAGCGTCGCGCAGCAAACAACAATTTTGTGTACAGAAGTGGGGGACACAAATATAAAATAAAAAAACAATAGAAGATAATAATAACAGTCATAGTTAAATAACGATTATTCGCTTGGCGCCGGCCACAAGAATAATAATAAATTTAATGTGCACTGTGCAGTTTTTGTTTAAATAAAAGCGAATAAAAAAGTATAATACAATAGAAGCAGGCGCCCCACAAAAATATATATATTGTTATCGAGGGCAGTGCGGATATGAATAACCAATAAGTGTGTAAGCAATAATTTAAAAGTTTTCAATAAATGCAAATGAAAAGCCCAAATTGTACAAGTTTTGCCAGTTTTTTCCCCCTAACCCAACGAAAATATTTTTCATATTCAATTTACGGCAACAACTCGAAATGACTTGGAAAAATCAATTTTTAGCAGGTCTGCGCACGCACACAAATACATAGGCACACGCTACACACATGCACACACACAGATACACACATAGAGAGACACAAATGCAGAAGTACAGTGACAGACAGACTTTAGCGCCCACCCACCCCGGCACATTCAAAAACCAGACCCCAGAACCCTTATACAGTCCAAGTTGTCTTCATCTTTGCTTGCTTCATGTTTGCTTGCAC
The DNA here is from genome assembly GCA_018901825.1 of Drosophila funebris. NCBI lineage: Eukaryota > Metazoa > Arthropoda > Insecta > Diptera > Drosophilidae > Drosophila > Drosophila funebris. The sequence goes on from JAEIFK010000688.1 coordinate 7,472,345, forward strand.
TTTTGTGTTCGCGTTTGCATTGATTTTCTGCAGATACATTCGCACACACACACACACTAACATTAGCATAGCTGTCGCTAAAGATGCGCACCAAAATACACTCACATGCATACATACAAACGGACCAACAAAAACGCACTCTCAGCATGCAAAAAGTTAATCAGCTCGCTGCACAGTTCCCCAGCAGCAACAACAACGACGACGAGGTAAAAGATACGCAACTGCAAAAGACTATAAAAAAAGTTTGCAATTAACTGGCGCCGTTGGCTGTCATGCTGGAACAGATGCCCGCCCTTGCCCCCTTCGGCGTATCTTTCACCTTAGGGAACCTGTTTTGGCGCGCCACAAGCACTCTCTCTCTCTCTCTCTCTCTTTCTTTTACTCTCCAACTGTCTTTGGCATGCAGCGTGCGCATGTGTCAGAGAGTCATGTCTAGACTCTCAAGTGCTCTCTGTCTCTCGCTCATTTGGAGAGCACGCGCCGGCTTCGGCGTCCACTCACATTGGCGATAACGTGCGAAAACAATGCATAAAGCAAAAGGCTACACAATTAGTTGCCATGTTTATATTTACTATGTGCGTAGCCGTTGGAGATGGACAAGGTAAAAGGATAGAAAAAGATATTGAATTTTCTGTAATTTGAGTAAAAAGTGTATTAATTAATTATCTGACAGTTATTGTATGCTTTCTTAAATTATAAATATAAATAAATACTATATAAATTGTACTTATTATACACACGTGACACGTCGTGCTTTCAACTGCCCATCACCAAAAGTTGGCGGCCTCTTATCTGCAATAAGTTATAAATTGACAGACAAAGCTTTCAGTTTCATGTGTTAATCACAAACAGCGCCAATGTCTGTCAAAGTGTTAAATAAAAGGGTATGTGTACTTGTAGGTACATAAAGGTGCCTCATTATTATCTTCAGTTCTTGGAAGATCTCATCTTTGCTGTTGCTCATTATTATCCTGTCTAAGTTTAGAACATCTCTTAAGCAATTAACCCAATTTCCGCCAGCAGACGCCTCTATACATAGTTAGAAAATAATTTATAAACGTAATTCGAAATAAATATGTACCTGCGTGTGTGTGGTTGTGTGTTTAGATAAGGTAAGCCACGCAGTACACAAACAACGTGTAGCAATTCAAGTAATATGCCAAAGATATTTTCCAAAGTTCAGTCAAGCGCATAATGAAAGCCAAAACAAATTTCTAATCAGCGTCTCCCTGGCGTCACTTGAGTGTAGGGAATTCATTTTGCATATACAGACATTTTGCATTACACAGAGAGAAAAACTATGATCTGAAATGTAGAATTCCTTAAAGAACAAATAAATAATAAAAAGCCCATTTAATAAGAATAATTTAAACATATTGTATATGACTATTTTATAAAGTCATTTTCTTGGAAGTAATTATACTTGTAGTATATTTATCTATTGCCTCAGTGTACACTATTTATACTCATATTTCCCCCTTTTTACTGTGCCGCGTAAAGCGCTCAATTTGCACATCAGAATGCGGCCCCAAATGGATCCAAAGTGCAGCGCTGTCTGCGTAACGCCCCCTGAAGCAGCGACAACTTCGTTTACATAAGAAGTGGGTGGGTAAAGAGACAAGACAGACAGACAGACAGACAGAGAGAAGCGCCAACGACAATGACAACGACAACGACAACTACAATGTAGTTGTTCTTGTTGTTGATCATGCTGCAGTTGCTTGGGTATACATACGAGTATTTAGGTCTGGGCGTTATCGTTAATATTATTGTTGCAGCGTTTGCAAAATTGACAAAGTGCCTACGGAATACAGAATCGACACTAAAAGAAACAGAGAAAGAGAGAAAGAGAAATAGAAAGAGAGGGAGAGAAACGAGGCACTCAGTACATATATAAACTCCAATAGCAATTGATGCGTTTACTTTATTATTATTGTTGCTATTTATAACAACGAGCAACGCAGTTATATTTGCCGAAGAATTGATACCCTGTATTTCAAACGATAGGTATAAGTTATAGTAGTACGATATTAATCAAATTAAGGCGATATCAGATGCATAATCTGTGAGATTGTTTGGGATATTTTAAAGCTGTTATAAGCTGTCTTACGACCTATTGTTTCCGGGGTAGATATGTGATATAATGATCTCATCCATTTGCTTCCGACATATGTAGTGCCTACAGCAAGAAGACAGACCTGCATTGAGATTTATCAACTTAGCTTTTAAGCTGAGAAAATAATTTGCATAATAATGGATAGAAGAATCTAATCAAGAATATATAATATAGTATAAGGTTGGCCACGCCTCTCTTGCTGCATTACACATTTCAGAACAGAATGATAATACCCATTGCAAGAGTATAAAAAAGCCAATGAACATTATTATTTATTCAACAATTCCTTTTTTATTTGCATCATTAGCCAAAATGTCATAAATAAATCGCGTCAAGGAGCTGAGGTGATAAACCAAACAACAACAACAACAAGAACCAATTGAAGAAGAGGTACTTCAAACGGCAAGATATAAAATACAATTAGCAACATGACGAAGCGGATTCGGACCTTGTTGCTGCTGCTGTTGCTGGCCATGATTATGCTGGCCAAGGCATGTAAGTAGTCCCGAATCTCAAATGCTTCTTTACATGGAATGATTGAATTGTGTGTGAACAGCACCTGCGCCCAGTCGGCAGTATAGCTGCATCAGTTATCTGGAGAATGACAGTTCACAGCATGATGATGACTATGAGCAGGAGAACAGTGAGGGCATCAGTGCGGAGGAGCAGCAGTTGCAGATCTTGGCGACGAGCACAACGACTGGTGAATCACATGAACGCATTTGCCCTGAAGGTTATACCTCCTGCTTTAGCCTGTGGAATCAGACGGCCAATGGCCCGCGAATTATTAAGCAGGGTAAGTGGATTAATCTTTCATTTCTTCCGGCCGTTCTCAACGAAAATCCTCTTTCATTGTAGGCTGCTGGAAGGATAACACCGATCGCAATGCCATCTGCAGTCACACGGAATGCAACAGCTCAGCGCCCACATCGCGCAGCAGTTCCTTGTACTATTGCTGCTGCTCGGGAAGTCTCTGTAATAAACAGGTGGCTGTCGTCGAGCCAGCTCCTCTTGAGCTGGCCAACAATGTGCGGGCTGCGGTTACCAATCGTGCCACATCCCATCAACAGAACTCCATTCGAGCCACCACCATGTTGAGTTGTGCTGGTCTCATAACGCTCATCCTCATTGGGATACTGATGGCACTTCAATATTGTCGTGGAGTGAAAGAGAAAATCGAACCGGAGGAATCACCATTGGCACCGTCAGGACCTGGTTACAGTTCCAATCTGCGCAATGTGGATAATCTGAATTTGATTGGAATGCTCGGCAGTGGCAAGTATGGCACTGTGATGAAGGGTTTGCTCCATGAACAGGAGGTGGCTGTCAAGATCTATCCGGAGGCACATCATCAGTATTATGTGAATGAGAGAAACATCTATGCGCTGCCCCTGATGGACTGTCCGGCATTGCTCAGCTACTTTGGCTATGACGAACGTCGCACCATGGATGGCCGGATGGAATATCAGTTGGTTTTATCCCTAGCACCATTGGGATGCCTTCAGGATTGGCTCATTGCCAATAGCACAGACTTTGCCCAATGCTGTGGCATGTTGCGCACTATAACCCGAGGAGTTTCCCATCTGCACACGGAGCTACGTCTGGGGGATCTGCACAAACCCTGCGTTGCCCATCGGGATCTCAATTCAAGGAATATTCTGGTGCAATCCGATCTGAGCTGTTGCATTGCGGACTTTGGCTTTGCCTTGAAAGTATTTGGCTCCAAGTATGAGTACAAAGGCGAAGTGGCCATGGCGGAGACAAAGAGCATTAATGAGGTGGGCACCTTGCGTTACATGGCGCCGGAGCTGCTCGAGGGAGCCGTCAATCTGCGGGACTGTGAGACATCCCTAAAGCAAATGGATGTCTATGCGCTGGGATTAGTGCTGTGGGAGGTTTCCACACGCTGCTCGGATTTCTATGCGCCGGGGCAAATGACGCCGCCGTATAAAGCGCCCTATGAACAGGAGGTGGGTCCGCATCCCAGTTTCGATCAGATGCAGGCCCTCGTGGTGCGCCACAAGGCACGTCCGCTGTTCCCCGCTGGCTGGGGTGGCGGTGCAGCTGCCAAATTGGTGCGCGATACTTGCGAGGATTGCTGGGATCACGATGCGGATGCGAGACTGACCTCGCTTTGTGCCGAGGAACGCATGCAGGAGATGTCCAGTCTTCGGCCACGATTACAAGCACAGCCCGCTAGTCCATTGCTCAATACAAACAATCTGGCATCGCCAGTGTCACAGCTGCAGGTGAACACCATTGGGAGCACCACCATCACAGCGGCTGCAGTGCATCAAACACAACCTCAGCTGACATCAGCTGATGGCGGATTGCTGCAACCGCCACCTAATCAACAGCTGCCCACGGAAAAGAATCACCTGAACTATGCACAGCCTCAACTGCAGCCCCATCTGCAAGGGCGTAATCCCTGCCAGGAGCGTAATCTGGCACCACAGACAATGCGTGCACCGCCGGTGCTGGTTGAGCGCAGCAAGAAGCACAGCTTTCAGCCACAGCAGGAACAGAGTCTATCCTGCTTGGAGCACGATGTCAGCGTCGAGGAGTTGATTGCCAGTCACCAGCAGAAGCACAATTCCAGCTTAGGACAGGGATTCCCCAAGCAACAGAATACGGATCACAAGCTGCGAGGCTGGCATGCTGTGCGCGCCTTAATCCACAAGAAACTCTTTCGCAAGGAGCATGCCGAGGAAATCTGCCGACAGCTGCAGTTGGGCGAGGAGAAATCCAATCTGGTGGCCGCTCTCAAGGGCCTGGACAATGCGCGCTTATCAAATGGTTTGAAGCGTCCCAACAATCTCGATCTGAGTCCGCTGCAGCCGCTGAACAGAACCAATCCTCTCCAGCTGCGCAGTGCGGAGCAGCGCACTGGGACACCTGCTCACATTGTGCCACGTTCGCTGTCGAGCAGCCTCATCAAGCACATCAACAACAACACCAGCAACAACAACAACGAGAATGAACTGCACTTGTTGTCCTCTTCCCGGGCACCAAAGCGTCGTCCTGGTCATCTGCGCACAAACTCCCTGCTGGTCACCAGCAACAGTGGCAATATGTCAGCGCCAACAGAGCAACAAATGCGTCGCCAGCACAGTCTGGAAGTCTTCCGTGAAGTGTTCAGTGGACGTGGCAGCAGCGAACGCCTACGCGATCCCAGCGAGCGGGTGAAAACACCTGGGGATGTGCCGCTCTCGGTGCGTAAGGCGCGTGCTTCGAAAACCTTGAGTCTGTACGATGACCGAATGATGGATTCATCGCTACTCAATATACTCTAGCATGAGGAGGTTCTGCTGCTGGAGCTATAAGTGGATCCGACTGCAGAACTTGACAGTGAACTCATATATCAATCTTCATCCAAACAAAACAAAACAACAACAACATATTCAACGATAGCCATACGATAAAGTAAACGACCTGATACTGAATTCCGATCTTGAGAAGATAATATGAAAATGATAATAACATATATTTGTATTTTTGTCAAAACAGAGAGACAGAGAGAGAGATAGAGAGATAGAGAGAGAGAGAGAGAGATCAGAGAAGCAGATCAGCTGCAGAGATATCTAGATTGTATATGTATTTTTTCACCAATCATCCTAGCGTTTAGTGCGGCAAACAACCAAAGTCCTTATAGGTTAGAACTGAATACAGAAGAAGAGAGCACAGGAAAATGTTGATGCGGTGTATAACAGTAGACAAGGTGTATAACAGTAGGAACAGAGTACAGATTTGAATGGGAACAGGAGAGTTAGCAACTTGACGAACAGCAGTCTGATTATAATGAAACGATAGCTTGTTTAGTGGGTAAGTTTCTTCATAGAGTTGAGCTTACAGGGCGCAAGTGTACCTCGGGTTAGGTTAAAACACGGTCACAATTTAGGGTCAAGTTTAGTAACATTTTTTAAAGCCATATACACACAACCCAATTGCAAACAATATAACTATAATAATAATATATACATACATATATATTGATATATAGACCTTACACACACACAAACATATAAGCTAACGGCCAGGGTTGTCATGGCAGTCAAAATTTCTAAAAGAAACAAACTAGTTGACAAAGTAATTTCTAAAAACAGACAATCCGCTTAATCTCTTTACAACTGCACAAACGGTGACAACCCTGTGCTTAGAGCACACCTAAATACTTTCGAGTATTATACGAAGTAATTATAAAAGAAACTTTGTAACCCTGGCAAGCACTTCATACATATAAAGAATTTCAAGCGTATGCCTTTCCATTGTATTCAATTTTATAGATCGGTCTGAAGTCAATATTGTTTTCAATTTTTGTAGTACTTGTAGACCAAAACACCCGCAGCCTTTCAATTAAAAATAACACTAGTAATGTATGATTTACACTAATTATAAATATATATATATGTATATATATATATATATATATATGTGGGATTTACGTTATTGTCTTAAGTAAATTCACAATGTTTTTTATTATATAAGTTTATTTGTATATTATTATGGAAAAATTAAGTAATGCTCTTTAAATCTTAGTCGTTAAATGGTTTTTTGTGCGATCGTCGTTTCGCAACTTCGTGTGAGCTCTCTTTCTCTATCGACCTTCTCTACCGGCTTCCAGATCAGAACTCTCGCATTCACCTCGAGTTCAATAACTCTTCGTCTCTCAACTGACCGTGGTGAGAAGGCTGAGCGGCGATGCCAGACCCATTCCCACAACTCGGCCATCCTTCTATACATTCGTCTCGAATGCATCATCTTCATCTTCGGTAGGAACCCATGGCTTCATATATTCGGCACAGGTGGATGTGTACCTGGGACCTTCGTTGAAATACGTATATTTGACTACATCGTAGGTATCTTGCGCCTTAATTTTGGCAACACGATACGGGCCTAAATATTTGGGCTTCAGCTTTAGCCCACCACCAAGCTGTGTACGCTTGATTGCGACAAGATCGCCGACTTTGTAAGTTACTGCCAGGATGTGCTTGTACTGCTTATGCGTTGACTCAAGAGGACCTAAGAAGTCGATGTGTAATATTTGTAATGGAGCTTCTTCTTTCGGCAGTGGATGCAACTCTCCTTCCTTTTTACCAAGCTTGCGGTTTGACACTATGCATGGTATGCAACATCGTATCTGTCGTTGAATCTTGTCTTCGAGCTTTGGGATATAGTATTCCTTACCAACGATCTCCTTAGTTTTCTTGACGGAAAAATGTCCTTTCTCGTGAGCTTGCTTGATGATTTCGCGTTGCAAAGCTAATGGTACTACGATTAGTTCGTCGTCGTCAATTAGTTTATGTAGTAAGCCAGATTTCATGCAGTAGTTGTTGTGTATAGTCTTCTCAGCTAGGATGTCTATGATTGCCTTCAACTCGTCGTCTTGATCTTGGAGATACTTGATTTTGCTGTGCGTACTGTCGTTAGAGACCATCATGACTGGATATCTGCTCAGAGCATCGGCATGGCGTATGCGTGTGCCAGATCTATGCTCGACATCGAAATCAAAATCTTGAAGATGAAGAATCCATCGGGCAACTCTAGCGCAGACGTCTTTCTTGTCGATTGTTTTGGTAAATGCGTTGCAATCACTCACAAGCTTAAAATGTAATCCCAGAAGATAAACTCGAAACTTGTGTAAAGCCTCTACTACCGCAAGGATTTCCAATTCGTAACTAGAAAACTTTCTTTCTGCATCTGTCGTCTTTTTACTCATGTAGTACACTGGGTGTACTAGACCATCGTCGGGAGATTTCTGAAGAAGTACAGCGCCGAAACCATCAATAGAAGCATCCGTGTGCAGTTCCGTTTCGTGTTGAGGGTGGAAGATCTTCAATATCGGCTGCTCAGTAATCAGTTTCTTCAGCATAACAAACGAAGTGATCTCTTTTTCGGTGAGGACAAACTGGGCATCTTGTTTCATCAGGTCGATTAAAGGCTTGGCTATAATTGCAAAATTTAAAATGAATTTACGAAAATAACCAACAAGGCCTAAAAAACTTTGTAATTGCTTTTGGTTTTTGGGTACTGGAAAATTGGTGACAGCTTTAGTCTTCGTCTCAGAAATTTGTATTTTCCCATTCTCCACAACGTGTCCTAGAAACTCAATCTTTGACATAAGAAAACGACATTTCTTGAGATTAAGTATAAGTCCATAGTCTTCACATTGCTTAATGACTTCCTTGAGATTTGACACAGCTTCGTCTTCGGATCTTGCGGGGATAATGATGTCATCAACGTATGGCATGGCAATACCTCGCCGTGTCAGCTCCCTGAATATTGCATTCACATGTCTCTGAAAAACTCCAGGAGAGTTGGTTAAACCAAAGGGTACTTTGCAGAACTCATATTGCCCATTGTGTGTTACAAACGATGTAAATTTTCGGCTGTCCTTTTCGATGTCAACGTGAAAGAATCCATTCTTCAAATCGATCGTGCTATATATTTTTGCATCAACAAGTCGGTCTATCTGGTCTTCGATCAGTGGCAGAGGAAAATGGTCTCTCACTATTACCTTGTTTATTTTCCTGTAGTCGACGCATAGCCTCGATGTACCATCTCTCTTCTTTACCAATATCACAGGGCTAGTGTACTCTGATTCGGATTGTTCCACTATTCCGTCTTTTAGCCACTGGTCTACTTGGTCGTCAATTATGCAGCGTTCGGAATATGCAAGCCTGCGTGGTCGCGAATATATCGGAGTTTCGTCTTTTATTACGATCTGCATCTTCACATTTGTCGATTTAGCATTTCCCGGTTTATAGTTTTTCACGAGTTCATACACTTGACTCTTGGCACTGGGACTTGCTTCTGGATTTATTTCAATTTGCTGTTCCTCAATATTTGTCACGTCTATTTTCATCACTGAGTTTATTTTCATTTCAGGGTCATCATCACATTTGAGTTCTTTAATTGTTATTCCGTCGCGATTTATTTTAATTTCAGCTTCTTTGCAAAAGTCTTCTCCTAAGACGATTTCGACATCTAGAAAGTTATCGGAGACAACCAAGAAATTAACTTTAAACTGCTGATTGTCTACATTCAACGATTCAATAAACGATCCGAAAGGCTTGACTTTGTTTTTTGAACCGAAACCGACGAGCAAAACACTAACGGGGCTTAAACTCAAATTGAATAACTTCTTGTACGACTTTTGACTCATAAGATTGTATTTGCTACCTGTGTCTATCAATGCAACGTAATTTTCATCTTGAACGCGCACTGCTTTACACATCGATATATGTTGAGCTGCTATATTACGCGTGTTACTTTCCTTTGAGTCTACATCTAGCTTTTTAAGGGAACACTCTCGAGCGATATGTCCAAATTCATTGCACGTAAAACACTTTTTTCCCTTACTTTTGTTTTCGCACTTTTCTGATGTATGTCCTTTCATTCCACAATTATAGCATCTTACTTCTTTATTTTGTTTATTCATATCATTTTCTTTTTTGTTATGTCCAGATTTATATTTATCGTCATTGCCTTTATAATTTTCAAATTTTCCGCGAATTTTCTCATAACATTTCAATTTTTCTTTAAATTCTTTTAGATCTTTTGCATTATATAAAATTGCCTTGTTTACACTTAAGTCGTTTATTCCGTCTATCACGTATTGCATTAGAGCACTGTTCTCCACACAACCGCGTGATGCCAACTCTTTCATATTAAAAAGATATTCTTGTACACTTTCACCTCTCTTTATTTTTCTGTCGGCCATCAGCTTATGTAATTGTGCACTATTAACTTGTGTATCAAATTCCGTGATTAGAGATTCCTTGAGCATTTGCCAGTTTCTAATTCCTCGTTCGCTCATTATGTAGATTTTAGCAATTCCTTTTAGAGATCTTTTAGCAAAAATAAATTTTTGTAATTCGTCCCAATTCATTGCAGCAGCCATGTCTTCAAAATCGTTTACCCAAATGTCGACTGCTAAAGAGTCATCTCCGTTAAAAGGTCTGATCGAATCTTCAATGTCGCGAAAATTCAATGCGAATCTTTGCGTCGGCATGTTTGACTTTGGTACTATACCAATATTTTCCTCAAGGGTTTTAACGTGTGGTCGCGCATTATTGCTTCTGAATAATTCGTTCGTTCCGGCTGTTCGAAATGTGTTACTGCTTGCCGCTCTGATGCTGTCTCTGTCTACCTCAAGCGCGATTACATCTTCTTCGTCTTCGTCTTCATCGTCGTCTTCATCGTTTTCTTCATTTTCGTCTTCATGCGCGTCAGCTAGCAAATTTGATTTCACCAGATTGTGAAATATATGCGCAGTCAAATTGGTCTTGTCATGTTGCAGCCCTAATATGCTGCAAATTACAGCAAGATCGTTGTTAGTCAAATTATTTGTGACATAATCGACTTTTGCCTCATATGTTCCCTCGTTGTCGTCAAATCCTTCAAAATTTCGTAGGCGTTTACGATTGTCTCTATTGCCTACCGATTCGAATACAAATTTATGTAGAAGAACAATGTTATTTTTCTTTTCGTTCTTCAGCGCGTCGCGTATTCTTTCAAAATCAATGAGTCGTGGCATGTTGACTTCGTTGTGTATGTATGTGTGTATTTCACAATTGCTCGCAATTTATGTTAGCGCACGTCGTTGTTGCAAATAGTGTACATACAATTTTCACTTCTTTAATATTTCTGTTTTAAACTTTTCACTTATTTAAAACAATTTTATCGTCGTTACGTCGTTTACTTGTTTTCCGTAGGTTGAGCCCCCCATATTTGTGGGATTTACGTTATTGTCTTAAGTAAATTCACAATGTTTTTTATTATATAAGTTTATTTGTATATTATTATGGAAAAATTAAGTAATGCTCTTTAAATCTTAGTCGTTAAATGGTTTTTTGTGCGATCGTCGTTTCGCAACTTCGTGTGAGCTCTCTTTCTCTATCGACCTTCTCTACCGGCTTCCAGATCAGAACTCTCGCATTCACCTCGAGTTCAATAACTCTTCGTCTCTCAACTGACCGTGGTGAGAAGGCTGAGCGGCGATGCCAGACCCATTCCCACAAATAAAAAAAAATATATATATATATATATATATAAAAAAATAAAAAAAAAATTTTTTAAAAATTTTTTTTTAACGCAAATAAACAATGAACTAAAAGTGTAGACATCATCTGTGCTTCAGTTTTGACTTGCAAATCAAATGGAACGCGATCGCAGCTCGATCAACACGGGAGCATTGGGCTTGTTGATCAACAGCGTTACGATATTTCCAGCTCGGCATCCGTTGGCCCTCGCCAGATGAGCTCATAGTTACGCAGCAGCTGAGGATTAGCATTGCAAATGATTAAAGTAATCGCCAGAGGAATGATCAATGTGCCATCTGTGATCAATACTCACTCTCAACAGCAAAACGTGCATATTCTGTTCGGCGAGGCGACGTGCGATGCAGGCACGCATGCCATGTCCAAAGGGTAGCACCAGGTAGGGATTCAAAGCGTTACGTTGCTGTAGCCAACGATCGGGTAGAAAACGCAGCGGTTCGGGGAAGTGCTGAGCCTGGCGACAGGCCACCATGTTCTGGGTTACCACGGTGGTCTAAGCGGTAGAAATTATATAAGGATTACTTTCAAATCTAAAGCAATCTCTGGTTACTCACCCCCTTGGGCACAAAGTAGCCACTCAGTATCGTGTCCTGGTTGAGCACCCTGCCGAACCCAATCGATATGGGATTCAGACGCAGCGACTCCTTCAACACAGCCCTGGTATAAGTAATCTCCGTGCGCAGAGCATCAGCAGTAAGTGATTGCTCGGAATTGGGCAGCACCTTCAGTGCGTCCTCATAGATGCGCTGCTGCACTTCAGGATGCCGTGCAACATGGTAAAGCAGAAAGGCCGAGGCATACGAGGTGGTATCAATGCCAGCCAATAGCAAATCTGCTGATGTGCCTACCACATCGAAGCGATCCAGTTGGGGATTCTGTATGTAGGCGTTAATCAGAGAGGAGCGTGATGTGTCCGACTCTAGATTTTGCTCCAACAGCTCCAGAGCTACACTTTCCATATAGGATTGAGCGCGACGCAGCTTGCGATAGCTGGGAGTCTCCACATAGCGCCAGAGTTGCAGACCCTGATCTGTGGGCAGAATGCAACTGTTTGTTGTTTCGGCGGCATGCATTAGACGTGTGGAACGGGAGTCTGGATGTTGCTCCTCCGGCGAAAAGGATTCAATGCGCACTCCAAAGGTTAACAGGCAGGTTACTAACGAGAGAGGAACATTTAAATAATGGAATAAGTCCAAAATGCACTTAACTTACACTCCAGATTGAGTCTGGTTAGCTTGGGCAGCATATCAATGGCAGCACCGATACCATCCGACTGCTTAAGGAAGCTTAGGAACTCCTGAGTAATGCCATCCACCTCGGCGACAAAGCTGCGCACACTTCTTGGTGCACTCAACTCCTTTTGCACCTGGGATCGTAGACGCCACCAATCCGGTCCATTTGTTGGCAGCAATCCCGTTGTCTTGTACAGATTTGGTCTCTGTTGGCGATATTGGGCAAGCGCCAGGTGACTGCGTCGCTGCGGAAAGTCACGTTCATTGAGCAACGTGGCAATGTCCTTGGGATCGTACAGCCACACAATATCCTGACCCGGCACTATAGTCTCTCTCACAATCGAACCATACTTCTCATACTTATCCTGCCCGGCCTTGTGCAGCTGTTGCCATGAATACGTGCCTATGACAGGCATATAATTGTATAGATTACCCAATCCAAAGGGTCCTCGCGGTCCGGGTATGGCCTTAAACGGCTTTGCCAATGTGCATTGCTGTGAGTTGCAGAAAAATTTCGTCAACATTGTGTTCTGTTCGCTGCAAATTTCCAAAACGTACTGAGAGGCAAATTTGGGATTTAAATTTATTGCGGCTTCTTTTGTTTCACTTGTTGCCAGAAAGGTACCGAATATATTTGCGCAGAGTCGGGTTTACCTGTGTGGCGAATGTTAAACGAGTCGTCTACCTGATGAGAGACTGCAGGCTGCTCTTAAAATGTGCTCAAGAGAGTTGAAAGTATTACCATAAAGATATGTTGCATACTTTTAGGATGAACTGAAAATCTTCAATATTTCGCGTTTTTTTTCAAAAACCAGCCCCCCCTAGAACATTTTTTTTGTACCGTTCGAATTCGTGGCTGTTGTCGCCAAGAAACAAGCTCTCTGCGGAACAAGGTTTCCATATACAAGGCGATATTGAGCCCAATTTGGAAGTACGGGCTTCAAGTTTAAATTACATTAACAAACATTAACAAAATTCGAGTGGCTCAAAGCAAAATCCTCAGGAGGATGTGCAATGCGCCTTCGTACATGCGGAATAGAGACATTGAGCGTGACTTAGGCGTACCTATGGTTGGTGACGTTCTGCATTTTAAATTGGAACCTATTTAAAAAAAAAAAAAAAAAAAAATATACCGATTTTATTTAATATGTATTTCTTAAAGTAAAATTAAACGCAAACACATACAAAATGCTACTAGTTTTAACTGACTAAGATTGTTTCTTTTCTTTAGCTGGTTGCTTTAGTTTATCCTTTTCGTTTAGCTTTTCTTTTTCCTTCTCAATACCTTTGTCCTTCTTAACTAGACTTATTTTCTCAATTAGTTTTGCTTTCTTATTAGGGTTTTCGGTATTTGCGATCTGTATGATTAACATTACTAGATTGCCAATGAAGAAGGCGACAAAAAGCAACGGCAGCATCAAGAAATCAAACGAGTGGCGAACAAAGTAACTCTGCTCCACGGATTTTGGTTGCGAGATATGTTTATACAGTTGCGGCTCACTCACTAACTGTTCGGCATACCAAACAGCCTGGTTCAAAGGCTTAATCTGACGTGTACGGAAATTGACCTGTGCCTGATGCAAGTGGTCCAAAAAGATCTCCTCGCGCACAATACGCTTCAAGGCATCGGCAAAGCTTTGACTGGTCAAGTTGTTGAATGTAACTCGAACTCCCAAATAACGTTCCTCCACACGTTTGGCGTTCTATAGAGCGAGAAATCATAAGCTATGATAAACTATTAAGCAATATTCACTTACATTGATCTGATCCATTAACAGGGGCAACACAATAACTGGAATTGCATTGTAGATGGCTTCCTGTAGGCCAAAGCTATCACCATGAGTCAAAAAGGCTCTCATATTGGATTGTGCTTGTGAGCAAAGTTGCAAATGAATAGCGAGTTAAAGTGCAATGCGTTTGTAACTTACCCAAAATGTCCTGCTGCAAATCGACACTAGTAGTCCTTAAATTGTGATAGCTTCTTAACAGCTGAACATCCTGCACATTCCAGAGAAAACCAAATTGACTAAACTCCTTGATCATGAACTGAATTGCCATTATACCTTCGTCAGACATCAGCTTAAGGTGCGGCAGATTGATATAGATAATTCCCTCTGGAAATCGATCCACAAACTCCTGCAAACTGAGCGGAAGTGGTGCTGACTCGGCACGAATGTGCAGTCCACCAATCTCAATTACATTCGGTGGCACATTCTGCACATAATCCAAAACGGGATGCGTATTGAGTAGCATCAGTTGTACCTTGGGATTCTTGAAACCATCACGCAGAATTCCATTTAGAACGGGTTTAACGACTCCCCAACGAACGCTGCCAAGCAAATGCTTAAAATACTGTGAATTGAGACTGCTTCTACTTACAATGCCTCGCCAAAGTACAGCAGATGATTGAGGATGCGTTGCCAATAATTCATTTCCACAGGCAGTTGGCTTATAAAGTGGGGAATGCGAGCCGGATTGATTGTGTCCTCAGCACCCATCAAGCTCAACAGATCTACAGTCAGTTTACCGCTACTTAAGCCCAACACAGGAGTGTCTCGATAATCGGGCAACCTGGTCATCAGACAGTCCATCGAATAGGTGGCATCATAGATAATCAAATCGTACTCTGCATTCAGCTCGTTCGGCAGGTTGTTCTCCAACACAGCTCGACAGTTGCCCAACAAGGCCTCATACCAAATTAGCATCTGCTGCAAATCCCAAAATTTCTTAATGTTGCCACGTGGGTCCTCATATTGCTTCTTGATCACATCATAGCTGCTCGCAATTTGAATATGATTTATGCCCTTAATTTCAGGATCTTGTGAAGTGCCCACAATGGTCAGCGCATGACCACGATCTGCGAGAGCCTCAAAGAACGGCTGTGTCCAGCTGGGATTATTGTGCCCCGATGTGGCAACCACACACAGTATATTTGCCGCATGCAACTGCTGCCACTTGTTGCAACTGAGCAGCAGCAGCAACAAAAATGTTACAATTATTTTCATTATGTTGTACTAGACCGTTTGAAACCAAACACGCGACTGAATCACCATACGCTTTGCTGGCCTTTTACCGGCTGTGATAAGATTGCGAACCGGAAAGATAAGAGTTAACTCTTTATTTAATATATATTTCTGTGGTGTGTGCCGGAGAACTGTGTGCTCTCTCTCACAAAAAAAAAAAGAAAGAAAACTAAACAAATGTAAAGAGAGTAAAAATACTAGAAAGGCCACCTATGGGAACCGGCAGTTGCCTAACCGGCTGTCAGACTGATAACAACAGGTAAACAAAGTAAGCCGGTTATGTGAGGTTAAGTTGAATATATCTATGTGTTGGTTTAAATGCGCACGTATTGGTGAGCTTTGTTTTAGAGAGAGATATGTGTGGTCGAGGGAAAGAAATGCCCTAAATGATGATAAAAATCAATTAAAGAAACTCAATTGTTTAGCTTTTAAATATGTTTTTATTTTAATTGTAGATTGCTAATAATTATAGAATAAATTGTTATTATTACAATTACAAGTTTAATTTCTATGCAACGGGTGCTCATTGTTTATAAGAATTCTATAAAAAAAAAAGAACAAACTTTTTTTCTATTTGTGATTTGCATAATGAACAACTATTGGCAAAGAAATTAGTCACTGGTTTATAGGCTAGGTGTGTTCATGTGTGTGTGTGTGTGAGTGTGTGTGTGTGTAGGTGTGTGGGTGTGTTTGTTAAGCATTTATTTACGTTTTGTTAATATGGCAAGATTAATACATGAAACGATTCTCACTTAACTACATATGTTTTTTTTCGAGGTACAGTGAGTACCCCATAATGAAACTTTAAACTAAAGAACTATTGCTAAGCGCTAATTGCACAATTTGATTAATCATAAATTAAATTACACATACAAGTATTAAATTAATTAACACAGATATTCGTTTTCTTATTTGTGTGTGTTGAGAGAAATGTTTAAAGCGTGGTTATGTACAGATTACGATTGAAGGCAGTCACTGTGAATATATATATATATATCTTCTTCATGTTTTTTTTCCATTCATGCAGTGAGTGCCCCCCACAATGAGGCTAGCTTTAAATTTGAGGCTTCTCGGTTAGTTTTGGTGCATTATGAGGAGGAATTGTGGGCAGTTTTGTGAATTGGAATTGATTAATTGTAGCATCGCTTGGATGCTTCGTTAGTTATCGTTATCGTTCGATTTCCTCTATCGCCCTCACTCATTCACCAACTGCGCTGGTCCGGGATCATCGAATGGCGCTCCATTCGCTCCCACAAACTGATTGTTATTGCGATGCACAAATCCACGGCCTGGCGAGGCATTGTAGTAGACGACCCGACGAATGCCGAAGGGATCCACATAGCCAAAGCTGCCCGCCCGCTTGTCATCCACCTGTGACTCCTCGTGATATTGCTTGGGCAGCACATAACGGAATCCATTCCGGGTTGCACTCACCCCATCATAGTCGGAGGCATCCAAGTTGTTGCTGTGCAGCGGACGCAGACGCCGACGATAAGCACGTGCCGGCAATGGAGGCAGCAGCGGCGCATCCAGCGCATTCACCTCCAGCGGTGAGTTGGGCGTGTAGTAACCGTATCCACTCGCGGCAGGCGTGGCAGAGGGCGCATAATGATAACCGCCAGCGGAAACAGAGGGCGGCGGCGCAAATGGCGCGGGCGTGGAAAAGCCATAGGTCTCTTGTGCTGCAATTGGCGCTGGCGTCGTCGACACAATGCCAATGGCACTTGGGCGTGGTCGCTGACGTCTACGCTGAGTGCCCAAAGGTGGCAGCATGGATAACGCAGGCGCAGGGGCAGCTACAAACAAACCAGGACGCGCTGTCGTTGTGCCAATCACAGTGGCAAAGCGACCTGGAGCAAAGCCATGATCTGCCTCCTCATCGTACACATTGATCGCATTGATCTCATCGTGAGGCTCTGCATTCGGTTGAATCTCCACATGCGGCGTGACAATGCCCTTCAGCAGCTGATCCCTTGCGCGGGGCAACTCATCCGGATAATGATCGAAGCCAAGTTGTGTTTGTGGTTGCAACTTGGCCGCTTGTTCCGGTGACAAATAGTTGAGCTTACCCACGCCTGAATCTAGATTCGCTGTGGCCAAATTTGGTGGTTCATACAAAGGAGGTGGTGCTGTGGTCGTAGAAGTAGTTGTGCTATAGCCATAGCTATGCTTACGATAGCCACCGGGCACATTGTTGCCTCCAGCATTGCCATCAACTAGAATGCCAGATTGAGCCGGCACTGTCTTTGTAGATTTGATGGCCTCCTGAGTAGTAAAATTGGGGATTAGATGGTTAATAGAAGTGGCATTTAGAAGCAGTTGTTAGTTACCTCAATGGCTCTGCCTTGACCCACAAATATGGTTTTTGATTTGAGTATGCGATAGCCTTCTTTATCGGCTATGTAGTCCTTCTGTCTGAGGAAGCCAGCTGCATCGATCCAGGCCTCAGTGCCTAGAGAGAGGGAGAGAGAGAAAGAACAATCTTAATCAAACAAAATCAATTTCCACATCTAATTTCACTGCAACAAGACAGGAAATGCATTCAAATCTAATAGATTACCTTCCGATAATCAATCAAGAGAAATTTCACTTAATAATTTAGCAATTGAGTATGTTGACTTACCAATGACTGTGCCGTCCTGCAAGCGTTTCTCCTTCCGAAACTGTCCATTATCGGTCTGAAAGCGGAAATATCTTTCGGGTCCCTCATCCGTTTGTATGTGGTACTGACTTTGGCTCGAATCGCCCCACGAGGCTGATGCCAGCACGACGAATGTTAACTGCAAAATCAAATGAAATGAAATTATTGTCGACAGGGGTTCATCTGGATCTGGCCAAATGTGGCCGCAAATCAACTGATAGATAAATGCCAACTGTTGGCCAAAACGTGTAGCCAAACGTGGTTGCACTTCAGAGTTTTCAAAGTCAAGGTGATATGCAAGAGATGCAACCACACAGCACAGCTACAGCTACTATTACGCAACGTACAACATGTTGCAAACGGAAATGTGGCTTGTGAAAGTGACCACAGCGACAAGCGAACCGGTTGTTGCACACATTGCGTATACGCCATGTGCTTATGTTCATGGACAAGGTTGTCATTCGCAATCGCCATCGCAATCACAATCGCATTCGCATTGAAATTGAAATTGAAATTCTTTTTGCAATTTATTCTAAAGTTGCCGCCACCCGCACGTAAGCACATTAACGCCTCAGTTATTTCAGCGTGCAGTCATAAACTACAAGTACTCGCAACTGCCACAAGCTGGCTAAGGAGCAGCGACCGGGGCACGTTGCCCCTGTAGGCGTCGCAAATGCGAATTCGAATTCGTATTCGTATTGTGGTTTGTGTGCGCTTCAATTAAGCCAATGTTCGTATAGCTGACACTTTTATTATAATAATATTGAGCTTGTTGCTCGGTTCGTTATATACGAAAACGCTTGAAGTTTAATTTATTTCACCTTAATTAATTATTCTTTTACATATTTATTTGTTCAGGTGCTGCTTTATGACAGGCTACGTTTCGGGCTGTAGGTTGTAAATATGAATAATAAGCACTAATTACTGCAGGTATTTATTTTTAGCTTTGTTTCAAATTTATTCACTGAAATTTGGGGTTTTTAACAAACAATTTGTCAACATTTCGGCTAAGTAAGTGGCATTTTCAATATTTTCTGTCTCATTTTTTAGCTTTATACTTTGCAATTTATAACTTGGCTGACTAACAAACTGACAAAGTCATCCCAGTGCAACAATAAATCGTGCAAATTAGTGAGAATTGGATTACATCAGCAGCACTCTAAACACACATATTACTTGAAGTAACAATCCCCTTCAACTGTTGTACTTTCTAGGGAGGCCAGCAATTACAATCAATTGAAATATTTGCTTATAAACGTCACAATCAATCAGCAACAAATTGTGGCATGGCCAGAAAATGTATTTCATTTGCTAACGCAACATAATAAATTGTGCAAAAATTATTATGGCCATTTCCGTTATGGGGCAAAAGATTGCAGACAGGCGGCAGCAATGAGAGTAAAAGTGGCAGCAGCAGCAGCAACATCAACAACAACAGCAACCACTTTAGCTTCGAGAGCAAAGATCTGAAAGAAATTTTAGTTCAAATTGGCGTCGCAGTTACTCAACCGGTTGGCGTTGGTGTTGACTCCAGAGCCACAGCCTGGCAACATATGTTGTTGCCGCTGCTGATGCTGATGCTGCCGGCAGCTTGCCGCATGTTGCTAGCGTTTGGTTACGTGAGAATCACCGAGTCAAGCGACTCCTTTTGGGCGAGAGCGCGCCTTAAAAAACAACAACAATAAAAACGAAAAATCAAAAGTGGAAAATCACGTTTTTCTTGGCGCGCAATTTAAGTGGTGCTTTTTTTTTTTGCTTACGTTATTGTTATTGCTGCTGGTCGAAATGGTAACAAAGCCCGTTAACTGTTGCGCAACATTTTTGGCGTAATTTACGCAGCGCTCACAACAAAAACAAGTAAAACAAACAACAACCAAAAAAAAATCACTTTGACTGACCCCAAAAATTCTACAAAATTATGAACGTGTTGCAATTTATGCGAATCTAAGAAACAATAACGATCTCTTTGTGGCTGTGTGACCCCGCAGGGGGTATTGCTGTTGCCTTGCCCCAAACTGACCTTCACAGTTGTAGTTTTTTAATTAAAAATCGCTTCAATTATAATTATGCGCGCGCTCTGAATTTATTAGATCAAAACGGCACAGCAACAATTATGATAAATGATCTGAGAATACAAGTCACAGTCTGGTCAACGAAAATTGTTTAAAAAATAATAGATATATATATTTATAAATAGATTAAAACAAGGCGCTAATGAAGCGCACCCACAGCGCTGACGGCGAACCTTTCATATTGGGTTAAGCAGCGTGTTTGCCTTTTCCTATTTACGTTATTTGTACGATGTGATGTCTCAGCCCACACTGTGTCGGATATAGCAGCGATAAACATGTGCATAAACATGTTAATAACAATCTGTTGGCGCTTCCGTCTTTAAATAAGCCAAAACACTGAAATTGAAGCTCAAGCTAAGTAAATCGCCAAACTGTGGAGCATGCAAAACGAAAGACTTAAGACACAAACTTGTAACACAGCATGCAAGTGTGGTTTTTGTTTTTGCTTATTTTACTTATATTGTTGTGGCTTTTGTGGGTTTGTGGGCGTATGTGAAACAGTTGCGGGCTTGCTTGTTAGCCAAATGCCTATATTAGCCAAGTTTATCTTATCAAACTTCAAAGTTACTTGAGATTGTCAATCGTTGAGCTGTTTGTTGCCTTGTGGCTGACATTTGAGCATATGACAAACATATCAACGAAGCAATGAAGCAAATAATAATTTCTAATTGCTCAAATTCCATTAAAAACAAAAAACAACAAAGCCCAGAGCACATTATAGCGCTGAGCTGGCACATTGCAAACATGAAATTCTATATTAATATGCGGCGATTAAATGAAACATTTCATTAGACACAATCAATTCCGAGAATGTTGCGGCCGACAAACAGCAAAAACGGCAACTACAACAACAACAACGACCACAGCTACAACTACAACTACAACTCTTGTTGCCTATTGAATTACACATTTTGGAGAGACACCCACACGAGGCACAGCAGAGGGCCTCTCATGTGCGCTTAGCAGCTACTGACAGACCGCCGTCAAATTTCGAGCAGAGCCCAAATTACTGTGGGAGCAGCTGCCAAACAACGACAACAACAACAACCAGCATAACATTGTATTAAATTTCGTTAGTTGATTGACTTTTCGTAACGTGCAAAAAAGAAGTACCGAATTGATTGCCTTTTTTGGTCAACATTTTTGGCGCTGCCATTTCCTGTTTCTTGCGCTTGGCGCTGTTATACAATTTGCCTAGAACTCGGCTACAATTGAATATGAATATGAGTTGCCCAACAACTGTAGACCACCACCAACATGTGTTGGTGTTGTTGGCGTTGTATCTTGTTTTGTTTTTGATTTGTTGGCACATGTTTTAATAACCAGCCCCCAGGTTGTCTGTCTTGTTTGTCCAATTCAAAATTGACCCGCACATGTAGTTTGCATGCAGTTGCTGCACTCAAACATTGCGACGCCTCGCAGTAACCCAGTTTATTTGCATTTGACAGCTGTTGCCACTCGGCTAACTCGACTGCCTCGGCTGCTCGGCAACTCGACTAAATAATTGCTAATTTCTATAAATAAAATCACATCCGACGCACTCAACGGCAGCATGCAAATGCATTTAATACTCTACTTGAATTGCATTTGTTAATTTACGATCAACTATGCAAGAAGACTTAAGTGAAACACTTTAATACACTTTGAAGAAGTATTCAATTAAAATGAGCATTGAAATGGTTAAAAAATGTCAACTTTTTTATGCTTTTTACTTTTTTTAATAATAATTCAAATTTAAATAAATATTACAAATTAATTTAGTAAATAATAAATAAATATTTGTAGTTGTAAGCGATTGTTTAATTGGTCTTTCATTGTTTCCCACTAAAAAACTTATAAGGGCATTCAGGTGTCTCCATTGCAAAGCCACCTTGTTTTGGCTTGTTGTTTGTCGCTGTTGTTGTGTGTCTGCTATTCGGCTGCTATAGATCATTTAACAAATTGCGAGCAAAACTGCATTCGCATAGTTTGACTTGCATTTGCGGCACAGCCACAGCCGCAGCCACCGCCACAGGCATTGCATCATTTTCTTAACCATATTTGTGGAACTTGGCAAATGCGTAACACTTTTGGCATGCACACACGTAAGGTGTGAAATGGCGCTTACGTGAATTGCGTCTCAGTGATCATGATGATGAGTGAAATGCGATTGTTCCAACTGGCCGACTTGCATGTCAGCCACGCGTGTCCCTCAACCAGAATAGCAATAGAACCAAATAGAATAGAATTCAACAGCTTTATGATTATGCAATTGGCATGTAAGTGTGCTTTGTGGTTGTTAAGCAAATGTGTGCATGCATCATAAATAATATGCCATCAAAATTATTATCGTTTTTATGCGTTTTTTTGTTTTTTTTCCCGACATGGCGACAAGGTCAGCCACGTCGATCAAAAGAATTAATGGAAGGAAGCGCACGTAGGCTTTTCACGCGCTTCCGAAACTTTTCACTTTTTTCATTGTTTTGAATTAATTATTTATGAATTTTATCAGGTAGCTCTAGCAGCTTATTAAATGGGATTGCATAACGCAGCACCCAGAATTGTAGGTGCGCCTAAAATTTGTCGAGGCGTGAAAAGTTGTGTAATCTTCAAGCCGTCCGCTAAAGGGGGACAGAGGTCCATAAAGTTTGTTTTAACTGCAAATTGCATGAAGGTCGCTTGTAATTAGGCAGCCAGCTATGAAGTCAACTCTTTAACTAATGCCCAACGGCCATATAAATTGCTCAGCCCGACGCGCTGACTCATCAGAAATGTTCATTAACAATAACAATTTCGAGGCCGAGAAACTTTGACTTTGAGTGATTAATAAGCATAAGAGCAAAAGAAAGCCAAGTGGCCAATAAATTCCCATAAATCACACAAACATACGTTAGCGGCGTTGGCCAAATGTGTAGCAAAAGCTGTCAAGAGTGGCACTTGCACGCCTCAATGCCTCGCCTCGCCTCGCCCGTGTTTGTGGCAAGTTCGTGTCCCAAGTCTTTTGTTATTTGTGCCGATTCTTCAACGCTTCGTCGCCCTGGCGCTTGCTGCCAATTTGATTTTTTGCATACACAAAATTTCCGCATTTTGGCGCTGCACTTGGCTGCTCCAATTTATCACTGCTCCAACTAGGTTACAGTCCAAGTCCAAGCATTTTGTGGTCAAAGAAATCCAACAACGCTCGTGACATTCGGCCCCACAAGAGAGTGAAAGTTGCACGAAGAGAGAGAAATAAAAAAAAAATAAACAAAACATACTAAAAGCAATCGAATTAAATTCAGCTCAGCTTCGACATGGCCCAATGCAACTTGGCATAGCTACAGTTGTTGTTGCAGTTGTTGTGTTTTTTGTTTTTTGGCCATGTTCAATGTGCGATCGTGTTTTAATTTCGTGTTGTATAAAGGCTTTTTTTTCATTGTCAGCGGCGTGCGGGCATGCAACTTGCATTGTTTGCCGATGTTGGATGCTTCTTTTTTTGGTGCCTGGCTAAAATGCTAAAACGTATTTCATAATTGCTGTGGGTTACTTAGCGGCGTCAATGTACATCTGCAGCTATGCAACACGTTGTTGCCTACAAAGCCAAATTAATCATAGTAAAGTAATTGGCGAGCTTGTGGCCAAAAGGGAGCGCGCAGGAGGGCTTTTCCAGCTACTGTCTGAGCTGCGTGTAAATGAACTTCATATGCAGACACGTACAAGTATCTCACAGATAACAGCATTGGTGGGAAACGCATTTTGGCAGCATTTATAATACAAGTTGCTGCTGTTTCTCTGCTGTTGTTGTTGTTGCTACTGTTGCTACTATTGCTGGGCTGTTGCCATGGGGCTGGGCGCCGTGAACTGTGTCAGCAATGTTGTGGCATTTTATGCAAAATACTGCTTGGGACAAATTCCAAAGACACTGATTAAAACGCCAAACTATTTGCCATGTGTGATAATGGCTTTTGTTGTCCATTTACTTTCGAAAGGCACTCAAAAATAATTTGTGAGGGGCGAAAAAGGGCCAACGACAGCGTGACTTTGGCATAGTTTTAATGGCTTCACACTGTGGTTATTAACATTGTAACATTGTATGCAATAAGCTCAACAAAAGACAATCATTTGCGTGGGCTGCACCTTGGATATAACTTCTTGATAAACTCGGCAAGCTGGCGACATGTTGTCAGTTCTGATCTCTCTCTCTCTCTCTCTGTGTGTGTGTGTGGGCACAGTGAGATCTTAACGCGTGGTTGTCTAGTTTGCACTCTAACAACTTCCAGTTGATGCTGTCAGTTATAATTTTTTATTTACCTGAAATATTTGAGACAGAAGTGCGACAAGGCGTGTGTCGCAGACTGCAAATTCGTTTGCAATGCAAATGTATGCAACAAATAAATCAGCGAAATAAAATCAAATTATTAAGTACATTATACTGTAGAATTATTTACACTGAGTACATTAAAGCACCACTTAAACAGACTGCTAAATGAAATGAGGGCATTGTCTGTAATCGCTAAATGCAAACTGTGGAATGTTTTAAAGAACAAATAGCTAATTGTTGGCAAATAGAAAATCCCTTCTAGGGTGTGCCAGTGAAATGTGTCATACATAGATGGAAGCATTTCCGACCTCTAAGAGCACATCCGCTTCTCCATCTAACCGTTAGTAAATATAACCAAATCCGAACGCAACAATATACCAAATGATTTATAATTTGCCAAAAAAAAATGTTCACATTTATTTACTTCATGTTCTTCACACATCCATGCACGGCTTCCTTTTATGTCTTTCGACAACTAAAGCCATATCAGGTAGCAAAATCACATCATGAACATGCTGCATCACAAATGACACCCAAAATAAGCGACTCCACCCGCCTCAGTTTCCCACAACGCATTCAATTCATTCATAAAAATCCATAAAAATATAAACAGCAGCTGTGGCTAATTTGTTTAACGGCCCATTAAAAATCTTTGCCAAATTGGCTTCAAATATTGTGCAGCTAATTGAGGTGCCAACAACAATAATAACGACAATATGAACTAAGCCGTGTGAACCAAACAACAATTAGAATTTAGAAAACTAACTTAGAGCGGCCTTCCTCTTGCCACTCTAAGTAAAATATTTCTGCTTGTTTGAGAAATTGGGTCAGTTAATAAATATAAAATTGCAGCATCATTGTTAAAAAGTTAAAAAGTTCGTGAAATGCGATTTTAATCAAAGTTCATTAGGGGCGTGCACAATTTATGGCCAATATAATTAATGCGTAAAAATGCAAAGCAAAATGCCAACAAAAAATTATACAAAAAAAAATCGGAGAAACAAAATTAAAATTTCTTTCATTTGCCCTTAGTCCATTTGGCGGCATGTTACATTTGAAATGAGATTTAATAATTCGTGCTGTAATTGTGAAATGAGCAATGAGCAAGCATACACACATTAAATATCAACTTTTGGCCAGAGTTTACATAATTATTGGACTCGTAAGGCGTGTTAAACAAAAATGGCAACATATTTGGTTTTTATTTCTTTTGGAATTTATTGCTGTCACTCATTTGATATCGTGTCTCAGCTTTCTGGCTCTGTCTGCTATCTCCCTCAAGGTCACATAAATAATACTGCTACAACAAAATGTTACAGTTGTTAATTAATTCAGTTGCGCTAATTTTGTTGCCCCGCTTTTTGCCTTTAGTTTTTGCTTCAGCTTTGGCGCTTTGGTGCTTTTTACAGCTGCTCATTTGCATTTTGAATACTTGTCTTGGACTGGTCTTGGATCTGGAAACAACGTTACCAATTTACGCAATTGCAGTTTGTTTGAATTGTCGCCCTTCAAGGGAAAGGCCAGAGTCAACAATGCAAACGCTGACCTGCCCACGTGCGGTTGCCCACCAGCTCAGCACACACACCACGCAAACACACGCTCACTCACACAACAAACAGTCACACAACAAACACACAAGCCATCATCACGTACTCATCACCACTAAATCTTCGTCGATTTGGCGTCTGCTTTTGGTTAGACGATGCCAGTGACCTTTGCTATGCTTTTGCTTTTGTTGTTTTTCCTCTCTCTCTCTCTCTCCTTCTCTCTCTCTCTCTCTCGCTCTATCGCTGTGTACTATGTAAATTATACATCTATTGAGTGCCGAGATCAATATCGGGGAATCCGCTGATGCTGTCTCATCATAAACACACAACGAAAAGCGGCCCAAAAAATGTAATGCACGATTTTTGTCGAAATTTTTTTAATGTTTATAAAGATTGATTGAAGTTCCCCTCTTTTCCTCTCTCTTAGTTCCCGCATACAGTTAAGAAATAACGTTTTGCTTATTCACCGAATTCTTTTTATATTCAAATTTAACTAGCCATCTCTAATATGGGTCAAAAACTACAGGTTTGTTGTGATGAACTCAAAAAAAAAAAAATAAATAAATAACAAAAAAAATGTGTTAATCGTTTGTTTTTTTTTTCTTTCGATTTTGCATATCTGTTGTATGAGTAGTACGTGTGCCTAACCATAAATTATTCAATAGCTTTGTCTTAGCGTAAGTCACACGAAGATAGCGCAAAAAAAAAAAAAAAAAAAAAAAAACAGAAATACAAGTGGCATTTTCGCATAATATTGAATGAAGGTTTCCATTTTGTTAATAATTTACAATATTTAGTTGACGTTAATTTGTCGTTGGCCCATTAAGTTAATAAGATTTAGTACTGGGCTAAGAATTCTCTTATCCACATCAGTCCAACAACGAGTTTGTTGCTTAAGTCTTTTGTATGATTATTTATGACAAACATTTAAAAACTTGCAATTTCCAGACAACAACTTATTGTCAATCTGGTTTTCATTTAAGTAATAGTTAAATTGCTTAATTATGTGCACACGTAAGGAGAAACAAATTACACTCGTCATTTTTTAGTAGTTCAACTCGAGAATTGCATAACTCGTTGCACGTCTCACAATTTTCCAGCTAAAAATAAATCAACGTAAGTGCAACGTCTGATCTTAAATCTCGCAACTTGAATGGTTGTGAAAACAAACGACATTGATTTCTAATAGATAAACTGATAGATTTAGTGCTGAATCTTAAGTTGAAAATGAAATTGTGGGAACCATTTAACAAAGTCTTTGAATTAGCATTTCAATTATTTGAATCATAATACCTTTTCGAATACAAAAGTCCTAAGTTTCATCACAGTTGGCTTTGAAAACGCAACTTGGCTCTGTTGAAACTAAATTCGTCATTCGCTTTACAATATTTCAAGTTAACAGAACTCAAGTTCATATTTAAACAAAAAACAAAAAATTTTATAAATTATTATTATTATATTTTCTTAATTCTTTAGCTGGTAAGAGGCTGCTCCTCTGCATTTAGATTTGTTTAGTTAACAAATTTAAACAAACAAAAAACAAATACAGTCAAAATGTCTTTTGTTAATCCGGATGAAACTGTGCGGGAGCCTCCCAAGTCCTCGTTAAAGGGTCCCTCAACGGCACATTCCAATCCAGAAAGCATTGGCGATGCACCGCGGTCGCTGACCACATGTCGTAAGCCACGGCCGGATCTCAATTCGATGACGGTGCGACAGTATTTGGATCAAACAGTGGCGCCCATACTGCTGCATGGACTGCAAGCTGTGGCACGTGAGCGGCCCACAGATCCTGTCACCTATTTGGCCACTTATTTGTTAAAGAACAAGAATCGTTGCGATGAGGTTAATACAGAAGCTGTGTAACGTCTCATTGCATTGCAACACAGCCACGCCCCCCTCAGAAGCACAAATCGTTGAATAATGTTTAAATATTACTGACAAACACTGCTATTCGCTGACATTCATTATTGAATTGAACACATATTTTAGAGCTGACTGATCATAGATATACACACACACTTTTACACACTCGCACTTACCAGATGTATGCACTTGAACCACATGTCTTGTAGCTTTTCCTTTGATTGGACTACAGCAATTTAAATACTTTGTTGTGAATTAAATAATAATTTGCTGCTGTAATTTCACAGCTGTCGCACAAAACAAATTTGTACTCAATTTTGGGGAAAATTTCATTTAATTTTACAACTATTTTCGGCAACGTCTTTTCCCGGCGTTGCAGCTGCCAACGACATCACGCCCGAGCGCGTCGAAGTCGAACGAAATAAATTGGCCAAAAGATGCGCCGTTAATAGTCAATTTTGTATTTTTCTATTTTTTTTTTTTTTTTTTTTTTTTTTTGCAAATTTAATTAGTTCCGCCGACTGCTGCAACGTACAGATGCTTCACTTCCGATGCTTCAAGCTGATCGTCTAATGTTTTGCTTATTTAACTGTTTTGCTATTTGCTTTTGGCCCCGTCTCGCACGTCCGTCTACTCAGCTGGCTCGATTGCCACTAAAATCGCAGCGCTTTTAGTTGACGGTTTAAAAAACTTCAAATTCAAATCGCCAAACGGTTCGTGGCGCGATCGCATCGGCGGTTTCGTTACACACTTCGCTTCGGATCGGTTCGGTGCGGTTCGGTTTGGATCGTATTGACGGCAGCAAACATAGCCAGTTGCTACTGTGGGGAAGCTGTGGGGATGAGGGGCTACCCCCAGGGCATGGGGCATGAGGCATGACGCTGTAATGTCGTTTATTTCTATGTTTGTCTGTTGTCATGGCTGTTAGAATTAATCTACTTTATGAGCACTCTTCGGTCACATTTTTAGACCATAAGCCGATTTCAGTTTCGGACTCAGTGTCTGTGACCACCCGCAACAGTCACGCGCCAAATTGAATATGTCTAGCATTTTACATCATATAAGAAACGTATTGTATGTCTTTGGATTCCATTGAAATAATAATTGTTCATTATAATTCCGGTATAAAGTTCAAAGCAACACATTGCACTTTATGTTTATTTATTTATTTATCATTGATTGATGCTACAAACTCAAGTGCAGCTCTCGAGCAACAGCTCACATGAACTACATATGGGCGCAATTTTAGAAAGGGTTAAGTCAGCCAGAGTTGCCTTGATATTTGAGTCTTAAAGAGTTGCCAAGTTTGACAAGAGAGTGACTAACAAAACTTGCTGAGATTATTCTCAATAACAAAGCAACATTTAATAAACAATTATATATTCATTTCAACTTAAATGTTTCCTTAATTGTTTTACTATTGTTTAGTGCGCAAATGTGTTATAAATAATAAACATATTTCAACAAATGACAATATGTTGAACTATAATTTCACACATCAATAAACAGCTCACATTTGACTCAGTCGAAATGAATGCGAAATAAAAATACATAATAAAATAAAAATTAATCCATTAAGGAAAAGGCGCCCACAATTGATTATAAAATGCTATGGAAGATATATCTATCTATATATATTGAAATATATATATGCAAATATTTGTGTATTGCCTTATGGCTTAATTTAATTAAAATATCAAAATTGTTGTAATTTGTTTGTCTGCTAAAGATCCCGGCTCATATAACAACTTGAGCTCTTAAGCCCCAAAGAGTGGAGTTTGCAAATTGAGCGTAGTTGATATTGGCGCCAGTGTTAATTGTTGTTGCTATTGTTGTTGTTGTTGTTGTTATTAAAGTTGTTGCTGTTGCTGTTGCCTGTGAAGTGCGTGGGTGACTGACAGTCTTTTGTCGATGTCTAATGGAGCAACGCATTTCAAGGCTATGCGATCCGCTCAACTTGTCGCCGCTGGCTGGCGCTTGAGTCGCCACCATTGGTTGTGCCACTACACACACACACACACACAATTACATTCATGATATCTTGAATAACTGCGCCTATCTCTAACCTGCACCGTGGGCGTCACCGTGACGTCACAGCTATTGGCATTGCCATGATATCATTTTCCCTGGCTTAAATCACACGAAAATCTAAGCATTTCATAAATCTAAGGCAACAACTCGCTACAATAAATATGAAAAGAAACAAAGACTGGGAAAATTAGCATGCAGCTCACAGACGTGCGACCCACTGTGCGTATGAGCAACCAAAATAAAACGCAATGCGGAACAAATGCGAGTACTGTGATTATTTATGCGTTACAAGCGAAACAACAAAACACAAAATTTAAATATCTAAAATGACGCATACGACATGTTGTCCAAAAGTGTCACTCAATGTGACACGCCCCCTCCCCCACTTGCCGCCCACTGGTAACGACATTGCTGTGCGTTTGACAATTGAAATCAAATTGATCGAAACGCGATTAGCAAAATTAATACACTCCAACAACAACAACAACAACAGCAACATCAACTTACCAACTATGAAGTATTATAAATGTTAAATCTATTTGCGCATTGTATAATCCATTTGCGTGCACTTATAGCACACACTGGTCAAAACGCTTTCGGCCAAGTTGATCACGGTTACACGGTGCGAAGAGTTTTCGATTTGATTGACTTAATGTTGGAATGGATGAGAAAGGAGCTGATGACGACAGGGAGTGCACGCTGTCGCTTTGATTTTGGCATATCGATTCAGCAAATTGTTCCATGGCAATTCGTTGTCAATTTTTATAGCTCTTCATACACTTTCAGCTAAGTGTATTATAGACTTTGTAACGGTCTTGGACTGATAACATGAGAAACACTCGAAACGCATTAGTATTGACACAAATCAATCTGATTATGTTCATTATTTTTCGTTATTTTATAGGTTCAAGTTATAATTCAAAGCTTATAACGAAATAGAGAGAATTTTGCATAAATATGCAGTCTAACTTTCCTATAAAGAATGCGTCTCCACTAAACTGAATTTATGTTTTTGTTTATATTCAATAACAACTCTCTAAGGTTCTACGAATTAGTTTGCATATTATCACTTATCAAAATTTAGAGTATTTAATCTTCATTGTCATATGGTTTATTAAACCTTTTCTATTTGGTTATTTCCAATATATATGTATTTTATATTATTTTTTTACTATTATTCCTGCAAAGTCACGAACTCTTGACGCGCTTCGACTTTGACAGTTTTATTTATATTGTTGTTGTTGTTGCTTTTTATGTAAGCTATTTTGGATTGCATGAGATAATCGTAACGTTATATATCAAAAGCAAAGTTGCAGGTGCCAATTTGACAAAAGACTAACCCAATTCCAGCCCATATAAATTACACTTTATGATCTCATGCAGCTAATCCAGGCGGTTGGGTTGTGAAAGTTTTGGCCCAAAAAATAAAAAGCTTATAGCTTAAGCACCCACACAGGCAAAAAATAAAAATAAAATCAAATAATAACCTAAACAGAACAACAACAATCGCCAACGCTCCACATATGGATGTAGAGTCAGGCAAATGGACTAGCAGACAAACAGTTACTAGAAATTGGCAAAAAACAGCATGACCTACGCTAATAGCAAAAAAAAAAAAAAAAAAAAGAAGAGAAGAGACGAATATATAGAGAAATAACTTTGGACTAGCATAGAAAATTCAGACTAATTTTAGCAGTTGCGACATCAACGAAACATCGCGGCAACAACAAAAGTTCGCTGAACTGCACAAAGGCATCGGAAGATATAATATGTAATAACAAAAAAACAATAACCAACAACAAGGTGGACAAGACAAAGGCAGTCTTCATTAGTTCTCGCGCTCTGGCATCATCAGCAAACCTGGCCAAAAAGAAAGCAGTTGAAGGTTCTTTTTTCGGCCACAAAAAATGCACACAAATCAACGTTCGAATTGTGGTTGAATCAAATGGCAGCAAAAGAAATAGAAAAATAAAGAAGAAGAGGAAAGGGAAGATGAAGCAGAAGAAGCGTAGCGAAATTCCAAGTAACAAAATTCTATCTATCGAAAATAAATGGACTTTTCATAGACAGTGACAACAATTAATTATATTTTAATATGCCTGCAATATGCTGTGTGGCAGATAGACACCGCCTCTGCCACTGCTTCTGCCTCTGCCGCCGACTACGACCTCGACTTGGACACGGAGTCAACACCGCTAAGCATGGCCGACAGCTTATTAGTTTATAGTGTCAACAACGCGCTTTAAAGACCGTCAACAGATGAACAACGGCAAAGAAAGGTCGCCGCCGCCGCTGCTGAAAGTCATCGAACTTTCTCTATATTCCCTTTGTTGCGACTAATTTCTATATTATGTTACAGGTGTTTTCAGCTGCCGCTTGCTGTGGCATTTGTTAGCCACATTAATTAATTATGCCTTTTGGCGAGGCGCCTGAGCAAATGGTGCAGTTACCAATCGTTGCGGCATCTTAAGCTAATCAGTTTTTTTCTTTCTCTTTAAAGACATCAGACATCAAGCGTACGTCACGTTGACTCGGCATAGATCAGAGGGAAGGGAAGTCAGAACAATGGACAATAAATACAATTATGTACTTAGACAACATTTTAAATACTACATAGTACTCGTCGTACACATGTAATTTGACAAATGTCTTTATTTAAATTTGAATTAATTACATATGGGAAGAAATTTTGAACAATCGCGTGTTTCTTTTTCGTTATTTCTTTATTATTATTATGTTTTTAGTCTTTAACTAGAAATTCCCAAAAGCGCGACAGTCTGATGCGAATAGAATGATTACGAATGGTTTATAGTAGTAGCCAATTTCAAAAGCTATGCTGTAATTAATAACAGCTTACGACTTCAGCCACAAATTAGCCACATGACATAGCGCTCCAAGAACTCTTTTCTTTTATTATTTTATTGTATGTCGTTTCTTGTTGTTCTTGGCCCGAAGTTGCTGATAGTCTCGACTGTGTAGGAGTTTTGAACTCGAAATCGCGTCTAAAGGCGTGGGCAGCCTACAATCTGAACTGACCGCAATATAAACGAGATCCTGTTACAGTTAATCTCAATCGATGCCTAGCAGAAAGTTGAATACGCTTACAATTCTAATTGGATGATTGCTCAACTATCTGGGCATCTTAGCAAACCCCACAGCATAGTCGTTAAACTCTTTGTAAGAGCATCTCATGCATTTGCGATATTGTACATTGCTTCCGTTCGATTGAAGGCGTGAGCACATTGACTTCATTAAGCCAGTGTGGGCGTCAAGTACTCGCTTATGCCATTGTTTATGTCGTATATTTCCAGAACTAGTTTCTTATTGAACATTAAGAATAGAAATACATAACAGCGACCTTGACGAGGCCAGCTGCGTTTACTTAAGATCTATATTACAGCTAGGCTAATTCAAGGGATTCGATGTTTTGGCGCTCTCCTGCCGTATGGCATTGATGAGCTCATAGTTCACCAGAAACGTAAAGCGCAGTCCAGATATCTCTACGGTGCAGTTATGCGCCAGCCGCGTCTTGTTGCCACTCAGCAATGGTGTGCCATCGATGAAGATGGCCCGTTTGCCCTCGTTGGCAATGAAGAAGTCACCATTGCTACGCATCTTGATGGTGCCTTGACGACGGGAAATCTTTGCTGCGGGACCCTCCAGAGACAGATCAACATCTACGCCGCATTCTTTAGCCTCGCGGCCAAATGTTATCTCCTTGGAGCGCATCAAATAACGCACCAGGCGTCCACATAGACACGCTAGCGTTTGATTATCAAACTCGCTGGCAGCCGTAGGTCCCAGCACAGAATCAACCAACACGCCCCAGCGTGATAGTTCATTCTCCAGTAGGCGAATATCGCGTTTGTTGCGACGATCGGCCAGAGTTAGTTCAATTTCCAATGCTTCATCACGCGGCTCATGTAAGTCCTGATCGAATATCTGATCCTCGGCATCCGAGAAGCTCAGCGGCTGATCCGAACCGTTCAGAGGCTTCACAGTTTGATCCGGCAACAGGCAATACTGCTTAAGGAGCAACCAATGATTATGCAGCGATTTGGCTGTACGTGCACAATAGAAGGTGGCTGCATTCTTGTCCAACAGCTCCTGGAACTGCTCCAGCTTTGGGGTGTCAATCTGTGAAGAGATTAAACATATTAATTAAAGTATAAAGAGGTCTGTTAAATGCTTACGCTCTTGATGGTGCCCAGCAGATCTTCCTCCTGCACGCTGTACAATGCTTTGCGCTGTACAGACTCCACCAACTCGGGATGCAGATTGCGCATGGCGGAGACGGCAATACGCGACACGGCGGGCTCATACAACAAGGCATACCAACGCTGTTGAAGCTCCTGCAGCGTGAACTTACAGGAGAACTTAACACCACGATGGATCATACGCAAGTCGTTTGTCTGCTGTATGCCAATAACGAGAGCGAGGTCATCAATTGGCTTCCAACGGCCCAAATCTTTTGTGGCCATCTGTGCCAGTGGGCGACCATTGCGTCGCGGCTTTTTGTTGCTTGCCGGACGCGACGGACGTGGACGACGTTCAGCAGCTGGTGTACGTTCCATAATTGGTTTTGGTTTCGGCTGCGTTTGCTGCACAGGCGTGCTAATTGTGGGCAACGGCAAACTTGGAGTGGCTGGCGTTACTGGTGTCGCAGGTGTTGAAGCTGCAACTATGTTTGGTGTACCAGGCTGCGTTTCAATCACACTTCCTGGCGTTTGCGGAGTTTCTGGCGACGCAACAGCAATTACCGTTGTAGCAGGCGGTTGCAACAACGTTGGCGTTGTCACAATTCCAGGATAATTTTGCGAAGTCGTGCGCGGTCGATTTGATCGGTTTGCATCTGCACCACCACGGCTTGTTGGAATTGTCAGATTATATTCGACAATTTCGTCGTCGAAGCGTTTGCGTTTAATTGTACGCGAGGAGCTGTCAAGCGATTAGCGTCAGCAACTGTTTACAGTTATCTTCAATTGTCAAACTCACCTTCTTCGCTTTGCAGCGTCGTTTTGTAGCAATTCAATCGGCAAATTGTGAATCGGAGTTTTACTCAAATGGGTCGTTGTTGTTGCTGCTGGTACTGTTGCTGTTGTTGTTGTTGCTGCTATTGTTGCCACTGCTATTGGTGTTACAGGGGCTGCGCAAGTGTTGACAGATGTCGATGACACACTGTCAGTGGCAGGCACGCCAACTGCCTGCGACACAGCAATAGGTGCCAAAGTAGTCTTCACAATTGCAGGAGTCAGACTATTAGTGACTGTAACAGGTAATTGCGTACCTTCCATGGTTATTTGTGCAATATTTTTTGTTTTTCTTTTACAACGCACAACTGCTGGTAACGCTGTGACTAATCGATAGCTAAAAAGTATTCGATAATTAACATCGTAGAACTACATTCGCTAGGTGGCAACTCTATGTTAAATTAACAGAATTACTCCACACTTAATGAAAAGGTGCTATTCGATTGATACTGAGTTAAACAGACTTCTCTTTACGGTTGCTGCTTCAGGAAAATTTCCACAACCAACTATTAGAAATAGTAGTAGAAGTAGTAGTAGAAATAGTAGTAGAAATAGTAGTAGAAATAGTAGTAGAAATAGTAGTAGAAATCGTAGTAGAAATAGTAGCAGAAATAGTAGCAGAAATAGTAGTAGAAATAGTAGTAGAAATAGTAGTAGAAATAGTAGTAGAAATAGTAGTAGAAATAGTAGTAGAAATAGTAGTAGAAATAGTAGTAGAAATAGTAGTAGAAATAGTAGTAGAAATAGTAGTAGAAATTGTAGTAGAAATAGTAATAGAAATAGTAGTAGAAATAGTAGTAGAAATTGTAGTAGAAATCGTAGTAGAAATAGTAGCAGAAATAGTAGTAGAAATATTAGTAGAAATAGTAGTAGAAATATAAGTAAAAATAGTAGCAGAAATAGTAGTAGAAATAGTAGTAGAAATCGTAGTAGAAATAGTAGCAGAAATAGTAGCAGAAATAGTAGCAGAAATAGTAGCAGAAATAGTAGCAGAAATAGTAGTAGAAATAGTAGTAGAAATAGTAGTAGAAATAGTAGTAGAAATAGTAGTAGAAATAGTAGTAGAAGAGGTATTAGAAATTGTAGTAGAAATAGTCGTAGATATAGTTTTAGAAATTGTAGTAGAAATAGTAGTAGAAAATGTAGTTGAAATAGTCGTAGATATAGTTTTAGAAATTTTAGTAGAAAAAGTAGTAGAAAATTTAGTAGGAATAGTACTAGTAGAAGTAGTAGTAGAAGTATTAATAGTAGTAGTAGTAATAACGCCTTTTTGATAAAAATAGTTCTAACTAAAGTACCAATGAAGACATAAGGTGCCCGTTTTGGTACTAAAGTATCAAGTGTGGCAACCGGGCTACTGTTAACTTTGTGTTGATATATGTTATGTGTTAAGTATTATAATATACTTAACAATTAAAAGTTGATTCCGCGGGCTTCTCATGTTAATGGTTGCAATATTATCGATAACTATAAGACAATTTAGTATACCTATCGTAGACAACATTTCGTTAACGCAACCCTGGCATGGCTGACAAAGTAGTGATGTGAAACTTGATAATAAGGTAATAATGTGATGTCTGTTCTTAAGAATGCGCGTCATAAATAAGTGCATAAAGGCGCTTCAGTATTGCTAACAACTCGCAAAAGCTTTGCCAAACGCCACAAAACTATGAGGTA
Source organism: Drosophila funebris (assembly GCA_018901825.1). NCBI lineage: Eukaryota > Metazoa > Arthropoda > Insecta > Diptera > Drosophilidae > Drosophila > Drosophila funebris. The sequence goes on from JAEIFK010000688.1 coordinate 7,508,918, forward strand.
AGTGTGCAATGTAGTTAGCTATCTGAATGTGATGACTAATCGATTGCGCTTTTAGTTGTCACTACGCGGAATCGGAATCTTCGCAGTCCGAGAGCAAAATGGACATCTCCGAGACGCCAACGGACTCCACAGGCGTTTCACCGCTGGCCGACGAGCGAGCCAGTGCCACGATGCCAAACAAAGTGAACTCCACCTCGCAGCACCAAATCGAGGATGAGAGGGAGAATAACGAAAACATTAATTCGGCTACGCTGGATAATCGAATAATACGGCCGGAATTGCTGCTGCCGGTGGAAGCAATGCCACAACGTCAAATAAGTGAACGCACGCTGACGCTGGCCAACAGCCATCCGTTAATGTCGCCCACAAACACAGACTCCGATTCGGAGCCATTTCAGGGCAAGTGCAACAATTTCCCAGACGTTGTACCGCGCACGGAGCAGACCACAACTGAAGCTGTGCGCAATACGCTGAACCAACAAAACAATATGCGGGTAAAGCCACAGGACGCCAAGGTTAGTCTGCTGCGTGCCAATAGCCCAGACTTGATCAGCAGCGAGTCGGATGCGGATGTCTCACAATACTTGGCAGCTGTGGAATCGAATTTTCAATCTGTTTCGTTGCTGCCCAATGCGAATAACAAAGCGGCGCGCAAAACAAAACGATCAACTGGTGCTGGTGGAGAGGACATCTCTAGCTTGGATTCAATATCGAATCACAGTTTTGACGATGACGAAGACATCGAGCACAATTTAGCCTCGTTGAGTCCATCTAGTTCGTTGATTGATGGCCTAGATGGCGAGGACGATGATGACGATGAATGTGAAGGTCCTGAGCTGCTGCCTGACAACGACGACGATTTGGATGATTTTGGCATGGCCACAACGCCCACGCCGCATGCAGCAACAAATGCCACCTCAGAGCTACCACAGTATACGGCCGACGAGGAGCGTCGCGACTCACGCAATTGGCAAAAGATTACGCTGCCCGATGGAAAAACGCGTGAGATCGATATGCGCGTAATTGAACCCTATAAGCGCGTGTTGTCCCATGGCGGTTATTTAAAGGCGGGAGGCCAGAATGCCATTGTCATATTCTGTGCATGCCATTTGCCAGACAGATCGCGTGCCGACTACAGCTATGTCATGGATAATCTGTTTCTGTATGTGGTGAAGACGTTAGAACAGCTGGTCACTGATGACTACGTGCTCATTTATTTGCATGGCGGCTCCAACAGGCGTAATGTACCACCCTTTCCATGGCTCAAGCGGTGAGGAGCTGCATAACCAACTAATTATAATAGAAATCCTTGCTAATTGTTCACTTTCTTAGTTGCTATCAACTGTTGGATCGCCGCTTGCGCAAGAGTCTGAAGCATATGTATTTGGTACATCCAACATTCTGGATCAAGTCCTTGGTATGGATGGCGCGCCCATTTGTCAGGTGAGTACTAAATTTAATCTATAATTGAGATGCAATATTCATATACTAATTTATCTATTGACAGCACAAAATTCTGGCGCAAGCTTGTTTACGTAAAATCTCTGGATGAACTGGGACTGCATGTGGTTGTGGAGAAGGCGGCCATACCAGAGAAGGTTAAGCAATACGATGCCAAGCGACATTGAGCTCAGACATTGGCAAATCCATTATCTCAGCTGCTCAGGCTTGTTTCATTTTCAACGCAACATTCATACACGGTCGCATTTGTGTTTCTGCATTTCTCGTTTAGGTGTACTTTAAATATTGATCCATTGATAATGCTCTCAGTTTTATATTTATTTAAACTCTCGCTATGCTTTAATTTAAGATCTCAATCTTTGTGATAATTTATTTTTGCCTTTTCGCCTACTCAAAGAACTCATCTATCATTTTTATTCGCTATGTGTTATGGAATGTTGGAGACGGCGTTCAGCAAACATCGAACAAGTAGCTTTTTACGGACACCAGTAAAACTCAAATATACACACACACACACACACCTACTATATAGTAGTAGTACACATACACATTTAGTTGTAGCAGGAACACTAACGCATAGTTGTAAGCAATCACGATCATGTAGCTTCCGCTTCAGTTCCATATACATATACATATACATATACATAAATATTATCACATAATCGTATAATCTCTACAATAATTTTCTATCCTGGTTTTATAATGTTATAAACAAAGAACGTAAAGCAACAAGAAACCACCAGACTTCCGTATGTACGTGTTACCTTCTTTGTTTAAAACAACAGAAACCTAAAGCAACTTAACTGAATTTAAAATTAAGCCAGATAATTGAAAATATTTAGCTGAATTTTTTTGTGTGTGACGCTTTTGCATCGATTGCATCGTTAGCAATCAAAAGACACCACAATCACACCGACCACGAAGAAGAAGAGGATCCCATGCCAGTTCCCCTTGCCCCCCATTATCCACAACAAGTAGCTGTTTAGTCTGTAAGTGAACTATAGTGACCATTATATTAACAACAACAACAATTTGATATTTAAATCTACAATCTCACACATACCCTAACATGAACATATGAAATGTAGTTTTATAATTAAGCATGTAACCGATTGATATTAAGGAGCGATCTTTTGTTGGTTTCCTTATTGCTTCAATGATAATAAAAAAAAAACAAATGCAAACAAATCAATTACGAATAGCTGCTCTGATCGCAATCCCACAGATTCTGATCCTCATGGAACTGTATTAATACCAATTCATACGTTACTATAGTTCCAGCTACCTGTAAGAATGCTTTAAGTATCTCCATACATCCATACATATAGACGTCCAATCGATACTCACACTAAGCACCAATTTCCGGGTCAGATGAAAGAACTTCATGCCACTGAGCGCCACCAGATCGCTTGTGATTTCTGCCGCAAAACGCTTCGTTTCCGCACACCACGAATCCTTGGGAACACAGCGCAAATAACGCAATGAATAACGCGATTCATCATGGACACTGGCCGCATACAAGGATACGGCAAGAGTGCGTCCAATGAGAAAAATAAGCGAGAAGTAAAAGTAAATCGCATGTGCAAACGAAGGCATTTGACTGCAATTGAAAACTGATTAATATTAATATTATAATTAATCATATTTACCCACTTAAGACTGCGCAGCAGCTGGACACAAATGAAGTACAGATTGTTGGAAAAGGAAACCATAGTTATAAGGGAAATTGCACTATCCATCTTGCCACACAAGGTGCAGATATTACGATACTGAATGCGCCTTTCCGACCAGTATGAAGGAGGCATATGCTGGAAGAAAGATTAGATAATCATTACAACGAATCTCCAACCACTCACCAATCCCTTGAACTTGAGTAGATTATCGTTAAGCTGACGAAACTTTGAGGCCAAGCCAATGCTGACAACCATCACAAAGACATCCATATAGTTCCATATGAAAGTTGAGTAAATGTTTTGTACTTTGGCCCACACAGCCAATAGAGGAGAGTAGTCCATGACATAGAAAATCTCATCATTGGTAATCAGAAAGAAATTCTTGATGGGATCATCAGTTACATTGCAAAATGCCGAATAATTTATGGCCGAAATCATGCTCAGCAAGTGTTCCGCTAAAATGTGAAGTTATTAGTTGAATTGAAAGACAACTGTCGTCCTTTAGGGTTTACCTAAGGATAACATCATGCCCACAAACATGACCATATGGATTGTGTGGGCCATGCGCCATTTCTCCTTCTGTGTCCGATATTGAGGTAAATCCTGTTCAATCTCATACCAATGCATCATCAATTCGGGCCACTTGCGTGCCAAATTGAGGGATGTAAGGCAGACTAGAAGGATGCAGCTTCTGAAGATAATCGGCTTGATGTTGTTGAAGCTGATGACGCTATCCAACACCTTGTAAACGGTTAGCGAAAGATCAATCAGTGAGGAGGCAATGAACAGCAGGCAGCAGCAGGTGCGCATATGGCGCCAGGAGAAGTTCAGACTGCTGGGATGCTTGGCGGTAACGCCCCTAACCGGCATCATGGCAAAGCATTGGGCAGTCAATAGCACCTTGCCCACAGCCTCATGGAACGTTCCATTGTAGATAAACTGCTCACGTTTCTTGCCAGGCAATTCTATATATAAGTATAAGAGAGGGAAGATTAATTATATTTATACTCTCCAATAAAGTCAAGTACTTGTGCCCATATTTTCGTAACATCCAGTTTGCTTACGGCTTACGTAATCCTCCGAAGTTTCTAGAAAAGCACGCTTGCGAGAACTAAATAATAGTGAGGGTTGTTCTCAAATACATTCCCAATCAAATACGATATTCTACCTCTCATGCAGCAAATCCAACTTTCGTAATAATGGAGACTTCCTCAACTTCTTCCAGCGCTGAAATTTATGCCCCAACTTGGGCAGAAGCCGCATTTTGCTTGCACAGACAAATGCCAACTGCGAGGGCGAAAAAACCTGAATACCAATTGTCAATTTCCCTCTGCATGTCCTGCCCATTAAAAGACACCTGTTGTATTTTGCACTTATCTATAATTAAAGCGACAACGTGACATTTACAAATAACACAAATAATAGTACAAATTATAGGTCATTGAGGAAACAGCGATAAATATGTTGTTCGTGTTGCTGCTTCGTGTTGCAAGCTCAGTGCTCATAGCAATCATTCACTTTGTCTGCTTTATTAAACTGCAACAAAATCAGTTCGTAGGTTACAATTGTGCCAGCCACCTGGGGAATGTAAGAAATAATAATATTTATTATTATTTACATATGCATATATATGTACTAAATCAGCTTATACCGATATGACAACACCTCTTGTCAGACGAAAGAATTTCATGCCCGTTAGAGCCACGTTATCCATGTGCACCTCCTCGGAAAAGCGCTTGAGCTGCAAGGCAAAAGAAGGAGTTCATTGTAGAGAAGCTCATTTCAAGAGATAGGAATAGATTAAATAGATCAACTTATGCTTGATAGAACACTACAAAGAAGTTCAAACTTATCTTCTTAACAATATCCCTCCTCAATATACAAACTTACCTCAGGGGTCCAATACTGTCTGGGCACGAGTTGAAAGATGAGCAAAGGTCGCTTGGATTCATCATTAATGCTGGCACTATACAGTGAGAGTACCAAAGTGCGTATAAGCAAATAGCCCAAGGAGAACCAAAAGTACGCGGTATGCGAAGCAGAAGGTTTCTTTCTGCAAGAAAATATATAAATTGCATAATAGTAAATAATATAAAAGATAAAAAACTTACTGTAAGCTCTTAAGTATCTTGCCGCAGATGAAATACAGATTGTTGCTGAAGCAGAGCAGCGTTATAACCGAGATGGCATCATCGACTACATTGCACAGCTTGCAGAGATTGCGAAAATTGATGCGACACTGTATCCAGTAATCAACGCTGGTCGGCTGCAAATAAGGACCAGTTGAGCATATCAGAAATACTTGAGAGGATTACACGCTTACCAGTCTGGCCTCTGTAAGCATATAGTCATTGAGTTGGCGGAAGCGTGCCGCGAGTGAAACACTGACGGCCATAACGAAGATGTCATTGAAGCTCCAGGCAAATGTGGCCAACACATTGATCACCTTGCCAAGTATGCCCAACGTCGTGTTATATTCCACAAAATGATAGAACATGCTGAACACTATCAACAAATAGCTATCGATGGGTCGATTTGGCATCACGGGACAGGCATTCACATAGTAGATGGCGGACAACATGCTCAGCAGATGCTCCACTGCAAATGAAGAATAGCGTTAACTGAGGAGTATACAAGAGTCCTGTACAACTAACTCACCGAGTGAACAACCTATGGCTATCATTATAATCATTCTGATGTGATGAGCCACCGCTCCGCGCTCCTTTTCTGTGCGCAATACCGGCAACTGAGACTCCACCATTTGCCACTCCAGGACAACAGCTGGCCACTTGGTCGCCAGGCTCATGAATGCCACAGAAATCGCAAAAATCGAGCCATAGAAGATGAGCGTCTCAACCGAGTCAAAGTCAAAGTTCACACGCATCACAAAGGCAGCCATATAACCAGATGATATCAAAAACAAAATGCTAACAATCAAGGCATAACAGGAACGAAAACTCAGCCAGCTGAAACTCAGATCTTCAGCAAATTTGGAGGTAATGCCACGCACGGGCATTAGGGCAAATATCTGAGCTATGATCAAGACTGCGAATAGAAAGGGAAGAATGTTTAGTATTGTTCCTGAGAAGATTGTAAGCTTACCTGGTCTAATGGCCTCCTGAAAGGATCCGTTGTGCACATAGTGCTCTCTATTAGAGCGTTCCAGTAAGGCATTAACTAAGAAAGGTATTAACAGTGATTTATTTAATGTATTATATTAACTACAATTGGAATTTAATTGATTATTTTGTATTTTAATCTTTATCTTTGTTAAAATATTATTCAATATTTTAATGTTTTAAAATAAATAAATATAAATTATTAAAATAATAATAACACACGATTTTTATTTGATTCAGGTATTGACTGTCTGCTTACGTTTTGGCCAGCGTACCCGCCTCTTTTGCTTGCGACTCGTCCTCCTTTTCAGAATGTTCACAGTCAAACTATAAATAGTGCTTGAGTTAATTTAATTTTTAATATTTGTTGCACTTACTCGCTGTCAAAGCGTGCCGCACGCCAGAAATTGATAAGTGCCACACTCTTGCGACGCTTTGTCGCATCACCTATAGTTCTGGCCATGTTCTAAGCCAAACTGTTGCCATTTTATTTACTTGCCACATAGTCGAATGCCATACAAATAGACGTGTGGGAGTTTCTCTGTGACATGTCAGTTGAATATCTATTTTCCCTGTTATCTGTTTACAATCTTTGTGCAAATTGTGGTTCATAAAATATGTATGCAAAAAGTTCTATGCACACGGAACTATGAATAGAAAAATACTACTTGAGCTGGAGCCACGACTACAGATGCTCTTCTGCACCTCCGAGTTGCCCATTTGATTGATTAGCACCAGCTCATAGGCCATCAAGGTGGCAGCCATCTGTAAGATATATCAATTTGAATGGGAATCTTTGTAAATGAACTGTGGACTCACCGCAAACATGAGGCTGCGTGTTAAATAGAAAAAACCCTTGCCACTGAGCGCAAAGTTATTGCTTAGAATAATCTCATTGATACGTTTCAGTTCCTGGCACCAAAATTCCGTGGGTATTTCAAAGAGTGTATAGGAGATTTCCTTAGCTTCTTGAGGAATGGTTGAGGCGGCAAACACCATGTTGCAAATGCGTATGATGACATAGAACAGGGAGAACCAGAAGTATAACTCATCCATAAAGTTACCCCTGGCCCTAAAGAGAGAATGAGACTCATCCAATCAGTTAACGTGATCCTCCTTGGCAGAACTTTAGGGCTTACTTAAAGCTGTGATAGATCTGCACACACACAAAGTACATGTTGTGGGCACAAGACAAGATAACCAATCCAGACAGTTCCTTGTCGTATAACTTGACGATATCACTGAGATCCAACAGATCGTATCTCAACTGCTCCCAAAACTCATTGGACTTCTGCTGACCAGCATGCTGCCTTATGCGCCAGTGCATCTGTTGGAAACGCAATTGTAAACTGCGGCAGATAAGTATCAAAAATATATCCACAAAGTTCCACACGAAAGTCATGGCCAATGTGGTCCATTCGATGAAGAGCGCCTGCACCACATTGAAATGAAACACCGAGAAGAGCTCCTGACGCTCACGCTGGAAATAGTTTAACCAGAAGTCCACATCCAATTTGCATTGCCGTATCTGCTGATAGTTGCCATAGATGGCACTGCCCACATACGTGGAATGCTCACAGAGGGCAGCCACTAAAAGAACTACGCCCCAGAGCCGCACACGACGTCCAAATTGTCGGCCAAAACTGCAATCATAGTCAGGATGCAGGAAAACCAATTCACAATGGGCTGTCTGCCGAATGAGATGGGGCCAACGCAAGGAGAGAGACAGAAAGACGCTAAAGCCGACAATGCAAATGACGCTAAAGCTGAGGGAACCTGCAAAGCAGAGACAAATCTTAAAGTTGCAGCTTGGTAATTCGAAAGGGTAATTATACGAGTCACTACTGCAGTACAAGCTTCTCTTACCTATGGTGTAGATCTTAAGGCCCTGTTCCAGGACAATTTTAGAGCTAAGCACGCAGTCCAAGATGGCAAAGCCCAAAATGATGCAGCTGAAAATGAACGAGGGAGTGAGCCAACGAAAGCGCACTTTCTCCGCAGGTGAGCTTGGCCAAATGCCGGCAACGGGCATTACGCCAAAAAACTGTGCTAAAACCAAAACTGAAATGGCAAATTCAAGGTAGGTAATTATAGACAATTTGCAGTAATTGTTAAGCATTTAATTAAACACTTACAGGGCCCAATTGCATGTTGAAGCGTATTCTTATTGCTCAGCGTATTCCGCTGCATTGCCTGCTGTTGCCTTGTTTACTGGCCAAAATGGCAAAGCGAAATGTGCAAGCGAATGCACAATTGCAATTCTTTTGAGCCACCACGATTGCAATCAGCGGAACATGTAGACAGGGGCGAATGACGCCACATTTATTAATGTAATTTGCAGTTAAGATCTGAATAGAACGAAATTGTAAGCAATGTGCCATGACAATTGAAAATGCTTAAGAGTGCTAAGTGTGATTAACAATAGACAGTCCTTTGCCTGATGGAGGCCTGGTTAATGACATCGGATATCATCAGCTCATATGTGATTATTGTGGTGCCCATCTTGAAGAGAGAGAGAGAGTAATTCAGAGTAGTTCAAGTAATACCCAAGACAACAACTTACAGCCAACACAAGTTGACGTGTGAGATAGAAGAAGCCATTGCCAGAAAGTGCAGTCATATCATTGCCCAGCTGCTCGCTAAAGCGTTGCACCTGTGGACAGGTAAAAGCTATGATTACAGATCGCGTAATGCTGCAGAAGAACTTGCCTCTGTGGTCCATGCCTTGGAGGGCACATCTCGCAGCGAGGTAATTATTTTGAGCTCATAATCATTAATGGAAGCTGTGACGAAGATGGTCAATGTGGTGCGGGCCACGGCAAAGATAAGAGAGTACCAAAAGGCCACCATCACAATGGCATCCACACCAATGTTTCTGTTGACAAACATACGATATATAAATGATCAATCAAATAATTATAAAACTCAACCCACTTGAAGCTGTTGAATAGCTGAAAGCATATGAAGGACATGTTATTGCCAAAGGCAAGAAGTACAAGTGGTGCAATGGCTCCATCCAGCATACGCACGAGTCGCTTCAATGCCAAATACTGTTGACGCACCTCTGTCCAGAAGATGGCAGGCATCACCTTCTTATGCACCGCGGCAATGCGACGATGCAGCTGATGGAAACGCGCTGCCAGGCCAATGCCAATGCACATGATAAAGCAATCGGTGAAGGAGCGAGGATATGCAATGGTCTCATTGATGAACTGCAACAGAAATAGGAAATAATAACATAAAAACTTTAATAGACAACTGCCAGCGGGAACTCCACCTCAAGGAAAGGCATCATCCAGATGTTGTACGGCAAGAGATGATACAGATGAGGTCTTTCCCATTTGTAAATGCTTTCCAGATAGCTGACACGGATGTGACATTGAGTGCGCTCCAAATTGCTCAAATGAAATGAATTGGCCAACAACAAACAATGCTCCACTGCAAGAAAAACACAATTAAGATTTACATTTATATATGTAAGAAGACTTACCCAGTGCAGATGACATGATCAAGCCGACCACAATATTAATCCGAGGCTTCATTTTATATTCGTCATAGAAGCGATAAGGTACATTAAGAAAGAGCTGTTCCACATGATACCAATGCTTCATTATGCTCCTCCAGTTCAAAGCCAATCGCCAGAAGAACACATGCTCCAGCAGGCAAACCACATAAAGTGCCAGCGAACTGGAGGTGTGAAAATTAATGCCCACAACAAATATATAATTTATAACGGCACCAAATTCGCAAAAGTTAACAAACAAAATGATAGCAGAATACAAAGCGCGTAGACTAAGCCAACGAAATTTGATTTTCCTAATATCTGTAGATCTGATATTGCTGACAGGCAGCAGTCCATAGATTTGTGAGATGAAAAGCACTGGAAGAAAGGAGGAAAGAAAGTTAGTTATTAAACACAGAACTTAATAGATATTCCAATGTATTTTCAATTAAATCATTTTAAAAAGTGTTGCCCTAAAAAGTATGCTATGTATTTTATAAACGTATTGATTTTATTGTTTAATCAAAAACAAAGACCTCATTTGCTCTTTACTTACCTTGCGAGGCAGCGCGATAGAACGTTTCACCCTGCGGCATGGTTAAGGTCCAACTGTCAACATTTAGGTGGCACATGTCCGTGCAGGCAATTTGATGAGGGGGCGTGTTTGTTTTTGACAATTTAGCAGCTAGTATTTACAACAATTTAAAGCTAATTGCGGCACCTGTCGGCCGGCCATGACGAATGGCCATTGACAATGAATTGTTGGCAATTTATCAGGCGCACAAAGGCAATAATCCTTTGCGGCGATTGGGTTCATCGAATTGCAGCAACACCAGCTCATAAGTGACTATTGTGCCGGCCATCTAAAGGGGAATTTAATGTAGTTTTAAGCACAATCGTAAAAATGTAGACAAGTTATACGCACACCAAAGAGCAGACGGCGGGTGAGAAAGTAGAATTTCTTGCCGGACAAGGCGACTGTTTGTGTGGACATTTGGAATATCAGACGCTCCACTTCGATGCACCAGTTCCTGTTGGAGACACGACGTAACACGCTCAGCGCACTCTTCGATTCGTCGTTAATCGTTGCAGCCGTAAGGAAAACACAGGCAGTGCGTCCAACCAAATACAATGTGGAGTACCAGAAGTACACATAACTGATAGGCCAGCGCAGTGTACTAGAAGAGGAGTTAAATTTGCTTCTCTTAACTGTCTATCAATAACTTATTGTTGACTCACTTGAATATGTTGAGCAACTGGCAGCATACAAAGTACAAATTATTCACACAGGACAATAAAATGATGCTGGATAATGCATTGTCCACACGCTCCAACAACTCACACATGCGCACATAATGCTCTCGAATCTCGATGAATGTCGATTCCAAAACTTGTTCCTCATATTCCAGCTTACGTATGCGCGCGGAAATCTGCTCAAAGCGATAGGCCAATCCCTTGCTGATCATCATGATGAACAGATCCATATAGTTCCATATGAAAGTGCAGGTGCCATTTACAAACTGTCAGAACAATGGTTAAAATAAAAGTTAATTATGTTTAGCGTGAAAATCATTTCAAATCCTTTCTTATTTACCAGTACACAAACAGCTATAAGACGACTAAAAGGCATCACTTCAAACACATAATCATAGTTGTTCTGTATGTAACTGTCGAAGGACATGTCCGCTTCAGTATTATTGGCCTTAGCGCAGAATTTCTCGCGGCGTTCATAGCTAACAATGGCCGAGCTGTGATACAACGCATGCTCAACTGGAAGACAACAGAAAACAACACTTAAACATGGCTGTAAACTAAATCTCGATTCAAACACTTACTTATAGACAGGACTATAATTATTAGAGCAGGCACTCGCACACGTTGTGCCAAGTTTCTGTGCAGAACCTCATAGGGTGGCTTGGTGAAGATCAGCTCTAGACGTGTCCAATAGCGTATCAAAGGCGGCCAACGTCGCGCCAGATCAATGAACAAAATGCAAGCGCATTGAACGAAGGTAAAAAACACTTGACCCACTGCAAAGAAAGGGTAACAAAGGAGTGTCTTATCATAATTTAAATTAAATTAAAATATAAATAAAAGTAACATTGGTTCAACAAGGTCAGTTAATCTAATTCCCAGCAAGTTAACGGCTTTATATATACCAAAATTCTTAGCTGTTATTCCAATCCTTAGCAAATGCTTTAACATGCCCAGCGTTAACATGAAGCTGGCCACCATGAAGATCAGGGTATAAGCCGTTTGCAGCGATTTAAAGCGAAAACGCATACGACGCGGATTTGGCTGCCAAACATTGGTAATAGGCATCACAGCAAAGCACTGGGCCAGCAAAATGACTATAGAGCAAGGACAAGTGTTTTAGACAAGTTTAACATTATCCAGAGCTTATACTTACTGGGATATACAGCCCGATGAAATGTCTCCAGATGCGCATAATCTGTTGGCTTCTCATTGCTCACAATATTGAAATCGAACTCTGTGTCATCTGTGGGTTTGGTTGTGCTATTCCCCACCCGCTGTTTCGCCTTGCGATTGAAAATGTGCTGCAATTTCCAGCTAGCGTGTCCTGCCATGTCGCTGACCATTTGTGCACTGAGCTGGAGCGCCTGCGTCTGTGAAAGTCGGTAAGTGTGTTGCAAGTTGCTGGTCACACTGCAATAGGAAATTACAGTTGGAAAAGCAGTTATCATGCGCGTGTTGTAAACAATAATTATATGTGGACAGCCGAGAAACACTGCGTGCCACAGATACCGTGTGGCAAGCAGAGCTCAGTCAACATGCGGCAAGCTGCAAGTGAACGTTTCTTTCGGCCAAGTTTCAATATTTTGTGGCAAGTGCAGAGCAAGCGGCGGCAACAACGCGCTCTGGCTGCACACAAAGTGCGTTGCACGGACAATGCCAGGGACTTGGAGCAACTGGACACGTTTCATCGCGCCATAAGACCTTGTAGATAGTTTAGAAACTTAAGAATAACTCATAACTAGCTTATTCACTCACTTAGATCTCTGCGTGGCGCAAATCTTTGGTTTGTTGCCGTTGGCAAATGTCCTAAGCTCTGATCCCAAGACTGTTAAATTTCAGCTACGTTCCACGGGCATGTGCTTTACTGTACTCTTCTTGCTGCTGGGTGGCGTTAAGACCACGCTGAAAGCAGTCAAGATCTTTCAGGGTGGCATTAATAGCAAAAACATGGGTAATTATTGGATAACAATGATGATGAAGATATATAACATCTGTTTCATTTGGCATCTTCCAGTTGGTTTAGTATTCTTTACCAGCGGCTTGATAATCTGCATCAAATTTATATCTTTTGCCCGCTGTTGGCATCGTCTCATTCAGCCCTGGAATGATATTGATATTATCATGTTATTCCCTCCGTATGCACCGACTAAACGAAGTCTACGCCGCAAACTGCTAATCGCGGGTTGTTTTCTCACATGTCTCGGCTTGGGTGAGTTATGAATTCAATTTTAATTATTTATTCTATTAATTATTCTTTGTTTTCTGCAGTTGATCAGAGCTTGTACTACGTCTCCAGTTATTACAATTATCGCATGCAAATCATTCACTGTCAGACGAATGTTACCGAAATTCCATTTAGCGGTTATATGAAGGAGGAATTCGCAGATATATTTGCCATTTTACCCTATAATCCCATCTTCATATTCTATGCCTTTGTATGCAACTTTATACTTTTGCAAATTAACAATAATTTCTACAGGTTTTTGCTGATCTTTGCTTTCTAGTTTCTGAATTTCAACTTTTTATTTATTTGGAATTTTATGGATTCCTTTATCATTCTTATCAGCATTGGCTTGACCCAACGCTTTAAGCAGTTTGCTCAGCGTGTTCTAAAGCTAACAAATCGCGTAAGATATAAATATTGTCTATTATTTTAAATACCCTGTAATATGCTGACTCTTTCAGCAAGTGCCTGATGCCTTGTGGTATGAGCTGCGCAAACATCACATACTTCTCTGTGAGCTAATGGAACTTGTTGATAACCATATGTCGGGAATTGTCTTGTTCTCCTGTCTAAACAACATTTACTTTATTTGCAATCGCTTATTATCTATTTTCACGTAAGTTTTTCCAACGAACTTCTCTAAAACTGTTCAATAACTTCTTATATTTTTATTTGTTTGTAGCAAACTACGTTATCCCATCAATTATGCAAATTTCTGGTATAGCTTATTGTTTTTATTGGGTCGCACCTGTGCCGTCTTTCTGTGTGCCTCGAGAATACACGAGTTCTCGTTGCTGCCCCTTGAGGTGCTTTATATGGTGCCCAGCTACAGCTGGACAGAGGAAGTGCAACGCTTCACATATCAGTTGACCAGTCAGTACAATGCGCTCTCGGGATTTCGTCTTTTTTATTTGACGCGAACGAGTTTCTTTGGTGTGAGTTTATCGAAAGTGTAATTAGTAATCTGAATATTACAAATATTTATATTTTTAGATGATGTCCACGCTGGTTTATTACGAGTTTATGCTGTTGCAATTGGATGCCAAGAGTCGCAAGGAGGATCTGCCCGCTCTGTGTGGTTGAATTGCATGAACTTTGAAAAATTGCTAATAATTTAATTAATAATTTGATTAGAGTTCCTAATAATTTAAAAGATAATATAATCTACATTTTATTAAAGTTCCTAACTTTTATAATAAATTTGGCATGAAGGTTTCTGTATACCATACGCAGATCAAGTTTATTTCAAATTTTATATTCCTCCCCCCCCTTCCCCGCAATTTGAAAAATTTGAATTTGAAAAATAATAATAGCCACATTTTTAACATAGACACTTCTTACTTAACAGGTGCTTAAAGAATATCATATAGAAGCAATGCTGAAAGTTTCATCAAGATCGGTTTATAAATAAGACAGATAATCAGCAAAGAAATAAAAGTTTTTTTCCATTGAATCGTAGAGCAGCAGGCAGCACATGTTTGCGAGCGAGACCGCGAACGACTGTGATACATGCGTCTGTTTACCATGTGTGCACATGTGTGCGAGCGAGAAAGCAAACGACTGCAGCACAAGCATAAGTAAATTAAGTGTCGTAACACTCAGCTTTTAATTGAGTATGTATACATATGTGAAAGCTAGCTGCTATAAGCATGCAAAGAGTGCATATGCTAAATAATGAGAGTTTCAAAAGGGTATTCTTTAAGCACCTGTTATGTTCTTACTTTTATTTTAATCAAAGGACCTATTATCAAAGTACTTTTAATATAGAAGCCTGTGCAGGGTATTATACTGTCGAATGCGGTCGACTGTAGCCTTTTCGACTGGTTATTTATCATATTATTAAATGATATTGAAAAATAAAAATTTACCTTTCAGTTTTTTAAACAGTTGAGTGCTAAAAAAAAGTTATTAAAAAGTTACTTAAAATCTTAATTTTAAAATTATAAACATTTAATTACTGCTCCTAATTTAGTCACACAACAAGGAAACTACTCTCTTTTTATTTGTATTTAGTTGAAGGTATATTCTTTGTTGTCGCTCTAAACTGTTGTCCTAATTGGCCAAGTGAAATATTATTTCAATTTTCGGTTTTATGCTGCCCAACTGCAATAGTTCACAGAGGGCGAATCCACAAATTGGGGGGTAACCGAAGTCGTTTGCCATTAGTTTCAATTATTTGGACATAGGTAAAGCTGACAACTGTACAACGATTGTTACGCCAACTCAACGAGCTGTCAGTGAGGAGCTGGCAAGAGCAGCAGGAGCAGCAGGAGCCAAAGCAGATCAGGATGTCTAACAACAAAATTTGAATGGTTTTTCAATTCGCGCATTTGCTTTGACACTGACACTTTGCCAATTAACACTTTCCTGGTTACCTGCCATTGTTTATCGTCAGCCCCCCAAAGCGCCAGGACAGCAAACGACACCCTGGATGTATGGCTCTGTGTGTGTGTGTGTGTGTGTGTTTGGAAGGGCGGGAGCTTGCAATTATCCTGTCAAAAGACCGAAGTTGGTAGCAAAACAAAATGCCAACAAAAACAAAAGGCAAAAGAGCACGACAAAGGCAAAGGCAGGTCATTACCAATCGCCGATCAACCCCGTTTCCGTTGCTGCCACGTGAGTCAGTCCGCGCGTCGTGTGTCGCCACCCCCGTCGTTGCAACAAACTGTGGCAGAGACTGAGAACTCAGTCTAATGCCTGTGGCAAAACCGAGAGCGTGTTTGTTTTGACCGAACTGTCATGGCAACAGTCGGATAAATAAAAAAATACACACATTGAGAAAAAAAATGAAAAGCGAGCACATTTTGTGGCATAACGAAAATTTTCATTCGCTCAGAACGCAACGAACCGCCAAAAGGAACGCAAGCCCAAGAATAAACGAGACGTTAGCCAGATTCAGGCATGAGCCAGAATGGAGATACCGGAGACTGTATCTGTGCGAAGGTTTCGCGAGTTCAGCCCTCGGCAAAAGCACGAACTCTACGAAACGCTGCTGGAGTTGGCCGAATCATTGGAGGAGTTGCCCAAGAGATCGTTGCGCAAAACGTTGGAGCTAACGCTGGCTGTGATGGAGTACAAGGGAGAGTTGGCACAGAAGCTGGAAGTTGGCGGAGAGCGCAGATTGCAGGATGAAAATGAGAAACTAAAGCGTATGGTACAAAAGCTGGAGGATGAACGGGATGGTCTTAAGCACAAGACAAAGGAGGTGAGTTCAGTTGCAGCTGGAGGATTCAGTTTGAAACTAAGTAATTGACGCTATTTCAGTTGAGTGAGGAGATCAATCAGCAGCAACAGCAGCTGAGGGAGGCGGTACTGCAAGCGGAGGCCAGCGACAAGGACTCCTCGGATCCCTTGTCTGAGCTGGACAAGCAGGAACAGTTGCTGCTTAACATCGACACCAAAAACAAACATATAAAGCGTTTATTACGAGAAATTGAGGTGAGTAAATGAAGCACATCTCATTGGACTTCCAACTCCTGCATTCTCCTCCTCCTTTCCAGACTCTGCAAAATCAAAACATCGTCCAGTCCAAGACAATATCGCAGAATGAACAGGAACTGCAGCAGATCAAGACGAAGCTGATGCAGATCTCGCAGGACATTACACAAGTGGAACAGGAGCGCAAATCCTTGCAGCAAACGATGCAGCAACAGAGCCTGGAAGTCACACGACTTGAAAGCAACATTAACTTCCTGGAAGATGAGCGGGAGAAGCAGGAGCAGGAGATGCGACAGTTTCTGGAGAAGTATGAAAGCCAAGCTCTCAGTTGGCGACAGTCGCTGGATCAAAAGGACAAAGAACTCGCACAGTTGCGAAAGCAGCTGGAGCACAACACAATAAGTGGACATAAGTTGATGTCAACCAGCTCCAGCAGCAGTCAAAGTCAGCAGGAAGAGGAGCAGATCAAACTGAGACATGTAAGCCCTTGATATCCTCTACTTTCTTCTACATAATCCCTCCCCGATTGCAGCTGCTAGAGTTGCGTGAGAAGCGCATTGAGGCGCTGGAAGCGAAGCTAAAGTCCATGGCAGCTGAAATGGTCAGCTCCACGAAGGTAATGAATCAGCTGGCCATGCAGCGCGAGAGCTCAATGAATCCTCAACAGCCGCGTGCCTGTTGCCAACTAATCGAGGAGCGTCTTCGTGTGTCGAATGCACGTTCCCAGCAGCTGGCCGAGATGCTCGACAGCGCCGAGCAGGATAATGTGCTTAAGGCCAAGCAGGCATTGCACGCCTTGAATGCTCTCGAATCCTATAAGCGTGGTGAGGATGGCCTTGTTCCCGCGCTGCGTCGTTGCGCCGGCCTCGAGCAGAAACTCTCCGAGCGGGATAAACAGCTGCGTAGCTATACCCAGGAGCTGAATGCCATGCATGAGGTTGCCCAGGAGAATGCTGTGCTGCGTCGTCGACTCAACATACCTGATGATGTAATTGTGCTGTCCAAGCAGGTGCGGGCCAAGCAGCGCAACAAAGACAAACAGATTGAGAGATTAACCCTAAAGTTGCGCACCTCCGAGGAGCTGCGTCTGCAGCTCAAGCTGGACAAGAGCGAACTGAGGTGAGTATGCAATTATTAATGTAAATAGTATATTTTAAGCGTTGTTACTTCTTACAGACGTAAGCTATTAGAGTTCCAAAATGGACAGGCACAGCCACCGCTGGAGGAGCTGCTGCAGCAGCCAAGTGAGATGGGCGAGGTGCCTTCGAGTGCGCCGCTGGAAAACTCACCACGTCGTGGACAGGGCGATGGCGCCGCCAGCACCGAGCTGCAAACGAAATACGAGGATGTGCTGGCCGAGAATGAAACGCTGCGGATGGGCATGTATGAGATACTGGAGAAGCTGCGGGAATACGATGGTAAGTCGGTATAATATGTGTATGGGGAATCTGTTATTAAAAATAATAATAATTCTTTAGCTACCTCGGAGCACATTACCATCGACTCAGAGTTACTTCGTCGCCTTATAGATGCCCTGCCTCCTGGCGCCTCAACGCCACAGCGTCTGCAGGGTCAGCTGCTGGAGCTGCAGGCACGGGAGGAGGCACTGTGTCAGTTGTTGCAACAGCATGTCAGCGATTCGGAGACCGGTGAGCTGTCCTCGGTGCACAGCATGCGAGATGTCTCTGAGATGCCAGAGGAACACACAGAAATCATTGCAATTGATTCTGCTACGCGACCAACGACACCAAATGAAGCATCTGAGGCACTGCAGCTGCCCATTATCACGGAAGATGGAGAGCTGGAGCAGCCCAGGCCAGGAACAGCTGAGATGGCAGAGATGGCCATTCTACGCAAGCATTATGAGGAACTGCGTGTGCATATGGCCGCAGATGGCAATGAATTGATACGTTATAATCTCGAGTTGCACGAGCAGACAATCAGTCTGGAACGGCAGCTGCAGGAACAGGGCAGCTCCTATGGCTACATGCGGAAAGATTATGACAAACTGTTGACAGAGATGAAGCGACAGGAGCTGCGTTACATTGAGGATACGTCAGCGATTAAGATGCAATTGGAGCAGCACAAATCCGAGCTTTCCGCCAAATCGAATCAGTTAATAACGCTGCAACACACGAATCCCTGCACGGCAGAGGAGCGTCAACAGCTGGAGCAGCGAAATGCCAGGCTCAGCATACAGTTGGCTCAGGTTACGGAGCAGTTGCTTGGAGAGCTGAAACTGCCAGACATTTGTGCCGATTATGGCATCATTCAGGAGAACTATCAGCTGGATTATGTGACCGCATCGGAGTTTGAGCAACAGCGTCAGGAGTTGGCCACTTGGCGCAATCAGCAGTCGGAGTTGCAGCGGGAAAACAAACAGCTGGAGGGCTTGCTACAGGTGGCCAATGGCCAGATACATTCCCAACAGAAGCTGCTCAACGAGGTCACAGATAATCACATCAATCTACGTCATTTGGTGGCGGATCTGCAGAGCAGCTCCAATGACAAGCTGCTGCTAGCCAAGATGCAGCGCGACTTGGATGCGGGTAGAGCTTCTCATGCCATATAAAAGGGTACAGCTTACATTACCTTCTCTTTCCTCAGCTAAAGCGGAATCTGTACGCCTGGAGCTGGAACGTAAGCGTTTGCAGCAGCATGTGGAGCAGCTGGAGGCGCAGCTGCAGGAGGCTGAACAGCTGGCAAAACAGACTCAACAGGACTTCCAGCTGGAGCGAGGCAACAGCGACATTAAACAGAAGTGAGTTGAAATCTTGCTTAGACTGACTTTGAAGCTTAGCAATCTTACTTGTTAACCTTCGCTTTGCTGTCTTTTTCCTCACAGATTCCTTCAGCGTTCCTTGTTTACACTCAAGGAGAAATATGCCAAATTTACACCCTTGATCTTCCTCAACAACTTTGTGTTCGCTTACCAAAAGTTCCATCAATCTTTGCTCGAGCAACAGCAGCAGCAGGAGCAACATACTAACGACAACTCCACGCTGATTGAACAGGTTATCCAGGTGGTGCAGGCGAAGATCTCTCCCAACGAGGAGAATTCCCAGCAGCTCATCAAACTGATCAAATCGGAGACACAATCCAAGCTGTTGGAACAGCGCTATGAGAGTCTGCAAGTGAGGCAAGTGGAGTTGCAACAGGAGCTAACCGAGCTGCGCTTGCAACATGCCACAGATTCGGAACATTGGCAGACGATTCAGGCGTTGTTTGGTGAAGTAACTGTCGAAGTAAGGAAAGAAATATCTAGCGTGGATGTGGCCACTAATACAATAGGAGCAACTCCTGTGCCTGCCACGCGTCGCACGGCTCAACTGATCGACAAACAGACGTCGCCCATTGCATCGCCGAGTAGGAGATTGTCCCGGCAGGACATGGCTATACAAACTGAGGTGGCAGCTGTGGAACTGATAGAATCCGCAGTCCAGACAAATGGCATTACATCGCAGCAGCATCAATCAGTGCAGACAGCTCAAGACCCCAGCACAGCGCAGGAGGAGCTGATGCAAATGCGAACACAGTAAGTTCTTAGGTCTGATTAGGTCTCATATATATTCTCATTCATCCTCCTCCATCTGCAGCCTTCAGACGGCCAATGAGCGTGTCAAGGAGCTGAGCAAACAACTGGAAACAGCGAATCCCAGCAGTGAATCCGACAGCCAGCATAGCGGCGTTGTGGAAAAGACGATACTCTCCTTCCATACGCTGCTGCTCGAGAAGGATCAATCCATTCAGAAGTATCAGGATCTGCTACAAACGGAAAGGGAACAAAATCAACAACTGATCACAAAACAATCCTCGGAGAATGAAACGCTCAAGGCAACAGTTAACAATCTGAATTTTAACATCAAGACTAAAGATCTTGAAATATTAGAACTGAAAGCCCAGATAGAACTACAGACATCTCCGTCCCGAGTTGCTTTGCCTTCCACTGAGCCTTCCCTCAACGAGCTGACCGATGAGAAGATCGAGGAAATGTTTGAGCACAGCTCAACGGATAGAAGCGCACAGCAGCAGGCAGTGGAAGAAGTTGAGCAGGATTTGGCTGATGAAGTTGCTGGCGAGGAGGAGAAACAGGATACCGAGGAGCTAAAGGAACTGCCCACGCTGCACAAACAAATCAAGGAGCTTAAGGACAAGCTGATCTACTGTGAACAGAATCTGGTGACGCGAGAGGAGGAAGTAGAAATCTTGAGGGAAAAGTAAGTTGGATCAAGCTGCTTCAAGGGAAGCAATAATATTTTTATTCTCATTTCGACAGGTTAAAGCTTTACCAGGATCGGGAGAAATGCGTTGAAAGCACTAGCAATCCCGAGTTGGAGCAGCTGCGAGTCTTCCTGGAGGAGAAGGACAAACACATACGTGATCTAATGGACACATTAAAGAACTTCCATGTGGGTTTTAGTACACCTGTTTCTCAGAGCTCAACTTATGCTTATCGTTTCGTTTGCAGGACGATCAACAGCGTTACATCAACGACACTTCCAACTACTCGGCGGAGCAGATTGCCAAGCTGGCGGCTGATCTAAATCGAACTGAGGCGACCAACAAGATTTATCACACCCAAATGGAGGCATTGCGTCGCCAGCTAAGCACTGTGCAACAACGTGAGAAACAGGCGAGAGATTTAAGTCAATCCCTGCGTCAGCAACTGCTCAAGCGTCCAGTGGTGTCCATTAAAACGGAGCTGAATGCCCGCGTCAAGAATGAGAATCTGCAGAAGCGCATACAACAGTTGGAGCTGGATTTGGATGAATCAAGGGGACAGCTGCAGCGACAACAAACGTTGCTGGAGGC
This sequence comes from Drosophila funebris, assembly GCA_018901825.1. Classification (NCBI taxonomy): domain Eukaryota; kingdom Metazoa; phylum Arthropoda; class Insecta; order Diptera; family Drosophilidae; genus Drosophila; species Drosophila funebris. The sequence goes on from JAEIFK010000688.1 coordinate 7,530,404, forward strand.
GAAACGAACACGCAGCGCCAATGAAGTGGGACTCTGGGAGAAGCAGAAACGATGGCAGCAACAGGCGGAGAAGTTCAAATTGAAGCTAGATGAAACAGAGCTGGCGCTGGAGAAGACGCGAACATTGTTGCAAGCGGCACGAACAACAACCGCTCGATTAGAGAAGGATAAACACATGCTGGAGGCTAAGGTCGGTAGAGCAGGATCAGGAGCCACAGCGCCTACAACAGGAACAAGTGTTAATCATCAAAATGCTTTAAAATGTTGTCGTGCTCCTTCGTGCCCCAACTTGCAGCATGTTGGAACATCCAAGTTTACACCCTCTCCTTCAGAGAGTCCAGAAACGTACACGGGTCCAAGCAGTGAGTGCAGCTCGCCGGCACATAATCGATCCCAGCCGAATTCTGCACACCACAGTTTCTATGAGCAAGGGCAGTCGGAGTTGATAGAGGCTCTCAAGGCACGCATTGAAATGCAACAACGCAAGATAATAGCGATGGAACTGGAGGGACGTGGCACGAATGCTTTGACAACGGAACTGGAGAAATTACAGGAACGTTGCCAAGCAATTGAGGCACAGAATATTCGCTTGGAAGCACGCAATTTGCAATTGCAGCTGGACACAGATCTCTTGCGACAAGGTGACAGCAGCGATCGACTTCACAAGCGCATCAAGCATCTGGAAGAGTAAGAAATGTACAGTTTAATGTGGGGTTATTCTGCTTACTTACAATTAATTTCCAGCTATATACTTGCACTCAAGGAGGAAATGGCGCGAACTGAATCTCGACGCGAGCTCTGTAAATGCAGTGGACTTAAGGTCAACACACACCAGGGTCAATCGGCAGAGCACACAATTCTCTCGCTGCGGAATCTGGTGGAGAAGCTGCGTTCGGAGAACAAGTTCCTGAAAGACGGACGTATCTCCACGGAATCGCGTAGCTCCACGGATTCACTACAAGCTCCATCTGACATGGCAAGACTTCAACAGCTGCATGCGGATGCTTTAGAGAAGATTTCGACACTGCAGCAGGAACTTAAGCAACGCAGTGGAGGCAGCAAGGTAGAGAATAGTTAATCAAATAAATATTGTATGCATTTAAATTGTCCAACATTTGCAGGATGAGGAGCTTAAATACATCAAGGAGCAGCTGCAGAAAAAGACGCAATTGCTGCAAAAAGCAAAAGTTCTTTTGACGCGAGCTGCTGCAAAAGAGAAAGTGCTTCGAGAACAAATCTCGGCTTGGAAACGCAAGTGTTCCGAACTGCAAAATGTGCCCGTGATTGATGAAATTAGTGAATAATCTTAATTTTAAGCTAAATGTTGTACATAATTCTTTAACAATGAAGCGCTAAACTCGAATAAAAAGATTTAATATTCAAACCATAGTCAATGGTATTGCCAGACTTCTTACTGAGTGATTTTAAAATTTGGCGATGCCACACTTTATAGCTATCGGTGCGACTTCACATATGCACTATGTGTCCAATCTTCACACTACAAACAACAAACAACCACTTGGACTTTGTTCATAATTTAACTAAACCCATTTTATTGTGCAGTCAATTCTAAAGCGTAAAGATGTCATATTTGGGTTATGAGCATTTACTTGTACAAAAAGAGGGCAAAGTTCTTGTCATCAAATTTTATAATCCTGCTAAGAAGAACTGCCTTAACCGATTTGCTTACAACGAGTTAAATCGTGTGTTAACCGAAGTAAACAACGATGAGGAGGTAACAATTGTTGTGATTACCGGCGTTGGTGAATATTTTACCGCTGGAAATGAATTGACACCAGTCAAGCAAATACCCGACTTGGATCAGTATTTAAAGGAAGTCAACACCGACTTCAAAAGTATGGTCAATAGCTTTATTAACTGCACAAAGATTATATTTACGTTGGTCAATGGACCGGCAATTGGTATTGGCACTACTATCGTGGGACTTTCTGATGTGACGTGGTGTGCGGAAGAGGCAAGCAACAAATTGTCGGTAAATGTTTCTTTATTTTAACACGTCTATATATTGCAGGCCCATTTCCTAAGTCCATTCAGTAAGCTTGGTCTCGTTCCTGAGGCATGCTCCAGCTATACGTTTCCATTAATTATGGGCCGGTCAAAGGCTACAGAAATGTTGGTTCTGAATGAGAAGCTCACAGCACAAGAAGCATATCACTTTAATTTTGTTTCACGCGTCTTTAAACTAAGTGAATTGGATTCTGTGGTCTGGCCAAAGATCCGGGAATATGCTGATCTGCCTCCGAATTCCATGAAGGAGTGCAAACGGCTTATTAATTTGTCGTTGCAGGAACATCTTAAGCGTGCCAATGATGAGGAGTGCTCGGCTCTCCTCAAATGTTTCTATGAAGAAGAATTCATTTCGGCAATGATAAGTTTTGCAAAGCGCAAATCCAAACTTTAATGTGAGATGCATATGAATACAATGTTTTCTTTTGTTTGTTTTTGTTGTTAAATAAAGTTTATTTTTCATGTAGTTCATCGTTATCGCTCGTTTGTAAATATCGATATAAATGCAGAACCCGGCCACACTCAAAGTAATTAATATTTCTAGGTTTTTACATATTACTGTTCTGAATGTAAATACTATGTTATTAATTTACCATCACTGAAAAGATAGTTAACAGCTGCTAAATTTAAACAGAAAGAAAATTACAATTTATCTTATCGACTAGACCATACATTGGAAAATTATTTAGAGCGTTAATATACACAAAAATATCATTTAAAAATGAGTATTACGAAACTAAATGTATGTTTCACAACATTTAGTATTAATAACTCTGTTTAATAACATTTGTCATAGATGTTAAAATATTTGCTGCTGTTAAATACACTGTTGATTAACAGGTCACACTGTCACCACGAGTAGGAAAAGAAACAATCCGACTTTTTGTTGCACATGCAAAAATAATTAAGTGTCTGTGCTAGCGCTAACAATTTATATACTGCATTTTCATACTTGTGCGTGTGCGGGTGGCGCAAGCAGGCAGCAACAGTGTTAATTAAAGGAGCAGGCGTCGCGACAAAAGTGTAGTGGAAAAAGTTGCTTGCAGAATTCGTCGTGTCATTAAGAAAAAAGAAAAAAAAAGAAGAGTGCCGCGGCAAGTGAAACACGACTCATTTATTGGCAGCAGCCGCCCGTCGCACTGTCGAAAGGCCGCCCGCACGCATAAAAACATGATAGATTTGCTTTTAAACTGATTCATCTTTGGCGAACTATTAAAGGTAAGTCACAGCACACTTATTTTTTTGCCCTAGTGATTTCCCCCCTGTAACCCCTACCCACGACACATTCCACCGCGTTCTCTTTTGCCGTCAACGTGGTGTGCTCTTTGGTAGGTCGGTCACTGCCGCCGCCATTGGACATTGGAATGCGTGCATTTACATGTTTAAGTTACGCAGTCTTTTCGCATTAGCTAGAATTTCGACACTTATTGAAAGCGTCGTTCGCAGAGCAGACTGCAACTTTACTTTTTTCCAGTTGAGTGACGTAGTGCGGCGCCTGTTGTACAGGTGTGTGTTCTGAAGTGCGTGTGTGTCACTCGCTCCTCTGGCTGTGTTTTGTGCATGTGTATGTGCTCAACGTAAGCGAATCAAATTTTTTTTGCCAGCCGGCTTTGAGCGAAGACATGAAATAATTGTATTGTTTTGAATGATATGTATATTTTTGACACTTGAACGCAACTTGTGGGTAATGAGGGGGGACTGGTGGGGCTATCACCCCACCCGGTACAGTATGGCCACACTCTCTTTCTCGCTCTCTCTTGCATTTGCTCTCTCTGTTTATTTGCCTTTTTGTTTTTTTTTTTGCTGGGGCCCGACAGCTGTGCGGCGTTGCCAGATGTCATGCGGTTGGCTCAATTTAACCTCAAAATTTGGCGCTTCGTTTGCTAATTTTTTTCTTTTGTTTCACAGTAAAAACTTCAATGTTTGGCGTTTGTAGTGTCCGTGTGCTGTGCATATCCTGAGATTCGTCCAGAAACACTACCAATCCAATTGCATCGACAGCCGTCAGCGTTGTCAACTGCGTTGCAAGTGTAACGCAGTCGTTCCAATTATGGCGCAGCAGACGCAGCCGGTTACTCAGCAGCAGCAGCAGCAACAACCGCCGCAGCAGCAGCAACAACCGCCACCCGCAGCGGGGACGCCAGTGTCCACACCAACAACGCCGCAGCCGCCGCCCCACAACAGCAACAACAACCTTGTGTCACCATCCAACAACATTAACAATAATAATAACAACAGCAGCGTACTAACACCTGTACCTGTTTACAATCAACAACCGCAGTCTCTGTATATGCCTAGCGGCCATGGAGGACATCATCCGCACATGTCGCAAGGTGCGCCTGTATTTCATCCTGCGCCCATACCCAGCAATGTGTATGTGAACAACGTTACCGCCAATTTGAATCTGCACGGCTGGTCACAAACCTACATCGCGGGAGGCGGAGCCCCACCACATTATGTGAGTGCACATGGTGAACTACCGCCGGAGCAGGTGAGTTACTTCTAAAGATAGGATAGGATGTATCATGAGTAGAAAAAGTTATAGCTAATGTAATTCGAATGTACACATATGTTTCCTACTCTTGTGAGAACTTGTCCTACTTGCCTAATGATTTTCTTGCCCAATTTCCTTTACCATAGTTTTGTTATTCTGTTCTTACCTCTTCGGCTTTGTAGAACTCTTACCTTCATTGAATTTAGGCGACAAATGTGCAATTTTATCAGGTATCTAGTTTCCCATTGTCAATTGTTGAAGGATATATTGCTAGATATATAACTATATGTGTTTACTCCTAGAATGATTTTTCATCTTTTATTTTGCAGGGTAATCCGCTGATGCAACAGCTGCCACCAATCCCAATGCATCAGGGAAATCCCAATGGGCATATGACGTCCGGTATGGGTGGACGGAGTCGTGGACGTGGTCGTGGACGCGGCGGTGGTGGACAGCGTAATGATCGTCGTAATGATTACCATGGACCACGATATATGCAACAGCAGCAACTGCAGCTGCAGCCACAACAACAGCAGTTGGGGCCAGAAGGCGTTAGTCCTGCGCAGAGTGTCATGCAAATGCAACCAGATCAGCTGGGTCAGCAATTGGCCCAGCAACCGCCACCAGAGGCCCAATTGCAGCCAATGTCCTACTACACGCCTCATGCGTATCCTGCCTATGGCGGCTATCAGGCTGCTTACTTTGCTTCGCATCATGGCCCAATTCAAACGCCACCAAATGCGGCAGCCGCTGCACAACAGGCCACAGGACCGCCTTTGTATATTTCATCGATGCCGCTGTATAATAGTGCGCCCATGTTCAATTACTTGGGAGGATGTCTCTATCAGCAGGTGTTGCCACAGTCAGAGTTCCAGTACGTTACGGAGGATGGTGGACAAGGTCAGGCAGGCGTTATTGATGAGCGACAGGCGCAGGAGATGCCACAATTGTGGCATCAGGCACCCATGTATGCCGAAGAGTTTCAGGAGGTGGCACATGTGAATGGCGATGAATTGAATCATAATAGTTCCTCGCTGGCCTCATCCGAGACGTCGAGCATGCTCAGTCCCAACTATTCCATCTATGATACCCAGCAAATGCACGAGATGCAACAGCAAATGGGTGTCATGCAGATCTATGATGATGGTCAGCTTGCCCCACTACAGGGCATGCATCCAGTTGCCGGCCCAGTGCCACAGGTGAGCAACCACATGAATTATATATAGTGAGCTCTTGCATTATCTACTTTTCTTTTAGTATGAGGATGATCTATCGGAATGTGGTGCTGCACCAGTCGGTGCCATACCCGTCGCCTGGACATTGTCTGCAGACGCTCCGCCAACTATGCTTGTCCAGGCACCACCTCCACATCATATCATTCAACAGCAGCCTCAGCCTCAACCAACAGTGTGCATCGAACAGCAGCAGTTACCTTCTCATCCTCCGCAAGCGGAGACACCAACGCCACAAGCGCATCAGGAGCCATTGGGTGAGTACTGACAATTTTGTTCATTCTCATTGATAAGCTGCATTGAAGCATGTTCTGATAGCACCTGATAAGTGAAATTGTCATTATCTATTTCTATTTAAATTGATGTTGATGAAATATTGATAGCTTCCGTTCGACATAATATAGTTTTTTTTTTGCCAATCATTCAGGCTTGTTTCGACTTTCTATGGGAATTGAAATTCGACCCATATTATTGATTGTTGCTTTGAAATAGTTGCATAATATGATATAATAATTTTCTAGAAAAGGCTTCAAATATGGCAAACAACTTTCCCAAACTCCACAAAAATAAGTGTTTATATTCTCACACTTTTTTGTTTTGTTTTAATCTCAGAATTCCCTGGAGAAGATCATCTTTAGTTATTTATATGTAGTTTAATTTGAAAAACTTATTGTAGACAAACTTTATTTATATTTTCAACATTCGATTCGATGCAATTTCATTCGATACGATTCGATAACAATGCTTGCACTTTTTTGCTGAATCTTCTGCTTTCCGCGCTCCGTTTACAATTCGCATCGTTGGGGGTTCAGTTTTGGGTCTGTGTCTGTGTCAGGTGTACGACGAAACGTCGTCACATGATACGACCGTGTATGGGCCGACTTTGTGGCGATGTCGTCAACACATTTATGCCATCATAACGAGTATTTTCATTTTTCGCTTAATTGCTGTGGCTGCCCTTTGAGGCGACTTGTTGCTAGGCGCCCATTAGTTGCGGATCTCTGGCCAAGTACTTGAAATGCCTCCAAAGCGCATATTGTGAGACGAGTCGACTGCAGTTTGCGTATAAACCTCTTAACAGGTGTTTGGTTTGTTGTCGAAACGATTTTACAATAAGTACGTCTGTATTATAAATACAAATGTATGTGTATGATATGAATGTTTGCTATTTCTCTCTGCTTATGCATTATTCCTTTGTATTCTTCGTGCTTATCAATCGACGCCGTTCTTGCTCCACTTGCTGTCACATTTATGCATTTATTACTATAGAGTACACACTTAGAGGTTTCTTGGACATTTGTCATGCACTTTATTATAAGATAATATTTTGGGGTAGCCTTAGAGCTTTTAAATATTTCTTATGAGAATTTACATATAACAAATACGTTAATTGTTCTAATAATTATTATATTTCTGTTAAATTAATATTTATGTGAATTAACTTTGATCCTTTTGTTCAATAATGTCTTGCTGAAAATCTATAATTAAATTTCACCTTAATTATGCAACAATGTCAAACAATTGTTAATATTAGTTCGTATCTTTAGGGTGACCATAAATATCTGAACGTAATTTACAAGCTTTCAATTATATAAATTTGTTATCAGTCTTGTAATTTCCACACTTTCAAGAGCATTTCTTGTTCGATTGTGCATTACTTTTGTTTAGCTTTCTTTAGCTACTTTTGTTTGTGCTTTGGCTTCGTTTTCCCCAATGGTCACTTGTGTGATGCATGGGGTCCGGTTTAGTGTTGCCTTCCGCCTTATCAAACACAGTCATTGACATTTTTGTCGGCCACTGGCCACTAGCATGTAGCATGGAGCACAGCAAATCGCTGTGGATCACTCCCATATTATGCACTCGGCCCAAAGTAAAATTGATAGCTGTCCGGCCACTTGTATGTATATGTATATGTGTATTGTGTGTGTATGTTTGTGTATTTACCCTGTTGTGAAAAGCTGGAACGTCTCGCCATTAATTTTATTATTATTTTTGCAGCACTTTGTCAATAACTTGATAGTACTTGGCGTGTTTATATACTACGAGCAGATAGTATTCGATATTATAGCGCAATCGTAGCACATCGAAACCAACAGTTTATGCCGCTTGTTGCAATTGTTAATGCTCATTTAAACGCTATTTATTGATTAGTCTAATCTTTTTCGGCTTGTTGCGACATGCTGTTTAGTTTTTTTTTATAGTTCTTTAGTTCCATAATCAGGTTGCGATTTGTAGGTCCGCCTCAAGTGGCGCACGACCACATAAGGCCCCCTCGTTTTCAGTTTCTGATATCTTGGGTACACGTTAATACGATAAGGGGCCCAAAAAGTAATTATCTGAACTTTGATCGATGCTTTTTAGAGCTGCCTGTAGAAAAACCTAGCATAATGTGCAAGTTTTAATAAACATTTTCCGACTGTACAGCTGTTATACTTACCAGACTTTATAACAGTTGAATTTAATAACCACTGTTTGATATTTCGCAAAATATATGTAAATGGCAATAAAATTGTTTATTTTCTTCTGTAGTTTTTCTAACATTTATTGTTCTGCTTTGCTTTGTGTGTGTTTTTATTTTGTTTTTGCATTTTTTTTCTCATTTGCTTAGCTCGGCATAGCTTTTTAGTGTGTATAATAGTTTTATTTTAATTGAAAGTGTGTGTGTGGGTGTGTAAAACTGCATTGGTTTGCTCATTATTCGGTATTCACTCTATAAATTTGGTTAGTTTTAAAATGTATAACACATATACGTATGTTTCCATGTAGTTTTGTTTTTGTTTTTGTAGTGTATAACAAAACGCACAAGCCTTTAAAAATTTGTTTTGCTATGGACTTGCCTGAAATATGTATTTTGTTTACTTTATTAATTAATTAGTGTATAAAATATGAGCCATAAAATTGCCTTTAGTTAAATTATTAGTTTAAAATTGAAAACAATTTCAGTTTGTTGTATTTCTTTTTTTTTGTAGCTTTTCTTTTTTTCTCATTGGATTTTTAATATAAAATTTATTAGTTTACCAATTTAATCTGTAATTTGTAATAGTTGTTGCTCTCTCTTAATTCGCTTACATGCTCTACAATTCCGCCTTCTTTACTTTTTTGCTTTTTACATATTAAAATATAACTAACTACTACCAAAAAGGTTTACAATTATTTTGTTTTTTAGCATGTTATTTTGTTTTATTTGTATTTGTATTTGTTGCTAAACGCTACTTGGTTTTCCTACTACAATTAGGTCGTATGACACATTTATAACACTTGCCGTATAACAACGAATGCACAACAACAGTTATAGTAATAATTATATAGATCGAGAGTTTATCATAATACATATACATTTAGCAATAATAATAATAAAATACATAATACATAATAATAATAATTAATGAAAATCGTAAAATTTAACAAACAAATAATAAAAATATTTTACAATGTAGTTGCTGTTGCTGTCGGCGTTGCCGTAGCTGTAGTTGTAGTTGTTTTGCTTTTGCTGTTTTTGTGGTAGCTGTATAACAGTTGAAACTATTTATCAATCAGAGTTTATCAAAGTTTTTTCTAGTTGTTTTTCTTGGTATGAGCGTGTCTATATGTATATAATAGCTAATATTTATAAATGGCAGCAGACTTCTGCTACAATCTTATATCTTATCGAGAAGCTAAGCCAAGTTTGCTATAAAGCAAATCTATAATATATAATATTGTATATATATATGTATATAATTAGTTGTATGAATAGTTGCTTAGGCATAGTTTCGGCATCAGCATCGTTATATATATTAATACATAATATATATAAGATATATATGTATGCGCTGCGTTTGTTTTGTTTCTTTGTTTGTATATAGTTTTCTTTGTGTGCTCTATTCAATACTTTCGCTTTGCCTGGACTTGGACCTGAACCTGCTCTACTTCCCACTGCTCTCCGGATCCATTCCGACTTGGCTCTCCTTTGTATAAGTTGCTAGAAAAATATCGCTCTCTATACTATAATTCATACGCTCTCTCATTCTGTCTATCTCATCATGCATTTTCATTCTACCTTTACTTCTTTTCTTTTATTGTTTATATTTATAGTTTCTCTTCTCTTTGTTGCTATTTTCTTGTAAATTCTTGATGCTTAGAGCTTTGATTCCGTTGTCGTCGTTGATGATTTCTGTTGTTGTTGCGTGTGCGGGGGGAACTGTTGTTGTGGCTCCTCCTGCAATGGACTGGGCAGAGTTTTGATGATCTTGGGCACAATGGTGATTGGTTGATCCTCATCCTCTTCCTCGGCATCCTCGCCCTGCTCCTCATCAATGGGCGTAAGTGTCTCCACATGCACAGGCGTCTCATCTGATCCACTAAAGCGTTTCAAACATGGCGCTATGAAACTAGTGATGGTTGAGATGGCAAATAGAGCTCCGGCCATGTAGAAGGGCAGATCATAGGTGTGCGTTAGATCATAGATGGCGCCCGCCAGCGGTGTGCCAATCAATGCGGCAAATCCTCTGAACAATATGAGCAGGCCAAAGGCATTTGTAAGCTTGTCCAGTCCAAGTAGATCGACCAGAATAATTGACGTTAACGAGATGTAGCCCGAGATGGCAATGCCAAATGCAATCGACATGGCTATATAGGCACCATAGCTGTAGCAAAGTGGAGTCAATGTGACCGCCACTGTGGAGATCAGCAGGCAAATGTTGTTGAGCAGCAGCGCGTTGACTTGGGGTAGATCCGCAACCCAACCACAGAACACACGTCCCACGGTGTTGGTGATGCCGATGATGGACAGAAGCATTGCTGCATCATTCTTGGCAATGCCATGCTCCTTGGCCGCATCCACCAGGTAGACAAACGGTACATACAATCCAGCCATACCAAAGATATTTGAGACTCCCATTAGCATAAAGACAGGATCCTTGAGCAGGCTGACATCCAACATGGTGTTGACAACAGACTTGACAGAGTCGGGAATGCCCAGGCAAGGACATAGATCGTACTCCTCTCGATGCTTGTCTGCTTCCGCCAGCGGATCCATACGCATGCTCTGCATGCTCTTCTCATACTTTGTCAGCGACAGCACCGAGTTGCGATAATTGGTCAAGGACTTTTGTGATTGATATTGAGGCAAATTTGTGACTGAACCAGAGTAGAAAATATCCTTCCGTGACATGGGACGCACCATACGTCCAGCGCTGCCGCTTGAGCTGCCCTGGCGCTGGGAGAGCGACAATTTTGAGGTGTTGAAGTCACCGCCAGCGCCCGCCTCGATGTCGCCACGGGAGGAGGCACGTATGGCCGCCAATGAGGGCTGGTAACGTTCACTGGCTGAGGTTTTACGTACACGACTAAACGATGGAACGGAACCGTTCTTGGGAAGACTTTGATGGTCTCCAGCGAGGAATGCAGGCTGAGAGGCATTGCGGGTCATTGCATCCTGCGACTGGTAAGGACTGTGTTCATTCTCCGAGTTGCGATGCGATCGCCGACCTGAACGTGTTGACAATTGTCCATTGCTATCGGCGGCTCCACTCTGTGGTTGCGATTGAGCATTCACTTCGACTACCTTTGACTCGGTGATGGTGGGCAATGTGGATACGGGATGTAGACCACCGGACTGCTGTGCCAACAACTCCAAATTAAGGCTGGAATGAACACCAGGATCTGCATTCAGGGGCATCTTTAACTTACGCTCCATGGTGCCATCGGGCAACTGCACCATAAAATGTGATCCCGCAAAGGAGCCGCGTTCCAATTGCATCTGCTTCTCCTCGTACATGCGCTGCATCAAGGGCTTCACCCTCTTCTTCTTGGGATAGGTTAACGGACGCATCATGGCGCCAAAGATGGCACAATTGAGAATCAAGCCAGCAAAGATCAGCAGAGCATTCTTCCAGCCGTACTCCTCCAGCAAGTAAGTGGCCAGCGGGGCAAAGGCAAAGGTGCCAAAGCCCGAGCCACAGACGGCAATGCCCGTGGCCAGGGAACGCTTCGTCTCAAAGTAATAGCCAACGGCCACCACAGCTGGTAAATATATCATGCCAAAGCCAAAGCCGCCCATGAAGCCATAGGTGGCCATTAACATGCTTACGGATGTGCTGAATGTGCTCAGAACAAAGGCAATGCAGGCAATGATGCTCCCCGCAATGCAGACGGCACGACAGCCATATTTATTGGCCAGGGCTGAAACGATGGGACCGGCACTTAGATAGACGCCAGATAGAAGACTGCCCACCCAGGCGACGGTGCCTTTGCCCTCGTGAAAGTAGGCCACAAATTCTTCCAGAAATATGCCAAATGTGTAAGCAATGCCATCGACGATCATGTTGCACATGAAGCTAGCGAAGCAAATGACCCAACCATAGCCACCGTCCGGCGGTGGCGGTAATTCACCATAAACGCTAACATCATCCTCATCATCGCCCTCATCGTCGTCCTCCTCATCGTTCTCATCCTCAGGGCTGTTATAATTCTGTTCCGCGGTGAGACGTGCTGCCTCCTCGCAGGCCAATTCGCTGTCCGTCCGCTCAAATTTGCGCAGGCGTGCCGCCGAATTTCCCACAACAGCAGCCGCATTGCTATTGGTGTCCACCATTTTTATTGTGTTTTAATTTTTGTTCTTTTTCCTTTAAATTGCTTTTATTTGCAGCCCCGTTAGTTAGCTAAGCACCTCACACACTTGAATTATGCAGTTTGCTTCTGTGAGCGAGCTTTGGCTTCTGCTTTAGCTTCAATTTCAAATCCAATTTCGTTTTCACTTGCGCGCGCCGCACCACACGTTCCTCCTCTAGGAGTTAGTTGGGAGTCAGTCGACGAAATGTCTGTTATGCGTGGCCGAAGTGTCACGCTCGGCGCCGTTTCGAGTTATGCGAGCCTGAGAACGGCCGCAGTCGACGTCGCTGCTTCTGCTGCTGCTGCTATGTTTTATCTTTGCGCGCGCTCAGCATTTGACTCTCGCTATCGTTCTCTCTCTGCTACTCCTACACTCTCTTTAAAGTTATGTTCTCCCTCAGTCACAGCAACGGAGCTTAATTTGCCGTTATACGAAGTGTGCGTGTGTTGTTATTGTTAAATTTTTATTATTGCTTTATGTTTTTAAACATTATCGACAGAGACAAACGGAGACGGAGAGAGAAAAAATATGCATATTTAGTAAATATTTGTGGATTTTAGAATGTTTTGCTATTTGTCACGTTATATTGTTGTGCTTTTGTTTAATATATTTAGTTGATTCGGTGTAGCAAAGCAAAACGTGTATAGTTGTTATTAATATTATTGTTGTTGTAGTTGTTGCGGCATCGCTATTTTAACTGAACTTTGTGTGTGTCTTTTGACTTTGCACTTTTGCTTTTTGAGTTTGCTTTACTTTTGCTTTGGTTTGATTTTTTCTGCTTTACTTTTGCTTTTGCGGCTAGTACATTCTGCTGCTTTTATGTATGGCATATTTTTGCATTGCTGCTGCTGCTGCTGCTGCTGTCACAGCTACAGTCGTTGCCGTTGCCGCTGCCGTCGCTGCTTTTTGGGGGTGCTGTACGTACTTGACGTCGTCGTTGTCGCTGTCGATGATGGCAATGCAATTGTATAATTTGTTGAGTATTGAAATTTGATTGTAAAATGTGTATAAAATACAAATTCTCGGCGTCAGCAGAAAAAATCGTAAAAAAAAAGCTTTGCTTGTCGACGGCCCCGCAACGTATGATCGATAAAATGTAAAATGAACGAAACAAATAAGCAGCAAGCTGAGCAGAGCAGAGGAACAGCAACAACAACGACAACAACAATACACGGAACTTGGCTTACGTATTTCGCACTTTACCACCCGTTCAACAACAACAATTGACGCGTTGCAGTTGCTGCATACATCATGAACGGATGCTCGATTCTTGTTTATTTTTTATAAATTAATATCGTTATTTGTGTTATATATTTTTTGGGGTGTATACAGAGTTTTTTTCCTTGTGCGCCGCGAGAGATACCAACAAAATACACCACATAAACGTTATCGTCGTCACTGCTGCACTGTTCGATATAAAATGAAAATTCGTCGTAACCAACAAACGACTGAAACCGACCGACGGGGCTGTTAGAACTGTTATACTACGATATACAAAACAGCGCCAGCGACAAAGAATACAAACACAAATGTGAATACAAACACAAAAAAATTAAAAGCAACAACTACACATACATACGTACATATAACCTCCTTCTCATACAACAAACACAATTTCAATTACAAAACACAACAACAAAAATTCAAAAAGAAACAAAAAAAACAATGTTCTCGCCATGTGGTTGCTGCTGACATTGCGATGTCTATTTTTCATGCAATGCATTTGAAGTTCAAGCGCGCAAGCTCCCGCTCTTGGTCTCGCTCTCATAGTTGCTCTCTAGACTCTCAAAGTTCCGATAGCCACCTGGTCTCAGCACTCTCTTTGTCTTTGCGCTCTCTCTGCCAGTTCGGTTGGAATTACAGGTATGCGACGCAAGGGTTGCGCTTGGCAAAAACAGCTGATTTGCACATTGCCAAAGGCAGCGGTAATAAGAACAGCAACAACGATATCAGCGGCAGAAGCAACGTCGGCAACAGCAGCAGCAGGAATGTTGGCTACAGTTGAGTTTCTCACACAGATTTCACACAAAAACAACTTCGCCCAGTTTCATCCGCATAGCAACCCCCTTTGGCAAACTACCCTCATCCATCTATGTATGACGCACTTTCTTAAGGGTTGTCTTCATTTATTGTACATGTGTCCATTCCATTAACGTTACAGTTACCGTTTCCGATACCTTTTCTTGTTGTTGGTCAGCTAAAGAAAAACCGGCACTCATATAACAGATTCCCATGTATAACAGTAACATAACAAAAGAGCGTAAACTGTTGCTCTTAGTTGTGATTTAGGTTAAAGGTTAACTTGCGACTTTCAAACTTTTACTTTTCCTTGCGTCTACCCACTGTGCCTGTGTATATGTGTGTTTGTACTGAAATGTATTTGGTGTGCCGACTTTTAGGCGCCGACACCCTGAGCACTAGGTGTCCAGGTCAACAGTGGCTGGGTGAACATAGAAATTTCGTAATTCCAACATTATCTTAATAGGGTTTTAGCAATATGATTATTTGGCGTGGTTTATTTTTGTTGCTGATAAGCGAATCGTGCTTATTTCACAGTTTTTACTTTTCAGTAAATGTATTATTTTTAGTCTTCAGGTTATAAACTAAGTTGGTAGATAATTTGGCGCTTAAGAGAGAACCTTAAAAGGGGAATCTCTTAAAGTGTATTTGTCTTTCTCTCTTCGGAGGATGTACATTTAGCAAAAGCGTTTGAATTGTGGGTGGGAGCTCAATGTCATTCATAAAAATTGTAGCACGCACAACAATCCACACACACACACACGTGCCACTAAACATATAGATTTACTATATATGTATGTAATACGTACATGTGACTTGTGGGTCAACGCCAGACGTTTTGCTTTTGTGCTCTCGTAAGTTGATTTACTGTATTATTAGCGCATTAGACAACCTCCGCCTCCTTCGTTGCCTTACTTCGCCCTTTCGTTGCCTTGCCTCTTCCACTTCTCAAGTCGCATTATATTAATAGTAGTAGTTGTTATGGCCAGGAAATTGTCAGTTAAGTTTGACCATATTAGTGACATTGTATACTTGAGAAAAGCGAAATTTAATACCGACATAAGACAAAACTGTTATACCACAACATTTATCCGTGTGTGTGTGTGTGTATGTTCATTAGAAATGCATAAAGCTCTCGACATGAAATGCAAACCAGGCCGACACGTGGCAATACAAAAGATGAATATATAATTCGGAAGCTTTGGTTTTGTGTGTCGTATTGCATTGCCACACAGCCACGCCCATTCACCGCCTACACAACCACAAAACCCTTGTCTGTGCAGCAGGTGTTTGAATTAGCTGCACAATTTCGCATTCTTGTACCCACCATGTCAGCTGCCGTTGACTTTCGTCATTGGGAAGGGGCAGGAAATGTTTTGGGCCACAAGCCAGAAATTTGGGGGAAAGAGAAGAGGACATAGTGGTGCAACAAGAGTTCCAAGAAATCGAGAAAGATAATGAGTGATATAACTACACAATTCTGGGAAACTCTAGTAAATCACAAATTGTAAGAAATGCAATTATTATTAGAACTCTTTTGCAGAGTGTTCCAAGGATTTCTGGAAACTGGACATAATTAAAAATATGCAGCTAAAGCTCTTTTGTTGCTGTTGTTTATTTCCCTCCCTCGATTTTTCCTTTATCTCTCGTCGAATGAGTTGAATGCGCTTTTATAGATATTTTCAGTATATGTATATCGACGATATCAATGCCATTGCCTTTAAGGCCATTTCAAGAATTTCTTAACAACCTTCTGATTATTCTGTTGTTGCTGCTGTGATGTCTTTGTTTCCTTTACAATTATTTTCTTTATTTTTATTTATTTTTTTTTGGTAAGAGGGAAATGAAATTGAAATTGCGCATACGCCACGTTGCGCCTCAGACACTTAGTCTGTCACTCAGTCAATGCGCTTGCTTTTGTTTACCGATGCATTTTTTACGCTGTGAGTTTTCCTCATATTTACAGCCAGCACGTATACTAGATCTGAGAATATATATGCTCATCTGTAACCTCTGCCAATATTAAATAGATACAATTTACAAAATGACGCAGTTTTGTCGCTACGCTGACTGTGCTTGCTTTTATATGTCTTTTGATTTTGCTTTGCTTTTGTGCTGTGCTGTGCTGTGTTTTACTTGTTGCTTTCAGTATGCATCGATTGTAGCTCAATTCCCCAGTTGAGATTGTTGTTGTTGTTTGCTTCTGTTGTACCTGTTAGATACATTTGTATCTAGTAGATGACATTGCTCAATAAGCTGCTCTGCCCACGCGTCAACTGTTATACGCATTTATATGTTAATGTCAGCAGGATACACACCGACCGACTGTGTCCTTGATGTGCTCCTGTAAATGCTACTCTGCCACTGATATCCTCCTTTGCTCATTTCATATTTAACAGTTGTCAAGCTGTCAGTTTCGCTTTGCAGTAATGCTTTAACGCTCTGCATACCCTTTCTTCTCGCCTTTCGCTCGACAATCCAATCGTCTGTCCATCTATCGATGCTTATCAACAATACACAATACTTGAAAGCAATGAAAGAAACGAAGTATCAAGAAAAATGGCTTAATATAATCACCGCCCACTTTGTAGCTACGTGCCACATTGTTGTTGTGGTTGTTATTGTTGTCGTAGTTGTCGTAGCCAATGGACTCACTCGTAAATAATTAGTTGGCTAGTTCTACCTTCATTGATAAGAAAACGTTTTACGGTTCTTTTGCCGCTTGTTTGCTTTTGCTGTGTGTGCTGTTGACAGGTGCTGGCGATGATGTTGTAGTGCGGTGGTGCTGATGGTGCTGGTGGGTCTGCCATAGACGAAGGTCGCGTGCCGCCTTTGTCGTCTTAGGGAATTATGCAATTTTCTTTAGCTTATTGTTTACTGCAGCATTTGCTCGTATTTATTGTAAATTGACACAAATGAATTCAATTGAATTGTAGCAGCAACAACCGTTTAGTACGACAACAACAACAACAACCATAACAACAACAACAACAACAACAACCATAATAACAACAACAACAAAGGGAACAACTGCCACAGGGTGTTTCACTCAATTTGTCACTGTTGCCAGGCAGATAAACTTTACGCATTTGTGTATATATTCTTATTGTTTGTCATCGTAGCCAACCGCCCATAATACGCCGATTTGTTGGCCAGATTCGTTATCAATTTTTACAACATCAACAACAATAACAAACGAGCACACCACGTGTGTGGGGCACTTCACTGACATCACACTTTATTTGTTTATTGCATTTATGCTTTCAACAATAAATATATTTTTGGTTTGAAAATGCCTTTGGATATAAATCAAGTTAATTGGTTTATTTTGTATAATTATTATCCATGCTATTGTGAATATAAAGAGCCCTATGCTTAATAATTTATAGGGTATACGCAAATAGTCTAAATCAACAGGATATCTTTAGGTTGTCACGGAATTGTTCATGGCTCGCTATTTATTGCTTGTCGAATCATTCAAAGTGACTAATTTAGCATTGTTTTGTTTGAATTAACCACAATTGTTTATATTGCGTTGACTACTTAATTATATTAAAAGTAATAGAAAAGGCAATCAATGCTTTTATGAAGTAAACAAATGTGAAAACTTTTATACATTACTCAGTTAATACGATAGCAAAAAGCCTGAATGAAGTTCACTTGAGCTCGGGTTCTATAGTTCTCTCTCGATCTCTGGAATACTGAGTTTCTTTTTGGGTTCAGCGATAAAGAGTACATTTATGATAAACACAACTGAATAGAATGATTCATTTGACTTTGTGCGTTTGTTGATTGGTCATTTCTTAGCTAATCATAAATTTTATTCTTGAACATATCTTAATTAAATTAAAATTCTATTTCAATTGCAAGTTATTTCGATGCTCTCTCAGAGAATTGTTTGTTAAGTCGTATGCCGAACACAAATTAGTTGAATGCGGCGGCGATCGTTGTTGTAATCATCAATGTTGTTGTTGCTAATAAAAATTGAATAAAATCGCGCGTTCAATAACAGCAACTGTCAAAGGGGTCTACTCGGGTGAGAGAGGGGGATAGAGAGGGGGCAGACAGCCCCGCTTCGCGCATTTGGGGGCTGCTCTACCAGCTGATGACCCCGTTTTGTCAGTTTGTTGGATGGGAAAAATCAATTAAATATCAAATAGGATTGCACGACAACAACAACAGCAATGACAATAACAATAACAAATAGTAGTAACAAAATCTCGATTGTTCAAATGCGTCTCGCAACTAATTCATTTGCGTAATAAACAAAAACTGTCATACGATATGTAGCACAGTTTTCTATAGTGAAATTGAAAGCGAAATTGTCCAGTCAACTGGAGGAGACATAAAACTGTTCTAATGCACTTGGCCCATACTCTCTGAATCCCCTCTCTCACACACTCCTCCCCTCTCTTTCGCCTCATGTGCTAAACTGAAGTACAGTCGCGTTTGTCGTTTTTCGTGTCGTGATTATTTCCTTGTTTGCATTGTTGCATTCAACGCTTTTTTATTTTGTTGCTGTCTGCTATTATTAGCCGTAACATGTTTGGTTGTTGTTATTATTATAACTGAGTTTGTTGTAATTTACCTGTGCGCTCATGTCTGTAATTATTCAACCAACCTTGTGACAATGCAGCTCTCTCATCGTCTCACCCAAATCTAACACCCCTGGCACAGTTTATATTATTATAATTTGTACTTACTGTATTGAATACTTTTACAAAATGAGTGAGAACACTCATTTGACTGTGTGTGTGTGTGTAAAGTTGTTCTATAAATTTATATTTAATTTTTGAGAGTTCCATTCCATTTCCCATACTCTATCATTTGGGTCTATTTATTGTTGGCTCTCGTTTTACGCTAATTGAAATTAATTAACACATTGTATATAGTATTCTGAATTCCTATATTGTTCTTGTTGTTGGAAATCCGATTCGGACTGGTGTTGCTCTGCTTCTTCTGTTTGTCATATGACGTTATGCGGTAAATAAAATATAACGCTTAACATCGCCTTTTAATTGTAGACTGAAAGCATTCGTTATGATCAAGATGCTAATGAAACTTTAAATAGCCTGTGGCCAAAGATATTGTTAATAAGGTATTTGATATATAATTCCTAATCGTCAATTTGCCTGCATGTGCCTCCTCTCTGCTGACATGTGCCAAAACAAATAAAACCGGAGGCCTGTGCCTGCTTCCAATAAGTGATCACAAGTCGTGGAAGTTTTGGCATTTCAAATTCATATGACAGAGAAAAGTAAGCAATCGAGAATTGAGTCAACTTTTGAATGATTTGTAATTGGAAAATTGAATTTGTGAATTTGAGAAAAGCGAAAGAGGAAATTTATTGTCAAGCATTTAACTCGAATATATATTGGAATACCATTTCATTCTTATGTGTATGTATTATCTGTCGATATAATTCTTAATTCACTGATCAATAAGTAGAAATTATAGAACATCATTTAAACTACATCTATTTTAATCTCAAGGTTGTATTATTTATTATACAAGCAGTGATTGAACTCTAATCTCTATTATTCTTAAAAGCATTGACTAGCTTTATATCGGGGAAAAACAGAATTTATCTTATTGCAATACTGACTACTATATTTTTATCTAATCTATAAAGTGATCTCTCTACTCTGAAAAACAATTTGTATTGAATTGATTTGCAGTTGCACAACTTTTGTTGCAATTGTTTGCTAGGGAGCTGCATCAGTTGATCAGCTGTGCAAACTGTGCTCTGTCTGTGCCCCACTTTCCAGCTTTCCCACACTCACACCCCAATCCGTAATGACCATGAGAGTGAAACAGCCTTGTCCATTCTCCTTCTGCCCTGAAGGCGGGCTTATCAAGTGTTAATATTTACAGCGCGTAATTGTAAGTGCTTGGGGCGAGACCCTAATGCAGAGCCAGCCAGCACCTCATTCTCAATGCATATCAGTTGGGATTATTAATTAGGCATTTATTAATGGCAAATAGCAGCATCTTTATTGGCTTCCCATCGCATCACGTGTGAACTGATAAGGTTGTGTACTTGTACTTCCCCCCAGCCATCCGTGCCTGTTATGTTATCAGTAAACAGTGTTGAACTGGTTTATCATCATGTCCAATTCTTTCTTGTGATTTACTAATAATAATGTTGTTTGTCCAAATGAAATTTATATAACTCTTGACGAGCTTCAATCGCCGTTTTTATCCGCTGCACACACAAAACATATTTGAAATTGACATGGATTAAGTTCTGTTATTTTCTATTTACTGCAAATGGCTGACAAATTGATTGGACAGCAACAGCAATAGCAATAGCAACGGCGATATGTGGCATGCGTTATCGCGAGGCAATAACAACTGTTGTCGACTGGACAACATTGTGAACTATTGTTCATTGTGACAGTTATCTCTAATACTTTTGTTGTTATTGGTGTTGTTGTTGTTGTTAAACGTGCCAGATTAAAGTGCAGTAAAGTAAAGAGAAGCAGAGTAGAGTAGAGTAGAAGCTCTTGAGGTTCCATGTTTTATTGACTCTATTATTGATCATGCGGATCTCTATTGTCTCTGCTGATTAGCGTCGTGTGAACTAATTATTTTATATTGACTTTTGCTGTTATGAGCTACATTTATCATATCTCTATTTCTAGTTATTTTTACATGATTTTTTTCCTCTTCCAAATTGTTTAATTTCGAACAAACAAATCAATTAAAAAATCGGCTTAATTTTCGATAAAAATGTCCATTGCAACATCAAAAATAGATCTCATTTAACATCAATTGGTATCAATTATGATGATGTGGCAATTGGTGAGGATTATGTATTGACAGCATTTCGACAACAGTTGCCAGAACTTGACATACAGATAACTATAAAATATTCTATATATGTCTGTATAGTTTATTAAAATACAGGAAATTCTCTCTTTCTGTTGCAGTTGATAAAACGTTGGTCATCAACAACAAGAACAACAAAGAGGCGGCTTTGGATGAGACTTTGATTGCCAGCAACGAGAAGCAGCAGAAACTGGAGCTCGAATATCAGCAACAACAGCAGCAGCAGCAGCAACAACAACAGCAGCAACAACAACAACCACAACAACAACAGCAGCAGCAACAACAACAGCAGCAACAACAACAACCACAACAACAACAACAGCAGCAACAACATCAGCAACAACAGCAGCAGCAACAACAACAGCAGCAACAACAACAGCATCAGCAGCAACAACCACAACAGCAACAGATTGAAAAACAAAAACCAACCAATTTGGTTGTCTCTGTTGCCACTGTAGCGCCTCAATTGCAGCAGCCGCAACAGCAACAATCACAATCTGTATCAGCACCAGCACCACAACAACATCAGCAACAGCAAACTTCACCAGTTGTGCTGCATCAACAACAGCAACAGCAGACACAACCACAACCACAGCAAACACAGCCAGCACACACGTCTAGCTACCATGAGCAACATGCACAGCAGCAACATGGACATCAGCAACAGCAGCAGCAACAACAACAGCCACAGCCCCAGCAGCAACGTAAGCTGCCTCAGCAGCAATATAACAACAATTCACAACAAGTGCGTCGCAAATACTCCTCGGAGTACAATCATCAGCAGCACCATCATCACCACCATCAGGGCAGCAATGACACCGCCATACAAACCACCAAAACAATGTCCTGGACAAACTCGGCACAGCATAAGAAATCCACGCAGTCGGTGGCGGTGACAGCATCGCCGAATAGTGTCAACAATGGCGGTGCTGCAATGGCTGCTACGGCTGCAGCAACTGCAGCACCCGCTGGTGGTGCGAGCAGCGGCTTTAATAAGTCGTCCAGTGGCTCCAGTGGCGGTGCCTATAGTCATCCCACCAAGACATATACCAATCAGCAGCACTACCAACAACAGCAGCAGCTTTACCAAACTAATTACAACAATAACAATAATAATAATAACAACAATAACAATAGCAATAGTAATAGCAGCAACAACAACAACAATCAGCCACAAGTGCGCACATATGGCACCATGAAAGTGCCATCATCGCCTGTGGCAAGCTCAGCGCCACCGCTGGAGCGTAAAAGTAGCGGCCAACAACAGCAACAGAATCCGCAACAGCAGCAGCAGCAACAACTGCCAAATCAGAGCAGCAGCAGCAGCAATGCAACAGCATCAACAACAACTACCTCAACGGCTAGCATCACAGCAACGCCACAACAGATTCAACAACAGACGTCCATTGAAAGCCAGTCCAATAGCACAAACAATGCGTCAGTGCTGCCCCAACAACAACAACAGCAATCACAACATGCTGGCAAATATGCAGGCTTTGCAGGCAAAAATAAGTATAACACACACAACTTTAGCAGCGAGACGACATCCTTCAGTGCAGCTGCATCTGTTGTGTCTGCACAGCCAGCGCTTAATTTGGCGCCACCAGCACCGCCAGCCTCGCAGAGCAGCAGCAGCGCCGATAGCGGACAACCATCGTGGGCTAGCCTCTTTTCTAGCAACAAGCCTGTGGCCAAAGTAGCGCCATACGATGGCAACAAATCACAGCAGCAGCAGCAGCAACAGTTGCAATTGGCGCCTCCGCAACAGCAACCACATCAATTGCCAGCCCAACAGCAGCAGCAGCAACAACAATCACAGCAACAGCAATTGCCAGTGGCTTCATCTAGCTTGCAGCATAGTCAGCCAAGCGTGCATCAGCAATTGCAATCACCAACGCCAGTGCCAGCGCCAACTGTACCGCTAATCACACCCGGCACACTCTCCTATTCAGCCGCCTCGGCACAGGCTGTGCCTTCCGTGGCTGTGTCACCCGCTTCGGCGGCTGTTAAACCACTGAAAGCGGAGCCAATGCGTGCCACTCAATTGGATGAGTGGACAAATAAATATGCCGAGTTTCTCACACGTCACAAAACGAACCTGACACCCATCAGTTTGCGGCCACGTGGGTTGACCAATCGTTCCAACTATTGTTATATCAACTCGATACTGCAGGCGCTGCTCGGTTGCTCGCCATTTTACAATCTGCTGCGTTCGATACCCAAGCAAACGGCGGTGCTGAGCGAGGTGAAGACACCCACCGTGAATGCCATGTAAGTGACCCAGTTTGTTTTATTATCCAAGCCATAACACTTGTTTCTCCTGACCATGTGTCAGTGCCACAGGCAAGTCAACAGACGCTTCGGCGCCAAAAACAGCTGTCGTCTGTGTTACGTCTGTGGCATAACAATTGGCGTTGGCCTCCCAGGCGTGCCTTGGTTGCCTCCGTTTTGGATGCAATCTTTGCTTATCGTCGAGGCCGATGCAGGTGCATCGTGTTACGCATGAATGCCTTATCGATGGCTTCATGTGCTGCTTCTTGCACGCACAATACAACATTTTAAATAGTTGTATCCTCATTTTAATATGCATTCCATGTCCTGCTTTTATTTAGGATGTCCTTTATGAGCAACTTTTCATCGTTGCCCGGCGGTTCTCGCTTGCGTTTGAATAACAATAAAGCTGCACAGATTAAGGGTAAGGATGAGTTTGCTGGCGTTGATCTACAGTGCGATTTGGCCTTTGAACCCACCGAGATCTACAAACTGTGGAACGACAGCCGAGAGGAGCATGTGGAGGGCAGACAAGAGGATGCCGAAGAGTTCTTGGGTTATGTGTTGAATAAGCTCAACGATGAGATGCTTGAGGTAAGTACAAGATAATGGATTAATTAAGACTTTTTCTAAACCATGCTTGTTCCATTTGTTAGGTTATCAAGCTGATTGCCAAACCAAGTGGTCAGCATAATGGTGAGGAACAGGAACAGGAGCAGGAAGATGGCGGAGATACTTGGCAGGTAAGCCATTCCGTATTGTGTAATTGATTCTCTATTGATATTTTTATGGATTCGCACCTTAAAGTGGATGATCTGCAACAATCGTAACAAGGGCAGCGTCACACGCCAAGCTGACTTTGGACGCACTCCGCTGAGCGACATCTTTCGTGGCGAGCTGCGTTCGCGTCTGCAACGCGAGGGCGAACACTCTACGGATGTTATACAACCATTCTTTACACTGCAACTGAATATTGAGGTGAGTAGACTTTTTTAAACACTGACGAATCTTTACCAATACTTTTAATAATCTAACCTGACAGAAAGCGGCTTCGGTAAAGGAAGCACTAGAGATACTTGTGGGACGGGATCAACTTGAGGGGGTCACTGGCAGCAAGACCAAACAGGAGGTGGTCGCCTGGCAGCAAATGACATTGGAGAAGTTGCCCGTTGTGCTGATATTGCATTTAAAATACTTTGACTATAGATCCGATGGCTGCACAAAGATACTGAAGAAAGTTGAATTCCCTGTGGAGCTCAAAATCGATGCCAGTAAGTGAAGTTTTAATTAGGCTAGAACTTGACTTACGCATGTTTCTCTTTTGCAGAGATACTTGGCTCTAAGAAGACGCCGCAGAAGCAGCGCGCCTATCGCTTGTTTGCTGTGGTCTATCACGACGGCAAGGAAGCATCTAAGGGACATTACATAACGGACGTGTTCCATACCGGCTATAATTGCTGGCTGCGCTATGACGATAGCTCGGTGAAACCGATCGGCGAAAAGCAAGTGTTGCAGCCGCACACGCCACGTGTGCCTTATCTACTCTACTATCGCCGTTTCGATACCCTGCCACAGATGCAGGCGAGCAATGGCGGCGGTGCCTCAGTAGGCAGCTCCAACAGCCATGCCTCGTCTGGTGCTGCGTCCAACACCACAGCTGCAAACTCTGCGAATAATAAATGAAACAATGTTGTCAAAAATTAGACGGCATACCAAACTTTACTAGCCGTGCCACAGTTTGGTTTTCTAAGCATATACAATGATTTAATGATTATATTATATTATATTTAAATGCCTATATTTAAGCCCAAAGTCCAAAGCGCATGTATGTGTGAATGGTAGATGTATATGTGTGTGCTGTATGCGTGCGTGTGTGTGTCGTCTAAGCTTAAAATAAATACAGAACTCTTAGATCTAAGCCTTAGCCGTAGCTTTAAGTTGATAACAGTTGAGTTTTGAATCAAAGCATACAACAAATAAACAAACAATTCGTTGAAACGAAATCTTTGTACAAAGGTAGCGCCTGATTTAACTGAACAGCGAGCAAATTATCATATACGAGTACATAAATAAATCTTATTAGTTGCTATTTGTTAAACCAGCCAATATATCAGCATGCCCAATTTTCCACAAAACAACTCTATTTCTATATGGCACAAACTGCAGCCGTGTGCATTATATATATATACATAGATATACATAAATAATTCATAGAATTCTTCGATATGACAAACATTTAGAGCTCTATATGTACATACAATAGAAATACATATACGATATATATATATTTATAGTATAACTGTAGGAATTTGATTTGATTTGTAATTGTTTATGGCATGCAGCACGCATTTAGGCGCCAGAGCAAGCAATCTGCCGTTTATCGAGTATAAATCAGAATACATATTGAAATGCTTTGAATATGCTTTAAAAACAAACAACAACAAAAAAAAACAAACAAATTAACAAATTTTTTGTATTGAATACAAGATAAAGAAAACAATGGATTACATAGGCATTATTTTGTGTATAAGTCAAAATAAGTTAACAACAAACAATAAAATAAATAAAACAAAAACGAAAACGAAAAAAAAAAATAATTCATAATTTATTTCGTTTGTTGCTTAGTTTAAATCCACACAATCATTCAATTCATATATTTACTTTTATTTCTTTTCAAATGTTTTCGCACCTATAATGATATTTTAATGGCTCTTGCGTCAACGTACGAAATTGGCCAACATATAAATTAATTGATTAAAATTAGAATATTTTTTAAAAGCAGAACTATTAACTATGTAAATTGTCAAGTTTCACGTTTCGTAAGCTACAACTACAACTAATCAACATTTCTAGTTGTCACATCAGCATATTACATAATTACTTGCATATTTTAATTTGTAACGCTATATATACACTTTCACATACACTTACAATAGCTATAAATAACGTGCCAATGTTAAAAATCGATTAATTAAATTACAAAATACAAAAAAAATACGAATTCTGTGTCACATAACAAATATTACACTATTTCGACACTTTGTGTAGTCAGAGACAAAGCTAAGGAATATGTTGTTAAACAAACAAAAAGAAAAACAAAATATATATAGTTACGAAATTTTGTTAAATTAAGTTTTGTATTTGATAATATTTGATATCTTACTGGAAAATCTATGAAAATCTATAGGAAATGTGCTGTAAATTGCTTGGACAACGATTTTACCCTTTACATTTGAAAGTTACTTTTATATGTTATCCCAATTTCTGTTAAGAATACCTGTGTACTTGTGTGCAGTATTCTTCGGAAGCCTTTCTGTTTATACCTACTATAAATGTTAATTAGAAATTTCTCGAAAGCCAAGTTAAGATGTCAGCGCATTGAATTAAAAAAAAAATTTATAATAAAAAATAAAAATAGCATGCAAACTTGAAATATTCAAGTATGTAGTAGTAGTATATTATATAATGATACATATATGATATATTATGTATGTATTTAAAACAATAATAATATATATTTTGATGTTACACATATATATGAATTATTTGTAAGCCAAATTATAGCAAAACATTTTTTTCTATAGAAATTTTACAGCGTCTGTGCTTTGCTAGTTACAAATAGGTTCCTAAAAATTGCGAGGAAAATTACACAACAACAAACATATAAAACTAAAATAAAAATTTAAAAAAAAAAAAGATGGAATAAAACCGAAAAAATAATTAAAAGCATAGTGAAGTAATTGAAAAACAATAATATTAGTACTTGTAGTTTAAAGCCAAGCTAACAACATATTAAACGTAAACAAAATTATACATACATACATACACATAAATGAAATTTATACAAAAGAACGGAAATGAAAACTAAAGTAAAAATCAAAAGAAAATGTAAGGAATTTCATGTTCATACACAATACATATATTTTTTCAAGCGAAATTAACATGTTCAACATACATCGCATCTAAAAAAACAAAATATATACAAAAAAAAAAAAAAAATTTATAAAGTAGTAACCAAAACTAAAGACGTAATTGTTTAACTTTTTTGTCATAAAAGTTGTTTTATATATTTAAATGGAATACTCCAGAAGAAACCCAATGTAAATTCATATTAATTATTATATATTATTTTTTTTTTTATATAGGCATTATTATTTTTCTCTGCATTCATTCATAATCAGTTTACATACTTACATATTTTTTAACTTGTCTTTATTTTTTTTTTGCGAATTTTTGTTGCCTTCTCTTTTATTATTATTATTTTTGCATTTGGCGCTAGGGCAACTCGGTTTTTGCCTTGATTCATGTTTTAGTTGTTAAGTAGTTTCTAAGGCTGTGTAACTAACTAAATACATACATATTACATATACTATTATAAAGAAAACAAAATTAAAACATTGTATAAGCCGAAATTATTATAAAAAAAATCAGAATTTGTGTTGACTTTGCCTGACAATTATTGTTTACTTTTGATTTGCAGTTATTGAGCTAAATGTTGTGACCCTAGATGGAATGAAAGTAAAGTAAAAGTAATAAAAGTAATGAGAATTGGCAAGTGCACTTACTAAACGTATAATCGAAGTACGATAAAACCATTAAGATATACAATGCGAAATGAGAAATGTTTAATTAAATATTAAACTAATCAACAAAATTAGCATTCAAACTAAAGTTAAAGTTAAATGTTTTGTAACAATTTTCTAAGATGAATGAAAGCGGATTTGTTTGAACAAAAGGTGTAATTTTCAATAATTTACAAATTGAAAATTAAAAGAAGAATGAAACGAGTAAGAAGACATACAAAGACGTTTAATAAAACGAAATTGATACAATTAAAAAAAATAAAATAAAACAATATAAGAAAAACACAGCAAGAAAGCATAATAAATTAGTCCACATTTAGTCTAAAACAGAACGAATTGAAATGTTGTACTAACTAAAGTTAAATATACCTATTATAATTTGTAATATGATACATCAACAGAAACTAAAACTAAATCGAAAATTAACTAGCAATAAAATAAATAATACCATTACCAATAATGTTTATTAATAAAAAGGGCGGCATGGAAAGTGAAAGGAGGCAACTCCGTAGAGTTGCTAATAAGTTGGTTTAATCGAATCCAGCTGTAGGTCAAAATCATCACGACAAGAAGACACTCAAAACAGGTTTTCTTTAAAAAAAATAAGCATCAACTCAACCAATTGGGGACTAGCTGATTATTGAGTACCCTGTCGTATTTTGTAAATATTTAATTTCATTTATACTTAACGTCACAGTCGTTCTCAAACTGCACTACAAATTCGTCGCTCTCTAGGATAGAAATATAAGGCACACTGCTTCACAGAACAACAACGTTCTGGTTTCATTTCACTTCGTTCCCCACTCTCTAAGCGATCTCACTGCTTCAATAGGCCTCAAACTGTAACAAGAATATAAAATCCTCTGTTAGCAACATGTTGCTGTCTGTAAGTTTATGTGTTCTTATTAGCAACATGTTCCATTTCACAGCGTTTCCCAATCACCAACGCGCAGTGCTCTTCAAACTAACTGAATTCCACATTTCCACATTGTATTAGCAACATGTTTCATTCCATAAAAGTCGTTTAGAAATCGTAACGCTTCGCCGCCTCTCAAACTGTATGAAAAAATCAACATTCCCTCGCGTGGAAAGTGTAATACAACAACAACTCTTTCTCTCTTCAAAATATTTGTTGAATTCAGGCAAACGACGTCTTCAGCGACTTGTGATTCATTTGTTATGCGAATCACAAACGAAACAGACAGCAGAAAACCAGTTTTTAGCTCATCTCGCTCTCTCTCTCTCTCTTTCTCTGACTTCGCAATGTAATACTTATTAGAAGAGACTCTCTTTCAACTGAGCTGTGAAACAGTCGCGAATCAGCTGAAGCCGGAGACGGAGACACCTGTGACAAAATGCACAGACAGCAGCTGCAGCAGCTAAGGATTTCGTAAGATCAATAGATCTTGGAGAGCTGATTCATCGGAATGTATCGGAATGTGCTGTGCCTGGTGTTGGGCCTAATTGTGGGCATACAGTTGACCGAGTTCTGGGGCTACATGACATTCACAACGGATGAATATGAGAGCACAGCCATTGCAGTAGACACTGCCGCACCCACGTTGCCATTGAAGGCATCTCTAGCGGATTGGCTGTATCATGAGACACGTGTGCTGTGCCTGGTCCTGACCATGCCAAAGGATCATCAAACGAAGGCAGCCAAGGTAAAGGCAACGTGGGGCTCTCGCTGCAATAAAATCATCTTTATGAGCAGCCAAGACGACGCTGAACTGGGCGCTGTCAATCTCAATGTGACCGAGAATCGCAGCAACTTATATGCCAAAGTGCGAGCGGGCTTGGCCTATGCCTATCAGCATTACGGGGAGGATTATGACTGGTTTCTCAAGGCGGATGACGACACGTAAGTAGGGAACTTCAATCGATTCATTTGACACATTCTCCTATTCATTTTAGCTATGTGATCATGGAGAATCTGCGACACTTTCTCTATCCCTACGATCCGGAGGCTGCCGTCTACTTTGGCTATCGCTTTCGCACAAGCTATCCCCATGGTTACATGTCTGGCGGTGCTGGCTATGTGCTCAGTCGTGATGCACTGCGTCGCCTCAATCTGTTTGCCCTGAACAGCACCAAGTTCTGTCCGCCTAGCAGCCGCCCAGAGGACAGACAAATTGGTTACTGTTTGTTGAATGTGGGCGTTGTCGCTGGAGATACCAGGGATGATGCGGGTCGTGAACGTTTCTTACCCCTTAATCCACGACATCTGATGCCTCAATTACAGCCTGGCACTTGGCTGGACAAGACCTTCTACTTTAAGATGAATGTAAGTTCTTGGAATTTCAATTATTTAGAAATCTTGAATTTATATTTTATTCATATCTTACAGTATAGCGATTGCTGTTCCGATACAAGCATTAGCTTTCATTATAGCAAGATGTACGACTTCGATATGTATGAGTATTTCCTATATAAACTGCGGGTTTTCGGTCTGCCGGAAACATCGCGTGCCTTGCCCAAGCGACTGGACAATGAGCAGATGGAGAAGAAATTGCAATATTGGAACGAACAAGTGTCGGATAATAATGCGAAATTATAATGAACAGAGAAAGTAATGCGGTTATATTTGAATAGGGAAAAATTAACAACAGATGGAGGAGACATTGTAGTATAATTATGATCAAATCTCGGATGAAACTGAGCGATTATAATGAAAAGAGAAAGCAATTCTGAACAGAGAAATAAAATTAAAACATGGAGAAAAAACAGAGACGAATAGATGCTGAAAAATAATGAAAACTTCTAATGGAAAGCGACAGCATTACGAATGTCTTTGAATTGGAAAAGAACAAGGAAAACTGAAAATATTAATATGATATGAACAAATTATGAGGAAAGCCGCAAGAGATTCAGAAATGTGAATAGGAAATATAATATTGGAAAGATAGGAGAAACTAATATTAATAATAACCTTAAGATAACAAAACTGTGCCAGGACTATATGTTTGATATAATAACTTTGTAGAGACTTTGATAAATGATATAGGCGTATTGATATACTTAAAGTAATTGCTCGACTTTGTGTAAATAAAACAAGAGACACATAGCTGCAACCAAGATTTATTTGACAGTGAAACAAACAATCGCATGTTTTGCCAGAGAGCTGAGACCGAAAGTTTAGCTGTCCATTGGCACAGCTTTGGCCATTTGTCAATGGAGTCGGGTGGGTAACAATTGAAGACCCCTGCTTTAAAGCCCAATTTATCACAAAGACGTCGGCCGCGTGCCGTGTTGCCCCGGCGCCGTTCAATGTGACCGCCTCTAAGGATTAGACCAGATACAAGGGAGATTGAGAGAGAATGAAAGAGAGAGAGAGAGAGAGAGAGGGAGAGGGGATTGTAACAAATAACAAAAATAGAAATCGAGAACCGGAAAATCGAGCGAAACGTGCCAAACACGTGAAAAATACCTGGGGATCAGAGTTGCTTTCATTATTGTTGCTATTGCTGTTGTTTTTCTTGTTGCATTCGAATTGCTATTGTTGTTATTTATGAGCATCGAAATGAGCTGAAACTGCAGCACAATTCGTAGCTATTTTTGGGGTGGAGATTGGTGGCACGCGAGGCATGCCACCTCAGCACAGTTTAAAGGATAAGGATAAACTCGTTTTTGGCAAAAGCCAGAAACGGCAGCTGCCACATTGAAAACAACAGCTCAGTCGAGCTGTAAATGTTATGTAAAATGTGTTACACATTAACGATACGATAACTGTGTGTGTGTGTGTGTAAATGGGTGTGTGTGTGTGTCGCTATCTAACGAGGGGGCGGCCTTTTCCTTTTTTTTGGAACGTGTTCTGGAACGTGCCCTAACTGTGCCTTTTGCGCCTGCGTAGCCGCGCCTATTGTTAGCTTAATTTCCATATTTGCATAAATAAATAAATACGGTATGGTAGCCCTATGTTGCCCTATGCAAGTTTTGTTGATTGAGAATATGTTGCTGGAACCGAGAGCTTTATCTGCGTCATGCAAATGCCCATGTAGAGAATGAACACGTGTCCAGCCCAACAAGCCGTGAACATGCAAATGCCGAAAATGGGGGAGAACTGCTGCTAGACATGAAATGCGAAACAACAACAAGACAGATTTCTATGCTGGATGTGTTATCAGTGGCATGCCACGGGGCGGCAATTGAAACGAGCAACCGATAAGCGTGCGACAGATGCTAAGCTTGTTAAGCTGCGCAACGATCTAATATAAATGTATATATATGTACATATATTTGGAAACCCTTTGAATTGGCTGCTCTGCAGCTTAAGTCAGAGTTACGCTAGATACGCTAAGATTGTTTGAAGATGAGCGGAGTGCAGAGAGTAGACAGTTATTATGCTTTATTTAGTTATTATAAATGATCTAATAGTTAAGACTACCTTAGGTATAGTTATGTATAGCAAGGAGTATAAAGGGTAAACATTTATTATATTTTATATATCTTTATATAGCTTTATAGCTTTATAGCTTTATCTACTTGAAATACATTTGTAAATAGTTGAATATTTGTTTTTTCTCTATTGAAATATCATAGTTTGTGTGTCCATAATGAAGCTATAATACTTATTAAATTCTTTGAGCTCTAGACTTTTACAATACTTCATCAAACACAGCCTTGTCACGCCCTCTACTTAAGCTCTTACTAACGCTCTTATTGTCATTGATAACCCTTAAACCCTTAAGTTCCTGACACACTAGAGTCGTGTGTCGTTTACTTCGCAAATTGTCTGAGAATCATTTGCTTCTTAAAACCCAAGTCACAATTGTTCTACGACTCTTCGATGTTCCGTCCTTCCGTCCTTCCGCCCTTCCGTCCCTCTGCCTGAGCTGCGCAACGCCCATGTAATTAGTCGCATTCCATAGCTAACAACAATCGAGTCGATGTCCCTGCTCAGGGGCGCCAGGCTGTCTGGCAGTCGGGCAGGGACTGTTTACACATTTGCGAGGACGTCTTATAATCAATTTAATGGCTTCCCTGGTGCAGAGCAAGCATAAAAAGGAACTACACTCAAGGTAGCACAGAATAAAGAGGCACATGAATAAAAAGTCAACGCCAGGGAATATCCGTGGGCATTTTTTCAATTTGTAGCTGCTGCCTAAAGTGAAACCTACAATTGCCACTTTCCAGCCAAGGAATTGCCCCTTTTTATTCATTTCATTTCATTTCTGTTCTTTTCTTTTCTTGCGGCACCGCAACTCAATTAAGTGACGAAAGTTGAATGAAAACCCAAAAGGGCAAGCCAACAAACAGCGCTCACAAGGAGGGAGGCTCACTGGGAAGGGGGGCGAGGCGCAGGCAACTCGCACCTCTCAACTCGCACCTCGCACAGTTCCGATAAGAAAGGCGGCTCTGAAAGAAGACGAAGGCGAAGCCGAGAAGGGTCGTCAGCGAAGCACATAAATGCCTTCGCAAAAAGGGGCTGCGGTGACTCAACAATGTCTTGAACGTGTTGCTTCGCTTCCTGCGGCAAAGGAATGTGTCTTATAAGAATATTCAACCCCTAAAAGAAAATAAAACAAAAAAATTGCCAAGGGTTTCCTTTAACTCTGGCGCGTGCCAAGGCGGTAAGCAAGCAGAGGTAGGCGAAGCAGTTGAACAAGTCTTAAGCTGAGACAGTGGCCAATACCTGTAGCTGGAGAAGCATTCGAGCTGTGTTTTGGTTTGATGACAGTTCATTACGCTATCGTCTGTCAGCCGTCAACGTTGTCGCCTCGCTGTTCCGCCAACCACATGTCTTGACAGGACTCCTTCGAGTGCTGTGACTCATTGGCGTGTCCGCGCTGCAAAGCGGAAGCAACTGCCACAGCGGGGACTGCGTTTTCTTTCGTTAACCATTCTCTTAATGTTTTTTTTGTAGTATTGAACATTACAGAAAACTGTAAAAACTAAAAACCGGCAATTACAGCACACGTGCAATATGCAAAAAGGACTCACAGGACTCGCAGGACTCGCTGCTTACCGTGCTAAAGGAAGTGGCAGCGAAGCGTTAAATTGAAGCATGCCAAATCAATTAAAAATTTTAGTTGCTTGTTTGCCTGACAGTCTGACATTGCTTCAGGCGACGCGTCGCAAACTGTTTGTTGTTGCATGGCAACATATTTTCCAGTTATTATTTCTTTTTTTTTTTTTTTTTTTATTTATTATTTTTTAATATTTTTTAATACAATATTTTTCTTGTTGCTGCAACAATGTTGTTCTCGCTTGGCAAACAATGTGATGCAGCTGCCGCTATTCGCTTATCGCAACGTACTAAAAAATCAAAATACCTTTACACATGATTTATCAAGCACTGCATATGTGTGTGTGTGTGTTAGTTGCAGCTGCCGTTGCTCTTTGCTGCCCCCTTTTGGCATTTTTGGGCTGCGATCGCCCTTGGCCGAAAAATGCTTATGCTTATACGCCCGAGAGTCCAAAAATCAACCCTCTAACAACATTTTGGGGTGGCTATCTACATATACATATATACATATACATATATATGTATATATGTTTCTCTGTCTGTGTGTGTGTGTGTGTGAACCACACAATTTATTAGCAGAGCGCACATTTATTTAGTTGTTGTTGCCTTTGTGCACATAAACTGCATGAAATTCAAAATTCTCTAATATCAAAAACGCGCTTCACCCAAAAATCTGACCATCTGAATTGTTACTGTTGCTAGTTGATACACCCCCCCCTCCCCCCCACCACCACTCTAATTGCACCCCCTACCGCTGCTGTTACTAATTACCTCTGCATCTGCGTGTGTGTGTGTGTCTATAGTGTCGTTGGGATTTCATGGCTTTCGCAGGGTGCAACAAAATTGTTTAGTTCGAGTTTCGAGCTCATATGCTAGATTTTTACCAGGCGAGCGCATTGAACTCTTTAACGACAAGTCTCTTCGAGTGGAACTAATGTAAATTGGTATAGCTGAGCGAGCGACAATACAATAACTAATTTATACAACCAAAATATAGCACAACATATTGGGTTGACAGAGCCAAAAAGTAGAGTTGATTAACTAATGGCAGAAAAGTATATGAAAAGATGGAAAATGTAAACATTTTATAGTTATTTCAAGTAAAGTGATAGTTCTACTATCTAGAAAAATTCTATGCTTGTTTTAATATGTTTACACTTGCACATTTAACAGCTTAAAACAATCTTGACTTTCAGTATTTAAACTAATTATACCCTGTGCCCATTAAAAATGGTCAAAAAGGGTATAATCATTTTGTGCAAATGTATGTAACAGGCAGAAGGAGGCATCTCCGACCCTATAAAGTATATATATTCTTGATCAGCATCAATAGCCGAGTCGATTGAGTCATGTCCGTCTGTCTGTCCGTCCGTCCGTCCGTCTGTCTGAATGAACGCGACGATCTCAGCAACCATGAAGCTAGAGACAGCAAATTTGGCATCAAGGTTCCTGTATACCCTCTTCAGATCGGGTTTATTTTAGATTTTCAATAATTTTCTCCCTTCCAACGCAAATCGAAAAAAACGAATTATACCCGCATTTCTCAGAGTAGACTATTCTTACTTAGCATGTGCTTAAATAATATGATATAGAAGCAGTCCTGAAAGTTTTATTAAGATCGGTCTATAAATAAAAGAGCTAATCAGAAGAGAAATGTTGCTTTGCACGCAGCACATGTGTGCGAGCGAGACAGCGAACGACTGCGTCACAAGACTATATAAATTGTCGTCAGTATATTCTTACTTCTATTATAATCAAAATACTTAATTTAGAAAACTACACAGGGTGTTATACAGTCGCGCGCGCTCGTTATACCCTGTACAGGGATATATTAACTTTGTTTTCTTTAGACTTTTTGCATGATATTTCCGAAGTAGAAGCTGATCTTTTAAACCAAGTTTAAATGTTTCTATCGCTTTCTATTAGTTTAAAATTGTATAAAAAATAATTCTACTTCCGTTCCCGCTCATATTTTCCCACCAACTGGCAACAGATCATCATCAGCACAATTTACAAATGATGACTAAAACCTGTAAACAGACTCATTTATCTTGGCATTTGAAAACAAACAGAGACAGACTCAGCTCTATCACCACGTATTCGTTATACATATCTATAGCTATAGCTATATCTATATCTTTAGCTCTGGTTAAACAAACTCTTGCTCTTGATATGCCTCTGATAAGTGAACAATGTAAATCAAACTTCCCACGACAAATTTACACAAGACGCCAAATTAAATCAAAACAAGACACGATGCTCATCAGATAAGCTGAAGTTGGCTATATAAAAGGGATTCTACTATCATTGACTAACAGTTAACAGCAACTAGTTGAAACGGCCATAGAATGCACTGCGTCACATTAGCATTGATGGCAATCTGCTGCCTGGGAGTAGCATTTGCAGCCGCTCCAGCTCCAGCACCAGCAGCAAATGCTGCAGCAACAAGTAATTTCTACTTGGAGTTGAAGAACATTGTGCGAAGTGTGCCCCACAAGCAGATCCAACAACTGGTCAGAGCCTATGCTCTCAACGATGCCGGCTTCCAGGCGATTCTAAGGGAAATCAATTCTTTGCCCGCTTATCGTCTGCGCCAGCAGCTGTTCAATCAACCGGAGGTGCGTCAACTAATCTATTGGCTTTCCCAGCAATTGGTACTGTCAGGTGGATCGCTTAAAGTCTTTGACGATCTGGAACTGGAGATTAAGATCTTCAACAAATATCCACACTGGGCACAGTCTGTGAATGGTGTCCCTGGCTTCGAACAGGAATTTCGTTATGTTTATCCACTGACACTGTTGCGTAATCTGCTGGAGACCAGTGCCCAACAGAATCCCATCTTTGCAGAGTTCTGGCGTCGTCTAATAGCCCTCAAGTCGGTCTATGAACGTATTCTGTTAACACCACAGGCCACAGCATTTGCCAATCGTTTGCGCACTTTGGGTGTGGATGTGCATGGACTGGATGAACTTGTGCGTTATCAGCTGGGCTGGAGTAACTCCACCGTTTCCGACTATGACTACTATGACTACCTCGGTGGAGGCAAGTGAGCGCAGATATTTCATTAAGAACTCTGCTGCAAATGTTCCTAAATATCAGATATAATATAACAGATATCATATTATATATATATATATTATATTATTACTAATAACTAACTGATTATATTAAAATGATCTTTTGTCTATCAATTTGGCTGTAGATTGGAATCAATCAGTTCAAGGAAATGTGTCTAAAACTATTTACA
Organism: Drosophila funebris; assembly: GCA_018901825.1. Lineage (NCBI taxonomy): Eukaryota > Metazoa > Arthropoda > Insecta > Diptera > Drosophilidae > Drosophila > Drosophila funebris. The sequence continues at coordinate 7,567,666 of JAEIFK010000688.1, forward strand.
AAACTATAAATTACAATAACTCATTCAAAACTTGATAGATTTCTATGTGGCATTTGCATTTGTTTATGGTTGCATCTCTAGATTCATTCAGTATATTAAATAGTTTCGAAAATTGTACCCAGTCAAGAACTGGACAGAGGAATATCATTTACAAGCAGCTGCATTAAACTCTGCGAATGCCAGAGGTACCAGCGAGTGAGTGGATGGATGGATGAGGGAATAAATGGGTGGGTGAGTGTGTGCGAGAGTGTTTGTGTGTGCACACCCTCAATGGGGAAAGGTATCTATGGCAATGCCATGATTAAGTAACAGATGAGCCATGTGCCCAGCAATGTACTGGCCATGTCCTGACTATGTCCTGGCACTGTCACTGCTTATGGGCCGCACATGCGATTTAATTGAAACAAACCAAACAGGAAGCGTCGCAGCAGCACAGACCTGAGCTGAGCTGAGCTGAGCTGAAGGGGGGTGCTTTTGTAATGAAGTTCACAGTTGGCAGTTGCCACTTCCCAGTTGCCACAACTCAGCTCCCTGCTCCCTGTTCCCTGCTGCCAGTTGGCAGTTCTCAGTGCTTTGCGTATACAGTTACTCATTAAAAGTGGCAAGTCGAGCCGCGGATGAGGCGGCGTTGGCTATGAAATTGGAATTGCAACGGAAACTAGTTAATGTGAGGCTATTGTCAAAAGCAGAAGCGCAACTTGTGCAATTTTCACACAGCAGCGACAACTCAGCCTCTGTCGCAGTCGCTGTCGCAGTCGCTGTCGCAGTCACTGTCGCTGTCCGCGTCGACGACAAATCTTGCACAGGATCTTTGCTGTTAAACAATAATGAAAAATATAAAATGAAAAATGAAAGAACTCGCCCCTTTTTTTGCGGTGTACGCGTCCAATTGGAATTTTATAGAGTCATGAGCGGAGGGGATAAGAATGAAATATATTTTATATGTGCCCTGCAATAATGCCCCCCCCTACCGTCACTTACAACCACAACTCAGAACCCTCCTATGCACTGTGCAGTGTGACTGACATGCGGATATACGAGTACGACGAGTCTGGAAATGCGACTGCAGTTTTTAGCCACCCCTAAAATCATCGGAAAGGCGCCCTAAAACATTTCTAAAGCGCTTTTGAAATCAGCAGCAGCGGCAGCAGCAATAGCCTCGGAATCGGAATCGGTATATGTCGAATAGGCATAGAAATGGGATTCAAAATCGGAATCGGAATCGCGCTACGCTTGAGCTCTGGTTTATATTCACTGCCATCCAGGGGCTCGAGTTTTGTTTTCCCCCTTCATTCTTGGGACTTTTATTTTATTTTATTTTTTTTTGTTTTTTTTGTTGGCTCGTGTGCGCCCTACGACATTTTGGTTAGTGCTTGAAAATGCACCTGGTTGTATATTCTGTTTGGCTTCGATTTGCTTGCGACTTGGACTGTGAGTCGGAGTACGACAACTGTGTGCTGTTTTGGGTGGTTGTTGCATTGTGATTTCCATGGTGCACATGCCAATGTGTGTTTGCCTGCGAGTATGTGGCAATTGCGGCCCTTTGTGGCATTGACGCTATGCACTGGCAACTGGCAACTGGCAACGGGTAACGGGCAACTGGCAAGGGGCAACTGGCAACGGGCAACGGGCAACTAGGCAAGCACAGCAAGGACATTAGCAACAACAAATGAACGTTGGTTGCTGGTCGCGTGCCCGAAGCACTTCGACACCCAACTGAATTGTGAATTGTGATTGTTTTTCATTTTTCCTTTTATTTCTGCTCGCTGCTTTTCCTTTCGTTATTTTTCGCATTTTACGCGCTCATGCAAAACGCTTTGACGAGTTATGAGTGTGTGTATGTGTGTGTGTGTGTGAGAGTGTCCTGCGGCGCATAAATACATTAATGCATGTGCTCACATATTCTGACATATAATTTCGCCTTGACTCATACAATATAGGAATATATAATTATTGCTTCCTCTCTTCCCTTTCTCCTTTTGCTTTCTTTCCCTTTGCCTTTGCCTTTGCCAACTAACTGGGCTTTTCCTAATGGGGGTTAGTCATTCAGTCCGAAAGTTGTGTTTACTTTCATTCAATGGATTAGAGTGCAAATTCCTTAATCCTAGTCGGACTTCAACTCTGACATGCCCATGCTGCGAGGGGAGTCCTCCATAATATACTACAAATTACGGAAATATGATTTGGGATCTGATTAAATTTATGGATTACATTAAAATAAAAAAAAAAAAAAAGGTTTAGGCAAACTTTTGTTACCAATAACCGCCTAATTGAATTATATACTTGACAAAATTGATGAAAATGCAATTTATCAATTGAAAAGTGCTCAGTTTCCACTTGTCAAATCAATTTGCAAATATTCCCCTTGAAAAATAGAATGAATAAACTTTTTATATATTTTATTTTTATTTTTATAAACTTTTTTATTTATACTTTTTCAATTTTAAACCACATTTCAGCAGCAAATATCAATAAACTGTTGTCAGTAAGTCCTCAAAAATGCCAAAGCATTTTGATGCCAATTTAAAAATCAAAACATATCCTTGAAAATTGACAACAAAAGTCACACAAAAAATAAACGAAGTGTTGAAACCAGAGTTGGACCAATATTTGCCTTAAACCAAATGCCAAAACAATTCCACGCTCCATCGAAAATGCTGTTAATTGGCGCAAATCGAATGCGAAGAGCCTGTGATCCCATTCTAATCGCCAGCATATGCCATTGTGGTGGAAAAAAATAAAAGTAAAATCAACTGAAATACAATTAAAAAACTTCACACTTTCGAAATCAAAAAAAAAAAAAAAAAAAATGAAGAAAAAGGAGAGTGAAAATCCAATTCCAGCCAGTTTCCGTTGATTTTTTCGAGCAGCTTGGAAAATTGCATCAAATTATGAAAGCAAAAATTTAATTACAGCTCAGACTGAACCCCATCGAAATAAAGATAATGAAAAAATGAAGGTAGTTCCCCCCCATTGGGTGCAGAGGTGGGGGTTGTGAGATTCAGCCGGCGGCGACAATGGCAACATGTGCTACAGTGAAGCATCCTTGAGGAGCTGCCCAAGCGCAAGCCCATGGTGGCTGAAAAGCCTTTTGAGACACACAAATGCAAATGCAAATGCATTATGCCACATAAACGATGCATTTTCGAATATTAATTATTACCAGGCAGGCAGGCAGGCTAACAGACAGAGCCAGGACTGTTGTGGGACTTGGTCGTGCTCTTGAAATTACCATAAAAGATGCACTTAAGGGTTAGCAATGAGCAAGCAAACAAACAACAAACAGAATGCGTATTTCAGCCAACAAGTGAGACTTGGCATGAGATTGAAGATGCGGCTGATGCTGAGGCTGTCGTCTTGGGGTCGTTCTGGGTGTTGTTGAGTGCAAATTTAAGCTAAGCGCGCCTTGGAGCACAGCAATCCGAGCAGTCAAAGGAATAACGTATCGAAGTGCGAGCAGCATTTGTTGCTGACAGACTGACAGAGTGACAGACGGGGCAGACGGGCTGAAGGGCAGAAGGACAGACCGATGATGGGCAGGAGGGCTGCGTGCCAAACAGGGTTGGAATTTGAGTTCTTGCAATTTGCTTGGGATGGATGCTCAGTGTTCGCGTGGCTGGCGCACTTCTCTCTGTCTCAGCTTCGCGATGGGCCGATGGGCCGATGTGCTCGGTGCGTGCGCTATTAATTCTAAGCTGCATGGCAAACACTGATTCCAGTGCCAAGGGGTCATACATTTGCCATTCACCCCACGATTGCGACGACGATCGGCAAAAGCTGCAAGCGGCTTCGGCTTGTCGCTTTGGGAATACCGTAAACCCAATTGGGGTGGCGACAGCGACATCGACAACGACAGCGACAACGACAGCGACAGCGACAGCGACAACGACGCTTCGTTGCCACGCACGTGCCTACCGTAATACAACAAAAGCAACCAAAGCAACAACAACAATGGCGTCATATTGAACATAATATGCCATATTTGTGTTTGGTGCGAGCGGTACGACCAAAAAGCCCTTCTTCGCTGGGAATCGAAAGTGCATTCCCTTTCATGGCAACCATGAGGACAACGCCAGCAAACGGCAAAGGCAGAGGCAACGGCTTCGCATTTCGATTATATTAATGCAAAGCACACACAAACACACACAAGCACACACAGACACAGATACTAACAATCGCTTTGTGGTGGCTGAGCAGCCCAAGCCAAATATGTGTGTGTGTGTGTGTGTCTAGTGTGTAGTACGTACTACGTACCTACCCCACCAAAAGCAAACTTGACAAGCTTATAGCACGCCTGTATCACTGTCTTTGTCTGCACGCTTGTGTGTGTATTTGTGTGTGTGTGCTTGTGTTTTTTGTGTGTGTCGACTGTGCGTAGAGCGCACGAAGCCGCAGTCGTCGCCGTACACAGCGAAAGAGCCAAAATGAAAACCTGAAAATGCAACACCAAAAAAATTACACGCTAAGAAATTAAAAGTTAAATATAATAATTGAAAGATAGAAGAATATAGGAAAATAAAATAAATAAAATAAATAAATAATAATAAATAATAATAAATAATAATAAATAATAATAAATAATAATAAATAATAATAAATAAATAAAAGAAAGGAGAGATAAGCTTGTGTTGCTAACTAAAATGTTATTAAAAATGTCATTGAAATATATTGAAATAAAACTGAAGTCTTTGAACATTAAAGAAATATTTTCTATTATAAATGGGAAGTGTTTGACAATATGAAATATTAATAAATTAATAATAAGTAAATTAATAATAAATAAATAACTGTGGCAGTGTATAATGGTTAAATGATTTAAATTAATTAATTAGTAATCATATATCAATCAATAACCATTATACAGAAACCCTTACTTATTATTAATTTACTTAACAGATCTTAATAGACTTAAGGGAATATTAAAGCACTTCTCTATAGAGCATATTACTCAATAGTAATGAGAACATTTCATAGCCAACTGCAGCTCTTTTAAACTTAAATCAATATCTATTTGTCATGCTAATATAAATAATAATTTATCAAACGAGTTATAGATAACAATTTCAGCATTCTGTCTGCTTGCTAATCACTTTACTCAATAACTTCAATTGGCAAACGTAGCCGAGGAACCGGCAAATGTTTCCAATTGCCACAGCTGCTTAAGAGTCTGCAACACATACAAATAAGTATATAAAGTAACTGCCTCAGGTATTTGTGGCTCATTGAGTTTTCTGTTTCGCATTTAACCTTTGGTTACACGCACAATTAACGGTTTCATGGCTATCAGCTGTTTGCCAAGATCTACAAAAAAGAAAGACAAGAAAAGAAAAGAAGAACCCAGCCAAGTCTTTGTCTGTTGCCAAATTTCCATGAATCAGAGTATTTTTGCAAGACAGAGAGCCGAACATGTGCTACAGTTCCTGTCGCGTGTCCTTTTTGTGGCAACCTGAGGCACAGCTGCAACTTGGATATATAAACACAATATAGCTGCACAATGATTTCTCCAAGTGCAGGCAGACTCAGTGCAAAGGACTTTCACTGACGGCGTCGACGACTTCTGCTGCTCCCCTTGGCCGCAGTCGGCGTCTGTGTGTTTGTGTGTGAGTGTGTGTGTGTATATGGAAAAAAGGGTGACTAATGTGTGTGATTGTTAACAAAAGATTCCGGCTCTGCGGCAACGTTGAAGCCAGCGCTGGCGTTAGCATCGACGTCAGCGTCGACGTCAATGGCAGCGAGGGCTAAAAGGACAACGACTCGAATTGGGGGATGAAATTTCCAAGAGCGACGCCGTCACAACACACAAACAATGATTTTAATTTCGCTTTCCTTTGGCACACATAAATAGAGGCGGCAGGATATGCTGTTAGTCATTCGCAGCAAAAACGTCGAGCCGACAGGAAGCAGCCAAAGGAGCGCTCAACGTTGCCAACGTTTCAATTTGTTGTTAAGTTTTTGCTTAGTTCTTCAACTCTTTGTTCCACCACCTACCCCCAACCTACACACCGTTCATCATTCCATCGTTCATCATTCATCACTCTCCGTTCATCATTCATCCTTAACTGTTCATCGTTCGCCGTTCACCGTTCATCATTCGTCGTTCGTCGTTCTCTGTTTCCGTTTCCGTTTATTGTTTCGAGCAAAGTTCTTAAAGCGCGTTCAAGTTTCAGTTGATCATCATTTCGTTGATACGCGGAACCGTGCAATGGCCAGTGTTGCCAACCATCCCACGACAGCCACAGTCAGTGGCAGTCACAGTCACAGCCACAGCCACAGCCAACCACATTCACATCCACACATTCACAGCATACAGCTGCTGCACAATGCATCGGCTGGAGGCATGCCCCATGGCCTGGGCCTGCTGACCACTGTGGCATCGCTGCCTCCCAAATATCGCAGTCGCTATCTGAACATCAAAACCAAGTGTGAAATTCCATTGGATCTGTCCGTAAAACCGCCATCGCCGTTGCCAGTGCCAGCGCCAGTGCAAGTGCCAGTCCCAGAGCCAATGCCAATGCCAATACCATTGTCGAGCAGCGATGTGCCAATGGCAACCACATTTGCTGAGGTTCACAGCGAGCCAGCAGAAGTACGTACAGAAGAGGAGCTGCCGCAGGAGGTGGCACAGGAGGTGGTCGTTATTACAGAGAAACCGATAACACCGCCACAAAGCCCAGTTCCAACGGCAGTTCCAGTTGCCGTTGCAGTTCCAGCAGCAGTTGTAGTTGCAGTCAAGCGCAAGTTGTGCGACCAAAGCGAATCGCAGCCATCTGCCAAATTGGTTAAATCAGATGAGAGTCCCACACCGCAAGTGGATGCCACGCCCGTCAAGCCCATTAAAGTCTCGGACACGGCACCACGCACCGCCAAAGCAACCACAACGAGTGCCAAATCGACACGCAACAAAGCGACTCGCAAATTAAAGTTTGATGAGGAGACGAGCTCACCAGTATCGGGTACAGTTATCAGACCATTGGAGGACATCACCGATGGCACAATGCAGTACAGCAATGGTGACATTGATCCCAAATACAACATCGTTGAGATAACCGAGGAGACAAAAGCGGAGCTGGCGGCCATCAAGAACGTAATTGGTGACTATGTTTGTCGCTTGTGCCGCATCAAGTTTGATGATGCCTTTGGTTTGGCTCGCCATCGTTGCGCCTGCATTGTCCTGCTCGAGTATCGTTGCCCTGAATGTGGCAAGCAGTTCAATTGCCCAGCCAATTTGGCCTCCCATCGACGCTGGCACAAGCCCAAGAAGGAGGCGGGAGCTGCAGCCAAAAAGGAGAACCGCAATACCAGCAATCAACAGGAGCAGCCTCAATCCTCTACGAAGAAGTCGGGCGATGAGCTTGCCTTTGGCTGCAACGAGTGTGGCAAGAAGTTCAAACGGGCCGCGTATCTACGCAAGCATCAGCAGACGCATGTGAAGAAGGCAAAGCCAGTGGCAGACATGGTAGTAGAGGAGGCAGAACAGGAGATGGAGACGGAAACGGATAGGCAGCCAGAGGCAACCACAACGATAACTGGCAGCTTCCAGACATCTGTCTACAAATCCAACAGCTCCAGTTCGTCGAGCAGTTCACATTCATACGCCGGCACCCACGAGGATGAGGGCGTCTATGTGGCGGGTGCGGCAAGCAGCAGCCACTACGACTATGAGGCTGATTACTTGTCCGACTGCAGCTCCTCCACGTCATCCGCCGGCTATGGTCGTCTGCAGATTGTTGAGCACGGCCTCACCGAGGAGGAGAGCATCGCAGCAGCCGCTCTAACGAATCTTCGCAACTGCGCCTCCGTCATTCAACATACGACGATGGCGCACTGAGTAAGTCAGGGAGGGATTGGTTGGGTTTGTGAACCAGCCACTTGTATCATTTGTTTATAGTCCGCTAATTGTTAAGTTTAGTTCATAATTAATCTCTTCGTTACGGAAGAACTGCAGCTAAAACAGACCAAAGAAAACTAGTTTATATAATTGCAAATTCGACATTAATTGAATTTTAGTTATACACATTTAGTTACTAATTAATTTCACAAGTTTCTAGTCTTAGTTCTTGTAACACTGAGTTCAGTTCTAGTCAACAATCTCAATACTTCAATTAACATTCCATTTGTTGTATTTACCAAATAGCACCAAAGACGACAAACAGTCTAGTCAGCATAGGTTTTAGTTAATCACTTAAAGTATTTATATTTAGTCAGTCCAACTAAACATATGGCACTAGTCAGCTTCAATATGATCTCAAGAATATTGCACAAGCCATTTTGGACTTTGTACCAGGCCACGCATTTCGTATAGTCAGTAAATTTCTAGTTATACAGATAGGCTCTAGTCAGATTTTAGTCGACAAATTGCAATAATTTATACCAAAGTTTCAGTAGATACCAAAAATCGTAACTTAAAGTCATACTACATATCTTAAGGTCTTTTTAAAACGTTCACTTATCTTCTCACTTCTCATCTGTCAACTATAACTTCATATCATCATTTCTGAAATACTTCTACATCTTTCTTCTCAACATAGTGAAAGCAACTCTCATACTCCCTGATCTCATCATATTGTTAATCAAACTTCCTAACTACTCATACTATCATTATTTCAATCATTACTTTCTACTTTCATCTCATATACTTCCTCAATATCTCTGAAATCATTCATCATTGCTTCCACTACATTTGCTTAACATTCATACAATCATCAGATCATATTTCATTCTCATCTTTACATTCATTCACCCATTCTCATCTTAACTCATGCTCCCTTCTCATCATAATCCTCATAACTTCATCTCGCTTTTACAACAATTTCACTTTCATCTTATCATAAATATTCGATATGAATTCTAGTCATTAATTTAATTGCTCATCTAGTCAATTGAAGAGCTAGTCAGCTTAATTTCAGATCTCATTAGATGTATCATATAACATTCTTTTAATTCGGATACAATTTTAGGTTTATCTTAAGGCAAACATTTATTTAAAATTTCGGAATTATTTTTTCATTATATTTCAAAAATTCAAAAAACGAAATTCAGGCGAAATTGTGCAGTAATAGATCTTAAGACTCATCTCAACCAAACCAAACAAAAAACCCAAACCTAAACTAAGCAATCAAATCCAGTTCCCGTGCTGGTTCCAAAGTCGAGTGTGAACTCTAGTCATTTTATAGAATCCTAAGTTTCGAGGCATCAGTATCAGCATCAGTATCAGTTTAGTTTAGTTTAGTTTAGTTCTCATAACTTAGTTAGTTAGTTCTTTTGGTTAGGCTTACATAAAACGGACATTGAACCAGCGTTTCACTACCAGTAAAAGTATTTGAAGAGTACAACTTAAGTTAGAGATATACTCTATGTGGTATATCAATTGGCCAGAGGCAACAACAGAACCGGCGGTTGTGTACTTAAAAGTCAACTCTTAATTCATAAGCAATCCGAGCAATATCACAGCGTTATTGTTCCTTAGTCTGTAGAATGCAATGCAATTGGTTGTAACCGCAGAGTACAACGAAAATGGGAAAACTTCGCTCAATCTACAATATTTAGTAATAAGTATTTATATATATATAGTAGATATAGATACGTAATATATCATTGATAAGCATATCTAACTGTTAAGTGAGAATTTGTGATATTAAAATGTTAAGCCTAAAGTTTACAAAGGTCTAGTGCTCGATGTTTTTTATCTGCGCAGAGTGCATTTACAATAACAAAACGAATTACATTAGAAACTATAAATATAAATTGTAAACATAAACATAAACATAAATCTATATATTTTTATACGTAATATTTGTATTTTTCTATATACTACAACAACAACAAAAAAATAACAAACAAATTTTAAGCAATTGTAAAGTTATATATTTTTGAGAATAAAAACCAAAAAAAAAAAAAGAAAAGAAAAGAAACTGAAAAGATATTTGTGGTATTTCCTTAATATGCGTAGTTTATAATGCCATAAAAGGGAATATGGGTTGCTAGGCAAACAGTTCTTGGTCCGCTCCTTCGAAGGACAAGCTGGTGGGTAATCACTTTATAATTGTGGCGCTAGTAAACACTTCCTATATGAAGTGCTCATAACCATAAAGTCTGCTCGTGCACATGTCTGACAATGGCTCTTTCAGAGGGTTGAAATTGAACCCCCACTCTTAATGCGACCCCAGTCGAATCCAACTAGAATTGGTTTTCTGTCTATTCATGATGATGATGATGATGAAGAAGGCGTTTTTATGTTTGTGTCTTGGCAATTTTCTCATCATGTTCAATGGGCAGTTTTGATGGCTCGTAAAGTAACTGCAACTGATGGGTAAACAAAACCGCACTAGCAGCAGTCGTGGCAGTCGTATCAGCATACAAATAACGGTGCAGATGTAATGAAATGCCACTAAGGGACATTGACACGGTCTATCCATCGATCTCCACTCCACTCGGCAGCACTTAAAAGCAACTAAAACAAATAACAACAAACAAACAAACACATACGCATACATATACATCTACATATAGGAAACTTCGATAGCGGAAGTGGACAGATGCAAGTTGCGCCTAAGCATACAAGGAAATGCCGAATGCCATAGCAAGGGGTGCGGACTTGGCAGTTTTTGGGGTGGAGGTTGCCGGATGGAGAATTGTAAGCGGGGGTGGTGCGTGGTGCTGGACCAAAGCGGTGAAACACGCCAACTAATGATGCCTTCAACGGAAATGCATAAAAAATGTTTAATCAAACACAAATGCATGACAACACGGAAAATAGCTGACAGCATGATGTAGTAGAGAGTGCACGACTAAAAAATATCCTGTATGAAGTAAAGGAAAGGAATGCAACGACCCTTATGTATAACTATATTAACTATTTCATTTGTAGAATTATCTCCTAACTAACATTTCCCTAGTTTCTCCCATTTGAGTTTAGTTATTTCTGACACTTTTTACTCCTTCTGTTACACCTTAATAAACTATAAGCTATTTGACGCTTTATTACAGGGTATATTAGGAACAAACCAACTGGGCTAAGCCGCACAGGATGCGCAGGGATGTGCGTGATGGCATTGCATTGGGTGCGTGTGCGGTGTGAATCAATTTAAAGCGTCAAAAGAGCTATGTACTATTAAGTAGATGTCCGCTAAGTCAGCTAAAGTTCAATGCACACAGGGTACGGCGAAGGGTGTTGGAATTATGTAAAATCATGCCGAAAGAAAAAAAAAACTACCCTTACCCTTACGCTTACGCTTACGCTTACCCTTGCCAAGCCATATAAACTGACAGGGGGTGCAGCATCATCCATCGTTCGTTGGGTTATTGAATACTGCAACGCGGGCGTGCCCAAAAAAGAAGTCAGTCAGGGCAGGGCAAAGTCATCAACATCTGTGGCGATTGGGTTTCAAAAATAATAATAAAAACGCGGCGTGTAAACTGATATCTCAGTTCGTGCAACTTGCATTTGCACCTTTTGGCACGGGACATAGGGCACAGGACACGCATACCTTTGCTGGCATAAGCCCGCATATGACGCAGGATCTGCTGCTGCTGCTGCTGTTGCTGCATAGCAGCACTCAACGAACAAGTTTCGCTTTTCTGCGGGCATCGCCTCGAGGCAGCTGCAGCTGCCCATTCAGTTATATCTAATTATGATCACAGGACGACACGACCTGCGGCGTTAATTTGCCCACCTTGAGAGCCTTGCTCAAACATTTGTTGCTCTCGAAGTGCTTGCGATATGCAGGCACTTTGTTCAGTTCAGTTCGAGAACTTAAGTGGCCGTATGTTCCTCTTTTCTATGCAAAGAGTTGACAGATTGATGAGGCTGATTGGCTCGAGGCATGAGTGGACACTTGAGAAGCCTTTATGATTACCATCATCCTTATAATCATTATCATCATCACCATCATCATCAGCATCATAATTATTCTACTTAACCATATGCCGGCATTAAAAACCGTTAGAAAGCTCGTCGGGCTTTTGCGCAGTGTAAATGCCAACAGTTGCAACTCTGCGCAACTCCTGACAGCTGTCTGTGTCTGCGAGCAACTCTGCATGCCGCACAACATAAGTTGGCAGCCCTGGATGTTAGGATAATAACGGTTAACGGTACTTTTTACTCAAGTGACGCTCTCTCCGCCTCTCTCTGTTGGCCCTCTCGCATAACGCCTACGCTCAGGCACACAGTCGAACTTGGCAGGCATGGAGCAGACAAAATGGAGCCGGAATCCACGCACACCTGACATTCGTGTTGTGGCGACGCTGAAAGTCAGACGTGTTGAGCGCAAGGCAGCAAAAAATCAAAATCAAACATAGTGCAAAGTTGAGAACAGTTAGAAAGTTTGCCCGCTGGCAAAGTCGCGATTAACGGTAAAATTAAATAAAAAAACAAACGTTGTGGCAAGCTCCAAAAGTGAATGCGCTTGTTAATTAATTAAAGCTTTGTTTACATTTACCCTCCAACTTGTTAATTGCCCAAAAAGCCCCAAAGCATCAAAAAAAAAAAAAAAAACATGACGCGCTGGTAGCATGTGCTGCCTGTGGCGATGACGCTGGGGCAGCGACGGCATCCGCGATGCCTGATGTGGGGCATGACAAGGGGCAGGGGGTGAGGGGGGTGCTGCTGTGTGCGCTCTCACTCTCTCTCTCTGCGGTTACTCTCTCACACTCTCAGTGAAAGCTTTCCAAGTTTGCGAACTTATTGATTGTGTGTCCTTACGCTCAGTCTCTCTCACTTTTGCTTTCTTTCTCTCCCTCTCTCTCTCTCTCACTCTTTCTCTGTAGTTCATTGTATGCTCTCACTTGTTGTTGGTTATGGCAAATGAAATAACGGTATTTTTCTGAGATTTTGAAAAAGCTTTGGCTTTGGCTTTGCGCTTTGCTTTTGCCTATCGCCTGGCATGCGTTTGCGTGCTTTGGGTAAATTTTTCACAAATTTTCATTTTCAGTTTTTCTCCCGACTGTTTTAGGGCGGTTCCGCAAGGCAGAGGCCAGCTATTGAGCCCAGCATAGAACACGACTTGGACGCGTCTCCCAAAAGAACTCATTCTCTCTCTTAAAGTATGTGCCTCAAACAGTGTACGTGTGTATTTGTGTGTATGAAAATTTGTTGCAAATCAAAAACAAATTCACAAAATACTTAATAGCAACAACAACAAACACGCTACGAAATTCCGTGACTGTTTACCAAAAAATCAAATGAGCCAAAGAGCCAACAATAAATTTGGTAGTGAGCGCGTGTAAAGCGAAATTCGAACACATGAAAATATTATGACAAAAAAGAAATGTTGTTATTGTGTCGGAGCACATGTGTGTGTGTGTGTGTGCGAGTGTGCGAGTTTGTTTGTCAGTGTGTGTGCGCATCTGTTAGACAAGCTTTTTGTATGTGTGTGTGTGTGTGTGTAAAATTCAATAAAATGCGAAAATTGCAATTGCCAAATGGCAATTACAACAAAAATAGAAAAGCCACACAACAAACAAGCAGAGCTGAGCGCACACACACACACACACACACACGTACAAATATACACACTGGCACAGTCACATATACAGAGATAGGCATGCAAATGACAGGACATACTGACACAGACTGTGGAAGGCAGCGCCTTTTTGGTTGTGCGCGTAGTTTTGATTTTCTCTGTGGCTTACTTTACCCACTGATTTTCGCAGCGCCTTTGACTTGCCTCAGTGTTGGTTTGTGCTTGTGTGTGTGTGTGTGTGTGTGCGTGCCTTTGTGTGTGTGTGTCGGTGTATGTCCTTCTGCTGCTTACGTACGCAGACTGAGTGACTCGATGCGGCTGCCCCGAATGGCAGCAGTCAGGTCCTTCGCACAGTTTTGTGTGTGCGCCTTTGTGTCCTGCCCCATGAAATGAATGCGTATTCAATGAGCAATGAAATCCGTGACACATTCGCGCTTCAGTCTCTTGTTCTGTCCGTCTATCTATCTGTCCGCCTGCTTGTCCGCCCGTCTGTGTCAGTCGCCTTTTCCTTTTCCTTTTGCATTTTCCATTTAATTTATTTTTTATTACATTGGCCGCCTTTGTTCTCGCTCTCTCGGGCTTTGGTCTGATATCCGTTTTGAATAAAAGCGACATTAACACCATAACCTCTGATATTTATCTCGAACAATTCTGTCTTCTTGCTGCGACTCGTCGGCTACGTTAAATGCTTTTCAAGTGCAAACACACACACACACACACACAGAGACAGAGAGTCAGGCATGCCACATGTGCGGTTGCTACACTCACACACATAGATACACAGTATATGGATATGAAGACTTCTGTATTTTGTGAAAGCATTTCATACATTTTGATTTGGCCGCATGGCTTTGTTTCTGTTCTTGGCATTCGCATTGGCATTTCTGTCATGCACTTTTGCAGTTTTTGTGGCCGGAAGAGGACAAATGCCAAACAGTACCATGTTTTTTAGCCACACTGCTCAGTGTACACATTGATGTGCTACAAATTGTTTGAATTTCGCTTTAACTTCCAGCAGGTTTTCATTAATTGGCAGCCGTGTGCTAAATTCCATTGCAAAAATCGTGCAAAGTGTTCGCGTGCGTGTCCCGGACAACAACGAATATCGAAATATTATCATAGAATAAAAAAAAACAAATACACAAAAAACAATAAACAAATAAGATCTATCATAATTCTAATAACTATGCCAAATTGTGCATGACCCGTTGCAATTGTGCCTTCAAGTTGAAATGCTAAAGAGAACCTCAATCAAGCAGAGACAAACGAATAACAAAAAGACTTGTTGACTTGAAATTCAATTACCGAGGCGTCAATTCCCCTTTCGTCTTTCTCTTAGTGGGCGCGAAAAAAGGTAAGCTAATTTTAGAATTGTATTTATTTATAACCATTTAATATTAAATAAAAAGATCTTCCCGCTGTTAACAGAAATTAAAGGCTTCAATATCATTGAAGTTTATTTATTTAAGCGTAATATTTTGAATATAACTTGTTACTTGTAGTACTTATATCTGGCTTAAATCTTCTGTAATAATCTATGAAGAATATCGGAATTTTAAACAGAATTTGAGAAATTAGCCCCAAGTATTTGCCGAGTAACTTTCTTGAAGCTCATAAAAGTATATTAATAATGAACGTAATCAAAAAATTAGGCTCATTTTGCGTTTTGAAGTAAATTTGTATAGGTCTGGCTGGCTACTTTGAAATAAACCGTAGATTCAGACTTATAAAGTGGATTTTTGAATGGACTTGAAGAATTCATTCCACACCAGCGACCATTCAATTGACTAAGGCTAAGACAATGCTTACCAATCGGAAAGCAAAAGGAAGAACGAATTTCAGTTATCGTTTCATTTTTATTCTTATTTTTATTTTATTTTTATTTTGTTGCTTGTGTATTGGCGTCATAACAACATATCCATTTACGGATTAAACATACACGAAGTTTCATAGCAACTTATCCTTTATAAACAGCCGCTAGACGCACACTCACTCCAAGGCACATAAACACACACACACACACACACACAAACGGAAAGATAAGAAACCCTTTTGATTGAAAAGTGTAGCATAATTTTAAGCGCACACTTCCCGTCGCTTGTCGGCCGTCGGTCGTCGCATCGTTGAGGAAAATATTGTTTGGCATTTTACAAAAAGTCTATTAATAAAAATAAGCAAAAAATCAGTGCCCAGCCCAACAAAAAAAAAATGACCCAGCTCAGCATTGATGCCAAGCAGCAAACACCGACAAATAAAAAGCAAAAAGGAGCGAAAATAAGCAGAAAATAAACATAAAATAAAATAAAATAAAATATGAAGCCAAAAATGTTGAGCAAGTAAAGTTGAAGGCATCAGGCTCGTCGCGGCTTGCCCCGAGTGCGTTTACTTAAGCAATCAACCCGACCTCAAATACACACAGACAGAGACACACACACACACAGACATACACAATAAGAGGCAGAGCGAGATAGAGATAGAGCGGTGTGTGTATGTGTATATATATTGAAGGGATTCTCGTTATTTGTATTATAAAAACAACAACTAAAAGAGGCCGCAAAGTAAAATAAAGAAAAACCCTTTTCTCTTGTTTGGATGCCGTCAAAACGAATTTGGCACAGAAAACGCAGTGCATTGAGCGCTTAGTATATGTATTTTATTTGTTGTGCGAGTTTGTGTGTCTCTGTGTGTGTATGGTAGACAAATAAAACATTTGCTTTTGGCTTGTTTGCAGTTGTTGTTTTCAATGCTTAGTTTTTCAATTTTACGAAACGAAATCAAATCCACGAAACATTTACACGCATGCACAACAAAAGACGTGCAAATTTTCACGTCAACAGGCAAAGCACACACACATACATACACAGACACAGACACACACACATAGAAGCGCGCAGAGAGATAAACATATTTACAGCTGCAGATACACACACTATCACGTACTTAGGCAGCTGCCAAAAATATGTAGCATACATTTTGGGGCGCTTTCAGCATTATTTGCACCTTGCCATTCGTTTTTGCTTTTGCGTTTCTGCGGACCTTTTGTTGTTTAGCATTCTTAGCTTACTTTATTTTCTTCTGCCCGTTTTGCTGGCTCCGCTGTTGTTCTTGTTGTTGTTGTTGCCGCTGTTAATATTGTTGTTGTTGTTTTGTTGCCTTTTCTTTTTGGCTGTTTTATTTTTCTTTTTGGTTGTTTTGTGTGCTCCTTTTTGGTTCGCAGCTTCGCCGTCGCCATGCTGCAACTTCAAAGCTTTGTCCTCGCTTGACTCCTTGTTGTTATTTAGTGCCTTGGCGTTGCTTTTTATGCGTTGTCCTGCTACACAAATTTTCTTTCGTATCTCACGGCTAGCGATTGTATCTGCTATCTGTTGTCTGCCTCACTGTTTGTCTTCTGTATCTTTTGGGGCGTGTGTTTGTGTGTGTGCTTCTGTCTCTATGCCTGTGACAGTGTGTGTGTGTGTGTGTGTGTGTGTGTGTGTGTGTGTGCCTGTTTTTGTGTGTGCTTGCTGCAGTCTCGAGGCTCGAGGCTCTTTTATGATGTGCGCATAAAATATTTGTCATACTCCAAAATCTGCTGGCAGCCCAGTATTAAATTTTCTCCGCTGACTGACTGACTCAGTGACTGAGTGACTGACTGACTGGCTGACTGGCTGACTGACTGGCAGACTGAGTTGTTTCGTTCAATGCGGCTGTCTGTGGCCTCCATTAATGTTCGGTCCGCAATCCTTTTTGGGACCACGCCCCAGCTTGCATAACAAACGTATCTATGGCTCCATTTATACATATATCTCAGTTTCCATATATATAAATATATATATATTGTACATATATAAATATAATATATATATCTATATGTATTGCATGCTCTGCGGCGCCTAACGAACTGTGTCATTTACACTTTTGACTTTATTGTCAAGTCGCGTCGGCTTCCAATCTCGAACTCAACTCTCGACTCTACTCTTGTTGTCCTCGAGTCCTCTCTGTCTGCTGCTGATCCTTTTGCCGTGTCAATGTGAAAATATTTGCCTCAATCCGCTTGACTGCATGCACGTTTTGACGTTGACTGCAGGGCAGCCTCTGGTTCTGGTCCTGGTTCTGCTTTGGGTTCTGTTTCAGCCTCTACCACTGCCTTGCCTCCATTCTGCGTTCCCCTCGCGCGTTATCGTCGCGTCGCTTTGTTGACTTTTGCCCGGGACGCTTTGACGTCGATTACGCAAAGCCAATAATGAAATGACTTTGGGGTTTGATTGGCAAAACATTGCGGGCTACAAATGCGCACACCACAATCGACAGCCACGCCTCGCCATCTGTACCGCCCAACTCCCTTCAACGGTGAATGTTTGCGCTAAAATTCACGCTCTATTAATGACTCTGTGTTGGTTTGTGTGTGGATTCGTGGCTCATCGCCGTCTCCATTGTACACTGTCAACATTGAGGCTTGGAACCGCTTTGATTTGCCATTTTAATCAGCAATCAAACAACTAAAAATGCGCGACTCCATATGCCATTTTTTTTTTTGCTGAAGTTGTTGGCCCTTTGTTTTGGCCTTAACTTCAGACCAGGCTCGCTCACTTGTTCAAATCGACAACGAGAACGAGGCCCATAAATAAACGTTCGAGCACATCGCGTTTTTCTGACAATGTCTTTTTTATTTATGTGCGCGTTTATTTTGCCATAGGTATTCCTCTTTTTCTGTGTTTGTATTTGCTTACATATGCCAAACACACATTCGAACACACACACACACAGCCACAATACACACTCAGAATTCGGTACACAGAGCACATATCGAGCAGCATATTTTGTATTGTCTTGCCGGGGGACATTTTACCCGAAGCTTTGACATGAACAACGTTTCAATCGAATTTTGAGAACTCATTTAATGTTTTATTTTTATACAAATTCAAACTGTAGTTTCAACTTTAAATTCATTTTGTATTTTATATTTTTAAAATATCTTTTTATTGCACTTTATTTGCTTGAAATTATATATTTTATATTTTATATATAATTGAATTAAAATTTCAGCTACAAAATTTAACATTAATTGTTTCTTTCTTTAAAATGAATAAAAGAGTTTTAAATCTTGGATTATAGATGAGACTGTCTGTCTGCATCTCTCTCTGCCAAGTTTCAACTTAATATATTTGAAAATTTTCAATGCTAAGCATCTGCAGATATAGATATACATATATATATCTACCACTGTATGCTTACAATATAATAACAAAGCTTTAACTTTGGCGAGGCCAACAAAGTTTTGATGAGTCGAGAAATGTTTATTGCTATTTTTTTGGTCTAGCTTTTTTTCATTTTTTGATTTTGTTGTTGTCTGGCGCTTAATAAATGTCTCAATCGCTTATACGCAATAACGGCGCCTGTCTACGTTCCCCTGCTGCTTTACCGTTTCTAGGCCCTGCCCCTCCTCCAGCTGCTGCTCCTCCTGCGATGTGATTTCGATGTCGAATGTTTACATAACGCCCTGGCACAAAAGCCAATTGCTGAATGGCTCAGTCTGGCTGAGCTCAGTTTGTTTGTGTGTGCGTCCGTCCGTCTGTCTGTCGGCCTGTCTGTCTGTTTGTCTGTGTGGCATATTTAGTTACCTATATGATTTCATATCGCATGAATTTTATATAAATAAATCGCAATTGGCTTGCACACAAGTTGGCAAACGAGGAAAAAAGAAGCAAAGAGAATTCGTGTACTTGCAATTTTTGCCGTCTGCTTTATATATTTTTATATAAATAACATTTATTTGGCTCATTTGGCGGTTTATGGCCAACAAGGCGTCGTTGTTGCCATTTCCCTACTCCAACCCCTACAACCACTACAGTTGCCTTGCACAGCTCGTCTCTGCAAAGCATTCCATATATTCATGTTTATTTTTAAAGGTTTTGGCGCTTGGCCGTTTATCGTAATTACAATCTCATGTAAGCGATTTCGCGATGCTGTTGCACAACTTTGAGGCCATAAACATAAAAAAGCAGCCAGCCAGGCTGCATAGACACATACACATGCATACATGCATACATGTATACATATATAGTAGTATATTCATACAATAGCTCTACTCGTAACTATGGGTTTTTATTTCCACAATGCAGGCAACTAAATAAGACATCATTTGAATGCGGTCCACTGTCCAGTTTTTGGGGTTAGCCGTTGGTCAAACGCTTGGGGAATAATAAATAAGTGTGCTTGCCCCATTGTATATGTATAAATGGGAGTGTGTGTGTGTGTGTGTGTGTGTGTGTGAGGCCAAAATATGCATGTTGTCCCGGCCATTTCATAGTTCATTTGTATAGGTCCATGGCCAGGGATCGGGAACTGTATGGCAGTCAACCAAGCGTGGTACAGTTTCTGTTTCAGTTTCGGTTACGGTTACGGTTACGGTTTCAGGTTTTTGCAGTTTTTTGGGGCCAGCTTGTTAGGCCCTAGTGCTTTTGTCGATGAAGTGTGACGTTTATTAAACTCAATTTAAAAGAATGGCGGCTCATTTATTTTATTACTGCCTGTCAGTTTTGCTGGCCCGGCTAAAGTTACCAAAGAGAAACCAAACACAAGCGAAAAGCACAAAAAAAAAAGAAAAATAAATAAAAGAGAAAGAAAAACCCCGAATGCTGATAGTGTGGCACATTTCCATACTATATAAATGAGTCTCTCTTCCTCTCTGTATGTGTCTGTCTGTGTGTGTGAAGCATAACAACAACCAATTTGTTATTGATATTGACAGTTGCAAATAAATGAGCAATTTGCTAGGCATGTTCTTTTCCACTTTACTCTGTGCGCTAAATTTAGCCGCCAAGCATTTGGCAACTTAATGAATACCAAAAACTCGATGTTTGAATTTGGCGAATGCATTAGAAAGCTGATCTGTCCCAAAAAATTAATCCACCCCAATACAAGGCAATGTTTTGTGTGCAACTGCTGTCCAGAGTTAATTTTATAGGCCATTTGAATGTGGTCTAATGGCATCTCTGGTTGAGAGGACTGTAAAAGAAAATTGATATTGGTAGCTTTAGGGTAAGCGCACAAACTCTGTCTGATTAAATACATGATTTCTATCGTTGATGCTTTAAATTTATTGTATGCTTATATAAAGTTCCTGTATCGTTTAGCCTTCCAAATGAGTTGCCTGCATAAGCGAGTAATATTCTCTTTTATGGATGGCACCCCATCTCGAATTGACAAATGCGCATAAGTAGACATGCCCCTCTAAGCAGGCAACACTTTTTCCTACAGCTTCGTCGCCATTAGAGCCCGCGAAAGTATGCTACATTTTTTGTGCAGCTCGCGTATTTTGATAGATGAGCCGTGGCAGCCATTATGCAACACACATGCAACTGTGTGTGTGAGTGTGTTTGTTGCTTGACATAACTCACATTGCAGTTTATTTACCAAATGTAAAAAAAACTGTGCAACAACAACAACAACTACAACAAAGACAAACACGTTGCAAAACATCAACAAGCAGCAGCAGCAGCAGCATCATAAGTAGAAGGAGAAGGAGATGTTGGAGTACGCCTGGCAGTGACAGCATCAGCGTGTGTAACAATTTTTCAACAGTACTACACATAAGTCTGTCTACCAGCTGCTATAATGTGTTTCCTGTTTGTGCTCAACGCTCAAAAAGCGGATATGAGCGTCCCTTTCCCAATCTCTCCATCCTTTTGCCCCACACCCACATCACACCCCACATCGGAAATGTGTTTCAGTGGGCGTTCAGTTACTTTCTATGCTCCACCTTCCCTTCTACAATTTTTTAACATTTTTACCATTTTTTGTATTTTTTATATGTGTGGGTGAGTCTGGTTTTTTTCAACTATTTGAAGAGGTTGCACCGCTGGACACACACTCGCCAACACACACACACACACACATACATATACTGGACTAGGATATGTTGCTGTTGTTGCTATCTTTGCGGGCGGCCAAGAAATATATGACCAAGAGCACCACATGAGCGAGCATTAGGAGAAAAAGGCGACTGCACTGTGGCTGTTTTTTAATTTTTGCTGCCAGCAAGCATATTGCCATCGCATGGCCATGTCATTGCCAGTGAAGGACCCCCCTTCAATGCGGCCACGCCCCTTTGCGCGAAAATTGAAAAATACGCGCGATAAAACGCTTGACATGCCACGTAATGCGTTGCAAATATATTGCCAAAGTTTTTGCTTTGCCATTGTTGTTGTTGCTATTGCTGTTGCTGTTGCCGCTGTTGTGACAGCGCAGCGTGCAACACAAGAGACAGCAAGCGAGTGTGGCCAAAAGGGAGCGAGGGAGAGAGCGAAAGTTTTTAACTCGGGCCCCGTTATTATTCATTATTGAACTGCCAGTTGGGTCTGACATACGCCAAATGCCAAACGCGAACCATGCGAATGAGAACAACAACCACATCGACAACAACAACAGCAATTGGAATGGGAAACGCCAAATGGTCAGAAGCAGTAGCAGAAGCAGAAGAATTGCATTGATTTTTAGCTCTTTTAATTTTTAAAAGCAAGGCTAAAACTAATTTCATATCATTTGGCATTGAACGGGAGCCATTAAGTGGTCAAAAACTTTTTCCTTTCGACTTGGGTTAGACAAATGAATGTCCTTAACGTCGATGGAACAAATGGTCGACTGGCTTACACAGTGTGCATAAAAGAACAGCTCGACGATTAGTCACAAATCGATAAGCATATTTTATAAACTCGTTGAATGTGTTTACTCGTAATGGCGGATGAGTCGGCTGTTTATCAATCTAATGTGCATCAATTTGTCACTATTAAATATAATTTTCATGACTAAACGCAAAACTTTTTTCGACCAAAAATTAAATAATCGCCAAAATAGCAAACAATTTAATTGAGTTAGTGAAGTGTGGCTTAAATACGGAAACAGTTAGCATGTAAATTTAAACAAATGCACTTCAATAAATGAATAAATGAGCTGGGACAGTAATATGACTTTAATCATAGTTTGTTTTGTTGCTTAATGCAATTTTATGTAAATAATAATTTCATAATAAATTTAAATATTTATTACAATCGTGGTAATTAAAAGGGTAGCATAAAATCGTTGCAATATTTTTGTTTGCATATTAAATTGAATTCTTCTTCAAATATCTTGTATAATTCTATGGAAACTTGTGAAGTTTGTCATTAATTTAACTCTGTTTGTTTGTCATAACTTTGACAAAGTTAACAATAAATTCTATGCAATTAAATATTCATCATTGTTTAAATACTTGTTGACATACTTATTCATTCTTATGAATAAATAGAAAGTCAAGTGCAGTACCTGTTACCAGAGCATACAATATGCTACCAAATGACTGTGGAATTGCACGTCACAACGAGAGGAGAGAAGAGAGTGTGTGTGGGGGGGAGCGGGGGCTTTTCTCTCTGAGATTGCCAGCTCATTGGTTGTGCTCATTTTGGTTGCATTCCTTGCAATTTAGCAGTTCACACAGATGGCCATAAATATGCGAGTCCTGGCATTTGAGATTTTTGTGTGGCGTACTCTCAATGGGCTTGGAATTGAGCTTGGGATCCTGGTTATCGCCCACATTTTGTGGGCGTGTTTGGCTTTACTCGCTTTGGTTTTATCGTTTTATGGTTTTATCGCTTTTATCGCTTTTGCTGCTGCCTTTGACGTCACCTTAATTAATGGGTTAATGCGACGCCGGCAGCGACTCTGGCAGCGTTGGTAATTAAGCGACTTTGTCGTTGGCCTTCTGTGCCAGCCAAATGAATTATGCGTCTGCTTTGGGGTCTGACAAGAACTAACAACTAATTTGGATGCTGCATTGATTTAATATTTGCTTTTTAATTAAAATTTTCAAATATTTTGTATGGTCGAAACGTGCTCGAACTGCAATATCATGCGAAAATGTCGTAAATTAATTGTATTGCAATTTGTGTGCGAGCGTGAAATGTGCGCTCAATTAGACACAATCGCTTCTAGAGCGACAAACGTTGCGTATACGCAATATGGCAGCGCCTTGATGACGGCCCGCGATACGACAGCGACAACAACGAAGACAGCGATAGCGACAACGACAGCGACAACGACAGAGAACAAGGACAAGCTGAACGATGACAATGGAGATAGAAATGGAATGGGAAGCGGCGGGCGTCGAGCGGCAAGCGGAAAGTGGCAAGCGGGAAATGGAGATGTAGATGGAAGACGTAGCCTGGTGTCTCTTCATTTACGTAATGTAAGCAATTTGTGAAAATTGCTGGCCTGGCCGGCAATTTTGTAGATTAAACTGCACCAAAGTGCAATTGGGCGCAAATTTGTGTGCGGTCTGATGCTGATGCTCTGATGCCACTTGCTAAAGTTTGCTCTTAAAAAGGAGTAGATTAAGATAATGAAGCTGCAGTTTAGAGCCGCCTGAATGCTTGACTGGCTAACTGTCTGTGCTGAGCTGAGCTGAGCTCACTAAGCTGACTTGACTGTGTGAGCTGGCTGCCTGACTGACTGACTGACTGACTGACTGACTGACTGACTGACTGACTGACTGCTTGGATGGTTGGCTGTTTGGCTGAAAGCCACTCCATCACTTGCAAATTAAAATTAAGATGAATTATGAAACGTCTCAAGACGCTGTCACAGGCCAGGAGACAGACTATCAACTCAACTCAGCTCAACGCAGCTCAACTCAACATACCCTCCAGTTGTGTTGCAAAATGGCTGAGAGCGAAAATTCAAAATTGATGTGAATTCCATAAATCAGTATCAGGCAGCTCAATGATCAATGACTCTGCTTGGATTGAAGGCACGTATCGATTCACATTCTGATGCTTTATGACGTCAACGTGCAAGAGTCACAGTCGCAAAGTGTTAAGCCAACAGGCAACAGCCAACAGCCAACAGCTTCATCATTGTGCCACGCTGCAGGAGTAGGGACAGAGACAGGGAGAGGGACAGCGGAACAGCGGAGAGGGGTTAGTTGTGAACGGGTAACGTTTTGCCCGGAATGAAGCCGTGAAGCTGACGCTTCTGCATGGCATTTGTGGCATGGCAAGTATTATAAACAATGTGTAAAGTGAGAAAAATATTATGCCACGCCTCTCGTCTGAACGAAATGAAAGGAGTGGGGGATAATCAATGCCCCTTAGAGTGCTCCTCGGTGCCTTTAAGCTTTAAGCATTGATTTATAATACTCTCCGAACAGACAATCAGTAATCCATTCTTGGCAAACCAACTGGACAACTTGGCACAAGCCATTCTCTGCCCTGAGAAGTGCAATAAAAATGTGTGCCCATGACCAGAAAAAAAAAATAAAAATAATAGGAGAGAAAGAAGTATAAGTAGGTGGAGAAGAAAGAGAATGCAGAGTTGCCCCAGCTCGACTGGCTGCTGGCTAAACGGGGACGTCCATTTGCCCGACATTGCACACTATTAGTTGCAGCTGCCAAAAGTGATGAATGTGTGAAATGTAAACTTTGTTACGGAGAAATAACAGCGCCAAAAGCTGAGCGCCAATTGCAAAGAAAAGCTGGGGCAAATAAAAGGGAGAAAAAAAATGGAGAGCAGCAGAAAAAAAAAGGCAACAAAAGCTCGCCAAAGACGGGTAAAGACGGGAAAAGTAACGTGAAATGAAACCAAGCGACAGCCGCCTGTCGAAAATTGCAATTCTCTTTCTCCTGTTTTTTTTCTCTCTCTCTCGATATTTTTGTTGTTTTTGTTGCGGCCGCAACAGCGAAAATCCAATTAAAGCTGCTGTCATTGTGTGGGCGTGGCAACAGCAGGAGCAGCAGCAGCAGATGGGCAAAAGCCAGTGAAATGGGCAGGTTGAAGGGCGGTAGAGTTGGCGCTGATTGAATGTCAGACAAGACGGCGTATGTGTCATAAAGCGGAGATTGCTTAGCGCAAGAATTCTGAAATCACATTTTTCACATTTCGCCATCGTTGCCAAGTGTAAAGCCTACTTTCCGCAACATCATAAAATGTATTTTGCAACAAGAATATTTGAATTCTGCAATTGAATTTAAGCTTCAACTCATTGTCGAACTTCTTAAGAATTCAGCGTTCGAAATTTCTCTACATTTATTTGACAACTTAATTTGTTTTATTTGTTCTAAATAAAATTTGTTTTCGGAAAGTTTGGCGAAGTTCATGGCGAACTCGTAGAATGTTGTTTGCTTACGTTTAAATCGATTGAGGCAAACACATGCATCGCTGATTGGCCCAGTTAGTTTTCGGCTCATTAACTTTTTCATTAAAAATTAATTAAAGTCGCAAGTTAATTAGGTCTAAGCGTATTTATCATTTTTCGCGCAAGTTTTACATTTCTTGCCATGACAGGCAAGCAAGCAAGTAACCAACCAACCAACCAACCAGCGAACCAACCGAGCAGGCAATGAACAACCTACCAACAAACTAACGGCATGCCAAAAAGTTTTGCGTGCTATGCCCATAGAACCAATCTTCCCTGCCCATCCCTCTTACCCCTCTCCACAATTCATTGCACTGTTCCGCTGTCGTCTTTCGTCTTTCGCTGCAAAGTGTCATTAGTCTGCCAAGCATTTTGGCATAAATTAGTTGAGTAGCATGAGTTGGGCGGTAGAGGTGGTTATTGGGGATAAAGTGGGTGGTAAAAGGGGTGTAAAGTTTGACAGAGGGGCAGAGGGTAAACGAGTAAGGGTGCTTCAACATTTTTGTGGCATCGCCTTTAGCCTTTCAGCATGTAATTATTGATGAATGATCTGCCTGCTGTTAAATGTTGGCGCGTGCCTTCAACTGCAACATCGTGACGGAGAGTAAAGCGGTTTCGCCTTTGATGTCCTGATGGCCAGGCCAACAAGCCGACATTGCCAGTGCAAACAATGGCGCTAAAGCCAAAGCACCAGCCAAAGCCAAAGCCGAAGCCAAGCAAAGCCAAACAGCTATCGAGTCAAGTTGATAGAGCGTTTCGCTTAGAGAGTGCAAACTGAGGCCTCTGAGGCCCACATAACACAACAACACAAAAGCACTGCTAATATTGTAATAATAAACAATGGGCCAAGTGCTTTAATCGCTTTTCCTGATTATATTGCAGGCTAAGTGCTTCAAGAGCTCTGCTCAAAGCGTCAAGCCACACGATAGCCAGTTGAGAGAAGCCCCAACAGCAGAAGCAGTGGGCTATTATGGACGAAGGGGAGGTTCTACAAGCTTAATCTGATAACTAATACTTGCCATGACTAAGCTGAAAGGTGCACTGTATATTGGGTACTTCAACTATCGTGATGAGCCAACACTTAACGCTGCTAAAAATTAGGTGAAAATGCTTTATTAAGTTCATTAAATGGCTGCTGAAAAGAGGAAACTTGTGCAAAGTTAGCCAACTAAAGTTTATTATTGAAAACAAAAACTAACGAAAACGTTTTCATTTAGTGGAGTTAGAAATTTTGCAACTAAATGGTATTTAAAGACATGAATGCATCAGCTACTCAATCAACATGTTAAGCACAGTTCTACGGTACGTATATGTATTATATTTGTATTAAGTATACGTGAAGCTAGCCAGTGCTGTCAGAAATGTCGTGAAACATGTGTGATCCTTGCAGAGTAAATAAGTCTAATGAAAATCCTGCTTAAAGCCGAGCTTTTTCCTGCTGTTCACATTCAATAACAGTTGGTCGTGTAACGTCACATGTTCCTTTCATTCTCTGTCCGGCTTTTAAGCTTTCAATTCATAAATATGAAACTGCAAGAAAAAAAAAATGGAGAAAAGAAGAAAAGATTGGCTGCTTATGAGCGCCATAAAATGACACTCGCACAGCAATAACAGCAACAGCAGCAGCAGGAAGAGACGAGCCACAGGAGAAGCAACAACCATAACGACAGCAGCTGGTGCTGTCGCTTTCTACGTCGCAACGATGATGCCATTCAAAGGCTTAAACGCTCATTACACTGGCAGGCATTAAATTAATTGGAAGCAACGCAGTTCTAACTGCAAACTATGCACCCAAAGAGGCATCGAGCTGCAGAGTTTTGCCCATAACAAGCGGTTGATATTGAGCGAGAGCCGGGTGGGGGGAAGGATTGCTTCGTTAGCGGAGAGTAGTTATGAGGGGTGGGGAAAGGGGGGTGATAGGGGGGGACTGGAGGAGCGTTGAGGCAGCAAAAGCAAAAACTTTACAAAAGGCCAAAAGTTTGATGGCAACTTTTGTAGCTTGGGCCAAAAGCAAAAGCACTCGAGCTGCATTCATTGCTAATTTGGCTTTAATTGCATAAATGTTGCGCTTTTTGTACACGAATTTTGTTGAAAAGCGAGGGCGAAAAGCGGGCTGCAGCACAAACTATAAGAGGGCCATCAACAGCAACAGTAACAGCAACAGCAACAACAACAGCAACAATGAATACACTAACAAAATAACCATAAATTCAGTTGGTAAAATGCATAAAATATATATATATATAAGTTTATAATAAATATATATATGCAAGGCTGAAATTTTATGAAATTGTTTGCCGAGTGCACTTGAAATTGAAATTTTGCTATAGAGTCAATGGGTACATGGGGTGAACTGGAGGAAGAGAGACGCTTTCTGGTCAGATAAGAGCCTGGGCCGAGGCAACAAGACAGTTGTACATTTTTTTGACCAACAAACAAGCTCGTTTGCTTCTTATCAAGCTGCCCACCTGAATGTCAGACAAACTGACAAAGTGATGGACTGACTTACTGGACAGACATGGACAGACCGACCTGAGCTGAGCTGAGTCCATGGGCAAGTTGAAGCGTTGCAC
Organism: Drosophila funebris; assembly: GCA_018901825.1. Lineage (NCBI taxonomy): Eukaryota > Metazoa > Arthropoda > Insecta > Diptera > Drosophilidae > Drosophila > Drosophila funebris. Next base: position 7,595,844 of record JAEIFK010000688.1, read on the forward strand.
AAATATTTGAAAAAGCACCAAAATTTGATACTTAAATAACTGAAAAAGTTGAGGGCCATCAAATGAAAGCAGCTGGCAAACTAAATTTAATGAATGTTGCCAACAAAATTTGCATATTCAAAAATATATATATATAAAAAAAAATTAATATGAAGAGAAGAAGAAGAAATTACGCCACTTTTTCGTACCCCTCTCTTTATATGTCTCCTAAATATTTCTCTGTTGCCGCTTTGCCTCTTTCGTCTTTCCCTGCAGCTCCTGCTGCTCAACAAATTTATGAATTGCGCCAGGGTTGCCAGCAAAACTACATAAATGGGTTGCCTGCATGCTGTGAAAGTTTACAAAGCCCAAGTCCCCTTTTCATATAATTTACGACTATATGCTTGCATATATAGAAATTAAAATCTTTTATTACAATTTTTTTAGCATCCTTTTTCTTGTTTTCCATTTTTTATTCTTTTTTCTTTTTTTTTTTTTTTTGTTTAAATAACGAAAAGTTTTCATTTGCTGGGGCGGCTTTTAAGCACTTAGTGCATTAGCTAGAGTTGTCCCATATGAAAGGGGCTGTGGGGGGTATACTTAAGGAAAATATGTCACACTTTTCGAATTAAATATATGCAACAAATAGTGGAACATAAATAAAGTACTTAAAAGAAAGGAAGAGACAGAGAGAGAGAGGGAGAGAGATGCGCAGTCGAAAAACCCTCTTGATACTTTGCGTTTTGTGGCACTGCTTAAGGTGCGTTAGCAAACTTATTGACATAACTGTCATTACCTGTCCAACAGCAACAACAACAGCAACAGCCTTGGCAAAGGTAAAATCCCCACTTAAACTTGCATTGGGCCAGGCCAGGCAAAGGGAAGGGGCGGGTAAGCAACGAGTGGAGATTTAAGTTAAGCGGCCAACGAAAAGTGTATTCAAATATGCAGAGCAGCGACAACAGCAACAGCAACAGCAACAACAACAACTACGACGACAACAACAATAACAAATACAATAAAAACAACTTGAAACAGGTGTACATGAAACAACATCATTGTCTCTGTCGGCTGCCCCTGTGTCCTACCCCCCCCGTCTTGCCTGTTACCTCTACCAATCTCTGGCCCAATCTCTAGTCCTTGCCTGGCTGAGTTTTTGGCACGCTTTTTGTTTGTGTTTTTGCACGAAAAATGTTTGCAAGTGGCAAAGAAATTTTTAATGCGATAAAACTTTAATAAAGGCTCACTCTCCTTATTGGTGTGTGTGTGTGTGTGTGTGTGTTTGTGTATGGGTGTGTGTGGGTGTGGCCTAAAGTAGTTATGAATACAACGACAGTTAGACAAGGCAGAGGCGAAGGCACGAACGCACTTAAAAATGTATGTAATTGTGCAAAAGTGTTGCAGAGAAAGGGTTTTGCAAGGAGTGTTAAAGGGAAGGGTGTGCGGGGGGGGAGGAGATATGCAGATATAAATGGAAGCAAAAGTTGTGTATATGCATGTGTTGAAATTGTTAGAGGGATGGATATGAGAGGGAGTGTTGCCTGGTACGCAGTTAACTAGTAAGTAACAAAAGTAGTTATAGAAATGACAGACATGATGGCTGCAGTTGCAGCTGCAGCTGCAGCTGTTGATGTGAATGTGAATGTGAATGTGAATGTGAAAGCTGCTCCTGAAGGAGCACACACAGGACATAGATAAAGACATAGACATAGAGATGTGTCTACTTGCTGACAAGCTGAGGAATGAAGACGCTTGGATGAGCTTGCCTCACTGCGGTGGACGAGACAAGACGAAGATGTTGACTGAAACCAGCTGGCGGGAGAGGATGGTGTGCTAACGAGCAAGAGACGACGACGCCACTTGAATGACAGCTAGCAGCATACAGATTCCAAGTTGGAGACTGACTCCTTGACTGACAAACTGACTGGCAGACAGACAAAGGTACGCAGCTGCCTGGCCACGTAAATTGTTTTGAAATGCAAGGTGAGGATTAGAGAAATGTCTAAAAGAAATTGCATAGAAATGAAAGTTTGCGAGTAAGAGGAGACGAGACGAAAAGGAGAAGCGAAGAGAAAAGATCGGGGTGTCTGGTTATGGTATATGCAAAGTGAGAGAAGTTATAATGACGTTTGTATATTTGAAAAGAGAAAGAACTCTGACTGAATACCAAATATAATCGCATCTTGATTGTAAGCGGATTGATTAAAAATGATATGTAAATGTTTTTACAAAATATTACCATTTCAATTTTTATTAGATATAAATATAATCAAAAATCTCAATCGCAATTCGAGTATAATATTTGATTTTATATTTTTCTTTGAGCTGCAAATAATGTTTATTTATTATGAGGCCAGATATTCCATGTCAGAGCTTTAGCAATTTCCATGTGTCTTTTCTTCTTTTTATTTCACATTCGACAACAACTTTTTGTGCTGTAATTTAAATGTCTGCAGTTGACGCTCACCTGGCAGTAATGCTCTCTCCCTCTCTGTCACTCTCTCTTTCTCTCCCGCTCTGCCTTTCATATTGTGCTGATTTTTTTTTGGCCTACTCGGCGTATTATCTATAAATTTAATTCGAGTCCCTGTGAAAGGCTTTTTCGCCATGCTTAATTAATTTTGCCACATTAACATTTACAGGACTTGCTGGCAATTTATGTCCGCAAGCTAATTATGCCAAAGGTTGTCCCGATCCGAGCACAAACACACACACACACACACACACAGAGAGAGAGAGAGAGACACACACACACACATGCTAGGGCACACAATGCCTTCAGCATTTCCGTTTCATTTAAATTAAAAGCCTATTTAAATGTTAAATGCAAAAAAAAAGTGGCTTTTAATTTCGTATAAAATTGTATAAGCAATTACCCAACGCAAATGCAATAAACATGGTGAATTTATTTTAATTTTCACACAAGCGAGCAGCTTGGAGAGCCAAAGGCGCCAATGGCGCCAAAGAGACGAGTCCGTGTTTGAGTTCGAGTTCGAGTCCAGTCTGAAACAACAGCAACAACGGCAACAATTGCAACAACAATTATAACAACTGTCAACATGTTTGGTGCCGTCGTTGTTAATGTACAAATCCTTTTACAAAATTAAAGCTGAACTCTGATGCTGGATGCTGCCGGGTTGGGGGCAGTTGCAACTGCTGTAAGTACTGCAATTGGCAATGGGCTGCAAATGTTTGCTATCAAATTAATTGGCACTAAAATTAGCACGACGCTGCTGCTGCCTCTGTTCCAGCTGTTGGCAACGATGGCAGCATCGCTGATTTAGTCGCCTCGTTTTTGCCCTGTTTCAACCACTTGGCCAAGTGTCGGCCGCCTGCTGCGTTTTTCCATTTGCACTAAGTACACGGATTTTGCATTAATGCAACAGCAACAACAACAGCAACAACAACAACAGCAGCAGCAGCAGCAATAGCAGCAGCAACAGCAGTTGGCAAAAGGAGACAGCGCGCACTCACATGAATCATTCATTGATTTAATTACAATGATTGCCGAGTGCAACGGATCGACCAGGTTGCCGGTGGCAGGTGGCAGGCGTTAGGTGGCAGTTGGCAAGTGCAAGGTGCGAGTTGCCCGAGTAATCGGAAGGGTGTTCAGTTGTTGATGCAGCGGTAGTTGCTGCCGGCAGTTGCCACCTCTTACCAAGTGTTTAATTAAAAGTGCTAATGCAAAATAAATAAGCGGGATAGCTGACAGGAAAAATCAATTTGTGATAATAAGCATAGCATTTGCTAAATTGAAAATTAATGCTTCACATACTTACTTCAGCGTAATAGGCTAAAGTATTTTAATGCTCTCTAAACGACTACTCGTTTCTTATGCAGTTAAAAGGAAGAAGTCTATCGACGTTGAGGGACTTAACTTAATGAAAAAGATGTCATCAAACTGATTAAATTGTGGAATAAAATTGTACATTTCCCTGCATATTATTGATGATATCTTTATGTATAGCATTTGTGGAAATGAATTGAGAGTTGGGTCGACTGGTTGACAGTTTTCATTTAATAATAAGCTAAACGAATTGAATGCTTGTAAGTATATTAAATTTAGATATGGGCAATCCTACATTTATGAACTGCTTTAAATGAAATTAAACTTCACTCTTTCTACACTCATTCGAAACCTTTTCACACTCTTTGGCACAACTTACAAAGTGTATTTGATTTGAACAATGATTGCAGAAATCTTAAAAATATTATTAAATTTCAATGCTAAAGTGCCTCTCATCGGGCACACACCGTATTTTCCTTTTGTTCATATATATATTTTCATCTACACTTGTGGGAAAATGCAATCATTGAACAAACTTTGGTCTCTGTCTGAATTCATGCATTCACATTCCCCAGAAACCAAATAGCTTGCCTAGCATCCGAGTGCCTAAAAGTCCATGCATATCTAGACAGGTGAGGCAACCTGATAGATATAGACAAACAGAAATTGAACCCATTGAATTGCTCTATTCCCCTTTGCACTTCTTCTTCTACCTCTCTCTTTCCCTGTGTCTCACTGTCTCTGTCTGTTGGCATTTCCTTTTCACACGGAGGACTTACAGACACCTTTGCAAATCGTAACCACTCAATACAATGCATACAATAATATTTTTTTCTAATTTTCTGTGGCTCTCACTTTGTGTGTCGTAGGTGTGTGTGTGTATCTGTGTGTGTTTAGCTGTGTGTAATACTCTTTAATAGCATTAGTCGTGTTGCAAAGGGGTTAAGCTATTGCCCGAATGCTTCTTTTGCTGCTTTTGCTTGTTTTTCAATGTCTTCGCTGCGCTTTCATGCCACTTTGATTTTGCTTTGTGCATTTACCACGGACGTTTAATAGTTGAAAGGTAAATTGCACACTATTTTCCTTTTTGCCATAGCAACAGCAACAACAATGGCATCAACATCAGCAACAACAACAGCAACTTCTACTATAAGGAAGGCAGAAACACTTCCGCTGACTTGTCGTTGCATTGCCTGTTATTGCTACCGTTGTTGTTGCAAGTCCTGTTTGTTGTTGTTGTAGTTGTTGTCGGCCAGCACGGAAATCATTTGATTTGCAATGTTCGTGCACTGTAAGGCGATCAAAGTGTTTTGCATTTGATGCCTTCGCAGCCAGCCAGCCAGCCAGCCAGCCAGACAAGGCAATTGCAGTTGCTGCTGTGGCAGCAGCCGTTGAATGAACAGCAACAAAAAAGAATATTAGAAAATGCATTTTTTTCATGCCATTTGACATGTTTTGGCAGCTGCAAATGCCCAAAAGCATAACTTCGCATATTGCTATTGCTATTTTTAAATGAATAAATATTTATTTGGAAAACTTTTAATGTTTGCAAAGCAAATATGCAATAACAGCGGTCCTCTTTGCTTTTTAATATTGCTCTTGCAATTGGAGCTAGGAAATGATATAAGCAATTATTTAAGTTTGAATACATATGTAAAGAGAAATCCCAGCAGAATGAGCAACACAATTTATCAGCTATTTGACGTCTACGATCGAGAGTCACAGCTCAGTTAATTTGATATTAAGAAACTTATTTAGCTCTAGCCAAATTCTCTATGTTTTCTATGTATTTCTTAAAGAAGCAATTTTCATTTGAAGTCTTTAATCTGCGGTATGCCAAAGACAGCTTTTCCCTTTGCTATTTGAATGGCAGCTTAAGCTCTTAGCTCCATTTCTCTCAGCTGTCGAATTCGATTTCATTGGGCGATTTTCCATGCAGAATCGTTTATCAGCATTATCAGTGCGTGCATTTGGCTATCGCATTACATTTTACAGAATATATATGAATATATATATATATATGTAGATATATATGTATGCTGATATAAATTAAATTGCATTGACAGTTGAATGGCAAAGCTAAAATGATTGGCTTGGCTATAATTCAAATTAATGGCAGATTATGCCACTCAAACTGGTTTAAATGGCCAAAAAGTCAGCCAGTGAGCAGCCAAAGCCAGAAGACTGCCAACAGCCAGACCCCTCACCCTCACTCGTCCCTCTTGCCACTCTCCAACCCAACGCACAAGCCACACGCTGTGCGGACAAAATGGGGCAAAAGCGAACGAAAATGGTTACGAAAAAAAAGGAATGCAACATATTTTAAAGCGCAGGCAGAAACATAAAATTCTCCCCCAATGAGAGGCGACAAATCTCATGTCGTTGTTTGATTTTATAAATTTCCAACCAGCTGCTGGGATAACGGGTACTGGTGGTGTTGGTGGTGTAGGTAATGCTGGTGCTGGTGGTGATGGTGGTTGTGTGTGGTGCGTGCGATATTTTTCTGTTGGCTGCGTTCGACGCGACGTATGCGTAATCTGCGCTTAGCATGCGAAAAGTCAGTCATAAAAAAGCCATCAGCTTAAACTGTTGCGGCCATAAAGGTTAACGCTGACAACAAAGCAAACTAAAGCAAAAAAAAGAGCAAACAGCAAACAGCAAAACAGGCGAAAAGAAAAAACTACAACACAAAATGGCTAAAACTGCTTAAAATTTAACGAAACAATGAGCTGAAACTGTTCGTCCGTCCAACGACTGTGCGAGTCAGAGATCGAGTGATGGGCAACAGACAAAGCGAGAGTTAGAGAGAGGAAGATTGTGAGAGGATGACGGAGGGGGGACTGGGGGGCACATTCCAATGCTCGGCGCACGCAAGTGACGGCCATGAAAGCGTAAAAATGTAAAATTAACACGCAGCTTCTGGTTTTAGTTTTGTGGCAACAGCAACAACAAGAACAACAATAGCAACAACTGCAGCAACAACTACAACAACAATGGCAACTGTTACTATTTTTCAGAAAACAACAATTGCAGCTGGCAAACCGCAGCCATAAAAACCACACAAAAGCAAGAATGAAGTTGTTGCCGCTGCTCACTGTTAGCCGCAAAAGCGCTTGAAAAATATGTTAACCACAGTTAAAACAGCGCCAGGTCAAGCGTGCAGCACACACACACACACACACTTACACATAAAGAGAACATGAGGGAGAGGGACAGAGAAAAAGGGAGAGAGAGAGAGTGAGTGAGAGACACGTGCAACTGCCTTAAACGCTTGGCATGTTGACAAATGTTGCAGTCGACGCCAAATGAGCAGCAACCCGACGCTGACCTCGGCGTCGCGTCGCTGCCAATGTTGGCATCGCTGCCGCTGTTCTTGTCGCTGTTGTTGTTGTTGGCAGTTTTAGTTGCGCTTAAAAGCATGCTACAGTTTTTAATGCCGCTACTCATGACTGTGAGTGATAAGCGTTGGCAATGCCAACGCCAACGCCAGCGCCAAAGTTGACGCCACCGACTGACATTTGTTTTAATGCAAACGTCATCGTCTGGCAGCTTTTGGGTTTGGTCTCTAACTGTTCCAGACCAAGCTCTGGCTTTTTGGCAAGTGTTAAAACTTTAACACAGCAATGACATTATCAAAATGAAGGTGTGGCACTGTGGCACCGTGGCACTGCCGCACGGCAAGGCGAGTCAAGTTGTCCTTACGAGCGATTTGCATGACAATGCATGGAAACCAATTTACAGTCCACACGGTCTACAGTTTTAGCCAAGTTTAGCACTAGAGTTATTATAATCAAATTTGGCATACAAGTTGATGATATTATGGCGTTTCATTCATTCCAGTGAAAAAGTTTTCCTTTGCCAAGCCAACGTTGATTACGAGTTGGGATTTCCACAATACGCTCTTATCGAGTTGATAGACTTAAGCCCGTTGGCACGTTTGTTGCTACTCGATTCATTAGATAATGCAACGCATTTCAATTCACATTAGATGCACTCATTTGGCATTCAATGAACGTTTGCATTCAACTCCAATTTTGCTGTGCATTCGATTTTTATTGACGTTTTTAATCAGCAGCTGCAGCAGCATTTCTTGCTCTCCCACTGCAAAGCAATTTTTACTTTAGTTGAGCTCACTCAAGTTTTATTGCATTGCTGCCACCACACACCCATACACACACACACACACATTCGCACACATGCACCTTCTCCGCACTAACACCTATTTCATTAACAAAGTTTCATATGTGATGATATATGCCTTTTGCTGCCTTTGAGGATGCTTTGCTCTCGCTCTTTTTGCCTAGCATGCGTATCAGTTGCCCCCCCCCAGCTCGACCCCCGCCTTCTAGTAGAGCATCTGGCGGCGTCTGTGTGAATTCAATTTGATTGACGTTACGAGTTTCTGCTACTGATTCCAATTGCAATCAATTTACTTTTGTGCTCTTCGCATCCGAGTTGAAAACTTCATTAGAAATTTTCCTTCTTTCATTCTTGTTTCCCTTTTTTTTCTCTTCTTCTCTTTTCTTCAGACCCGACTGCCATCTTATTTTGCCTTTTCTCTATGTATGTGTGTGAGTGTGTTTGCGCTTCTTTTTTTATTTTTTTTTTGTTCATTTCTCTCAATTTCATCATTTGGCATTTTCTGCACTCGTCACGTTTGTTTGTTTGTTGTTGTTGATACAGTTGTTGTTGCTGCTGCTGGCAGTTTACAGCTGCAGCTGCAGTTAAGTAGCCAAACTGACAGGAAAAAAGAAGAAGAGGAAAAGGAAAGGCGAATGCCAAGCCAAAAAGAAAACTTGGCGTCATATGTGAAAAGTTTGTCTGCGGCTTGGGGTTTTATTTTGATATGGGTAATGATTATAGGCGAAAGTTCGCTTAATATGCAGCAGAGTTTCCTCTCCGAATTGCCATGATTTATGGCACATCTCTCAAATTTGGCGAGCATCAAAATAATGTTTCAATTGCAGACAGCATCAGCAAATGATACAGAATGATATCACATATAAATAGCTTAAAAATGTGACAGAGACAGACACAAATTCTACTTATACTCACAAAAATGGAATGTAGTCTAAGTTTGCCAAATGCAGTTGAGTTGAAAGTTACATAAATTGTATTTACAATTTAAAAATGTCAAATGGAATTGTATGTGCAGTTCTTTAACAAAACGATTCGCACATGAAGTATAACGAAATATTTTTATATTGACAGAGTACAAATACTTTGCAATCTGCTGCCGCATGATTTTTCATGCTCGTTAATTCAAAAGCCTTGTGATATGAGTACGTATGTGTATAAGTGTGTGTACGTGTGTGTATGTGTGTGTATGTTGAGGGCAACCAGTTGGATTTTACAAGCCATATTCAACGGGTCGAATGAAATATACGTTGTAGACTCGAATTCTTTTTAATTAAACAACATGTGTTGGATTTTAATTTGCAAGGTAAATAAAAAAACTGGACAGCATGTAGAACATTTGCTCGTTTTCTGTATCAGCTGTTGTTGTTGCTGTTTTTGCTGTTCGTGTTGTTGTTCGTGTTATTTTTGTTGATGCTCCTTGGCCAGGTGTCGCATCAAATTGAACAACGTGCACAACATGCGGCAATAAACGCGCGCGCGTTTTTTTTCTATTTTTTTTGTCGTTTTACTGCAAAAATGCCAAACAGAAAAGTGGCTCTAATCTGTTTAAACTGCAATAGCAGCAGCACATCAACTGTAAAGGGAATGAAGGACGACGAACGACAAACGACGAGCGACGGACTGTGGAGAGTGGATACAACAAACGGTCAAGCAATTGACATGCCCATGAACCATCAATCACTTCAAACTGACCCCTCGACCCCCGCACTTGACGCTTGTCCTTGCAGTTGGCACTGCAATCAGCGGACATGGACAGTGGGCAAGTGACAAGCACACACACACACACACACAGACACACAGTAGATAGATATAAGAGCTTATCTTCACAGAGGGTATTAACATTTTCCCATGCAGTTGGTGAAGAGAAATAATACGATTAAAGTTATATACATATTTTGTTTTGCTTACAAATTACACTCTTTTTCGTTGAAATATTTTCTTTAATATTTATTCTTAGAATTGTTTGTCCTGCGATGCTTATTTCTACAGCATAAGTCGAGTTCGTTGTTTCGATTATTGTTTCGCTTTCCAGTTGAGTTGTTGACCGGCGGGTTGTGACACCGCAAACAATGTAAATTATAAAAAGCAAAACGAAGGCAGTTGACCAACGTTTATTGCTTTTCGTCTTTCTTTTTTCCACATTTTTTTTTTGAAGAGCCGTCGAACAGGAGGTTTGCTTCACCCCTTTTTTTTATCAGTTAGCTGAAATGTGTTTGGTTTTTTTTTTTTGGTCTTTTTTTTTTTTTTTTTGTGGGTCAGGAGCAATCATGCCATTCTGCTGTCAATAAAAACTTACTCATTCCTCAAAATGCTGACTGTCAACATTTTGCAGTTATTTTATCTCTGTGCCCAGTGACAATGTCATAAAAGCGCAGCTCAGGTGCTGGGCAAACATTGTGCATGGCATTTTATTTAGAGCTTTTCTATTTGAATACGTATGGGTTGGAGTGTGTGTGTGAGTGTTTGTGTGCTCGGTGACTTTTTGTTACATTGCACATACGCACTGTTGCATTTTAATTAAGGCCAATAGATTCAGCGCTAAAAACACACAAAAACCAATTAAACCAAAATAACGACTACAGTTAGTACGAACACGGGCAGCAACAGAGCCTTCCAAATAAAATGCAATGCAATTACAGTGCCAACGCTGAGCTACCAAATTAATAGGAAGCCATCAGCGTACAGCAGGCAGTGTCGTATGTGCTGTGTGTGTTGTGTGCTGACCATTGACCATGCGTCGTATGTGTAATGCGAAACGGTAGCTTCATGTTCTTCTTCATCTGCGCTCAGTTGGCAACAACCGCAACAAAGCGGACAATTTGCAGCGTTAATGTTCATCCTGGTGGCTGTTGGCTCGTGGCTGGCAAATGAATGCCGGTACATGCTCGGAAGCCTAAATGCAACCCACAGTGCAGCAACGAGTACGAGGACTTGCAAGTAATTACAATTGACGATCCCAGCCGGAGCCCATTCATAAATGCATTTAACGTGTCGCTGCGGCAAGTGGCAGGTTGCAGGTTGCAGGTGGCAGGTGGCTGTTGGCTGGTGGCTGGTGGCAGTTTGCAGGTAGCGGGCAACAGACCAGGTGAACGTGCCGCAAATGCAACTAACAAGGAAACAATTACGCGCTGCAGATGTCGCCATTTTGCAAGTGATGGAGACGATGGCGGCGATGTCAGAACGGAAAATCGCATTAGAAATGTTGTAATGCAGCCCCGCCACAAGGATACAGACAGCGACACGCAGAACTATCTACCTAATGAGCAAATGAAGTCGATTAAACCTGTATATGAGTTGGTTTCCCAAGTTCCACCTGCGAGTGTGCAAGTGCAAGTGCGAGTGTGTGTCAATGTGTGTATGTGTGTGTGTGGCATGTGCAGTTTTAAATATGAGAAATGTTGATTGCAATGGCAGATAGCAAACGGCTGGCAAAAACAGGGCGTATGCGTAATATGTGAGCAACTAGGGGAAATTGTGCTTCACTATGCAGCAAGTTGTGGCATTTGGCAGGGTTATGTGTGCCTTGGGGTAGCTAAACTATCCATTGTGCTGTCCCCTATGCGACGCGTGTAGTCGTGGCATGGGAATGCATAATGAGGGGCACTAATCGCAGAACAACTTGCCACGCAATGAGGGTAACAGTTCTTTATGCAACTTGCAACGAGCTATAAAGCCTTTGTAAGAATTTACAATTTGCCATTTTATAGGGAAATATGCCATAGTTGAGAAATTATTTTCATCATTAGCTTAAAGCAAATCAAAATATTAAATTACAACGATCTTAATTATTTCTGCTGCTCAAGCGTTAATTGCAATTTGATACTTAATCAAAACTATTTACAATCACATTCACAGTCTGACAGTCGAGAGAGTTGTTTACATTTCACTACAAAATTCAAATTGTGCCGAGGCTGATGCTTTAATTTTGATTACTGCATGTCTCTAAGCCTACTTATTTGATTAAATGCGCCCAAATACACAGCTACAGATGCAGATACAAAGATACAAATATACACAGATACCAGGCCACAACTCATTTAACTGTCATGCACTAAATAACGTCAGTGTAAATCTACATGCCGCACACGCATAAGCAGAGCTTATGGTGTTACATAATACATATACATACGTACATACATACATACATACATACATACATACGCACATTTATATAGAGAGATACGAGTTATAACTTGCAAGCCAGTCTCGGTATCTGCTGTCTGGCGAGGGCCGACAGGACATAATGAGATCACATGACATATAATGAGGTGCGCTGTTAACGTCACTGCTTATTATAGATAACAGTATGCGTGTGTGTGTGTGTATGTGCATTTTGATGGCAGCGACTAATTGCACAGATGCCAACGATTCAAATTCAATTATTCAAGGAATTTCATTAATTTCAAATTAGTTCAACGCGCCAATAGCAACACTTAAGCTCACACAGACACAGACACACACACATAGTTGGGCTTGCCACGCCCATGGCCACGAAATGAGGCGAAAGTAATGCCACAGCATCGTGGCCAGCATCGCCGAAAAGCGGGCAACACTTTTCATAAATATTAAAGGCAAGCGCCATATAAAATATAACGCATACCACATGTTGTCCGCAAGTGCAGCCAGGTGTAGCAGCAACATCAGCAGCCCTGACACCGCAACAGCAGCAACAACACTTGTTGGTTTTGTTGCTGTGGCAAGCAGCAAGCGGCAAGCGGCAATCTGCCAGGTTACCGGACACTGAACTGGACACCGTGAGAGCCAGTGTGAGCCGTGCCTGAGCATAAAGTTTGTTTTATGTAGCTTTTTATTGTTTTAATAGTCGAGAGACGACGGCACTCAAGGGCAAGTGGAGAGAGCCTATGAAATCGAAGATGTGCTTGTGCCAGGGACGCGAAACAAGGTGGCTAACCGCCAAATGACCGCAGCTACAGCAGCAGCTGGAGTAACTGGAGCAACAGCAGCAACTGCAAATTGCAATGTGTGTAAATTCACACACATCTGCGCCCCGCCCGGATATAAAGTCAGCCCTGACAGAAGACAGACGGCGGCCATGTTGGTCATATTTAATGTGTGCCTGGTCAACGCCTGGTCAGCTGCACCACTGCCTCGACTTCGGCACAGTGCACTGTGCACTGTGGACTGTGGACTGTGGGTCGGCTTTGCCAGTGGTGCCAAGTGGAGCGTGGAGCGGGGAGCAGGGAGCAGCGAGCTGGGAGCTTGGCATTGCATTTTTTATGCGCCCACAGCTGACAGCCATGGCCCATTTTGCATATGTGTGTGTGCTTGTATGTGTGTGTGTGTGTGTGTATGTGTGTATGTGTTGCAGGTGTCGAGCCATGAACAATTTTTGTGGCTTTGATTGCCTTTTCTATCCATAGAAAAAGAGACAAAGAGTTGGAGCGAGAGAGTTATGAATGAAGTTTAGCTGCAGTTGAGTTGTGGCCAGCTCATAAATATGTCAGGAGTAGCTCAGCACAATCAAAATCTCAAGTAAATTCCACATGCTAAACAGATTGGCTGTGGTTGCTCTCAACTCTGTGTGTATGTGTGGGTGTGTGTGTGTGTGTGTGTGTTTTTGGGTGCTTGACTGTATTTATATTTGTGATATTTGCTCTCAAACTGCGGCAATGCAATGAAAACATACGAAATATGTAAATAAATCGCTTGATGTGCCATGTGTGGACTGCGTTTGTGTGCGTAACGTAAGTGTATGTGCGTTTATATATATATATGTGTGTGTGTGTGTGTGTGTGTATGTGGCCACAAAGATACACACACAGAGCAGCAATAAAAACCAACAGCGGAGGCAACAAATAAAAGCGCACAAACATAAAACTAAAGCAAGCAAAGGCAAGTGCGCTATTTACTAAATTTTGCATATAAAATAAAATAAAAAAAAAATATAGAATAAAAACAAGAAAAGAGAAACAATGTAAATAAAAACGAAAAGGCAATTGAAGTACATATTTGTATAAGGGAAACATCGAATACAGAATACTCTAAAAGCAAATGACTTTGAAATGACTAAAAACGTAAAATTTAATTATGAAATATAAAAAATGCATTTAAAATACGATTTACATATTTTTGGCATAATAATATTTAAGCAATTACATTTTGAAAAGCTTTTAAGGATTTATTAAATAGTATTTGTTGTTAAAGTTCTCTAATTTGTAAACAATTTCAAAAATCCATTTTGACTTAAGTAAATCTCTTTAACTCTGTATTAACTCAATAACAGTTTTGGTATCCCTTAATCACATTTAAGCCAATTTACAGATTCATAACAATGTAATTTCACATTAAACGAATAAAAACGTTACAAAATATTATTAAAAAAAAAGAAGAATCCAGCTCAAACAATGTATAAGCTTTTTATAAATTGTATTGGTCTTTTTGTGTGTTTACAATTGCATTGTGCAGTTGTTAAACTATCATAAAGACTCTTTGTGAGAAAACAGCAACTGCAATGAACAGGTGATTGACATAAACTGATAACTGAGCAGCTTCATTGGCTTTAAGGCAATCACTGGCTTGATGCAGTCAACATTGTATGAATTGTGCACAATTCTCAAGCCACGCTAGTTAGGGCAACTCAGCCACACCCCCTAGCTGGCTCCTCTAGCACTTTTAGTTAGCATGGCAAATAAAATACATACTATCTGGTGGAAAAACAAGAAGTCGTGCGGCATTTTTGCCATAGCGCAAGACGAACAATAAAAATTTACAACCAGCAAAACGAACCTACGTACGAACGAGTGGCAAACAATGGAAAGAGTTGAAAGTGGAGTCAAGAGTGCAGCGGAATAAGAGAAGGGAGAATGGGGAATGGGGAATGGGTAACCAAACCCAAAAACCACACAGAGCGGCAAATGAGTTGAGGGACTAGCGAGGTGTGGCGAGAGGGGCACCCCAAAAAAGAACTCAATAAATTGTCATGCAGTAAAATGTAGTTTTGTGTGGTGGCGCAAAAAGGCCAAAAAGAGGAAACAACAAGATAGATGCGGGGCATGGCGAGGGGGGGGTGATCAGCAGGGAACGCGACTTTGTTTCAGCTGAACAACGCGACAACAAAAAACACCAACTGCAACAACTTGCAACTGCAACAAGAGCTCAACTGTAGCATATATAAAGGGGCGCACGTAAAATGCCAAGACAGCTGCAAAGTGCACAGCAAACCAATACATATGCATAACTAGAATGTATTTAATATACATGTGTGCCTGTGTGTGAATCTCTCTGTGTTTGTTGTGCATTGTCTGACCGAAAATCACATGTTTAGTTGTACGGGAAGGATGTGATTCAAGTTGCAACAACAGCAACACGAACACCGCCTGTGACATTTTGGCATTTCAACTGAGAGAGAAACAGCAAAATCCTATGGGTTGAGTGCCAGTTCTGCCTATGCTTCTCTACTTCTGCCACTCTCTCTCCTACAGTCCGTTGCCCCTTGGCGCCCCGTTCTGCTTTTGGTTTTGTCAACGTTGTCAGCGCGGCTGTTGAATTTTTCATGCCCATTGCGCGACATAAACTTGGCCTGCCTCTAAATTAAGGCGGCTTCGCTTTATTGGCCAGCCTGCTGTTCCTCTACTCCTTCTTCTCCTCCTTTTGTGCGCTCTTCTTCTACCTCTCACACTTCTTCCACTTCTTGTTGTAGTTGCGCCTGTTTTGCTGTTTTCCTGCTGTTGCTGTCGCTGTTGCTGCGGCTTCATTTGGCTTTCACGTAAATGTGCGCTTAGCGTGGCCATGTAATTGAGAACCCTCCGTTAGGCAGCCGCACCATCCCGACTGACGCCTCTCACCCGCCCCTGCCACGCCTCGCCCTATGCCTTTTAAGTGTATTAATCCTTTTTTATATGCGCACAAAACCGCAGCCATTGCCAAAGTTGAGTTGCCGACAGACACAAACACACACACACACACACACACACACACACACACACAAGAATTAAGTATACGTGGTGTGTGTTCGCGTAATTCTCTCTTATTTGATGCCGCCAAACATTTTTCGTCGAGGCATTTTGCTCGTTTACTTGGCCAAAATTGCATTAAAGTTGCATAAGTGCACATGGTTTTAATATTTAATTTGGTAAAGAGCTTTCCGAACAGCGCCTGGGATCTAGATGCGCTAACCTCTGTCTCTTCTTACTCGTCTTCATTTCCCTCTTTCCATTTCTCTCTTCTTCCACACTTCTTAGTCATATTTGCTGTCCTGCCGCTGTGCACTTAGCGCTTGCTTTTGTCCAACTGTAGGGCGATAACGCTGACATCCACGCTTAATAATATCCTTTTGCCGTTTCCTAATGCCGAAAAACAAAAGCGCATCTGCCGCTGCAGCAGCCAACGCTGTCCTGTTTGTCCTGGTCGTGATTTTTCCCAGTTAAGCTTCAAAAAAAAAAAAGGAAAAAAAATAGAAAAAAATACAGACGAGCGCAACGCGCAAATGGAGATAAAAATTTGCCATGCCAAGCTAAAGGAAGCGACAAAAAATACAACAAAAAAATGAGAAAAACAAAAAACCAACAACAGGCAAAGTGCAGCAAAAGTATTTACAAAGCGTTATCGTGATGCGTCCTAACCCCCTGAACTCTGAACTGCCCCCTTCTGACCTACCCCCCGAAATGCCACCTCACAACACGTTTGCTTGTTTATTTTTGCTGCTGGCGTTCGCTTCTCTAATTTCTGTTGCCCTGCAGTTTATAAAGAGTTAAATAAAAACGCAATACACTTACATCAAGTACTGCAAAAAAAAGGTAGATGAAAGTATTAAAAGGGTTTGTAATTATATTAAGAGTCATAAACTTGGATTTCTTTATTTCTTTCATTTCCTTTAATTCGCAAAAAGTTATAATAATAATAATAATGTTAAATAAATTGCAAAAATATTGTTTGAATAGATTACAACTTACAAATATTTTTAAAAGTAAATCAAGTGAATTACATTTATATAAACTTAAAAATAAGCATGCAAATCACTTAAGAGTTATAGAAATCAAGAAAATTATATTCTAATTCGGGTTAATTGCAAATATTAACGTAACAATTCTATTTATCATCTTTTTTAGCTTGTATTTCTGAAGTTCCCCCTTTGGAATTATATTCTCAAATGTATTTAAATGCTCATCCAGCGCATTTGTTAGTCGTTTAATCTTATTCAAAACACTCACTTCTCATTTGTTGTTTTCTTTTGAGCTGCGCTCTGTGTTTTTAGCCATCCTTTTAACACTTTGCGCTTCATCTTCTATTCCATTTTTGTTATTTACGAGTCGGCAGCTCTTAAGTTTAAAGCTCATCAAGCATTTGAGCATTAAATTTCGCTGTTCGCAAAATAGTTTCGCATTTTTTATAACTCAATTAAGGCGCCAGCTCAAAGCCAATTAAAATGAGCAGACAGGCAGCTGATTAACCTTGTTACTTACACACACAGCCAGAGATGGGGACATATACATACAGAAGCGTCTATTTGTCAGCCATGGGCAACGCCTGCAAGTATGCAATGGGCAGGCTTTAAACCATAGCCCAAGTGACCGTCGCCAGGTCACGTCGTCGTCGTCGTCGTTGTCGTCGTCCTCGTCGCCGTTGTCGTTGGCGTCGTCGTTGGCGTCGTTATCGTCGCCAGGGCGTAATGGTAATTGTGCGAGTGCAAGTGCAGCAATGACGTCATTCGCACAATGCCACGCCCTCACCATTCGCTATCGCCCAGCAAACGTTGGCACGGTAATTGTGTGCACTGCACCACGCTTCGGTTGGCAATATTGTTATGACCAAAAACCAGGTCACAAAGGACTTTTCACTACACCCCCTCACCCCTCAGCCCATCACCCACTCTCCTCTTACCACTATCACCCCATACCCACATCCGCATCTTCTCCCTTTACCCCGTACCCAGCGGACAACCAGAGCTCTCTTCCTCTCAACTAGCTGACTGTTGTTATCGTTCTTCTTGGCCTCAGCTTTCAGCGCGAACGCGCGCGCATATTTTATTTGATTTATTTAAACCAAAAAGAAAAATGCATAATTTTAGTAAATTTACCTACTTCAAGAATTTTTGCCCAGAAATTCTTGCCCTTCTTTTTATATTCTTATGCTGTCGGCAGCTGCAGTTGAAACTAAAGTCAAAGCTGTTGTAGCAGCTGCC
Source organism: Drosophila funebris (assembly GCA_018901825.1). NCBI lineage: Eukaryota > Metazoa > Arthropoda > Insecta > Diptera > Drosophilidae > Drosophila > Drosophila funebris. The sequence continues at coordinate 7,613,891 of JAEIFK010000688.1, forward strand.
AGCTGAAGATTTCTCAGCACTTTTGCTATTTTGCATTTAATATTTATTCCGCATCTGCGTTCTCTCACTCTCACTCGCCATCTCTGTCTTTCTCTTTGTACATTGCAGGCATGCATCAAACTCGAAGCGCTCAACTGCTCAACTCGTTGCGACTTGGCGACTTGGCTCAATCCCTGACCAGGCCTGGCCCGGCCATGGGCTGCTGAATAATTGATGCAGTTTTGGTAAGTGCATTTTAAAAGAATCTCCGTATATTTCTCAGTCTCAGTCTCAGTCTCAGTCTCAGTCTCAGTCTCTGTCTCCGGCCCAGTCTGAGCTCAGTTCTTTAGCTCTTGAGTTCCTTAGTTGTTTAGCATTGTAACTATAGCCTCAAATCGCTTGGCATTTCATTTAAATGCATGCCAGGATCTGTCCCGCTGAGCCAGAGTCTGACAAATGAAGTGTTCGACGGAGGGGGCAGTAACGGGAGGCGGGGGCGTGGCAAAACGCCTCATGCATAAACCAATACGCGCACGCTTGGCCATCGGCAGCGTTTACGCGCCGGATACGGAAATTGTACAACAACAATAGACAGCAAAATGGCATCGAGGCCAACGAAAAAAATGGCGTTAACAGCACCTTCATCTATATACACATACACACATACAATCAAGTACACATACACATATACTAACACGCATACGAACAAATGGGAGACAAGCACTCGCATTGCCACACATATTGTCCACTATTTTCACACATTTGTATGGCCATTTCAGGCAATATGTGGGGTGGGGGGTTGTGTGTGGGAAGTGGGCGGGGGTAGTAAAGCGAAGATTGGTGGCCATTATTTTGGGTCAACCTTCGGCCATCTCTTTCTTTCGGCTACTGTCGTTTCGCTTAATAGTGTTTGGCGATGGCATCGTTAACTTTGCCATCAAGTTTGTAACCCAAAATGTTCATTATTATGTAAATGGATATAAGGAGTATATTAATATTTAACACTAGGATTTAACATCTTCTACAGCAGTGGGACAATAAGATCAAACAGCACTAACCCAGCCCTTGTCCACTCCCCCTCCCCACCATCATGTAACACTAAAATGGTCTCTGGCAAAGTGAAGCCTAAAGCAATTGGTTTAAAATTACGCTAGATTAAGTGAAATGCACTTTATCGATATTACGTATACGCCTTGGTGTTCAATTTGAAATCGCTCAAGTATGCCATAAAGCTTTCCGTTCATTAGGCTTGTAAGTGTATTTGGTAGTTGGTGAGGCGAATGTTGTTTAGTTGTTTCGTTGTTTATGTATGCATTTTCTTGCTTTATCTTAATGCTGTCTAGATACAACATTTTCGTCGCTGTTGCCGTTGCCGTTCCATATTGGGCAAGAACGACACTTGGTTGGCCATGGACAGGCTGAGCTTTTGTTGTTGTACAAGCTTATTACTGTTGTTGTCGCACTGCTTATCCTTATCCACAACATTGTCGTCTTCGTTGTTGTCGTTGTCGTTGTCGTTGTCGTTGTCGTTGTCATCGTCTTTGCCTTTCGCCTTTCGCCTTTGCTTTTGCCACAGCGCTGCCTTTCCGCTCGTCGTTTGTTTTGTCATTCAATTCAATGAGGCTAATGTCCGTTGAGTTTTACACCGCACCTACAGCTGGAGATATAGCCAGTTCAGCTTGTCGTTGTTGTCGATGTTGCTGTTGTTGTTGCTGTTGTTGTTATTGCTCTGTCTGCTTGGTCTGCTTGGGCTCTTGTGCGTCCATTGCTTCCCATGCTGCTGTTGAAGTGCCATTAAGTTTAGTTGTCACTTAGCCTCTTTGCTTTTATATGCCCGATGTCCGTCGTCAGTCGTCCGTCGTCCAACGTCCGTCTGTTGTCCGTTTGTCCGTTGTCTGCCGTCCGTTGTCAGCCAGTGCGACGCGTTGTTGTTATCCTTTTGGCTTGAACGTCTTAAGCGTCTAATACCATGCCCATAAAAATGTCCAACTAATGCTTTAAAGTGTGCCAGCCAACGACAAGACCCAAGTCAACTCAACTCAACTCAACTCAAATCGACTACGGCCAAGACGAACTGAGGACGAGACAAGACCAGATGAGTTGAATTTAACTAAGGCTAAATCCCAAGTCTGAGTAGCTACTGTCTTGTTTTTGTTATCGCAACGTTTCGGTTTTTTCATCGATCGTTTTGCGTGTTGTCTGTCTGTCATTGTGTTTGTCTTTTGTCTGTTTGATTTTCGGCTTTAAACGTTTTGGCGTTGACGACGACTTAACTCGTTTTTTATTTTGATTTTTATTCTCGCTTTTGGCCAGTCTGAAATTGCGTGTTAATTTTCACACAAATACAGTGACATACGGCCTGACGTGGCTGACACAGTCGTATTTGTAGCGTATTCTGTTTGCGTTTCGCGGTTTTTATTTAAGCACCCAAACCACCCCTGTCCACCCCTTGCTTGTGTGTGAGAGTCTCTCATTTTGGCGTGTTTGTGCTGCGCTCGTTTAAATATTTGCATTTTTATTGTGGATCAGGACACGTTGCGCCTTTTGGTTCATTAGCAGGCAACCGCATTGCTGCTGCTTCTGGTTGACCAAAATCTGATGGGGCCACATACTGAATGAGTTTGAATTGAGCTGCAATGCTATAGCACGAGTATGCTATTCAACTGTGCCGATTGTGTCGAAACTTTAGTCTAAATGAAGTACAAGCCATTCAATTAACTTTTCCCTCTGCTGCTGCTGCTGCCGCTGCCGGCAAATGAAATTTGCAGACAAAATGCAAAGCAAAAAAAAAAAAAAAAAAAAAAAAAAAGAAAAGTTAAATAAAAGTTTGCAAACTTTTCGATCAACTCTCTTTTCTTCTCTTCTCTTTGCCTGTTGTCGATGAATTTTCATTACGTTGCATATATTTTGGCAATCATGTAAACAAGCCGCGCCAATTTGTATTTGTTGCTCCGACCGAATGCTCCAACCTCCCACTGAACAAAAAAAAAAAAAAAAAAATAAATTAAAAATCAACGAAACAAAAAAAAGTTTACTTAAAAAACATGTCAAAAATTTGCAAGCGCCTGAAAACACTTTGCAATTTAATGGGCAGCTCGAAGGGATAGCGTTGCCCGTTGCCCGGGAAATGCATTAAAAATGCAGATACAACCGCTACAAGCAAAAGGCAGCGCCACAGTCATGTGCAAATTTCAACTTGTCAATTTATGATTATGGCACCTCATGAACCGAAGCAAAATGTAAATTATACGCCACCGACGAAATGAAACTCAAGCGAATAACAAGCAGAATTGCTGTTAACTCTGCCTTTCTCTCTTCATCTCTCAAAAACATCTCTCCCTCTCTCTCTTTCTGTATGGGTGTTATAGTGTGCTGCTGCCAATTTTAAATTTAGTTTTTATTGTTGTTGCTTGTGGTAGTTGGCAGAATGACTCCTTGCTTGCCTGTCTGCCAGCCAGCGTGCCAGGCTTCCCGCCTGGCTTGTTACATTTAACGCTTTTTAACGCCGAATTGACTACACTCACACACACACACACACGCACACACACTCAGTTGTTTGGCTGTTATGTAAATGAGAATGAGTCGCTTGCCGCTCGTCGCTCCTTCAAAAATGTTGCCTCAATCGACAGCCGACGCGGCGCAGGTGCATTGAAATAGTTAATTAGTACGTTACGTATACGACGTGTTGTGCACAGTTCGACTAGCTAGCAATTCAATGGCAGACCAGAGTCGTCAAGCCTGGCTAACAAACTGTCAATTTGGTTGCATGTTTTCTTGTTACCATAATACCAATTGTCCCACACTCTAACTTAGGGCACATGTGCTCTCCTCTTCTGTATGTGCAACACACACACACCCACACTTATACACATGCACACGCACATGTGTGTGGTTATACAACGAAATTACTTTTCAAAGAGCAATTTTACGGCACACTAAATTATGTTTAGCGATGCAGCAGCTGATTTTGATTTTATTTATTATTATTACTATCAAATTTATATTGCATTTTTGTTGGATTTATTATTCAATTGGAGTTCACTTTATACGTAAAACTTTCTTTTATAATACATTCTTATTGAAATTCTTTGTTAACAAATAACAAAAAATATACGAAACCTATATATTTTCTGATTTAAATTTATTTATTAAACTTTTTTATTTGATCTTCGCCAGGATTTTTATTTCACAGCTATTTCCCATGAAAATTGTATTAATATTTTTACAGAGCGTAATTTGAACTATTTAAAAAAAAAGGCAGGAATAATAGTTAAAAAGTAATATAATTAAAATGTATGGTGTATTTATTTAAGTACAAATAATAAGTATGATAAGTTTGTGTAAAGTTATTAACAATAGATTTGCCCAGTCTTTCAATTCAGGTAATATTTTAATGCGAGTGTAACGAGGATTTTTGCAGTTTTCACAATGCGATTTGTCTGTTGTTAATGTAAACCGAATTATTGCAATATTCATTCAGAATGTGATAACGTTCTGATGCTGTTTGTGTTGTTCCTACAAGTATTCACTCATTCAGTTGAATTCTAGGCTCAATTTTGCATTGTTGCAGCTTTCCATTTTAGTCAAAATTGCATTTCAGACTACACTCGCAATCATCTAAACCTACAATACAATGAGTGTATACGATGTTGGTAGTTGGTATTGCTGTTTTGTTGGGCGTCGGAAATGTAAATGAATCTGATTGTGAGCTTCTACGGGTAAATCGCTCACACACTCATAAACACACGAGCGCACACCATCATCCATACCTGAAGGTGTGCATGTGTGGAGAATAAAATTTAATTGTGATTGAAAAGTGTAGCCTACTTTCAGGCGGGCGCATATAGAATGCATGTAATCAAGCGAAATGGCAATGTACGGCACAACGGCACACGAGAGGCAATAGCAACGATAACGGGGCGGGGGTACATTGCATTGTGGCCCCTCTGGTTGCTAGCTGGCCACGCCCCAAGCCACATGCCCTAGTACAATAATTGAAATTTGATTTGATTAGTTTGGATTTTGATTTTGTGCGGGCTGCTTTTCCTATTGCACTTGTGTTTGTTTAGTGTGGGTCTGTGGGTATAGTATTTGCTAGTGCATGAGACAGTATTAAAATGACATATTAATTTCATTTTTGCGTGCTTAATTACGACGCCTTTGCCAAATCCCTTTATAATTAAGTCGCTTATGAAATGAGCAGCATCATTTTTGTTTTTTATTCTGTCGGCTATTTAACAATTATGAGTAAATGGAAATCGGAGAGGCGTTGATATAATTGAACTATTTGGTTTTCATAATTGAAATTTTACGCAGACCATTCAATAATAATTACCTCGAGACAAAGCATGACGCAGAGAGCATGTCTCTGCTCATGTCCAGCGTCGCCTACGGCATCGCTTCCTGCGGCGGCGTCCAGTGGCATGTGAAAAATTTAATTAAGTAACTTATTGTTATTATTTGCATTCCCTTTTGTCTCTCATCTGCCGGTCTCACGCCGACAGCAAGATAATTTGCTGCATATTTCTGTCGCTTTTGTTTTGTGCTCCTTTGTTCATGCAATAATTAAATAAATATTTGCGCACTACAAAAACAACAGCAACAACAGCAACAACTAGCATAAATAAAGTAAAGAAGTAAAGAAAAAATAGAATTACATTTATTAAATTGTCAATATCAGAAAAACGCATTTTTATTTAATATTTGCGAAGCAATGCAGACGGTATTTGCGCATCTTTAATGGCTTGCAAATGGAAGAGGAGTTGCACGGTTGCAGTGGGCGAGAGAATGAGAGGAAGGAGAATAAAGAATGAGGAATGATGGTCACCATATTGATAAACAGTAAATGGAAGATTGCTAAATGATGAAAAATGTGCTGCACTTTCCGCACCTTTCTGTGTGGCCAAGTGGAAAGTAGAGAGAAAATATGAAGAGAAAAATGGAAAAAGTCAAGGCACAAATATTGTCGAAGAATTTTCTTTAATATGAATTACGACTATATAGCTCTTGGCTGGGAACAGGGGCAGAACAGGGACACGAAGCGGAAAGGTTGCAACAACCACGGACCGAAGACAGTAAAAGGGAATTCAAAGAGGATTGATTTTAAGATGAAAAGTAGTAGTAAATAAAAAGTTCAATTTGAAAGCTGTTTAAGCTCATTATGAAAATTAAAGCAGACGAATTCAACTATAAATAAATAAAAAATATTATTAGACCCGGTACCCAAAGGGTACAGGGGCTTATGTATTTGTGCTATGTATGTAACAGGCAGAAGGAAGCATCTCCGACCCTATAAAGTATATATATTCTTGATCAGCATCAATAGCCGAGACGATATAGCCATGTCCGTCTGTCCGTCTGTCCGTCTGTCCGTCTGTCTGTCCGTATGAACACCTAGATCTCAGAGACTATAAGAGCTAGAGCTACCAAATTTGGTGACAACACTCCTATAATGTGCACGCAGATCAAGTTTGTTTTAGAATTTTGCCACGCCCCCCTTCCGCCCACGCAAATCGAATAAAACGTATAACTAGACTCCATATATAGCTACATACTTCAGATTTGGCACACATAATGTGTGCTCATGTCTGGACATTTTGTGAAAATTGCATGAAGATCGGACCATAAACAAAGCAGTTAATAAGATATCTAATTACCACAAGCTCATGGCAGCTTTAGCGACAATTAATTGCATTAAATGTAACAACAACAAAAACAAGACATTCTGTGCGAGTACCCGAGTTCAAGTCTCGGTGCTGACCATTTTTTATTTCACTTTTTTTTTTATATATTTATAAAAATTAACTTTTTACTATTATTTTATTTATATATATGTTATTAATTTTGCCAATATGTCATAAGAAGAAGAAATAACAAAGTTTTGTTAGAAATTTGATTTCAAATATATGTATGCATGTACACGCATATGCAGCAATGCAAAAAAAGTAACGGCATTTCTCTCTCAGTTACCGCCGCTCTCTATTCCCCCTCTCTTCTAAAAGTGATCGATATTCAGAGAGAATCATTGAAGCAATAGAAACTTGCAAAACGGACAATGAGAGGAATGCGAGAATATGTTATGCATTTGTCAGGCTTTGACGTCAGTTGCAATGGCGCAGGTGCTAGAGCGTTGGCACAGCATTCAGGAGATCCTGAGTTCGAGTCTTGGTCGATTTGTCTTGCTTATTACAAAATATTTGATGTGATGAAGTGGTGAATAATCTCTTCTTTTTATATTTTACATGAAAATATGAATGCTGCTTAGACAATTCTTTTCGAGTGGAAAAGCATTGCCCTCAAATTAACATATCACGCTTGCCATTAATAATCTTTGTATTATTATATTAATACTTATTGTAATAATAAGTTGTATATAACGGCATAGATATGAATACCGGGTCTTATACTGTCGAGCACCTCGACTGTAACTTTTCGACTGGTTTTTAAATGTGTCTAACTTGACCTCTTTAAAGATAAGCATTCTACGAAGCTTATGTAAATATGGGACGCTGCCAAGGTTCAGCAGAAAGTTTCAAATGAGTTTTTGGGTCCCGTAGCCTATTTGTGCCCCAGCTATTCCAATTTCAGTTTCTTTGTTTTGCAACAATTTTCACTTTCTCTGGCATTTCGTTTTATGCAAGATATGCAAATTCCTAAGCTACCCAATGCTCTTTCTCACCCCATAGACACTTATCTCACTTCTGCTCCTACTTCTTTTTCTTTTTGTGTCTGCTCCTCTCCCTATCCCCCTCGCCACCTACAAAAAGATCCCCCACCATTGCGCAGAGTTGCCAATTTTTTTCGCTTTTATTCTTGGCAGCCTCTTTGCGGTTGGTTTCTTCTGTTACTGCACCGATACCCTATCAAAGAGCATTATGAATTGGTCAAGTTTTACTTTTACACAGTTTAAGATGTTACGCCTTATCTAAACTTTCTTTCTTGGCATCGACTTTCTTTAAAGTTGTTTGGAAAACATTTCTATTATATATTTCGTAAATTTATGTATTTTATTTTAAAGATTTTTTACTAAATTTGATAACTTAAAGTTAACTAAAGTGATAAAAAAAAACTATTTAGTTTTATTGATCTATTATTATCTATTGATCTATTTGTTCGCTTGCTTTTACTAAAGTTATAGTCTCGTCGTTCTTGGAATATCCTTTCTTTGCTGTTTTCTTTACTGACAACATAATAATAAGTTTTCTCTCGCTTTCTTTGCTCCTTTTGTTGTCGTCGTTGGTGTTGTTGTTGTTGTTCTTTGTATTGCGGAAGACACTTTCAAAGGGCAACCTGCAGCAGCCGTTTGTTGTAGTTATTATTGTTGTTGTTGTTGTTGCTGTTGCGGTATTGAGCGCAAAAGTTTACTGAACGCAGGAAAAAAATGAAGAAAATATTACACACACACGCAAACTGGCGATGGCCATAAGGACATGCCTGCATGTGTTCGTACGTGTTGTGTGTGTGTGTGTGTGTGTGTGACTTGTACTATTTATGCCGCCTTCGCTGTCGACTCCTTTGGCGCTTTATGGCGGCGGCAACGGCGGCCGTTTGCAGCGTGTCCTTACACACACTTTAAATTATTTATTTTTACACTTTGCTGTAACACATTTTAAGCTGTTTGCGTATGTATCTGTGAATGTGTGTGCGTGTCTGTGTGTGTGTGTGCGTATGTGCGTTGTTGTTTAATACACTTGGCAGGCAACGCGATGTTCAGGCTTCGGTCTCGGTCTCGGCTTCGGCCTACGACGAGGCAAAAGCAGAACAAAAACAAGAACACAGACCGCTCTTTATATTTGCACATGTTTGCCCTCTCACACTCTCTCCATCGCCATCACTGTCCTTGCCTTTTGCTCTTTCTCTCTCTCTTTGGGGGCCTGCCTTTCTCAATCTCTATCTCTTTCGCTGACTGGCTTTTCTTTTCAGAACTTGTAAATTATTTGCCTTTTGCCTTATTCCTTACACATACGCGCACAAATTGTCTTGAGTTTATGTGTTAAACTTTACATCTCATGTTTGGCCGTGGAAGGGCTCCTTCTCCACCCTCTTCTACTCCTCGTCGTCTTTCGCCTTGTTATGGGTACGGGTGCTGGGTTGAATCTTGTGTCCTGTGTTGGCCATTGTAGTATGCGGCCATGTGGGCGTCATTGTGGCTGTGGCCTGTGCGCCTGCATGGCATGTAAATGATATCGTTCCTTCTGGCCACGTCCACATCTACATCCACATCCAAATACATGTCGTCCTTGTCGTCCTTGCTCACGTCAGCAGTGGCGACGTCGCTTTTATTGCTCGCTTTTGTTGAAGCTGCCTGCCAGCCGCCGTTAAACAAATGAACAACATAAATAATTGCAAAAGCACACACACTCTCTCTCTCACACACACACACACACACACAAACACACTCGCACACACATACACATAATCGCACACGTATGCAAAGTGGGGTAAATCGCAGCATTTGCTGCATACTTAAAGGCGCTGCACGCGCCAGCAAATCTGTTGAGCTTGAGCTTTGGCTGCCTTCATTTCGAAGCAAGATTAATGAGCAATGGACTGAAAGCTATTCAAAGTCAGCTGCCAATGCAAAATTCCCCAGTTGTGGCATCTACAACAACTATTGCAACAACAACAACAACAGCAATACGTAGTCATTGTTAATTACTTATTTGCCGCAATCCATAAACCCCCCTCTTGCAACTCGGCCAACCTATTCGCCACTTGAATCACTCAACTAATTGCCGCAACACGTTCAACAGGCACTAAGCCGCCTCAACAATCTACTCATCCACCTATAGCAATGCCAGTTGTTGTTGCTGTTGTTGCTGCTGTTGTTTGTTAATTGTTGTTGCAGCTGTCGCCTCTGATAACAGGCTGCACGCCAAGCCCATTTGTGTTGCGGCTGTCTAATTGTATGTACAGATCCGAGTATGTCAATATACAAATGCGATTACATTAAGTAGCTTGTCTAGTACCACACCCCCTGCATCTCACCGTTCTTAACCACCACAACTAACTGCCAAATTCGAGCTAACAACCAAAACTAAGTAAGTGCTCACTGCGAGTGAGACTCGGTGGCCACTTCAAAAAGCACTCAGCACCTCCGCACTCAACACTCAACACTCAAGCTTTTCGGTATTCAAATTTTATTTGCTTAGCTGAAAAAGCCGAAAGCTGTCGCCTGGCATTGCTCCCATTGCCATTGTCATTGCCATTGCTTTGTGCTTAGTGCTCCAATCCCTCTTCCTCTTCCCCTCCCCCCCTCACCAACCGTTCAACCAATTCCCTCCGCCTCTCTGCTCAGTAAATTTTAGAACAAATGGAAAACCTTACAGTGTTTTTTATAGCATTGACCTTGGCCAGGAGGACGGAAGGGGGCGTAGCATTTTGATAAGTTGTCATACAAACCCGCTTCCCGCATATAGGCTAATATTAAATATATTAAATTATTTTTAGAATGGATTGCGATTACATTTTTGCTTGATCATCTACGTGACAACTTCAATAAATACCTTAACATTACATGGAATTTAATAAAAGGGACTCCCTTTTATAACTTAGATACGTTATCGGATAAAGAAGACGGTTAGCTTGGGGATTTACATTTGGTATTTTAAGACTATGTAAATTCCACATAAATGCATTTTTATATGTGTTTTGCTTTCTATTTAATTCGTTGAATAATTTATTGTAATTTGTTAGGGTATTTCCAATTCGTATTTGTAATTATAGCTTTCGAATTCCGCTTATTGATATTTAGTTACATTTTTGTTTTGCTTCTCAACTTTCGTAACGTTCTCAATAACAGCAATAACAGCTTCAGTCGAACAGGTTTTTATACCCTGTAGCCCTAAGACTGGGATATGCTCTGCTTGCTAAATGTCGATTAGCCACATTCATCTGCCTGTTAGAAATAAATGTCTGATTTCTTTAAATTCAAGTTATAAGATTTATTTAAATATACTAAAGAGCGCAGCATATGCAGTGTGTGCAGGGTGTTACCCAGTCGAACTATCCAGCGCAATGCGTTATTGTCTTTCCCCACTTGCTTTGCCTTGAAAAAACAGGTATATTTTTGTTGTATGATGGTACATTGGGTCAGCAACGACTACGTTTAAAAACTTGGTACACAATTATCTACATAATTGGTACACAGTTATCAAATATTGTACATTACCTATTAGAAATGTTGTACAAAATATACATTTCAGATTGCAATAGTGCTCATGCACCGGTCACATTGTTATCCGCTCCACTTCATCTCTTACTTCCTCTCTCATTGTGCTCTCTCAGCTGCCAGCAGCTCTCTCTTCTTCTCAACAGAGCTCAAGCCGAAAGCGTGTCAGTCCGATCGTGCACTTGTCTCGCGTCGGTTGTCGTGCCGCTATCGTCAATCTTCAACGTAGCATTTATACTTGTTAGTTGTTAGTTGGCATTATTATTAACTCTTGGCCAAATAGCGCTAATTGTGAACTGTTTTATGTGTACTGCTATCGGAGCATTTTAAGGTTTAATAGCAGCAATTTCGGGTCTGAAAAGTGTTATAAACAATAATTAAATACGTGCGTGCGTGTGGTGACTTCGCAATCAACAAAACTCATTTAAATCAATACACAATTGCCGCGGCGGTTGTTTTTATCGCCTGCGCTCTTGTTCTTCTTCTCTCTTAATGTTTTTTCTTCTTAAAAACATAAATTAATATAAATCCGTGCAAGGTTCGTTTTTATATTTCGATAGCATTAATCTTTTTTTTCATTCTGTTTTTTGATTTTGTTATTTCATTTGTTGTTGTTGCTGCGGCGGCAGCGGTCTCTGCTCTTCTCACTCCCTGTCATTCTCGCCCTCTCGCTTTTGCTGTCTGTCAAGGTACATTGCCCAAGAAATGAAGAACAACAAAAAGTACATGACATGATAAAGCAATAAGTGTAAATTGCAACAAGTTTTCGCTGCTTAACTCGTTGCTGTTCGACACTGAAAAACAATTGGATGTAAAATTAATTTTTAAACAAAATAAAATCAACATGCTGCAACTGTCTGTACAACTCCGACAGGCAGTACAGTACAGTAGCAACAACTTTAACTCAATTAAAACGTTTAATAAATGGCGAAAGCAAAAGTGAATGCAAAATAAAATACAGCAACACAAAAATCACAAAAAACTCAAGCAACAACAGTGATGTTGCTTACCTCTCCATACACATTTAAACTGACTTTTTGCCGGCTATTCGACTCTCCCAACTTATTTATTGTGATTATTCTGTTATTTATTAACTGCTATTATTGTTGTAGTTCATGTTCTGCGTAATGGGGGTGTTCATTCATATATATTTGTGTACCCTGTACTCTATGGAACTAGTTACAAAGGTTATAATTATAATGCGAGAAAATATAATCGAAGCAGTATTACATTTATTATAAACATATAGAATTTATACTTCTAATAAGTTATGAATAGAAGTTTAGCTATGCATCGTATACTTAAAAAGAGTACAAGCATTGTCTCTTCTTCGTTTATTAATTATACCTCGTCTTTGGAGCTTTTTGTCTGTCTCTCTCTCTGTTTCTATCACCTGAGGAAGGCATGCGTGCTCACAGCTGATCATCTCTCAATTCTGCATCCGCATACAATCCATAAGATAGAATCCACTGTACTTGCTCACAAATCACAGCTGCTCATGCACACGTCAACAACCGGTATGCTGGGTATCTCATAGCCAATCACTCTTCATTAAAGCCATCTCACTTTTTGTTGAACTTACTGCATTTTTTGTTGAGATATTTTCTGCATTTATTGTTACTAGCAATTTGCTGTTTATGATTTTTATAGCACTTCCACGCGACTAAACAAATTCCATAAAATTTATACGTTAATCTATTATGAAGCAATAACAATGCGTTCAGATTTTCCATTTTTCACCTGACTATATTAAATGATTTTTTTTTTGTGTGTGTTTATAGACTTTTTATGAGAAGAAAATGAATGAAAATGCATATTCATGTTATAAATTGTGCATGTACACAAAATCAATTAAACATTTTATTATTATTATTTTATTAAAATATATCGGAAATTAATGCATCTGAAGTTGGGCAGGCAAACTGTAAAAAGCCATTAGCCAAAATTGTTTAAAATATGCTATGCAAAAGCTTTGACTTAAACTCGTACAGTTACTATTTAATCCTGTTAAAATAAATACCTTTGTCTTGTTGGCTTTCAAGTAAATTCAATAATGTTGTGCAGAAGAGATTCTTTTAATTACAATAGATACTGTTGCTTAATATTGTGAGTTGTAGAAGCTAAAGAAACCTCCTGAGTGGGGAGAGAGAAAGAGAACTATCTGACTTTAGCTTATTTCTCATTTTTTGCAGTGTTACTTTATCACTTTCGATTTTATCTCGAATACCACATATTAATGTTAGCTTGTCAGGCATTAACGTAATTAGATAAGGCTCATAAAATGTTGCTTATCTATGTTGAATCATTTATCAAGTGAAAGAATTCTCACCATTATTATATATTTTAGTGATAGACAAATAAGAATACGAGTCATTAGAGCTGTTTAGGAAACGTGGTTACACACATAAAACAAATCTCGGAAACTTCCATCGAAATACTTTTCCACTTGTCACGCAATTTGAGACACATCAGTTACGTTACCCTGTCAATCAAGAATATCCCATTTTAAGCAAAACACAAACAACAAGTAAAACCAGGAGAATATTAACATTAACCTGCTTTCTAATTTATAGCTAACCATCATATTTCTTTGCCTGGATCAAAACTTTAAACCGCAGTGTAACTGAACCCCAACCAACCTCAAACTCAACGCTAAAAGTCAAATTAAATATCTATTTTTGGGACTCATGTACAAAAATGTATAGTAGGGACACAGATGGGTGCCATTCGTGAAGAGGAGGGAGGAAGTAGAAGGGTTGGAGCTGCTTTTGTTAATTATCCCCATGAATTTGATAGTTTTCATCAAAAGGTAGCGTCAGCGCTGTTGATGAAAATTCAAATGAACATGAATATGCAAATGTGTAAAAGTGGAAATGTTGAAATGTGAAAATGTGTGTTGGGTTATGTATTTGTGTGTGTGTGTGTGTGTGTGTGTGTGTGTAAGCGTGTGGGTGTCACAGTTGTTGTTGTTTGCATTTCAGTCGAAACGCCGCAAATTAGTAATGTTGCCTAGTCGTATCAGCTTTTTGGGACCTTTGCCTATTAATTTGTGATGCCGATGCCTAGGTTTACAGTCTATAGACACCAATTAGCACTGAAATTTAAAGTGGTAAATGGAAATGGAAATGTGTAGATACAAATACATAACTCGTTGGCAATGCTGCTGTTGGTATTTCAGATACTATGGCTGGCTGAAATGAAGGGGAGCGAATTGAATCTGCGGCTTGTGTGGCATATGAAATTATTACAAATGCAACGCATACACACAGACACAGATTGAGGCTGTGACAGAGATGTGGCATCACCCAGGGGACCACATGCAAACATTACTGTCAGACTGAGTGACATTCGCTCTGCCTCACTGTTGGGAAAGGGGAGATAGTGGAGGGTCGCCAATATGAATCCTAGGACTTGGCTCTGACTCTGGGGCTGGCTAATGATGCGCATGATGTGCGCCATTGTCATCGTCATCATCTTGTCGGCTTGTGCTTGTGGCAGCGCCAACAATGTCAACTTCATCTTCATCACGCGCAGCAGCAGCCGTAGCAGCAGTTGCAGCCGTTGCAGCCACAGCATTGACTTGTCGACTTTGTTGCACATGCAACATGGCAAGTTGGACGGCCTCCAACTGTGCTATACTTGTGCTATGCTGTGCTGTGCTGCACTGCATGAAATTAATATTAATCGCAGCAATGCATTTAAGCCGCATTTAGCCGATTTGCCAGCTTTATCCTGCCGCTTTTTCATTACACGGCCTTTGTGCGCGTTTTGTTTATTGTTTGATTTTTATTTATTGTTTGGCGGTCCTGTGGTTATTAAAATGCCGCTGGCAATTTGTAATCATTAGGCGGTCGGGGGTGGGATGGTGCCATGGTTAACTGGCTCATTCATTCTGGCTTTTGCTTTTGTGCGCCCTCTTGGGCTGACAAAAGATTGGTAAGGTACAAAGTTTCTACAAAGTTATGCTAACTGCAAGTCTGTGAAGAACTTTTCTTATAGAACGGTATGACTTACAAGTCAAAATTACTGTAATGTTGCCAACATTTCTGACAAATAGGTGGTTTTTTTTTTGCGCAAGATAAAAAATCAGAGAATTCTCTGACTTTTAAGGCAACTAATATCCATGCAGTTATGCAAATCGTAGGAAGACAGACAAGAAGCGACTGCCATTTGCACGTCCACCTTATCCAGCCAGCTTGGTCCTGTTCCTCGTTTGGTGCTGCCACAGCAACGTCAACGTAAACGTCATCATCATTGTCATTGTTGTTGTAGTTGTCGTGGCAAAATTTAAGTGGCCACTTGACTAAATTAATATGACACTGCTGCAAGTGCTCTGCACTTGTCTTTGCTTCTCCCCTTTCCTCTTTGCATTCCCCTTAACCTTTCCCATCACCATCTTCTTCCCCAATCTCTCAGCTGCCTGTCCGCCTCTCTATCTACCTCACTTTACCATCTTTTGGCCAACAATATGAATAATTATGACGTCAAACTGCCAGTTGATTTGCATGCTCAAGCCAGCTTGCACTTGCCAAAGTCTTTTCAAATACTGTCAATAGGCAAAAGTGCATATTTTTGATGCATAAATTTTCGTAAATTGCTACAAAAGTGACAATCGATGGACGTCTCGTACTCGAACTTGCTCATAATTCCACTCCAACAAAGTGCTGACCAAGTGTAGTAAGTAATACTTGTTCAGAATATCTGAGTATGCAATTATGAATCGGTGATTATAACGACCGAAAGGCAATCTGTTCAATTGGGAAATGCAATTACAGTTGATTCACATGCATAATTCGAGAGCATTTCAATTGATTCTCAAATCTCATAATATTTTGAGCAAATGTGTCAGTTCAACGAATAAATATTAATAATAATTGTGAGTTGTGATTAACACAAAAGCCGTAATTGCAATGTGTGTGCGAAACAAATTTAATATAGATGCATTAGCCAAAAGAGTCTTTAAAGATTAATACTCATCTCCTTTTTATTAATTTTACTTACTGAAGATTAAAAGCTTTTAAGTTCTCAATTAAAAGTTTATTTTTAGAATGTATCTAAACACAGGTCGGAGTTGTATATTTTTAATGAACTTTTCTAATAAATCAAACGTATGAGTTAGCATAATTCTTTTTATGATACTCATTCGCAATCTTTCGGAATCATAGCCAAGGCAACAACATTTTATTTCCCAATGGCCAACAGTTAACGCTCATGCTGGCATCTCTGATGGCAGAAGGCCCATAAGCGAGGATGTCACTACTAAAAATCCCAACTGTTTGCAGGTTGTCTCCCCCTTCATGTGCTGTTGTTGCTTTTTTTTTGTATTTTCTGTCTTTTTTTTATTATTTTTGTGCTCGTTTTTGCTGCAGCACATGTCACACTTGGCTCGCAGTTTGCGGCCAGGCCAGGGCTATGAAAATAACCATAAGGCAATTGCCCAGGCGGTTTGCAGCCTCAGTGTCGGAGCAGCCTTCATTTGCCCCATCGCCCCGTGCATCTCCCCCCCCACCTTCTACGCCTTCTGGATGCTCCCCAGGCTCCACGCTCAGTGTTTGTGGCACTCATAAGCCTTGAATGCTAAATGTCAAAGTTACTCCTTGGCGTAACATTCGACACATTGGGGCGTTGAGGTGTGCCTACGTGTGTGTGCGCGTGTGTGCGGGTGTATGCGAGTGTGTGCGACTGTGTGCGAGTGTTAGTAATGTCAGGTTACCCCCTCCTCTTACCATTTACCTCATCGTGCTACTGCCTACAGCCTGCCTGGTTGCCTTTGGATTACATTACACTAAGTTCTGTGCAAACACAGTTGGCGCAGTTCATTAACATGTTACATGGACATGGAAAGCTACAGCTCCGGCGTCGGAGGAGGACAACTCAGTGTCGGAGTAGAAATAGGAGTCGGAGTCGGAGTCGGAGTTGAGTTTAGTTCAGAGCGACTTCGCTCTACTTTAGACGAGACGACTCTTTAGGTTTGTTTGTTTGTACAAATGTACACGTAAGCACAATATGCATGTATGTAAATCTCTTAGTGTGTGTCTGTGTGTGTGTGTGCGTGTACTTGGGATGTATGCTTTATGCCTTTTTGTACACGCCCAGTGCTCTACCGCCCAACGCTGATGCGGAAGTGTTGCCCGGGCGCCCACTTCAAACAACTAGAGCGACTCAAAGCCCAAAGCTTTAGATATGGGTAGCATATGAATATGAAAATGAATGCGAATATGAATACTTAGATGTACACATGCCTAAATGAGTGTGTTGCTGTGTGTGTGCATGCGTGTGAGTATGTGAGTGTGTATGTGGTTGTGTTTTGGCCTAAGCTGCGCATTAAATGTAAAATATAAATAATTAACAGCTCTTTCTAAAGACTGAGACACTAAGAAACGAAACGAAACACGGCTGAATACAAGGAGCAAGGCAATAGGAACAAAACCCCTGTCTGCGGTTTACAGCTCTCGTTACAATTGACGCCCGACGTGGGGCAGTATTTTCTAATTAGGCGCCCTTTAAGTGCAGTCGTGTGGCTAATCAAAGGGGGCATTGGGAGCTGGTTGTGGAGGTGGTTAGGGAAGATGTAGGTAACCGATCTGCACAATACTGGAGTTAATTTACAGTTTTAAAGCGTTTTCGACTTGTGGCCAGTGGAAAGTTTTTAGCCAAAACAAACCAAGCGTAGAGCACACACACACACACACACAGAACAAACAAACAAATAGACAAACAACAAGGAAAGCATAGAGACACAGGGACAGAGGGACAGACAGTTAGACATTGGCAACAAGCGGAGGCTAATTCATTTGTTGGCTTCCGTGCACAAAACCAGCAGCCGTTGCATACTTTGTGGCGCAAACAAAACCAAGGCACCAGAGGCAGCCACAGGCCACAATCGCAGTCACAGTGGCACTACCAAGCATCTAGTAACCTCTGCCTCTCCCACTTTCCCTCTCATTCTCATTCACATTCTCTTGCTCTTTCTGTGGCATCTGGACGTCAATGAGTCCCAAAACAGAAACCAAAAAACTGCATATATAGACATATATAGTAGTCGTATTTGTACCCATTCCCTGGCGAACTCTACTCGGACTATTTGCCCTGGTTGTTGAGCCTGGTCAGGGGCAGAGAGCATGGCCGTAAAACTCAGAGCAATTCGTTTTAATGAATCCATCCACATGCAGACTGAGTACGAGCGCTCTCAGGCCAGGCAGCTCGTCAGGGCAACTGATTGTATCAACTTCCTAAGTGGATTTTGCAGTCCAACTGGCATTACGCCTCTTGGCCGCAGGTAATTTCATATGAATGAAAAGCAAGAGTCTGTACGGGCTGTATCACATACCCTTTCTCTTTCCCCACCCTCATTCCATCACTCTCTCTCTCTCTCTCCCTGCTTCTCTGTCTCTCTGCAGCTGTGTTGCATCTGCAGCTGGCCCCATATTTATGCTATTGCCTATGCATATGAGCAGCTTTTGGCTCTGATTCTCTGATGTTTCATGTATTTGGTTTTTTGGTCGCGAACTTCATGTTGGCCCAGGTCCTGATGTTGTTCTTTCAATAAACATTCATTTGCACTGTCAGTTGCAGCCGCCCATCGCCCACACAATCCTCCAATCCTGCAGCTTCCCTCATTCCAAATCCCTCCTACCACCCGTTCCATTACCCTGTCGATTCTCTTTCAGTCTGTTATGATTTTTGTTTGGCTGCCGAAAGTTGAGGCAACTTTTTCGCCTTTCTCTATAGCTTCTACCCTTGGACGTGTGCTCCGTTCTCTGTTCTCTGTCTCTCGTCCCTCCATCATCTTTCCCTTCACACTCGTTGCGGCTTTTCACACTCATGAATTTTTAAGCGGCATTTTGCAGTTTTCAGTCACTAACACTCAGTTCCGGACCAAGACTTGCGACGTTGCATTTCTGCCCATTTTCAGCAAGCCGAAATAGTTTTTTATGCAATTTTTATGATTGGATTTGGGAGTTGCAGTTTTGAAAGCATGGCCAAGTGGCATAAGAAACCGGATTCAAGCTGCATTCGAAATGAGCAGCGTTGAGTTACTTGACAGTCTCAAATCTCACTGGTACGGCGAATATGAGAGAAAGCAACTCTGACATATTCTCTCTAATTTAAGAATTTCCGGGAATATTGCACAATTACATCATACTCGTATATTAGTCTGTGAATTGAATTTGATAAGGGGAATTGACTTGTTGACATGATATCAATATTTAATATTTATATTCTGCTGTAAAATCCAATGGTTGTTATAGGGTATCTCGTTCGGAAGCCATCGCAGCTGAAACATTCATAGTTTTCGCATGCAGTTGGGTGTGAAGTTGTTTCCTCAGAAATAACAAACCGCAGCTTTATAAAACTAACAAGCCAGGTTTAAAAACAGATTTGCACAAAAACTGCATTTCAATTAGTTATTGCGAAATAAAGTTTTCTCGGCTATTGCGCATACGGAGTTAGTTGTAATGAATATAATATAATTTGTGCCACCTTTTGTAGCAGCAGCTGCTGCTGCTATGCAGCTTAGTTCCCCTTTCTTCGTTCCCCATTTCCATCTTCGCAGTGCCGAGCTAATGGAAGCTAGCTATTAGTTTATAAATTACATAAACCTAGTGCTGCAGAGTTGTAAAATTTAAAAACGCATTTAGAATAAGAGCGCATTTCACTTAGGTTTTTATGCAGAGCGTTAAACAGCTTTAGACACTCAACTGGGCTTGAGTTTTTATGATCACATTCCAACTCTCTAACTCTCTCTCTCTCTCTCTAACTATCTGTTTCTTTTACTCTTTCTATTGCAGTTCCCTGGTGCACGGCAACGGCAAACAGCAAAACTAATTTATGGCATTAAAAATGCATATTTTCTAGCAGTGCGTTGCCAGTTTTTATCATTTGCCAACTGCAAAAGGCGCGCTCGGCAAGTAGCCGCTTTCCAGTTGCGGCGCCCGAAAGTGTTCACCACCACTTCTCAGCGTGTGCGTGTGTGTGTGTGTGTGTGTGTGCACGAGTGTGTGCGAGTCTGTTCCTTTCTTTCTTTCCTGGGAAAGTGAAGTTTATGCGAGCCGAGCTGTGAGTAGCTCATGCAGCTAAAATTGGATTCGACTGGCACAAAGCAGCATTAGAGCAACTGAGCCTGAAAATTTCTTCAACCAACCGACCTGCTATCCCCCATTCTGTACCCCTCCTCGCACTGACTGTGGCATCTTCTTGGCATCGCCACCGTCCTTATCAACGTCGACGTCATCATCATCAGCAGCAGCAGCAGCAACGCATGATAACGGACTGCTTTGGCCCTGGACTGGCAACGAAATGGCTTTCCTATGTGCAACGGTAAGTACATATTACTTTTGTATAATAAATAACTTAGCAAGTATAAGTTTTTAATAGAAAGTCAACTTGTTACTCTGATCTATTATGCGTGTGTGTTTGTGCCATTTGAACTTGAAAAAGTAAGGATATAAATAGAATATCTCTTCTTATTGCAACCGGGATTGCTTAGATTGGCCCGCCAGCCAGTAACAGTAGGCACAGCCTACATTCGTTACATTGGTGTCAGGTGTGGGGTTTAACTGGGCTTGGAAAAGTACGCGCGAAGACGCCCCGCCACGAGAAAAGAGATGATGGGTCAGCGGAGCCCGACCGGCAGCTCACGGCGGATGCCGTATTAAAGCTGGCGGCGCAACAACGACAACTGCAGGAGAGGATGACCGAATTGCTGCGGACTTTCGAAGAAAAGTTGGAACGGCTGTGGTCATGGACTCCCGGTCGCAGCCACCAGTGAACAGCCTTCAGCGGACCACATGACATGCAGCACGCCTTTCCTTCCTTCCCACCGGTGGCGAAGGAAACGATCGGGAGTGTCCCAAGCGGCGATCACAACGAAACGAATCCCGTCTGGAGACGTACCCGGCAGGCGCCATTACTTCCGCTGGTGAGCAGCCATTGAGTCCCCGGTGTTGCCATGGTTCGCCAGTGCCGATCGAGATGGAGTCGTTGCCCCAGTACCATGGGATGAGTTTCAACGTCTCTTAGACAGCGGCATGGCCGCTGAGCAGGGATGGTCCGAACGCCGCAAGTGCCACCGGTTGCACGCCAGTTTGCGCGGACGGGCGCAGCTGTTCTATGGGACGTTGCCGGAGACCACGCTATGCTCGTATGATGCTCTGGCTGAGGCGATGCGCCGGCAATTCACGCTGAGCGCCCGGACCACCTAACAGCTGTTCCAAAGTCGCCGGCAAGGTCCAAAGGAGTCACTGGCCGAGCTGCTTTTAGTGGCATGCCAGCCGCCACATACGATAGCATCGTGGTACAGCGTTTCATAAATCGCATTCGGGAGACCACGTATCAGACGCCGCTCGTGATGGTCGATCCTCCTAATCTGGCGCGGGCATTGGAACTTGTTCAGTGCGTTGAAGCGTACAGCCGCCGATATGCGACCGGCACCGTGATGCATATTGCCATGGTAGCCGACGAGCCTCAGCCTGGTTCGCCATCGAGGAGAAGATCAAGACGTCCCCGACCAAGACATTACGCTCAGTCGTACCCATCGGGAAACTAGGAGCAGCCAACCTCGCGGGGCGGAGGTTGACCAGGAACGCCAGAGGGTTCGGCCATAGCACGCCGCACCCGCCCAGCCCCATCGAAGTAAGTAAAACACCGCTGACGCTTAACCGGATACCCGAATCGACAACCGACTTAGCCAGGGACATGGTCCCGCCACCTTCGCCATCCGTCCACGCCCCCTTGTGTGCGCGGGATCGGCCTGAGTTCCTCACCTCGACCCATGCTCGGTTCGAGTTGCCGGCAGCCAGACGCAGCGCTCCATCACCCGAAGTTGAGCCCTTCCTGGCCCGTTTGTTCGAGGAGCCGCCGCTGGAACGCGAGAAGTCAGCCGATACGGAGCCCCTGCCCATAGACGTCGATCTCTGCGTTATTCCGCCAGTTGAAGCGACATATGCCGTGGGCGCACTCGGCGATCGGTATCTACGCTGCGTAATTCCCTTGCAGAAGCACCCGGTGCGATTGCTCGTCGACACCGACGCTGCCGTTTCCTTGCTAAATAGAAATTCTTTACCGAAGCCACTACCATGCACACCCTGTAGAGTGATGCTCCAGGCTCCACCAGCGGAGCAATTCGTGGCTACAGTACGCAGCAAGATGAGTATGACGGTGGCAGGTCGCCCTATCGAGCACGAATTCCTCCTTGTAGATGGCCGCATACCCAGCCTTCTCGGAGTCGATTTTCAGCTGCGAAACCAAGCCACCCTGGATCTGAAGGCTTATAAACCTCGACTGGGGAGCAATCGCGCTGGAAGCAACAAGAACGGTGACGCCCGGGCTAGTATAAGCCACAGAGCCCACATGCGTCCCGCCGTACAGCGATACCCACTTGCGAGTCGGATGTATGTCGCTGGCTCAAACTCCGGTAGCCGTGTTGGAACGCGGCAAGCATTCCCAGCACCCATCCAAGAAATTTTGGGTAGTAGTATCGTGAATACCTCGGACTGTAAGAAGACACTCCGATTTGGTCTACGAAGTGCAGCTGCCCGGAAAACGTGCGACGAAGACCGTGCATGTCCATCGCCTAGCTCACTTCCGTGGATCAACACAGAATGGACTCGGCCAGGAGGCTTGAGTCTTAGAGGGGGTCAATGTAACGAAAATGGCAACGCTGTCCTAAGTAGCTCAAGGTTGCCACCCCCGATCTACGGTTGCTATGACAACAGCTGACCACTCGTCAGCTGTTTCGGCGATTAGACGGTCACACTGTCATCTGTTTTGGCGATCGGACGGAGCAACTCTGAAAGTTTAGGCCGCGGTCCGAGCTCCGCAGTTTTTAGCGCGAGAAATAGTAAAACCCAACACGCGGAAAAATAAAAACTAAGAAAATAAAAAGAAACCAACTTCTTATGGCAACCGGACGCCAACAAAACCCAAGGAACCGCTCGACCAACCACCAGTGACTGTAGGTACAGCCTACATTCGTTACTGTATTATTAATATTTACATATTCCAAATTAATATAACCTCAACTTGACACCTTGTCTTGAGGTGTTTGGCAATGCAGATATGCTTAAGACCTTTATCAATGGAACTATAATTGTGTATGTGGCTTTTGATGATAAATTTTCACACGAAACACACGCTCAAGGGTGACAGCTTCGACAAGCACTCAAGTAATTTAAATAACGTGTAAAATGACAGCACATTCTGGCCAGCTGAAGCGTAAAAGCGATGCCCTCAACTTTTCGCAGATATTGCAACAACAGATTGCAGTTGCCTACTTCCAGGCGACAGCATAAAATTAATCATACGACACATGTGCTGAAACTTAATTAACGTGATTTTTAAAATTCGCATTGTAAATATATGCAGCTGCATGTTGACAAATAAACAGCACTGATAATATGTGTAAACTTTGTACAAGTCTCCTTCTACAAACCAAAATAATAAAAAAAAGAGAAGAAAAATGATTATAATGACAACAAAGAAGAGAGAGTGTCCAGAGCTGTCCACACTGCCAATACGTGGCAAGCAGAACCAAAAAGCGAATGGCAGGCCAGCAACAAGCAATAGACCCTGACTCACAGCCGGGCTGAGACCCAGAGCCAATAGGATGACAATGACGACGTCGATGTCGAAAACCAATTCACTTTTGCCAGCTCCAAGCGTCAGACCAGCCAAGCCTTCATCTTTAGAGAGCTGTCTGTCTGTTGTTTCGTGTTTCACTCTGAGAGAAAAGGAGAGTGTGTGAGTGTTGGGTGTTTCCATCTGTTTTGAGTGCTGATTGTCAAGTGTCGCCCACAGACACATGCTTACATTGCTGGCGCTCTTTTGGCTCTCTTTTTTGGCACCCCACTTGCAATCAACGGTTGAGTTGAACTGCAAACTGTATTAAATTTATATATATTGTATATATATATATATATATATATATATATATATATATATATATATATACATACATATGTATACTTGTTTATGTAAGAGTAGCATGCGTTTTCTGGCTTAAGCCAACGCAATAATAAAGGATTTTGCGGTTTGGGATCCAACATGGCCATAACAACAATGGCACATTCAAGTGCATTTGAGCAGCAATCATTTTTGTGGTTAACAAATACAAAAGCCTATTAATGAACACACACACAAAATCACACATACAGACAATAACTAATAGAGCTGTGGTTGCATTCAATGCAGGTGTGAGAGAATGTTTTTATGGGTTTGTGTGTGTGTGTGTGTGTAAGAGTGTGTGCACTTGTCTGTGTGCGGCTTTTGTTTCATTTAATCAACGGCATTTAGCTGACAAACGCTTAAGACAAAAGACACATGAGTTGAGCGTATATTCGCAATTGATTTTGCAGCAACACTCACATTGATTCGCAATCGCAATCTGAATGAATGAAGCAGCAAATGCAAATGTAGCCCCAAGACAATACACACTCAGTTTTATTTAGTATAACAAACTCCAACCCCAAAAACTAATTCAAGCAGCGGAACTTTGCATTGTTGCTGACTGCTGATGTGTGTGTGGATGTGTGTGTGAGCGTGTGGAGGGGGCGTTAGTTAATTGAATTTTAAATTATTCTTATCTCAAAAAATGGTTAGTTGCGCTCATGAATAAATCAGATTTCAATTTTACTTGCTAATTTGATTGGAGACAGGCGGCGAGAGATACAAAATGGTGGAAGAGTTCAACAGTAAGTTTAGGAAAGTGGGAGTGAGAGACAGAGGGAGACAGAGAGAGAGAGAAAGGGAGATAGAATAAGGCACAGAGTGAGAAAGTGTATGAGTGCATTTGCTCAAGTTTTTAGACAAATCAAAAATTAAGTTAATAAAATGAACTGTCAGAGAATGCAAAGAAGTTAAGCAATGACTTGTGAAAAGTTAAAATTCTGCAAGTTATTCATAGTAATTTGCTGAATATAATAGAAACTTATTTATGCCGCAGCGTTGAAAGCTTGCCAAGAAATTCAAAAGCTGCAAACGAGTTAACGAATGCAAAAGTCCAAGAAAGTTGTCTGAGAAATTAGCACTCTTTAAGAAGTAACACTAATTTGAATGCTTTAATAATAATTATTTCTCAATTGAGAAATTTAAAAACTTCTCTCTATGCGCTTTCAAAATAGAAGTGTAATGATATAACAATGTAATATCCACTCACCTCACAAGCACACCCACACTCACACACTCGCAATTGTTTGCAAACGCATAAATATAATATAAATAATACAAATAAGCAGATTGCAATGTCCTAAAGTATGCAATGAAATATGCGCCCCCTGTCAACTCAAGCACTCGAGCACACACACACAGATTGATTGCATAATTTTCAATTATTAAAAACTAACGTAGGGTCAGTAGCAAACAGTGTGAGAGGAGAAGAAGAAGGATGGGGCGGGAGGGGACCGGAGTAGCTCCAAGGGAGGCCACTTTTCATAACTACCAGGCCAAAGGACGCATGCACAGAACTTTTGTCAATGACCAAGCCTCAAAGTCACATACACGCTCAAATGACTTACTGCTCGATGCACTCGCATGCACACACACACACACACACACACACACCCTCACACAGATATATACACTGATGTACTGCTTGCGTCATCAGCATCGTCGTCAGAGTTGAAGCTGCTGCTGTTGAGGCCTTGGCATGCAGTCAAAACGCAGCGCTGCCATTTTCCACAACTATTTTTCTATGTCAGCAGAGAGCTAGAGTTTGCTAGGAGACGCGGAGAGTGTTAAGGGTGTAAGAGGGGGGGGATAGAGATCAGATGCAGGGAACCCAGTCAGGCATGTGGATGGATGCAGCTGCCCAGACTGAAGCATCATACAGGCCATTGAATGTCTGTCATCAACTTGCTGCATTTACCATCTCGCTTCCCTCCTTTCACATGCTGCTGCAAAGGCAAAGGCAAAACAAACAAAAAACTTAACCTCAGCAGAAATTTAAGCAAATATTTGCATGCCACATGTGGAGATTGAGGCGACTCTTCACATTGGATGACAGTGGCTCGTGGGTCGGAGACTTGACTTCTCTTTGGCCTACATGGTCGACTACTCCTGCTGCCGCTTGCCGTTTACCTTGGCCATTGATGCAATTGAAGCCGGAAGCAGTTGCAGTGTCAGCAAAAGAACCTAACCAGGTGACTGTGCTTCCTTAGCCACCCCCTCTCCCTCTCAATCTAAATCTAAACTCAACAGAGGGCTAGAGAGAGGCAATGTTAATGCATGCATGATTTTAATCTGTTAAATGCGAAAATGCTTAAATGCCGTTGAAGACTTTCCAACCGATGGCAATGACTGCAGCTAATGACGCGCAAAATGTTTACAAAT
Organism: Drosophila funebris; assembly: GCA_018901825.1. Taxonomy (NCBI): domain Eukaryota; kingdom Metazoa; phylum Arthropoda; class Insecta; order Diptera; family Drosophilidae; genus Drosophila; species Drosophila funebris. The sequence goes on from JAEIFK010000688.1 coordinate 7,640,367, forward strand.
CATTTTGTCAATAACGACAACTGCCAAGGGATATACACGCCTGATCCTTCCATAATTTGCCCACATTTCTTACATTCATCGACAGTCGGCCATGAAAAGGTCATTAGTGTATGCCTGTATATGTGCCTGTGCGTATACGGGTGTATGTGTGTGACTGTGGCACAAATGGCCATTCAATATGCCATGGAAAGACACACACTCACATACACAGACACAACGCTTATAGCTAAAGCCAGCAGCCATAACAGCCACATGCTTTTTTCCACAACATTAACGCAAATTGCAAATAATAAAAATTCAAAATACCGAACGGTACAGAAAGCTGCACGTGTTGCTGTCGTCCTTCTTGTTGTTGTTATAGTATGTAAGTGTGTGTGAGTAAAGGCTCAAGTGATGGCCTGCGGAATCCATAGCAAACCACAACAACAACCTGACTACTGGCACATTTATCGTAGCTACCAAGGCATTTTTTAAGCCTACCTAAAACTTGTTTGTGCAAAGAAAAAAAAAAGAAAGAATGTAAGAAAGAGAAAAGTGAAGCTCGATAGCAATGCAAATTGTGTTGCCACAGAGAAAGGGTATGTGTTATAAAAGCTTATAGAAATATACATTTTATATGGCTGTTATTATCACATAAAAATATATTGATTTGATGATATTAAATGAAATTTTATTGCAACTTTTAACTCGCAATGGGAATGCGAATGATAGTAGTCGTAAATTTTAATAGGAAAACTAAAATCAAAGAAATAGTTCTTGAAAATAATTGATATATTACTTATGGCATCATTAATTTTCGTCTCTTAGTTCTGGCAAACTGCATAGCAAATGTTCTCCTATTTCATATATGTGAAACATCAAAATGCGATTGTGGTATACGTTAGTTTTTGAGCAAAGATTGATTTGCCTATCAAATGAATTTAGTATGCAGAACTTAACTTGTTATAGAAAGTGTGCTTGGCATTTCCATAAAATGATATCAGCCATAGGGCATCTGAGTTGCCGTTGCCATCTTTGCAATGTTTTCTTTCGTTTTCTCTGAAGTTATCCTTGTGTTGCTGCTCAAGCGAATCAAAATGAAATCTATTTTATGCAAAGGCACGCAACGTGCCCGAGTCTGAGACCCCGACTCCGATCCTAGACCCATTCCTGGAACTAAGCCAAACATAAGGAAGAGCCACATATGCGGCTGCTTGGTTCACTGCTCCTGCGGCTTCCAATCCTTTGGCTGCCAGTTTGGTGTGAGTGTGCGAGATATGAGTGTATGCGAGGGTGCATGGGTATGCGAGGCTGTGTGTGTGTTGATGCCTTGGCGGGCTAAAAGCTTTGCCTATGCACTCATGCATGCGTACCTTGCAGCTGCCACCAACTCCGCCTTTACCTTTGCCTTTTGGACTTGCCACACAATTTATGTATGTGCGAAATATGGCGCCACATCTCATTTCTAGCTTTGGGCGCTCTGTGGCGCCTTTTGTTATGCCTGCTGTGCATGTTGTGACTGCTGTGGGTGTGTGTGCTCTTTGTTCTGTGCTGTGTATGCCCTAAAAATATTGAAATGTTTGTCGTGTAATGCTTTTAACATCAATGACATCTCTTGCAGCTGGCCACAGTAATGAAATGGCGACCAATGGTGATATGTCGATGATCTCGCCGCCAACGTCTTCCATTTCAAACGATCAAGATCCGTTTGGACAGCTGCCACCGCTACCACCGCCATTGCGTTCCACCCAAGTGCTTCAGCCATTGAGCGTATTTCCAGGTGCCCAACGAACCAAATTATCCGTTTCTCTAAATCTCTGTTCCATTTTTTTTTTTTTTTGTATGTTTGTTTGTTGTTAACTCAACATTTTTTATTTGGCTTTTATGTGGATTTACTGTATTCATATATTCCTATATAGCTTCATTCGTATGCACATTTGTATATGCAAAACAGAAAAAAAAAGAAAGAAGAAACATTTGATTTTTCAAGTATTTTATTGCCACTTGAATTGATGTGTAGATTGGATTTATGATTTGTTTGCCAACATAATTGCCGTTGTATTTGATGCTATATTTGTGTATTTTTTATTTGATTTGGACTCTATCATTCAAATACTTCCTGCATAGCACAACATCACACACTTGACACTAGACTACACGTATTCGATTACACTCTTCTACACACACTTACGCACACTCACGCTCACACTGCAAACATGCCGCAGCGCGTTACAGTTACACGTATTTTTGTTACCTTTGTTTAGAATTTTCCAGCTGCGCTCGCCGCACTCATTCAGTCAATCAATCAATCAATCAATCGAATTCCCTTTCAAAACAAAACAATAACAAAAAAAAAATGCAACCAATCAGTCAAACAGTCGTCCATTAATTAAATGTCGCTCTCAATGTCCTCTATCTCTGCTTGCTCTTTGTATTTGCAACTTTTTGACTAAAAACCAAAATCAAAACAATTTTTATTTGTAAACTTCCCATACAACAAAAAAAAAACTTTTTTCAAGTAGCATTAGCTCTGCTCTCTTTTGATGCTGCTGCTGTGTGTGTTTTTTTTTTTTGGAAATGTTTATTAGAAAAACACGAAAAAAATATAATTCGCAGCTGCTTTGTAAACATTTTTTGTACGTTTGCCAGCCGTTGCTGATTCCACTTCACTTACCTTTGTGATCCCCCAAAAAACTGTCAATACAAACAAAAACAAAAACAAAAAAAAACAAAGTAACAAAATTCTAACAAACTACAACAATTTTGTGATTTCTTCTTCTATTTTTTCTCTTCGTACAAAAAAATCATCAAATCAAATAAAATGATAATCGTAATGATATCAAATCTTGACAAATCACTTAAAATTTATATTAAATAATATATGCTTTAATGCGTTCGTAATTTAATTTAGAGTGAGTATGGAAAAAAAACAAAAACAATTTTAACAAATAGGAAACAAGAGCTTACAACGGAGTATTTTTATTTAAATAATAATTTTATATATTATATGTGTTGTCAAAGTATTTTTGTTGCCAAATTATTGTGCAAACTTTGTTGCGCACAGCTGTTGCTCAGTTTATTTACTTCTTGATATTTATTTTCATGCATAAAAGTACGTAAATAAATTGTTTATTTGTTTTGTTTATTTATTTTTTTTTTTAATTTGTGTTTTTGTGTAAAGTTTTGGGCTTTGAGCCAGTGTAAAAATTTAAAACGATGCAAACAATTACAAAGAATTTGTTTCAACATAAATCCTTATGAGCCTGCTCGTTATTCTTTGCCGTGTTCAGTGTCCAATTTGAGCGAAGATTCTTACGATTATGTTTTTGGTGGTCGACGTAAGACTCCGCCCACAACAACGACAACACAACTCAAGCTGACCTCGCCGCCAGTTCGCTTACGACCCGAAGGTAAGTATTAACTTATTTAGATGCAAACAAAACTTACTATAATACTTACACATAACATATTTCTTGCAGACGCCTATCGAGGTGAGAATACAAACAACGGACGTTTTTATCGTCATTCCTTCAGCTATGCCCCAAAACGACAACGCCACTCAAGCCGTGATGATCGTGACCGCGAGTCAAGATTGAGATGTCATGGCGAGGATGAGGCCACACTGCGCCAATTGCTGCTCGAGTATGTAGACATTTAACCCATCAATTGCTCAGTTGTTCAGTGGTTCAGTTATTCGATTATAATTTCCATTCTGTTCATTTCGGTTGTGTTAATGCAAATGAAATGAGCACATAATGAACCAAGCGTGGAATACCTCATTATGCGTCATTTAATTTGCATGCCGCAAAATGTCCGCCATAAAGTATTAGCATTTAGTTAGACAAATAAATAACAATTAGATTTTTTGTCAAATCCATATTGAATTTGTTCTAAATAATGATGCCACACTCGTAGTTTTTAATTTATAAATTGTGTAAGCACGACTAAATAATTTAATTTCCATTTTAATTTTTAGTTTATATATTTACCAAACTCTCGAATTATTTGTCGATGGTTTGGCAAACACATGAAATTAATGTCCGTTTGTTTTGGCCTTTTTAATTAATAGCACAAATAAACTAAATTCCACAAATTTTACAACTCTGTATTTTTGTAATTGTTTACTTAATAATTATTTATGCGCAAATATTTAAATAATTCTACTCCCCACACAGATTTACGCAAATTATGTTCATTTAAGTGTCCAGCGCGTGTCCTTAAAATGTCAATTATTCATTGAGGGCATTTGTGTTGTGTTGTTTTTGTTGCACAACCTCCCAAAAAAAAAAAAAAACAAAACAAAACAAAAATCTAAAAGTATTAAAAAAAAATATAAACAACATCTGTGGGCACATGCGACATTCACCAAAAAGTCGGGTTAAGAAATTTGCTGAAAAAAGAATTCCCCCAACAAAGTAAACATATGAAAAAATATGAAAATATATTAATTAAGCAAAACGTATTTTGATGCATAACTAAAAAAGAGAAAGAAAGACAGAGACAGAGAAAGAGAGATAAATTGTTAATCAAATAAACGGCGGAGTGTGAACATAAAAGAGCCAACAAAATGATGGGCACAATGCCACCCAGGTACATATACAAAGCATTCCAAACTATTAAAATTAATTTTAATAATAACAAAGCATAGCAATAATTAACAACTCGAACATTACGCATACGCCATGTATTCATTTCGTTTTTTAATTTTATTTCTGTCTTTTAATTTGTTTATTTTTCACAGTGCAAATATTTTAAATTAATGCAAACATATTATAAACGTTCTCATTGTCATTTTTTACTTCCTTTTGTTTATATATATATGTATGTAGTGTGGGTTTATTTTATATGTGTTACATTATTTAGTATTTTATTATATATGTGTGCAGTATGTGTTTATTGTACATTTATTGTATGTAATTCTATGTCCTCTTTTCTTCTTAAGTAACTGTTCTTATTTTATTCACTGATATTTTACTCTTCTTGACGAGCGCACAACTTATCCCTTCTACGTTTCGCACTCTACTCTTACTGGTCTCTGTCCTCTGGCTGTTATGCTAATTATCTCTCTGTTAATTTGCCAGGGCTACAAGCCATAATAACTATCGGGGTTACAAACTACCATTCCTACACTCGGCCATCCTGACAAGTCATTCGACTCGAATGAAGAACTCCAGTGTTTCATAAACTCAGCTACAGTATTCGTTTTATTCGGGCCTTCATCGTCGCCTACTTTCTCTACTCTATATCTTCCATGTCTAAGCTTACAAGTTACTTTATATGGGCCTAAGAATTTCTTTTTTAATTTAAGTCCTGGTCCAAACTGTGTACGCTTTATCGCTACCAAGTCGTCTATGTCATATTCATTTTCCGGTTTCCTTGACTTACTAACTTTTCTTGCTAACTCTGGACAATGGACTCTGCTTAACGCGTCTACTTTTTCTTGTTCTCCTAATGGTAGTCTTCTGGGTCTCTGGTAAATCGGAACTTCATCAGTCATCATAATTTTTATCTCAACTGGGCTAGTGTCTGGCTTCACCCACTTATACGACATTAAAGCTTTCTGAACGGTCAGTTTTAAATCTTCATCGAGATGCTGTATATCAAGTTCTGTTTCTTCTTCGATATTCATAGTTAGTAGCTTACTGAAATTATCTTGTAATTCTTTAATGTTGGTTCCGGACTCTAAGGTATTACATTCGCGTTCCTCGCCATTTTTCTCCCCGCTATCCTTAGTTGTCTTTCTTAAATCTGGTATGTCATCTTTGGACGAGTATTTCATATCGTGAAAACTAACACCGTTAGAACTTAGAGTCACATTGACAAAATCAAGCACGTCATTGCCTATAATTCCGTCAAACAGGGTATCTTCGTCACGAACTACGTGAAAACACATTTTGATTGGAATGAGGTCCAACTCGGTGTTTATTTTGAAAAAACCCAGTGTGTTAATCTGTTTTCCTCCAATTCCTGTCAATACTTTACAGTCCTGTTCCAATTTCACATTCAGATTATTATAAATTCTATCGCTGATGGTGCATATGTCACTACCGGAATCAAATAAAGCTGTCAGTATATATTCGCCTATCTTCACAGTCTTGAATGCTCTATTTAGAATGTTTTGTGATAACTGTTGTACGTTTGATGTCTCTTTTTTAATTTCAGGTCGTCCAACTTTCGCTTCGCATTGATTTGCTTTATGTCCAAGACCATTACACTTAAAACATTTTATACTTTGGTTACAATTTTTGGCAATGTGGTTTTTCTCTCCGCACTTATAGCAGTATATATCACGTTTACCCCTTTTCTGATCATTTTCCTCAAATTTAACCTTAGCTTTGGTTTCTTTTGGCAACGCTATCTTTTCGTAAACTTTCAACTTTTCGCGCAAGTCTTTTAAATTAGTGGCTTGGTACAAAATATTTTTATTAATTTTTGAATCGGGAATGCCTTCGATAATATAATCAATAATGCTTTCATCGTCTATTTTACTTTTATTTGCATGACCGATCATTGTATAGTAGTATTCAATTAAAGTTTCTTTCGGTTGTTTCTTTCTGTTTTCCAATAATTCATGAACCTGTTTTGATGATAGTTTGATGCAAAATTCGTCCTGTAGTCCCTGTTTCAATGAATCCCAATCATTTAAACCGTTATTACAATTTACAAACAATTTGGCCGCTCCTTTTAGTAACTGTCTGCCATAAATAAATTTTTGTAAATCGTTCCACTGAACTGTGACTGCATTGTTTTCAAACTCTCTTAACCAATCATCAATATCTGAATTGCTGCTACCGTCAAATGTTGTCAGGGAGTCTTTGACGTCCTTTAAAGTGAATGTCATTGTGTTGTTAGGGTATGCCATACTTTCTTGATTTTCTTGTTGCTCTGTATTTACTTGTTCTGAATTAACTTGCTCTGATCTGTCTTCTTCTACTAATTCGGAACTCGTATCTTCGTATATAGAAGTATTGTTATTGTCGTTTCCTATATTTGATCTGAAGTACTCATATAATGCTTCTCGCAATTGGGCCTTAGTGCCTTTCGTAGATAACCCTAACTCCGATAATTTTGCTCTAAGTTCTGCTACTTTCAGTTGTGCGATCTCATCGTACAGCATTATAAATTGAAATCTTATTTTAGGATTAGTAAAATATAATTACATTGAGTCTCTTAAATATTTCTGGTATATTTTAACAATGTTAATTTCTGCTGCTCACTTACTCGATACCTTATGTTAATTCTTCTCTGCAAACGTCGTGCCTCTGGTAACGCTTTTCTGCAAACGTCGATGCCTCTGCAACGCTTCTCTGTAAGCGTCGATGCCTCTGTAACGCTTCTCTGTTAGCGTCGATGCCTCTGTAACGCTTCTCTGTTAGCGTCGATGCCTCTGCAACGCTTCTCTGTTAGCGTCGATGCCTCTGCAACGCTTCTCTATAAGCGTCGATGCCTCTGCAACGCTTCTCTGTAAACGTCGATGCCTCTGCAACGCTTCTCTATAAGCGTCGATGCCTCTGTAACGCTTCTCTGTAAGCGTCGATGCCTCTGCAACGCTTCTCTGTAAGCGTCGATGCCTCTGTAACGCTTCTCTGTTAGCGTCGATGCCTCTGTAACGCTTCTCTGTAAGCGTCGATGCCTCTGCAACGCTTCTCTGTTAGCGTCGTGCTCCGTAACACTTCTCTGTAAGCGTCGATGCCTCTGCAACGCTTCTCTGCAAATTCTTTCCCTTTTCGTTGCTCTGGTTGCCTTTCTTCAAGGTCAGACCCTCCGTCTCTCTGATTTAGCTATTCTGTTGCGCCATGCGCTTTCGGTCGTCTTTTGTGTGTCGCTCACTTTTGTTCATCTCTACTGCGTCACTCGCTCTCTGCTTGCTGGAACTGAACACGTGTTCTTTTTGAAGACGCGTCGCGACGCCTGTTTTCGCTTGCCTAACGGATGATGCCGTTTGTCGCTCGCTACTTTTCTCGTTTGTCGCTCCTGCTTCAGCTAGTTATGCCACTCGTACGTACCGATCTCTTGTCGTAGCTGGCTTTACGGATGATGCCGTTTGTCGCTTGCTGCTTCTTCTTGTTTGTAGCTTACTGCTGCTAGCTAGTTATGCCACTCGTACGTACCGACCTCTTGTCGTAGCTGGCTTTACGGATGATGCCGTTTGTCGCTCGCTACTTTTCTCGTTTGTCGCTCTGTGCACGTTTCTAGAATTGCTTGCATACATACTATGTACATATGTATGTACAAATGTCAATTTGATGATTGAATTTGTACACTCTATGTTCACTTATTGTTTTTTGCTGCACAAATGTAAAGTAACTGCACGCCGACTACGTTTTTATGTCTCGTCTATGTAGCGTCTTTTCACACATAAAAAATACTCCCGGACGAGCCCCCAAGTTGTAGTGTGGGTTTATTTTATATGTGTTACATTATTTAGTATTTTATTATATATGTGTGCAGTATGTGTTTATTGTACATTTATTGTATGTAATTCTATGTCCTCTTTTCTTCTTAAGTAACTGTTCTTATTTTATTCACTGATATTTTACTCTTCTTGACGAGCGCACAACTTATCCCTTCTACGTTTCGCACTCTACTCTTACTGGTCTCTGTCCTCTGGCTGTTATGCTAATTATCTCTCTGTTAATTTGCCAGGGCTACAAGCCATAATAACTATCGGGGTTACAAACTACCATTCCTACATGTATATATATATATATGTGTGTGTGTGTGTGTGTGTGCGTGTGTATGTGTTATCTTTCTGTAAACGGCTAGGCATATTAACATTTTGTATAAGTTTAATTAAAAATGGTTAATTAGCTTGAATCGTTTTGTTGCTTTGTTGCTTTGACACGCGCTGTATCAAATTTACACATTGATTTCATAACGCAAATTAATGAATTGAATTATATTGTAAAATCGTGCATATTATATTGTCATTGTATTAAACTCATTTAAATTCCATGTCAATCTTCAATCAATTGAGCATAAAATTCATCTACACACTTATATGACAAAAAAATATTGGAATGAGCTGATTCTATCTCTTCAAAATTCAATCACCCATGTAAATCAATTGATTTCATTTTGATTTTACGCAATATCAAAAAAAAGTTTACTCTTTTCATGATAAACTCTATCGAGGATATGTTGTTTTTAGATATGTCCATTCCGAATTTCATGTTAATGAATTAACATGGAACTGGATTGATTAACATACATTATCAATTACAATACATAACTTTGTTCTTGTCATTTACCTTTCCCTGCCACAACAATAACAACAATCACCACAACAACTATAACTGCAACAACAACTACAACAACAATTTATAGAAGCCACACCCAAAGTGGTTTGGTATTCACGCCACTCAATGAGTATGCAATTTCCATAAGATACTTCAAACAAACTATTTACTTACTACTTACAACTATCTATACATAATTACATGCTTATCTAACTATCTAACATCTACCTATCTATCTATCTATGTATCAATCTATCAATTTATAAATTCTTTTCTCTGCTAGCTCTATTGTAACATTAACCTTTTCCCTACTTTGCACTTTCATATGGCACTACAAAGACCAGCAAATTGATTTGTAAATTATTTAGAATATTTGCTCAAAAACGAATGACAAATTTCCTGCCACACACCCTTCAAATCCACCCAACGAAATTGCATGCCAGACAATTAAAATTCAATTAATATGACCAAAATTTAATTTAGTTAAATTATAATAATTGTGGTAGAAGAGTCAGTCGCATACAAGTGTTGCAATAGTGAAAAGTATGTGATGCGATGGCTTCCCCTTCACTCGCCTACTCTGTTATCATCACACTACCTCACTATCACAACACCACTCTTTACCCACTCAGTTCATGCGTTTTGTAGAGCACTTGAAAGCAGCCACAACAATCTGTGAACTGAAGCCTCTGCTGCTCTTATTGTGTGTGACTGTATGCTAGTATATGGGTGTGGGTGTGGGTGTGTGTGTGTGTGTGTTATGTTCTTTATGACATGCCGAAAAGTGTTCGAGTGCCATTAAGTCGCTGTACACACTTCAAAGCACAACCACGCACACTCACACTCACCCTCACACACATATTTACACAAACACACAAATATACATGCAGAGAGAGAGAGGCTAACACTCAGCTACCACAACAACTACAACAACCAATGCTCGTCCAGGCTCGTCCAGTCAATCAGCATTGGGCACTCAACTCATTCAGTTCCCCACCCTCACTTTGCATGCCATCAAAGCCATAATTAGCTTGCCCACTTGTCACTCACCCCAAGCCCAACCCCCTCCCCCTTTCACCACACAATCCAAGCTAAACATTCGTGCGTTATCTTCATCCCAAAAAAAAAAAAAAAAAACATTTAAAAAAGAAGATTAAAGCAGCAACCCATCAGTCAATTCAGTCAACCTGTCAAAAGTCACACAATATTTTCAGGTTTATCATTTAACATTTAATTTATTTATAATTTAAGCAAATTGCTATTGTATATCCTTTAGATATTTGTACTTTATTTTGATTTTCACCAATTGGCGGAATGGTCCTCTCACCAAAAAAAAAGAAAAACGAAAATTGTTTAAAAACAATAACAAAAAACATTTAAATAAACTTTGTTGCTAATTTGTTGGTTTATCTATCACAATCTCATTGAGCGAGTGTCATAGAAATTGTTGAATTATATTTTGTAATTGTATTTGTATCTCATGTGTATCTCACTTGTCTCATTTTACGTTCTGCTTGGCATACAAAAAATTAAAAATGAAAGAAAAACTAAAAACACATCTAATTTGAAAACTATAAATAAACGTTAATTCATGCAAATTATACAAAATAATTACAAGAGAGAAATAAAAACTGAGAAAATGTAACGAATTCAACGAGAACTCAACATGAAACTACAAATTGAAAATGAAAACTTTTACAAAAATAATAATAATATTAATAAAATGTACGAAAATTGCATAAATTTGGTGAATGTCCCATATGCCAATTGGTCTAAACAACTTTAATCTGTATAAACGTGTATTATACTTATTACGAGATCTTTTTATTTTGTTGTATTCTTTTTAAAGTTTGAAAATATTGTGTAAGTAGACTGATGCGGTTAAGTTTTTTAATTAAATCAAATAAAATACTCTTGCATTGAGCTGAGAAGCTGAGAATGAAATGAAATATGCAATATGCAGAAGCTCTTTCATCTTGACAAACTCAGAGTTCCAGCTGTGAGTTTTCTGGTTAATCTCTTTTTGAGTTACAGTTGCCATGTTGCCGAAATTAAGTGGCATACCCCTGTCTCCCCCTCTCGTATGAGTATTTCTACCTTGTCAAAATGCATAAAATACTCAAATGTATAATAATATTTTATACATTCAGGCGGCAATCCTGACAAAGGACCACCAACGCAGTGGGGTTCGCACGTAAACGTACATACGAGAACATTAAATGAATACAAAAGGCAGCTGCAGCAGCAGTAGGAGCAGCAGTGGGAGCAGTAGTGGGAGAAGCAGTGGGAGCATTGCAATGCGCTGGCTGAAATTGGCAGAAATATTATTAAATGCTCACGTATACAAATCCGTTACACAAAACCGAAAATTCCTGCAGCTGACAGACAAATGCATACACGCATACACCTACAAATATAACATGCATACTTGTAGGTATTGAAATACAGATGCAGATACAGCTACAGATACAGCTACAGATAGAGATTCAGTTATAGCCATTGTGAGACGGAGACACGCGCTCAGATACTCATATATGAGATAGAGATAGAGATACGAGTATGCATGCCAATACATATGCACAAACAACAATTGTTTTCATGGCGAACAATAACTTACACAGGATGCGCATCGTTCTGGTTCTGGCTGTAGCTCTGGGTCTGGCTCTGGTTATGGCTCTGCTGCAGCTCGTTGCTGATGTATGCATAAAATAATCCTTTTATACTCGGCACAACAATGTCCGTGAAATGCAAAACAATAACAATAATAACAACAACAATGACAACATGTTGCGAATAACTTGCCGCTTGCCGCTCGCCGCTCACCGCCCGCTACTCGCCGACTGCTGCATAGGCGTATTAACATAATGCGCAGCCAACTCAAGTGCATGGCGTATCAGCGGCGGAAGGGGGAGCGGCAAGGCAGGAAGATAGTGGAGTTTGGGGCATGCGGCCTACGTGTTGTATGCGCATTGTGTGCGTCAGTTATCGTCCTGCCCCGTAAAACATTCTCTAACAATTTCCCTATAGAGCATGTGCAACTGTCGCCTATAACTTTTGCCACTATGTCGTCGTTGTTTGGTTCGTTGTTGTCGCTGTTGTTGCTATTGTTGTTGTTGTTGGTGCTGTTTGATTTTGGGCGCCACTCGCGCGTTTTGTTTGCTCAACCAACAAAAAGCACTTCTCACTTTCAGTCATAGATACTAGGTACTATGTACATATAGTGCCATTGGGGGCCACCTACCACGCCCACTGTCCTGTCAAGGCAAATGCAAACACACACACAATACACACTCACACACACCCACACACATCGTGGGCGTTTATTTGTTTTGATGTCGTTGCAGGCTGATGAAAATGTAAATTTTATGCATTCCGTAAAGATTCAAAAGTCGAATCTAAGCCGGGCACAACAGAAGTGATTACTACTCGTGTTCTATACGCTAACTCGCATCTAAGACAACAAAACACAATTTACAGCTTTCTCTTTGTATTCTGATTCCGATTCCGAATCTGAATTAATTTTGACAACTTTTTATAACATGCTCTTAGGGGCTTTGCATTTGCGGTTGAAGAACAGAAGACATAACGAACAGTCTTGATAATTGTTATTTAAGTTCGACGTTTGGCCAGAAAATATTTAAATCTATTTTATCTGGCAATTTAAGGATCTTAATTGGATTTCTTACTCGCAAATTGATGTGCAGTTTGGGGCAATAATTTAGCACTATAAATTTATAATAATCAGCAATATCTGCAAGAGTATTTATGTCTCGGTGTGCTCCGAGGATCGTTTATCCTTTTCATTTCTGGGCTGCTGCTGCATTATTTTTGCCTTAACCTTAACGAAAAATGCCAACAATTTACTTAAACTTACTTTTTATGTACTTAGTGGCTTGGCATTTGCGTTGTGGAACCACAACAACAACAACAACAAAAACAGCAACTATTTCAGCAAGAACTACACCCAAATCCTTTCGTTTACTTGAAACTCTTGCCTGCTTTATTGTTGCTTATGTCTGTATCTGTATCTGCAACTATATTTGTTTCTGTGCGTTCTTTTCAGTTGTGCTTTCTCTGTGTTTTGTATTTTGAGTTTTAGTTGCAGCCCAAAGCCATAAAATTTATGTTGCTTCATTCCTCAATAATTGCATAGCTCGGTAAATTTTAATGCAAGCGGTCATAAATAATTTCGTTTTGTGCCTTCGTTTACTCGACTTGCGCTACAAAATAAATTACGTTGATACGCTAAATAACTACGTAGTCTGTAGATGTATTTATATATATATATGTATATATATATATATATATATATATGTATGTATATACATATATATACTATAAGATGTATACACATACGTATACGTAATAAAAGCCAGAAAGGCATTTCCAATCTATCGTACAACTAAAGTGCATTTTTGCTTGATATTTTCTTTAACTGTTACAAAACCCAAACCCAAATACAAATACGTAAACAAATACGTATACAACGAAATGTATGTGAAATGTGCAAACTGTGAACTGCAAACTGCAAAACAACAACAAACGTCTTGGGGGCACTTTGCGTGACTTGGTGTCGGCACGTGACGTCACGCAACGTCTTCAAATTGAATTGTATGCATTGCACGCATATGACCTACACTCGACCACGCCCACCGCACACACCGCACATATACGTATATGAAACCGCCCCTTTGTGATGGGGATATGTAATTGCAACTGCTGCAACTGTGGTGCAACTGTGGTGCAGTTTGCAAAAGCAAGTTAGCGTGATGAGCATGAATCTATCAGCGAAACTCGATGAACTGCAGCGAGGCGATCGACACCTGGAGACGACAGTCGCCTTGTGCGAAATCCGCACACAGCTGCAGGAGCTGACCAAGTCCGTGGAAAGCTGCCAAAGTGAGGTATCTGAGGTAAGTGCAGCAACTAATTAGCACCAAAGCTAAGACTCTAATTGTATTAAATTGTCTTATCTGGGTTTGCTTTCTATCTACCTGTGTGTGTGTGTGTGTGTGTGCTTAGGTCAAACGTGACATGGTGGCTATCAAACATGAACTGGACACAGTGCAGCAGGTGAAGGAGGAGATTGAGGAGCTGCGCGAATATGTGGACAGATTGGAGGAGCACACGCACAGACGGAAGCTAAGACTTTTAGAACAAGTTTGTAGCTTAAATTATTTGCCATGTTGTGTAATTAAATACTTGAATTTCATTTCTATTCATGTACAAACCAAACCAACACACCCAACACAATACAAACACACAACTGAACAATACGACACTCGAAAAGTTGTGCTCATGATGGAACTTTCCATTTCCAGACATCTATATATACATATATATATATAAATATATATACGAACATGTGCGCAACTTTGAGATACCCAACCACATACACAGACGGCTTTGAAATTCACACAATTAAAATGATATTTTATTATTTTAATACAATTATGTTTTGTTTCTTAATCAAATTATAATAAATATTCAAAAAACTCTTTTCAGACTTTTGTGTTATTTCATTTCATTTCCACAACACCGCAAACTGGCAACTTTTCGGTTGACACACGAGTTTGTTATAAATATATATTTATTTCAAAGAATTTAGTTTTGTTTTATTATTTAGATTTAGAATAATCAAAATAAGTAGATAATTGGCCTCATCTCAACTGTACTTGTATAATATGAATAGTATTTTATTTCTGGCGCACACTCGTTTGCAAAGCGTTTGAAGAACCCGCACAAACCCAACCAATCATCCTGATTCCCGCCCTTTAGTGTTATCATATCGTGCATTACTAACCTTAAGAATGTTTTGTATAACTTTTACAGGGTCTGACCTTCTTTCTCACCTACTCCATATTCTCGGCGGTGCTGGGCATGCTGCAATTTGGCTACAATACTGGAGTCATCAATGCGCCCGAAAAGAATATTGAGAATTTCATGAAGGATGTATACAAAGATCGCTATGGCGAGGATATTAGCGAAGAGTTCATACAGCAACTCTACTCGGTGGCAGTCTCCATATTTGCCATTGGGGGCATGCTCGGTGGTTTCAGTGGTGGCTGGATGGCCAATCGCTTTGGCAGGTTGGTAACCCCACAAATGGTTGATTACCGAACTCTATTAACATGTCTTTAAACCTGTTTTTTTTCAATTTACAGAAAAGGCGGTCTATTGTTGAACAATGTGCTTGGTATTTCCGGCGCTTGTTTGATGGGTTTTACCAAAGTTAGTCATTCCTATGAAATGTTATTCCTTGGCCGATTTATAATTGGTGTTAATTGCGGTAAGTGTGCGGACTGAACTGAAATCAATGCGGTTAAGATCTGAATTACACTTCTTCATTGCAGGTCTCAATACATCGTTGGTGCCAATGTACATCTCTGAAATAGCGCCACTTAATCTACGCGGTGGCTTAGGTACTGTTAATCAATTGGCTGTGACTGTAGGTTTACTATTATCCCAGGTGCTGGGCATTGAACAAATCTTAGGCACTAATGACGGCTGGCCCATACTGCTGGGCCTGGCCATATGTCCAGCAATATTGCAATTAATATTACTGCCAGTTTGTCCCGAATCACCCAGATATTTGCTCATCACCAAACAATGGGAGGAGGAGGCGCGTAAAGGTAATGTATTCTATATTAATAAATAAAAACATCTGAAATATATTGTTTATACTCTTAGCATTGCGTCGCCTGCGCGCCTCCGGTTCGGTGGATGAGGACATTGAGGAAATGCGCGCCGAGGAGCGTGCTCAACAGGCCGAGAGCCATATATCGACCATGGAGCTCATCTGTTCGCCCACATTGCGTCCGCCTTTGATCATTGGCATTGTGATGCAACTGAGTCAACAGTTTAGCGGCATCAATGCCGTCTTCTACTACTCCACATCACTCTTCATGAGCTCCGGACTGACTGAGGAGAGCGCCAAGTTTGCCACGATAGGCATTGGCGCCATAATGGTAAACTCTTATCACAATTACAACATAACTATATATGCAAATATAATATATCTATCTACAGGTTGTAATGACTTTAGTCTCAATACCATTGATGGATCGTACAGGTCGTCGTACACTGCATTTGTATGGATTGGGCGGCATGTTCATCTTCTCCATCTTCATAACGATTTCATTCCTGATCAAGGCAAGTACAGGGGTTGCCAGTATTTTGCAGAGATATTTAAATATCCATTATATCTCGACATGCGGCAAGTATCTGCCTGCCTTTTTGAGTTTTTTTTTAGTGGCCTTTGCCTACTTTTAGGCATATTGCATTTGATTTTGGTAATCATTTTTAGACGCTGACAAAAAAAAATATTTTGAAACTAATGCTAACCCGTATCCCTAATATATGCGTGTGTTTATAAATATTTGAATATTGACATACATATTTTATGCATGAAGTTGTGTAGACCCCCAACAAGACCCAGAATAAATGCAAAAAAAAAAAAATATATATTAGCAAAAAATACGAAAAACTGAAACATGGCATGACAGTTGTCCCGCGCGTATTTCTATAAATTATTGATGTGAGATATGTATATTTGAATTTATAACAAGTTGAATTTATAGCTGAGCCTCTGCCAGCAATCAATTTACTACTGCCCTTTATCCCCTACCCTCCTCTATCGTATCGTATTGCATTTATGTGTTTAAATTAGTACTACTATGTTATTTATAGGCCGGCGCTAAGCTACTGCATTTATTAATTTTTTATAAAATATTTTAAAATATGTTTAAATTGCCGCACATACATCAAAGTAATATTTATGCATGCACTGCACTTAGCAGACATTTTTAAAGGGTTCGCATAAGTGTTTAAGTTATATAAGTTAATTATTTAAAATATTTAAGTCTCTGTAAATATTAGAGTGTATTTTATTATACTTCATCTATATTCTTATTATAATCCGCTTTAGTTAATTTGCTGCCCGTTTTTGCACTCTCTATTCGATTTGATTTATAAACTATATTTGCTTTTGTGTTGTGCCTAGGTTAAGTTATTGCATAAATGAGCTGCTCGTTTAGTTAACAACTGAACAAATGTTTGTTAGACCATTATTTAAAGCTGTTTTTGCTGCTCTGAAAGCTAAGACTTCGCTTTAACTGAGCGAGTTCATAGGTCAGCTCATTTATGCAATTGTCTCGCCCCTCATTTAAAAGCTATTCTCGACTTGGCAGGCTTTTGCCCCTCTCCACACAAAAACACACAAATCATTTAACGAATATGCAAAAACTTTTATAATTCATTTTCTTTTCATTTTGAAACTTAATTGGGCAACTCAAGTTTTAAATAATATGACACAGTTTCAAATGCAAATACAATTCACACGAATTTGCAAAAAGTTTCCGGGCACCAAATGCAAACAGTTCACACACAGCCAAAAGCCAACAGCAATGAGCAATACACTACCCAGTGTTCGAAAATGTACAAAAGCTGTCGCTAAATTGATACTAGAACAGAACACGCGCTGAAATAAGCTTTAGAAGCCACTTCCAACACATAAAAAAAAACTCACAAAACACAATGTCAAATGTGTCAACACGCCGCTTCGTTTATTCAATTAATTAGACATTAAATTAATCATAATTTATATAATTTATTTATTTTATTTAATTAAGAAATACTAGCGTTTTCTACTACTTGTACTTTAAGCATTCTCCAAAAAGGTTACAGCAAAAGATGCAAAAACTAAAGTGACAGTTTGTTTTGTGCAAAGTGCAGCGATGAGAACAAATGGTAACCATTCAACTCTTTGAGAACCAAGATCAAGCTAACAATCTTACAATTTAACAGTATCTTAACTAAGTATACTTACTATATCCCAGAGATAAGCTCAACTCATGCATAAAAATGATCAGTTATAGAGGGTTTTAACTTTAACAATTTTCCTTTCGATTTAAACTTATATAACGACAACTCTTTGATTTGTTTTGGTTTTCAACGAACAGTTCGTTAAACGATATTAATGATTGAAAAGAATATACAAAAAAGAAATAAAGAAAATGCAAAAGAAAAGCCTACAAATCATCGAGAATGCGATTACTATGCATTTTGTATAGGAGTTTTTTGGTTATGTACAGGAAATGATCGACTGGATGTCTTATCTCTCGGTGGTGGCCACGCTTGGCTTTGTTGTATTCTTCGCCGTGGGACCCGGATCCATACCGTGGATGATTACAGCGGAGCTATTCTCACAGGGACCTCGGCCCAGTGCCATGGCCATTGCTGTGCTGGTCAATTGGATGGCCAATTTTGTGGTCGGAATCGGTTTCCCCAGCATGAAGGTACATATGATTCCCATTACAATTATAATATTTAGAAATATTTAAATTCTCGTATATTTTCTTTGTTTCAGACTTCGCTGGAGAACTACACATTCTTGCCATTTAGCGTATTCTTAGCCATATTTTGGATATTCACCTATAAGAAGGTTCCTGAGACCAAAAACAAAACCTTTGAAGAGATATTGGCACTCTTCCGTCACAACAATGGCAGGTATGTTGGGTAGATCCCATTCTGGAGCTCTAGGCTCTGCACACAGCTCATTGCAATTTGATAACTAGGTCTCAATTCATAAGAATCCCATTCCCCCAGAACCCCTCAGAGCAGCTCATAAAACGTAACTGAAGTAATATCTATCCAAAACGTAATCAACAAAACAAAACCCCGAAACGAAACCAAAGCCAAAAGCTGTCTCTTTCTTTCTTAATTATGTACTTGGAAGTTTATTATGCGGTGTGCATATGTGTCGTATTGTATTATTTTTGAATCGTATACCGATATGAATCAAAAGTTAACGCCTAAGTTATTGATTTTTAAAATTATTCTCTTTTTATTATTTTGTTGCACATTGTGTTTTATCGTCCGAATTGAAAATAATACAAAAACATGTCCATTCTATGTATGCCCAAAACAAAAGGACATTTCGAGATAGTAGACTGTACGGGTAAGTTGCATGAACTAACAGAAACTGAAAACAAAAACCGAATAAAAATAAAATAAAACCAAATACAACCAGTAAACAGTTCATTTTAAAATATCAAGATCAAACTTTAAATAAACTTCAATCTGAAGCGTTTCGCTCTTTTTAAACGTAGCTCGTTTTGCTGTACTTTATTAGTTCACTCTAAAGCAACTTTATTGTACATTTTAATTAACAAAAAAAAATAAACATCAAAACAAAAAACAAAACCAATATATATAAACAAAATGAAATTCGATGAAAACTTGCGCTCAAAGTTTCATACTTTTTCGGCATGTCTGCTTAACTTTGCCTGTACTACTCGTTACTTTGTTACAATTACAATTACAGTTACAATCAATAACAGCTGGCTACAGTTGAAGCTATTTAATTACTACAAGTTCATATTTAGCAATTTAAATATCAATTATCCAACTATTTAATATGAATTTAAATACTGTACTCTTCTACTTATTTAAATGTCATATTTCATTATCAAACGTTTTATAACTCTCTCTCTGTCTCTCTCTGTATCTCTCTCTCATATCACCTCAAAAACCAACAACAACAAAAAAAAAAAAAAAACATATTACCAATTTCAATTTCTAATTCATGCAGCGCCCTTACATTTCAACAATCCCGATACCCAGAGTCTTTGTCCTCTCTTCTCATTTTTCATTCCAAATAAATTGGTTAGTTTAAAGCACCAAAATTTGCAGTGTTAAGCCAAACTCACAATGCACAACAACGACCACAACAGACACACATACACACATACACTTATATATATATATATATATACATATATATCTATACAATATATACAACACACACTGATTATGTTGCTTGTCCATTTAGTGAGGACAGTGACAACGGCAACAGCAATACCAGCAACAGGACCTCCACAGCGGACATTGAGATATCGCAATATGACTCGAATGCAACACGACCTAAAGTGCAGTAGAGTGCAGTCAGTGTAGCGAGGCACCTGCAACTGCCACTGCGGTACTTTGGCAATGTTGCAATGTCGTTTGCCAGTTTAATTGCCATTTCAATGTGCGCACCAGGAAACTGTTGCAATCTCTTCAGTTGGAAATCTTTTTCTGCTCAATTTCAACTTTTCAAATGAAATTGATGGGAAAAGTATTTGTTGCCAGCACTTGCGATTTATTTTTATTATTTACTTGTAATTTATTTTATATAATCATTATTTTTAAGTTATAATTCACATTGTTTTTTGTCGTAATAAATGTTTGTTTGCTTAACTTTAAATTGCTTGTGTTGATTTTTTTGTTTTAGCCGCGCTTAATAACTTCCAAGCCAGTTAAACTTAAGCTCTTAGCTCTTTCAGCTCAGGTAAACTCAGTGAAAAACACACACACAGACACACCCACTCGCGCACAGGCAGTGATACGCACACATACAGACACACAGAGACACACACACACCGTTTAACCCCTTTGATTGCCAACAAACCCTACGACCGCCCGACCGCCCCTCGTGTGCGCGTATTTGTGTTCTGTCAAGTCTCGAAATTGCTGTCATTAGTTTGCAAAAATTAAATTTAAAATACGTTTACACTTAAAACATAATCGTAGAGTGTGCGAATTTCAGGAGTATGCTAAACTGCACAAATAGCTTGGAGCCACAAAGTATGAATTCTGGCATCGAGCATGCCGCATTGATGGTATCTGAGGAGAAGACCCAACATGACTCACGTAAGAATCAATAAAACACGTCAAAAACTAAAAACTAAAAAAAAAAAACCAAAAAAAAAAAAAACAAAATATTAGTAAATACTACAAACAAAAAAATCCCAATCTTACGTTCTTAATTTTACAATCTATTATTTGTTGTCCTCGTTCAGTCGAAAATAAAACACACCAAGCACAACAATACAAAACAAACAATATCAAATACGAATACAATATTTACGTATCCATGTTGTGTAACAATAATAACAACAACACCACACAATAACACACATCTAACATAATACAAAATACAAAAATACAATATGACCTCTAGGTAAACAGAGCAGACGTTTAGCTTTGCCCGAAACTACATTTAAACTAACTGAAATATACTTGTAAAACTAGCAACACACACATCCAAACACTAACACACATGTATATAACAATTCTACTGCAGTTATTGTACACATGTTCAACATGTCACATTATTAATTTTTTTCCGTCCCCTTTGTGTATGCATTGCGTATACGAGATGTTACATCCACACACACACAGACACACACACACACAGAAACAAACACACTTACATAGACATGGTGAAATTATCTAAAATAACACATAAAATTACGCATAATCATATACTTTTTATAAATAATTAGCAAACATTTCTATTTGTATTTACTTTTAATTTGCAAAACAATATTTTTACTAACATCCAACCATGTCAAGCCATTTATATGTACATATGTCTGACTCCTCTGTATAAAATTGCGGCATGTCTGTAAATTTAGATAATTATTTGGCTCATATAATGTTATCAATATTTGTCGTAGAATTTAGTTTAATTAAAGCTAAAAGTGAAATGCAATTGTTTATTTATTAACGAAAATTAAATGCATATGTCAGATAAATTGTTTTCAGAGATTTAAGGTTTTCAATAAGAGTCATAGTCATTTAAATTGAAACTGAAACTGAAACTGAAACAATTGCAATTGCTTTAATAAATCATATCAACATTTGTTGCTTGTTTTCCTATCACGTAGCAATTTGACGTTAGCTATTCGATTTATAAGTATTGATATACTCGCAAATATATATATATTTTTTTAAAATAATATAAATTAAACAATTTCGTATTCTTTATTTTCATTCGAACAAATTCGAATTGTATTGAATTTTGAATGTGCATTAATCGAAACAAAAAACCAAAAATAATCAACAATTCAATTACATTGGCCAATAACAATAACAATAACAATACCAATATTGGAAACCAATCAAATCATCAACTGGATCTGTACACAACTACAACAACATCAACAACAACACAAATAATAAAAACAATAACAACTACTGTATGTAACCAATTGAGAAATGAATCTGATATATTTGCGACCATCTGAAAAATGCATGAAAAACAAAAAAAAAAAAAAAAATATTCCAACACACGTATGTGAATTTATATACTAAAGTCTTTGGTACGACTTCGTTCTCATTGACGGTTGAAGGCATGGGTCCATATCCGTTAAGCGATAGCACCAATCTCTTGGGTCCAACGTCAACAAGTTATGTGGGCGGTAGGGTCGGTGCCGCCGGCTCCTCCTCGGCTTGCTACACAAACTATGGTACAAATATACAAACGCCAGTTCCTAATCGCAAATGCTACTACAATGAGTCTGACTATGGCCGAGATGATAACTTTCGCCGGCACTCGGCGCACGGAAGAATGTCATGTAGGTTAACAACAGCTACTCGTACAACAACTATTCGTACTCCTAAGAGCCACTAAAACCACATTCACAGCCCCATAAACCACGCAAGTGTGGGGCGCCACAAGCCACAAAAGCATTTACATGAAAATGCCGCGCGTGCCGCTTGGAATACCGTTAACACAATTGCACCAAGCTCGTCAATAAACTAAATACTCGTATCGTAACTAAGTCACACTTTTTCTAGACTAAGCCCCAACTAAATAAAAATAACGAACTTCAGACGGTTCTCTTTAATGTTGACAATTATAGCTTTTCAACTGCTTTAAATATATAATTTTTATTCGTTTGTTTGTTTGTTTATTTTTTTTATAGTACGCAAGTGAAAGCGAACTTGGGACCAACTTAAGTAACCAAAAACAATGAATTGGCTAAGTAAACATGATCTAAAAATATATAGATCTCAAAATATCGACGCACCTTTGAGATACAAGATACACAACACAAAGAGTGCCAATAATGCGCCTGAAAGTACACTAATAAAACTTCAATGATCGGGATTAATTTTAAGATAAAGATTCAGATTGAACGACATCATTAACATACGAAATTCAAACGTCTATCTCAGCAATTTCCCTAAGCTGCATTCGTTTAGTGAAATTGCTTAGAAAGTGTGTGTTTGAAACGCATTATCAAATCATTGAACATTCTTCATTCGATTTACATAAAAGTCATTCATTTGCTTCAGTTCATTTAGGCTGCATGACATTCTCTAGAGATTTACAATGTAATAAACATTATTGGCATGCGTATTATTGGCATGTACTTTTTGCATGCACTGTTTAGCATTTAACCACTTAAAAAACATACTAAATACAAGCAGAAAACTAATTAATTCAAACGAAAAATGAAAACCCATGAGAAAACCCACAATCCAAAATGCAGTCGACCAATTTGGAGGCTCTATTAATTGGTGAATCATTTCGATCTTTTGTTTGTTTTTGGCGCATTTTACGCTTCTTGTAGCTGCATCCGAGCGATTTTTAGACGGCGGCCGAAGTACACACCAGGGCCGGAGCGCTGCCTCTGTGCCCCATCACCTTCGTCAGCAAGCACCTGTCTGCCAGAACAGCGGGCCTTGACTGAGGAACGCCTCACCTCCTGAAACTGCCAGTGTACATTCAACGAGTCGCGCTGAGGAGCAACAACAGCAACAGCAACAACAGCAGCAGCATCAACAACAGCAGCCGCTGCAATCCTCCTCCTCTGGCACCGCACAGTCCCAACATCAGCATCAGCCCTGTTACACTACACACGAATACGTACATTGTAGCTATGAAAAGGATATCGTATGTGATCAGACGCCGCTGCCATCGCACAACCAACACAAGCATGAGCCGCCCCAATCTCAGTCCCAGTCTCAGGAGGCGGCAGCCATTATACCACACTGCCATCAGACGCAACTACCGTCGTCGCAGCCAACGCAGTCGCAACGCAAGCACAGCCACAGTCACAGTCCGCACCACAGTCGCCACACTTCACCGCACAGCCATCACTCTCATCTGGGTCAGGGTCAGGTTCAGGTTCAGCCACAATCGCAATCTCAGTCGCAATCGCACTCTCATCATCATCATTACCGCCGTCGACGTCGGCAGCACAGTGTCGCTGCTGTTGGTGGCAGTGGCAGTTTGCCAGGCGCTCACACCAACCACACCTCCTCAGGTGGTGGCCACAACAGCTCGCGTCATGTGTGCAGCAGTCGACGTCATCGCTCGGTTACCGATGTCTCCACTAACTCGATCAACGCCTGTCAGGATGCAGCGTGCGCCGATCGCGAGGTGCAGGAGATAATGGTGCGTAAGTCCTGCTGCAGTGCATCCCGCACAGAACTAGCTCAGTATTTTGCCGAGGATTTGTATGGTTCATCGTCGCGTCGTCCCAGCTCCTGTTGCACCAGTTCCGATTACTGCTATCAAACGGACTCGACCAGTCTCTATGGTTCACGCTCCTCGCTGAGCCGCAACAACTCCATCAAGTCTGCTTCGGCAGCGATACGGAAACAGCAACGTCTCCAGGCTCGCCAGCCCAGCTACACTTCCATATCGTTGCGTGGCCTCAATGCCAGTCGACCCAACAGTCAACTGGGATCCTTGACCTCCATATTCGATCGTGCCAAGCAAATTGCCGCCGAGAGCAAGTATCCTGAACAACACGAACAGCGCCCGTCGGCGATGACGCCTTCGCGTGGTTCCACCTTGGAACGTCACAGTTCGAAGGGTGCGCTCAGCAATGAGTTGCCAGAGTACGCTTGCTCGCCATCGCCCATACGCTGGAGTTTCCTAGCCGACGGCAAATCGCCTACGGAATTGGAGCTGGAGGGTGCTGTGGGCGGCACTACTGAGGCAACGTCGACAACAACTACTACAGTGGACAAACTGGATGCCTGGCATGTGCCCGAGCCGGAGATGAAGCCGTGCCGCAAGCGTACAAGCAACACGGACAACAGCACCTGGAAGAGCGTCTTATACGATGAAGGACCCAGCACATCGGCAGCAGCTAGGAAGCGACGTGGCAGCAACTATCATTGTGAGTTCGAGGAGTCGACAACAGTGTTGTTCCATCAAGATCAGGAGGGCGAGACGTTCAATAACTGTTGCAACAACTATATACAGTGCAACACGTATCTGGATCAGGATCTGCAAATCACCAGCGAGGATATCCATCAGTATCTGTCCAAGGGCAATCCCACAGTTGGCGATGTTCTGAACAATTCCAAGAACTATCCATTTCAGCCGAGCAATGCACTCGAGTTCCAGTACAAGAACAACTTTCAGCAGGGCAACAACAATGCCAACAACAACACGAACACAACCAACACCGCCTCCAGCGATGCAGGCGAATACTTCCAGCGTTATGAGAGAAGCTATAACACCAGCACCAGCAAAGAGACGAATCTAAATCAAAATGCCAGCGGAGTTCCCACAACTGCAGAGCCACTATCCCCTAGCAACATTAACTTGTCCAGCAGCAGCAACAACATCAATATTGTGTTCAGCAGCAGCCAGGAGCGCAATGCCAACGAGGTGAAGTTCATCAACAATCGGGCAGGGGAACGAGAAGCAGATGCATTGGTCAGCTCGGAGGCACATCATGCTGGCTACTTGCCGTATACGTATCCCAGCTATGATTACACCAACATGTCGGGCAATTCACACTTTGAAAAGTCACTGGGAATCGATGAGCTGCCCAAGGAGTTTGCTGGTGTCCATTTAGATGGTGGCGGTTCCACGACCAGCGAGCATTCATCATCGCTGCATTTTGACTCGTTTGATGCCGCCTCCGAGCACAATTTGCTGTCGCAGCCCATGTCGCCTGGTTCGCCTGCCTCGGTCTCGGTGAATCCTGCTGGCGATGGTTACATGCATCTGCATCATTCGCACCTTGAGCATCAGCAGCAGCATTATCATGGCCAGTACACGCATGCGCACCTCTCGCACCCGCACAGCCATGCTCACGCCCATTACAGCACAAGCACGAACACTAGCACGAGCACGAGCACCCATCACTATGGCAATCACGACCTGGCCGATGAGCAATTCCGGCTAGGCAATGCCCTGAAGAAGGTGCGCAAGCGTGCACGCAAATACACTGACTTTCTGCGCAAGAAGTGAGCTGAGATTGTGAACCAGATTGCGAGTCCTGCTGATAAGCCTTATTATCGCCCCATCTCTAGATTCGCCATACTTTGGGCGCAAGTATGTGGTCGTATCGAAGTTGCAGCCGCGCCGCTCGCAGAGCTTGGACGAGGATTAGCTGTGAATGGAATACCAACAACAACAAATTGCATTTTTAGCTCACACTTTTCGAAAAGCAATAACTAATCATTATTCATCAAATTACACAATTCAAAATGCTAAATTAATTAAATAACTTAAATTTTTACACTGCCAAAGACGATGACGTTTAGAAGAAATTAATAAATATTTATTTGTGGTAAGCCAAATTGTAATGTGCGATGGACAGACACACATATACATACACAGACACATGCATATATGTTTCACATACGGCGGCCAGCTACAAATACCACAACAAGAAAGCAAAAAAAAAAAAAAAGAACAAGAATAACAACCACAACAACGACTATTTTAAAAATACCTAAGCTAATAGTGCATATACATAATAAGTATGAACATTTGTATATTCAATTTAATGTTTAAGTACAGGTTTTGAATTTGCAAATTTAAATTTAAAAAAGAAATAAATAAAAACAAAAAAATAAACGAAAGGCAAATGCAAATAATAATGCACAACTAACCGAAACATAGTTATTAAATTAAACAATAAATTTAAATATTATTCTTAAGAGGTCGACGACGAGATCGAAGCAGCGCTACAAGATTTAGAGTTTCAGCAACTGCAGCAAAAAACCAACAACATAATATTAACAGTTAATTGATAAATTAATTAATAACAAATTACAAAACATTTAAGAGACATATGCAAAAATAACAACAACAAAAAGAACAACAACTGTAGCTGACACATAAAATGCAAAAGTTATTGAGCATTCCACTTAACCAGTAAGTAAGTTAAACTAAATAATATTAAATATAGGAAGGTGATTTTTCTTAGTTATTTACTATTTTATATGCGCATTTTTTATGGTTGAAGTTGAACAAGTTTCTTCAGGGACTGTTTGCAATTTTTGTATAAGCAATAAGCCGTTTTGCTCAAAAACAAACATTTATTTAATTCCCAAATTTTAAATAATTTAAATGTTTAATTTACGTTTCCATTTGTTCAAAGTTATTATGTTTGCCTTTTCTGTTTCGCTGACAACCCTTCTCGAGATATTTAAGTGCATCTCTTGCTAATAATCATTTGAATTACATTGATCCCAACAACTGTCTTCCAATTGTATTTTATAGTAAATTTCTAGTTTCAATTTCTTTGATGAAAACCAAACAATTTAAATACAAAATAAAAACAAACATAAGTATAATTATAATTTCAATAAATTAATAATTAATTGCATCAAACGTACCTTGCGTGACAAAAATAAATAAATAAATAAATAATAGTAAGGCAAACAAAACGAACAACTGTAAATAATTGCTGTTAATTAAATTAAACATTAAATTAATTTATCAATTAAATTACATTTAAAGAACTTAATATTATTTGTAGTTATTAGCTGAAAATCATTAAAAATAGTAAACCGGAATAATAAATATAAATGCACTGCCAAAAAAAGGTTTTATGAAAAAACAACAACAACAAAATAGATTGAACAAACCGACGATGATGAAATAAGAAATGCAAAAGCAACAAAAAAAAACAAATACGAAGAAGAACAAAACAAAATACTGCTGTAAATATAAGAATGAATACATATAGAAAATCATAGACATTTTTTAATGGCACATTAATTAACGTGGAGCATGCAATTTGCAGATTTTTTACATTATTTTAATGAACTAAGTAAAAACAATAATGAGTTAAATAAAAATTCTTAAGAAACAAAAGAAATAAATAAAAGAGAAAAACAAATGAAGAAGCCACGCGGCAGCGATTTTGTAACAAAATCAAAAGAGAAAATGTTAACATTGCATAAAGTTTAAAGTAATAACTAAATAAATTAATGAATAATTAAATAAATAATGGAAGAATAAAAACACTGGAAGCGCAAAAAAATGGACTACGAAACGATGTTAACTGGTTGTGAGTTTGATTTGATAAACAGCTGAGATACTTTCGAATTGGAAAGTATCTGAGATGCATATCATTTAAGCCGAACTAGTCTAATGTTGTGTGCATTATTCTAAATGTAAATAAAAAAGAAACCAACTAAGTTAATTAACGCCCATACAAATTAATATACACACGCAATGAATTAACTATGCAATTTAACGAGAATCGTTCATAAAACAACAATAAAAGCTAATTAATAAAACAAATGAAATACAATTTTAATGTTCACAAAATACAACAAAATAAAACACATAATATTAAAACAAAAAGAAACACAAAACGATTTACGATAATCATACACACAGTTGAATGCAATGAAAGCAAAAACAAAAACAAACAAAAACTAATAACAAAAAACTAACAGCAACAATTAGACAAAAGCGATTGAAAAAACAAATGTGAGAACCGTTTGAATTATATAGCAGAATTATTAAAATTACGATCAATCCATAGACGAGTTAGTCAAATGCAAAAGATTTCCCCCTTCAAAGTGATTTGTTTCTTTTATACAATTTTTTATATAGATTTGTTATATGATTTAACAAATTTAAGCAAAAGGCACACGAAGTAAAACAATTAACAAAAATACGTTCTAGCATTTGTCATAACAATATATAGTTGTGTACATAACTAGTTAAAATTATGCATAAAGAGCAGTTATCTTAAGTATATAAATACATATAAAGGTGAATAATTAGACACAAGTACACACACACACACACATACAACAAAAATACACACACACAATGTATTAGTGCGAATATGAGTTTGCGTTAGTTAAAAAGAAAAAAGGCAATGAAAATAATAATTATTAATGATATACAACAATAAACTTGGACTTAGGTATATAATTATGAATTTAAATTATTTTTAGCAAAAAAATAAAAATAAAACAAAGAAAATACATAAATGATGACAACTCTAAATCCACTTGAAAGCAAATTTAAAGAGAAGAAAAACTTATTGAAATTAAATTGATGAATTAAGTAAAACAATTGCTCAATTTAGCAAAGAGTATAAATAAAGAATTATACGTTAAGTAATAATTTAAAAAAAAAAACAATTGCATTTTTAATAAACTGAGGCTGTCTGGGAAGGAGTTGGTTCTACGCTCAAAAGTATGCTATCTGACGAGATTTCAGCATCAAAGGGAATTTGAGAATACCCGATAAGTTTATCGATAAGTAGCCAATTTCATTGCCACTCCCACAACCCTCATTGCACTGATTTCCGCCACCAGAGCACATCCGGCATTGCGCATGTCTCAGATACGTCAAAATATCCGCCAGTGACAGTTCCGCCTAGCCGAGCCTTAAGTGTATACCTCAAGTGAAAATGTGAAGAAAACTATGACCAAAGATGAACATTTAATTAAGAAATAGAATAGAAAATGTTGACTGCCTTACGACGCAAATTTCGCCTAGGAATGCAGCGTACGGTTCTCATTGCGGTGCTGCTGGCGGTTGGCCTGTTCAGCTATGCATTCCTCAATCTATCCTTTTGCTTCAAGCTCATGTCCCACAGAAGTCTCACGCACATGGTGAGTACAAGAAACAATTCATATCCAACGTATCTGAAAACAAAAAAGCATTGCAGTGTCAAAAGTATGAGCACCATGAATTCAGTGGTTCGCTATGTGAGGAGCTATGCGGCAGCCAGTCCAATTTTGATAACTTTCAGTGTCCGTTGAATGACATGAAAACTATTTTGTTTACGGCCGAAAAGAATGGAGATATGTATGCGGTGAAGGTAGGTCAGTTTAACAATAGTTTTCAGGTTGCCATAACTACCATTCCCCATCCAACATATTTGCATAGCTGGCAAAGCATAATGATGATGACCTGAGTTGGACGAACAGCAAAGGCGAGTCTATCTATCCCAAGATAGAGGAGTTCCATGAGATAGTCAAGCTGCATATTATACTTGCCTACAATGTAACATTAGATGATAACATGGTAAGTTCACATCATGTTAGTCCATTAGACATTTAATCTTTCACTTGGATTTGTAGATAAGAGCTCTGGTAAATCAGGAGATAGCTGACAACAATTCTCAGCAAATGGTTAGCTTTTGGAGATTATTTAAGGACAACAACTATATGATGGGTAAACTGTTTGATGAGGAGTCCGTATTTCCAGCGGTTTTGGGCTCCTGTGGTCCATACTATGCTACAGAGGGTCTTGAAATAGTGCAGGCCAATCCCAGCATCATTCAATATCTGTAAGTAAAGATAGAAATCATTAGCGTATTCTGTCTTAACTTGGTCGCATCCGCTTGGTAGCGCCTCAAATCGCCAACAGCGTCTGAAGCACGCACTTAATATTATGGAGTACATATTTCGGCTCGAGGAGATGAAGCCGGAGCCATTAAGGATGTGTAAGATGCAAGTAAATCGCTTTGGCCTTACGCCCGATAGACGTCTAAAGTACCAAAGTGCAGAGCATGTCTATGTCGAAAGTCAGCTTGACAAACGCATGTCTAATGGCATCAAGTGTCACACCAATCAGGACTGCAACTTCCATTCCTGCCGTGGGTTGTGCGATGTGGAGCGACAGGCCTGCACACACATACAGCAGAACAACAACTTTCAGATATTCTGCGAGCATGTGCTCCTCGGCAGCGGCACCTTTCAGCCAGGTTTGTTGAGTGGTATACGCTTGCCTCGAGCGCTACAGAAGCTGGTGAAGATGTGCGTGCAGCCAACGAAGGACCAACAGGTTCCAGAACGCCGTCAGGCGCCCAACCTTCAGCTGGCTTTAAGGCTGTACAATGAGTTGAAGCAGT
Source organism: Drosophila funebris (assembly GCA_018901825.1). Taxonomy (NCBI): domain Eukaryota; kingdom Metazoa; phylum Arthropoda; class Insecta; order Diptera; family Drosophilidae; genus Drosophila; species Drosophila funebris. The sequence continues at coordinate 7,671,499 of JAEIFK010000688.1, forward strand.
TGCTCCAGGCCATGATTACGGCTTCCGGTGCCGACTCCGAGGTGGAGGGAGAGGCCCCACGGCTCAGGCAGCGGGGAGGCGCTTAGGCGTCTGGGACACATACATATGTAGTTGAATTGAACATTTCCTGCTGATGGCTTGCTCAAATATTGGTAGCATTTTTACAGAAACTAGTTTTAATTAATTAAATAAATATTTGTAGAGTTAACATAAATAAAAAAAAAGTTTTTTAATACACGATAAAGCGGCTTTTGCAGTGTAGTTTTGGTTTTTGTGTCTTTATTTTATTTTTATTTTTGCTTTCGTAAATCATTGTTCTTTAATTGCAACAATTTGTGGCTCTATTGTTTAGCTTGCCGATGAAAAGGTTTTTCTTCTGCAACTTATTTCGAATTTTCATTGAAAATCAATCAATATTGAGCTTTAAAACTTGAATTAAAATTTTGTTGTCTTTGAATGTGCCCAAAGTAAGTGTATTCCAAAAGTGTTACATAAAAGTGTTGATTAGCTTTTATCACATTGACATTTTAAGTTGTTGTTTTTCTTTTTTTATAATTATATTTATTTTTTTCGTGTTTTCTTGTTGTTGTTGTTTGCTTTGTATTTTTGAAAAGTACAGCGTGCACATAACTTATTGTTAGTATTTAGTTTAATTAGTTATTTTCATTTTTTCTTTATTATATTTGCATTAATGTTTTCTGGATTCACTAATTTCAAATTTTTATTACAATAAGTTAACGTTTTGCTATGGGCGCTGCAAGACTTTAAAGTTCACATACGGCATAACTTATATTTTAATATTATGTGTGTTTAATCTTTTTGCATAGGCAACTTTTGTTAATTATATTAGTGTTCTAAGGATTTATCTGCAAACAAAGTTGATAATTGTTTAACTGTGGCAGATTTAAATCGCTTTTACTTTGATATTAATTTCCCTTTTATCATTATTGTTTAGGCCGCTTAGCATAGTTAATAAATTTTAGCGCTTCTTTAAAGCCATTTCCAATTGTTTATTACAATAATCAAGATGTTTTTGAGTAAATTATAAAAAAGAGTAGAAAAATCTAATAGATATCATAATTTCTGTTAGTACATGTATTTCGTTTTGCAAAAAGTGCCCTATGCGCTCAAAAATTATTATATGTTTGTTTCTTTTTGTTTCTCGTTTGTTTAGTTAATTTAGTTTTCGTTTTTATACGTTTTATCAATTTGTTTTTGTTTCTGCTCGTAATAGGCCTTCTCTTATTTAAAGTACATACATATTGTTGCTCAATACAATTTCTAAAAACATAAATGAAGCTCGACTTAAAGTAAACTCGAAAAGGATGCTTGCAGCTGATAGCTGACAGCATATCAATGGAGAGCGGGGGGGTGCTGGGAGAGGTAAATGATTTAAACATACCGAAAAGAATGAATTTACTGCCTGTCTAATTGTGAATTTCCAAAATGTCAAAATGTGAGTAGGTGTATGTATCTGTTGTGTGTGTGTGTGTGTGTGTGTGCTTGTGTGCGTGTGTGTGGGTATATGCTTGAGTGTTTTTCTGTGTGTGTGAGTGTGTGATAATTCCATCAGTATTTATCTTTATGCCGTTGTTGGCGATGCTGCCGCTGAGGCTGCGTTGGTCAAAATGGGCGGATGCGTGGCATTCACTACCCGACCGGGCGTATTGGCATTCTCCAGCGTCTTCGAAAGCTGTAGCTGCATCAGATAATGCTGCTGGGTTGGCTTGTGCAGCGCCAGCTGTGACAAGGCATCATCAATCGTGAACCATTGCCGTTTGCGTCCAATGCTACGCGAATCCTCCCACTCATCCAGTTCCTGGGTAACATTCATTACAAAGACCTCCGTGCGATGCATGTGATCGTTGTTCTAAAACATACAATAAGTGTATTTTATGGTAATCCAATTAGATTATATTGTTTTATAACTATTGCGCACCTCGAAGACACCCAAGCATCGTCCGAGGCTGCCAACAACGCCGGCCTCCTCTAGAACCTCTCGCACAGCGGTGACGGGCGGCTCTTCTTCTGGTTCTACCCCGCCGCCTGGCACAATCCACAGCTCTGGACGGCGCGAAGAAGTCACCAGCAGCACCTGCAATATATTAACAATTATTATCATGGTAGCTATCGTCATATAAAAGATCTTTGTCTTGACAGTATCTGCACATTTCAGAGTACGTCTGATAGTCAACAAGTTAGGATTTAGAACACTTCTTCTGGAGATCATATTCTATTCTATAACTCACCTCCTCTTCGTTCTCAGAGCGCACGCAAATGCAAGCGGCGCGTCGCCTGAAGCCATCCTTATCATAGATGCGCGTCGAGTTTGGCTTTTCCTTGACCATCTGAAAGCATATTGACATTGGTAAGTAGGGCGCTTGTTATTTTGTGCTTGTCTCACGTATTTAAAACAAAAACAAATAAATATTGGTGAATACTGATAACGTTCGGGTTATATTTCATTCTTTTTTTTATCATTTCATTGCTGTCGCGTTTAATTTGAATGTGCTCGCACACGAGAATCGTGATTCCGTCTTATCAGACATACGATTGAGAGTCCGTCCGCCGGCAACTGCAGCGCTTGCTTATCAACTATTTATGTACGTAAATAACATACAATATATTATGCATTTGTATGTGTGTGCCGGGTACCGTTTGCCGTTTGTGAATTAGCCGTGTCATGAATGATGATCGAAACATTTTTGCAAACATCTGGGGCTTACCTTTGAGTCTTGTAAGTACGGCGACAATGAACGTTGATAGCTAACTGCTTAGGCACTTTATACAGAGAGTACAGAGCCAGAGCCGCTTTGTCGTCTTTCTCTCCCTCTCTCTCTGTTCCTCTCGTTCCGCTGTCTCTGACTCTCTTTCTCTCTGTCTCTCCGCACTCTCTCCCTCTCTATGTGTTCCTTTTGCTGCGTTTGCAACAAGTGTGTTGTGTTGTGTGTTGCTGTTGTTGTTTTATTGCGCTATGACAGCTGCACTGGGAGCCGGTCGCTGGTCTCGTGCCGCTTTTGCAGGTGCTTTTTGGTGGCTGCTGCGTCACAGCAAGTAATTGTAGTTGTATGCGTCGCCGTATGTACGTTAACGTAACTGTGTGTGTGTGTGTGCGTGCGAGAGTCAACTGTGTATGTCTGTATATGTTGTGTATGTTGCTGTTGTGGATGTTATTGTTGTTGTTGTGTTGTGGTGAAGTAGTAACGAAAAAAGAACTGCGCGTCGGATGGTTTAAAAGATGTGGGGAAAGCGAGAACAGAAAACTTGTTGAAATTAAAACGAGTACAAGAATGAAGAGGAAATAAAGCGCAGACAGGGCAGAATTATTTAACTACTTTGCAGTGGGTGCATGTTGTTTTTGTTGGGTTTTTGTTGTTGTTGTTGTTTTTATGTATTGGTTTCAAATTGGATCGTAAATGATTTAGTTGTGTTGGTGTCTTCTTGTTGCTGTTGTCACTTAATCGCCGCTTTTGTCCTGCTTTCAGTTGCTCAGTTGCTAATCTATCGCTGTCTTGTTTGTTTGTGAATCTAGCCGGATGCTTTTCACAATTTGTTGCAATTTGAGCGAGACCGACGCACAGCTGGGCCTTATCTGAGTACGAAACATGCGTTTTCCATTTTCTCGCTCCAAACACGCCCCGAAATTGTGATGAATAGCCGCCTTGGGCAAACAAACACACGCGTCACGCCTTAAAAACCGAAATTATTTGGCGCAATTACGTTTTGCAGCTGCGAGTCCACGTTAAAATTAATAATTTTAACAATTTCACGAATGTTGCATCGGCGAATGGCTCTGCAAAGAGGACAGCGAAAAGCAGTGTGACCGTCATTGAGCACACGTAAATACCACAAACGGCAGAAGTTGGCAGTGCCATACGATGTTTGGTAACGCGAGTTCCTCTGGTTGGCAGCACTTAAAAAATGTTATATCTTTAGGCCAACAGATGGCGACACTGTAGCTGATAGATGGCGCTGTAGCCAATGCCAAAAAATATATTCATATTTGAAATTTATATTTTTTCGAATTGTTTATTTTATAATAGTATCGATAAAAACATCTTTTTTAGAAGTAAGAAAAGGGTATCTTATTAATGTGATATCGTTATTTTATTCAAACATGTGGTTATCAATACATAATATAATACATATAATTACATTTAATTAACATTACTATTTGAATTAAATTTCAATCAGCTTTAAGGTCGTCAACTTAGTAGAAAATGTACACAAATGATTTACTGCCACATGCAGGCACGTTACTTGAGCGGTTGCCAAAAAAGTGCGTCCTGGTTGGGGGCAAGGGTGCGGCCGTGGGTCAAAGTTTATGGCCAAGAGGCGTCCACAGCGCTGGAAATTCGGTTTGCATTTGTCTCAGTTGCTGCCTCTGCGTTTTGCTTGTAAGCTTTTAATGCAACTACTTAGCGCAGGGATTCAGACTCCGAGAGGAGAGGCAGGGGGCAAGTGGGGGTTGCCCTGCATGGCCTTGGCTCGCCTTAAACATTTACTGCCAGCATTCCGCGTTCCATTCACAGTCGCGACACATTGGCTACCCTGGTCTCTCTCTGTGTGCTTCCAGCATACTGCGTCCTGCGTCCTGCGTCGTAGTGCTGCGTCTGATCTTGTGGCGCGCTTTTTTGCTGCTGTTGCAAAGCAAATTGCTTATTTCTTAATGCATTGCCATTTCCTTTTGGCTTTCTTAGACATTTTCCTCTGTCTTTCTGTGTGTGTTTAAATGAATTATGAGCTACAGTTTTTCCTTTTGGGTGTCGTTCGACGTGACCATGCAGAAGTGTTAAACTGTTTAACACGCTTTTTATTCTTCTTCTTCTTGCTCTCTGACATTTGATTGTGTTTTAAATTTGTACAACAACGACAGCAAACAAATCTGCAAGTTATTAACTTTTTTAGGCCATAAATTTACACAGATGTCGATCGATTGATTTCTGACTATAATGACAATTTTTTCGGCTTTTGTCTGCTTTTGGTTTCGAATGTCAGGCTGCTCCCTTACCACCTAAATTTGCCACGCTTTGTTGCACATAAATTCAGTGTCATAAATTTGCAATAGGCGTCCTTTTGGCTGGCAAACTTTGTCTATTTGATGCGTCGTCCGGCGACCACAAAGAAATCAAGTCAAAAATTTACAATATTCCAGGGATGGCTTGCAATGGCGTAAGCAATCAGGGCTGCAAGCTATAGCAATAGTTGTAGTATTTCAATTTGACATACAGAGTTGATTAAGAAAAATTTCTGGAAATATGAAAATATTTAAAAAAAATTCGTAATAATTCAATATTAAAGAATCATACATTTTTAATATGAAATTAATTATTTATTAGCACAATGAATATAAATATAGTTAATCTGAATTATGCATAACATTGCTTTTCCATTTATTTACTTTCCTGAACATGTCTCCCTCTCTCTCTCTCTTTACTCTCTCTCTCTCTCTCTCTCTCTCTCTCTCTATCTCTTTCTCTCTCACTCTCTTCCTTTCTATTCATTGTACATTCTATCTCCCACTCTTCTCCGTCTCGCTCGTTCTGTTTTACTGCTATTCGTGGTCAATGCTCTCATCCCTAACTCTGATTCATCCTCTACCCTTGCATGTCGTTTATTGCGCATACGCCGCGTTGCACGAGCAACTTCTTGCATTTAAATGAAGCAAAGTCTGAACTTTGCGGTACTTATTGCTAATTGACTGGCAACAACAGAATTCAATCAACTTGACTAAATTCAAAGCCAATTCAAAGCTGCTGACTGCAGTTGTTGCAGGTGTCGCAGGTGTTGATCCTGTTATTAATTAACTATCGCTGTCATCAGCAGGAGCAGCTGAACTAACCGCAGGACCAGAATCAGTAGCAGGACCAGCAGCCGTTGTGCACGTGCTCAAAATGCTCAATAGGATGGCTGCTTACAGTTTGCTGGGTTGAGGCAACATATTGTTTCCATTCAAGCTTTGTCGCTGCTCTCTCCATAACATAGAGCACCTACAAACGCAATTTGGCAACAAATTCACAAAACAGACAACACGACAAACAACAACAACTACAACAATGACCAGCCAGAATTATACAATTTATGCGATTTACGAGCTCCGGCAAATCCTCCAGTTACCATCTAACTTCACTTCCAGCTCCCGCTCCCACTCCCGCTTCAACTTCCACTGGCATCTCCCGCTTTTTCCGCCTTTCCCGCTTTTCGCCGTTTGCCCCGTTTATTTTTATACCCTGTACAGGGATATATTAACTTTGTGAAAAAAATTTTTGTAACAGGCAGAAGGAAACATCTCCGACCCTATAAAGTATATATATTCTTGATCAGCATCAACAGCCGAGTCGATTGAGCCATGTCCGTCTGTCTGTCTGTCCGTCTGTCCGTCTGTCCGTCTGTCCGTCTGTATGAACGCGTCGATCTCAGCAACTATAAGACCTAGAGACACCAAATTTGGCATCAAGGTTCCTGTATACCATACGCAGATCAAGTTTATTTTAAATTTTGGATACCTCCCCCCCTTCCCCCGCAAATCGAAAAAAACGAATAATAGCCACATTTTTCAACGTAGATACTTCTAACTTAACAGGTGCGTTAAGAATGATATGTAGAAGGAACGCTGAAAGTTTCATCAAGATCGGTTTGTAAATAAGACAGATAATCAGCAATAAAAGTTATTTTTCCACGGAATCGTAGAGCAGCAGGCAGCACATGTGTGCGAGCGAGACAGCGAACGACTGTGACACATGCGTCTGCTTACCATGTGTGCATATTTGTGCGAGCGAGATAGGGAACTATTGCGACACAGGCATAAGTAAATTAAGTGTCGTAACACTCAGCTTTTGATTGAATATGTATAAATAAGTGACAGTTAGCTGCTATAAGCAAGCAAAGAATTCATATGCAAAATGAGAGTTTCAAAGGGGTTTTCTTTAAACACCTGTTATGTTCTTACTTTTATTTTAATCAAAGTACCTATTATCAACATCATTTTAATATAGAAGCCTGTACAGGGTATTATACTGTCGAATGCGGTCGACTGTAGCCTTTTCGACTGGTTTTTATTTTGCCTTGGGAGCCGCAAAACTATTTCTATTGCTGCGGCGTCGTTGCCGTTGCCTTCGTCGTTGCCACTGAGCAAGGATATGCCGTATTTCCGTTTACATAATAAATTTGCTAACCACGTTCTGTCGTCGTTGAGTCCGGGACCTGACCCTGTTCCTCTTCTTCTCCTGCTACTTCTACTTCTACTACTCCATCCCCTCTTCCATCTCACTGTCCGTCGCCCTCGCCACCGTCGCTTGGCATCAAGTGCCTGCGGTTGGCATTTCTGTTGCTCTGCTTGTTGTTGTTTGTGTTGTCGTTGCTGCTGTTGCTGTTGTACATTTATTTTTTTCTGCTGTGCTGTGTCGCCATCGTTGTCGTCCGGGGCACCTTGCAGTGCCAGTTGACAAAAGGCGGCACAAAAAAATTGGACAGCAGCCGCAGCAGGCGTTTGCTTTTCGCTTTTGCCTTTTTGCCCGCTTTATAAACTTTAACTTGGCCAACAGATTGTCGCTGGCAAGTGTCGCCTCCACCTGCTAATGCGCTGTCTCCGTCTCAGTCTTTGTCACCGTCATCCTCATCCCCCTCCTCCCCTGCTCCCTCACAGTCTCCTGCGCATTTCCTTGCACAATTTGATTGACGGAAGTCAACGGCGGCAGCAACTTTTGCTTAATCATTGGGCGGCGCTCGCGTTGTCTTTAATTAATCTATTAAATGCAAACCAGAGTCAGAGTCAGCGTCAGCGCCTACAAAAAAATGCGTTGTCGAGGAAGTTAACATGCTGTTGGTTGTTGGTTGTTGGCTGTTGTCTGTTGTCTGTTGGCTCTTGGCCTGGCCAGTCAAACTGGCCGCTTCCGTTTTCCGCTGGAAGTGAAATCTGTCAGCGGATGTCATAAAAATGCCAAAAGGCGAACACAACACAACTTCAGCTAACATTGAGGGCCCCACGACTGCATCTAATCTCAGCTAGAGATTGAGCCAAGTTAGCACAAATGAGGCAGTCAACCCACAATAAGGATTGATGCCTCAACCTGCACAACCCTGCAGCAGTTGTGGGTTTAGACTTCGCCCACTTCGAGCTGCTCATCAGCTGTCGTCGGGGGCAGGTTCAATAACCCGCGGCTGCTGCTACATGCTGCCTCTGTGTTTTGCCTCTGCCACGGCTGCTAATGGCTTGCCACACTTTACATTAGCGTCACAATTTATTGGCCGGCTGCCTGATGCTGCCACACAGTTGCTGCCACAGTTGCTGCCACAGTTGCTGCGCCGACGCAGACGCGCCACAGACTGGGCCAGGCCGGCCCACTTGGCCGTATGCTTTACGCATGCTTGGTAGCTAAAATGGTCATAATAATAATAAAAATTTTCTGGCTGCAAGTGCGAGGCAAGCGCGCGGCAAGGCGAGGCAGGTTGGGATGAGGCAAGGCAAGGCAAAGGCGTTTGAGCGCATGTTTGACGCATCAAACGTTGGCAACAGGTCCCGAGACTCTATCTCTATGCAACATCCCGCTGCTGATCTTGTTGCAAGTTGCAAGTGCGTAAGCAGCAGCGACCGGTTTATGGTTTATGTCAATGCCATTGACAGGTGCATGCAGCAGGCGGACGATGCTGCTCCATTTATGCCGCAGTCGCACTCGCAATCTCAGAATCGAAGACGCAGTCGCAGTCGCAACTTCATCCCAATTCCAAGTCCACGCCACAAACTGGCTTGAGGATGCATGCATTTGAATTGATTTTGGGAAGCTAAAGCACTGTCAATATGTCCATGAATTTATGTTTAATAAATGCAGTTCGTATCTCTTTCGACTTTCCGCATTCCTTGCCCAGTAGTGACTGTTAACACCCACAAGAAGACGCAGACGCAGACGCAGATGTAGAGACAGAGCCAGAGACTCTTAGCCTGCAACTGGCGGCCATTGTGAAGCCAACAAATTCTTAAAGAGGCGGCGGCTCCTTTGTGCCTTTGGTCAGCCCGCTGCAGTTTTAGATTATTTGTTGCTGACAGCTTCATGAAATATTTATTATTATGGTATGGGCAATGGGCTATGGGCTATGGCCAATGGGCCATAGCTAAACCTAGACTCTGGGTCTTGCCCTGGGTCGGCTACTTGAGCTCATTGTGTGCAGGTGTTGGGGGTGCAGCAGCCAAGTTGGCTGAGACAATCGCTTTAGGGTCTTGGCATAGGCAAAGCAGTTGGCGTTGGCTACCAAAATTGAGAATTGAGGTGTTTGCCGCTCAGCGCGAAAACTTAAAAGCCAAAAAGCCGAACAACAAACCACGAACACCGAGCACTGAGCACTGAGCACTGGGCACCGAACACCACATGCCGAGGATCAAAGGGAGCCCCAGAGATCCGGAACAATGCTGCGTTAAAGGTAATTGTTTGTCAATTACTTGACTCCCGGCTGAGCGCGTGGCCATGGCTGAGGTTGTGTTTGCGTATCTCCAAGTACACGTATCTCTCTGCCTCATACCTGCATCTGTATATCTGCGTATCTGTGTCTGTGTCTCTGTCTTCAGCTCCATCTCCGTTGGTGTCTGCCCTCGCTCTCGTTTGGCCTGAACTGGACTGGGCCAATTATAGCCAGCCAGCTCGTTAGCATACACAAACTGTATCCGTATTGCAATCGCAATCGCAGCCGATAATCGCATGGAGTGTAAAATTATTTAATTCCCGCTTATCGCAGTCGCTGCCGCTGCCTCTGCCGCTGTCGTCGTCGACGACGACGCAAGCTTTGCCTGCCCCCGTGAAGAGTGTGTGAAAATGTGCAAGTTCAAGACAATGATATCTGGCATGGACATTCGGTATGGGTATGCATGAATTCATATGCTCTTGGGCAGTGGGTGTGGGGCATATCAGTTGACAGAAGTGGTTTGCCGCTACCGAAGTAAATAGGAGAGCGGAAGGGAAACAAGCTTCATTGACATTTTTAATTGGTATTCAATAAATGCATAAACAATAAAATATATACAAATCAGTATAAATATTTATTCAAAATAATAGATTTAACTCGTATAATAAATTGTGAATAAATAAAAAAATGCATTTTTATTTATTGATTAAAATTAAATATACATTAGTAGATAAATAATAAATAAAAGTGTTTTAATTACTAATCATTCTAAATGCCTATTAAAAAATATCTATAAATTATATATTATTAAATTTGTTCGCATTTAGCATATTGTCTAATAACTGTTCTCAATGGCAACATTACAAATAAATTATATGACACATAATATGTATAAAATGAAACTGTTTCCTTTTGACAATTAAAGCTGATATATTCTGTAAATGTTGGGATCATTAAATTAGTTAAATCTGATCTTGTTTCATCTGATTGAACTAATAAACTCCAAGTCTTATTTGCATCCTTGGCAGCATACCCTTACTAAATCAGTGGCAAGTGTATAACTACTTCGACCTTTTTACAACAACTCTAACCTCTTTGTATTTTTGTTGTTACTGTTTGTTTTGTGCTGTGGTGTATGCGAGTGTGTGTGTGCCACAGTTTACACAGAAAAGTAATTTCGAGCATGTTGCGGCAATCAGACGATTCCGCCGACGTTGCCACTGACTGAGAGATGCTTTGATATGGCCAGTTCCCTGCTCCCGCTGCTGTTCCAGTTGGACTTTCAGCTGAAAGCTGAAGCTGCAGTTGAAGGTGTTGTCTGTGGCATGGACAGTGGTTGCTACCACTGCCACTGCGGTTGATGTTGCTGCTGTTGTTCCTGTTGCTGTTGCTGCTCTTAATTGCTTGCTATTTTCAAATGCTGGGCGCTTTCAATTTATCACAGGTCTGTGACATCTGCAGTGACATTTTATTAGGCGATAACGATAAATTTACAAAGATTTATTAAGTGCCGGCAGCAGCAGCATTAGCAGCAGCATCAGTGGGAAAATTGCGTCGGTTGCGCTAATTTAAACAAATTAAATGAAAATCTCTACAATTATTGATCGCATGCGGCAAGTGGCAACTGCCACACGGGTTTAATGAACGCGCTAATGAGCTGGAGTTGATCAGCAGCGGCGATCAATTTGTTGTCATTGTTGATACAACAAAAGCATCGAAAGGGGTTAACACACAGATTGCTCTATTGCCATAGCGGTGGCAATGTGGGCAAGCAGCGGCAGCATGAGGCATGCGGCATGCGGCATGCAACACCATGCGGGTGTTTGGTAATTGACTTGGATGCAATCATAACTGACTTCGCTTCATGCTGCAAAAGGGCGTTTTGCCAGTCAACGGGGAACAACTAGCAAACTTGCAACTGCCAGTCACCATTGAGGCAAGTGAGGCAGGCGTGGGTGCTGCTAGACTGGGGACAGCGAGAAACAATCCTTAACAGCAAATTATGCAAATTTCTCGACTCCTATGAGATCAGAGCAACTGCTCGCTGTCTGGCCGAGTCTGTCCGCATCTGTCCCTATCTTTGCTTTGAGTCTAGCCTGGTCTGGTCTGGTCTGGTCTGGTCTGTTCTGTCGTCTGCTCTTGTGGGTGGACAATGTGACACGCGTCGTCGTGAAAAACAACAGTTTACTTGCCACAAACTCAACTCCGAGACTCTGAGACTCTGAGACTCAGCGTCTCAGAGAGTCTCTGACATGGAGCTTAGAGATTCGAACACCAAAGGGGTCCCGGGACCCCGGGGCCAGACAGTTTTACTGTCTTGACTGAAAATTTATATTATTTCATGCAATTTGTCATCGTTTTGCCAGCGGAAGAAAGATGACTTTGTATGGGTTTCAGTTTCTTTCATTTACTTTGTTGCACTTTATGCGGTTTGTTAGTTAAACTCCATACAAAAACAAATATAAATACTGCTCTCCCTATATGGATTAAGTGGGAATTATTGTTTATTATGACAATGAAAAAAAAAAAAAAAAAATGTATTTGATCACGTTTTCGAATGTTTTTCCTAAATGACAGAACAATTAAAATGATATCAAGCTTCAATCATTAGCGAGATCATGACGCATTTAAGAAATATCTTCAAGTTCAAGTTGTTTATTTGTTGATTCTATGCGGAGACACAGAAGCTACGATATTAATCAGAGTTTTCCCTTCTAAAATTACTATTAATATTCATTAAGAATTTTATACTATAAGTAAATATATCATAGTCGATTAAATTGATTTATTACTCTTCTGGGCGGCTATTACTTTAACAATAACTTTGTAATAATAATTTGCTATTCATTAAGAATTTGTTTAAAACTCTACATTTAATTTTATTATTATTCAATTTCCCCCATTAACTTTACTGTATATGATATTACAAGTGCTGGCTCGTCCAAAGTTGCTTCTCAGCGATTTTCTACCAATTTTCCAGTTAATTTTGTATGGAGGAGTCCGTCGGTTCCTCCCGATTTGCGACATTCAAAATATGTGGCACATTATTGTGTGTGCATTTATGAGTTATTAAATTGGTAAATTTATGTAGCACGTGTGGGTGTTGCGACGACACGCGTCGTTAGTGCTAGCGTGTGTGGGTGTGGCACACTCTCTCACAAGATTGGGGAAATGAATATGAAGAAAACAAAATGATGGAGCTGCAATTACAGCTGACAGCCAAGTGTGATTTTGTATTGTGCGTTTTGTGGGTAAATCAAATTTAATGAGTGCTCCGAAATGTTGTTAGAAACTTCCTTGAGGCGGCTTTTCCACTCTTTCCCTCTCCCTCACTCTGTATCTCATGCTCTGTGGCTTCCTTTAGCGCTTATAAAGTTACGTTTGTTGGGCCCAAATTGATATTACACTAATTAAAATGCAATAAAATATCGCTGAAATTGCCATTCATAAATCATTACGACTGCAGCAGTTGATACGCAGCGGAGGCAGCAAACCTGGTCCAGCTTTGGGCTGAAGCTTTAACTGTAGTCGGAATTGTAGTCGGAGTTGCAGTTGGAGTCGGAGTTGGAGTCGGAGTTGAAGATACAATTGAAGATTGAGGTGTGAGCCGACAAAGGAAATAACGCTGCTGCAATTTGCTTGCAAAAAGCGATGCGCTCATCATCATTAGAGTTTGCCTGCCAGCCGCCCGACTGCGTTGCTTTCCTGGCCTGGGCTGCGCTGGAGCTGCGATTGGGAATGGGATTGTAGGTCTTAGAGGTCTTATATATATGTATATCTATGGTATATGATTGTAATGTTTGCTTTATGATTTTGTTAATTCTGCATAGATTGCGCCAGCTTGCTGTGGGAAAGTCATTTGAGTGCCATTTGAGAGAGCTTATTAAAATTGCGAATTTTGCTTAAATATTTAACAAAGCTGCCACATCTAGAAATTATGCGCAATTTGCGAACAATGGCTGCCTTCTATGTTGGATTCGGGTTCCTGGCCAAAGCAACGTTAATCGGCAATCAATATACAAGCATTCCCAGTTGCAGCCCCAGGTTCAACTGTAGCTTCCAGGTAGAGGTGGAATCGGAGGCAGCCACAGGCAGCTGCCACAGGCGCGCCCATTAAACATAAACAAAATTAAGTGACCATTAAAATGCCATAAACTGGCGGCGGCGTTCATGGCCATGTCGCTGGATGCGCCTGGATTAACTATGGGCACTGAATTTGAAAATCTGTTGGTCCATCTCTCAACCCAAAGCCCCACAGCCTGCTCGACTCCTTGACTGTACCCTGATCGGCATCAAGAGGCACTTTCGTTTAATGCTGCTGCAACTCGTCGGCCCACATAAATCGTGTACTTGCCGCTTGTAGCTTTCAATTTGTGACAAGCTATAGTCCAAATGGAGTTGGAACTGGAGTCGGGAGTCGGGAGTCGGGAGTTGCCACAGCTGAGTGCAAGCAAAATGCTGCGTGGGTGCCAGACTCTAGTCGAGTCGACTCGAGTCAAGTGAAGTGAGTCCTCCCACCTCGTCTGACCGCTTACGCAAAATGTTTCAATTAAACCAACACAGGGGAAGCTCGGAGAGAGGCAGAATGAGATCGCAGACTAAGCTGCAGTTAAAGTTGCGCCGGAAGTTGCCAGCGCGTTGGATGCGATGCTCTGAAAAATGGCAACGTGACACGCAAATCATCAACTAAAGTTGCTCTTCCATTTGGTGTCTTTGGAGTCTTTTGGCCAATGCCAAACCCAGCCAGGTGCCAAGCTGCGGGTTGCCTTGATAGCTTCTCAATGATGTTGCTTTGATTATGAGCGCTGTTTTCCTGATTGATTTATCGATTCCAGCGCTCAGCTAATTGAGTTATATTAAGCCAAGTTACCGACTTTGCTGCTCTCTTTTAAAACGCTCTCACACTGTCAGCCGGGCCAGCGTTTGACGTTGAGCTGTTGAGCCGTTGATGACGAGCCCCGACGATGACCAGACTATGCCCAGACTCTGATCGACTTATATGGCTAAAACGCGCCATTAATTGTAGCGTTGCTTTAATATTTATTGTCAATTATTGTTAGTTTAATTGTCAATTATTAAATATTATTTTATATTGAGCTGGCAATTGTTGACGTCTGTCGGCATCACTAGAAAATCGTTGCACACGACAACACGGCGTATGCGCAATGCACTTTCAGTTGTAGCTGCCATCAATGCGTAGCTCAGGTGCCACATTGGATTCCCAGGCATCGGTCAGGCTGTCAAGGCTTTCGCACCGACTTCACACGCACTCCGCACCGCTCATCGTGTCTGGGAATGATCTGCATCTGGGCAGAAGCCAATTGTGAGTCGCCTTTTGCTGTTGGCGCACCCTTTCATTCAGTTGCTGAATTGGAACGCGTAATCAATTACCACTGACAGACCAGCTGTGTGAGGCTTGATTAAAGGTAATAACATCTTTGTATCTTTGACTGAGTATTGTTACTTAATCAACGCGTTGAATTATCTGAACTAATAGTTTGTAAACAGGCTCGTAATACTTCAACTGTTTAATGATTTTAGCAATTGATGTAATTATTATTAACTTTTTCTTAGAATTGTAATTAGAGAGCGTAGAGCATAAATGCTTCGGTGTGCTTTTGTTTTTAGCTTGTTGCGCATTTTACAACTTAATAAAGCCGATGATGAGAAGATGCCTTCTCGATTGCAGGTGCTAAAAGCTGAAGTTGCCGCTGCCTTGGATTTTTACAACCTGATGTATTTATTGATGTATATCAACTGCAATCAACGGCTCCCGATTTCAATCTCACTCTCTCTCTCTCTCGTTCTCCCTCTCCCTCTCTCGATCTGTGACAAAAGCTGAATGCGGCACGATCAAGGCCAAGTTAAGTTGGTAGCATTTTATATGGCACAGTTGCGCTGATGGGCGCTGATGAACGGGCGTCGTCTCCTCTTCGATTGTTACGTGCTGCTGCCTCGCTTCATTATTTATTGTTTGGCTTCCCCTCCTCATCTTCCCCTTCTCCTATCCCTCCTCCGTCAAGTCCTCTTCAAGATCTCCCATTGAATCTGGGGGCAGCTGGCAAGTCGCTTGCGTAATTGCCAATGTGGTAAACAAATTGCAATCGCTGCTCCAACCTGGATCTGGCTGCCAGTGTAGCTGCGTTGCCAATTGTTGATTTAGTGGCCTCGGGCCTCTTTCTAATGCGGGGATTAATCGCACAATTAACGGACCAAACATTTTGACAAACTAAAAAATGCCAGACGATTTGTCAAGGCAAAGGTGGTCGTTGTCGTCGTCGTCGTCGTTGAGCTTGTGTTTCAGCTTCCAGGTGTGGTCGCCTTGTGGGTGGGTGTTGGGCGTTCACATGCTGCACTTAAGGGGGGGGCAAAAAAGCAATAAGCACACGCGTAAATCAACAGGACATGCCGCAGGAAGACAGCAACGAAGCCTGCCACCTGGTCGTTGCTTCTAATCAAGTCAGACGAACGACTACGATGTGATGTTGTCCTGGCTGGTCGCCTCGTAAAAACCAAATGAATGGCTGCAGTTCCAGGAGCTGCTGCCTCGAAAAAACTTTACGACAAGCCACACAAATTGGACGCTCTTGTTTTGGGGCCAAAACTCTTGGCTTGTTATACTTAACGGAGGGTATAACAGTTCTGTCATTGCGATGGAAACATTGCGAAAACTGTTGCATACTATTAATTCATATTAAAGTTATACAAATGTATGTTTAAATAATAATAGTATATACTTATAACAGTTTGATTGATTAATTTGTATTTCTATATGATTCCCTTTAAATACCTTTTATTTGCCATACTTAAAGAGTATAGAAACTTCGGTGTTTGGCATTTAAACGCCTTGGCTTGTTTTATGTGCTGCAGCAAGTCGCATTCGCATCATGTTGACGATGATCACACGGCCCAAGGCAGAGGGCATCGAGTTCGAGGCGCTCCCTGATGATGCCTGTTGGCCATTTGCATGCCACTCGCTGTCTATATAAATTTTGGGGCGCAAATGAAATGCAATTTTAGTCAAGAACTGAGCTCTTATCATTTGTATATCATCAGCAGGGAAATTAAATAAAATTGCTGTCAAGGAGCCAAAGCAGAGAAACTTGTAGGAGGCAGCCACCGACGCGGACGCTGATTCCAATCGTCTACGTGGCTGCTGCGCTCCGTTTGGCAGCGCCAGGCGGGCGATTTGAGATTGGAATCGCCCAATGTCCATTTCACCCGCCTGCTGCAGGTTTCCCACACTCACGCACCCAATGTGACATTTTCTAAATCGAATGCATGCCAAAAAAACAAGAAAAGAAGAAAAACCAACAACTCAAAGACAAACCGCAAAAGACTATAAAGATTTTTAATATGCAAGCGTCAGATAAACGAGGAGAAGGTGGACAAGGTGGGCAAGGGGAAGGGATGAGGGTCGATGGGGAGGCCGAGTAAAGCGCAGCTGCTGCCGCATTAATTACACCACAGTGCGCTTTGAGGCAGTCAGAGAGAGAGAGAGAGAGAGCGAGAAGAGGGGAAGAAGGTGTACGGAACAAGGGGAAACCTGCTTGGCCGGCTCTGCTATTCGCAGTTTGCTGTTCGCTGTTAGCTTTTGGCGGTTAACCTGGCCAAAAGGCACCCGCATAAGGCCGTACGCTGCCGATCCATTCATGCTGCGATAGACTTCACATAAAATTCATAGCTTTTTGAATGTCATTTGTCGTTAACAGGCCGCAAGTTTGTTTCAAATTGACTTGGGTATGGCAAACTGAAAACCAAATCAAATCAATGACAGCCACAAAATAGCCGAACGACTCCCGAGTTTGCAGATTATTGCTTGAATGAGATCTAAACGAAGGAGTTTGCAGCAGAAGTGTTGATTCTTTATGAAGACCTCTTTGATTTAATTGCAGTTTGCAGTCGTATAGTATAACAGCCTTAATTGTGGTACTAAAAAACTCTTTAAGCTTTAATGTCATTCTCTCGATTTATTATTACAATTTTGTATTCTTCTTTATACAAAAATGTGTTCGTTTGATGCTTTGTATTGCACTTCCCTTCAGTTTAGCATCCCATTCACGATCCACTCAAATAATCCCTTATTCTGCTTTACATGACGCTGACCGTAAAGGCTTACAGTTGCCATATGCAATGCATGGTTTCCCTGGAAAGCTGTCACATTTATGAAGAGAGCGACATGAACGCGTTGCGTATAAGTTATGAGTTTGTCCCATCATTACGCCCATCCCCAACTAATTCCAAGCCAACCCATCGATTACCAACCTCAAGCGCTGTAGGAATGCCATCGCTGTCCATTTTCATTGTCCTCTGTGCTCGCAATTGGCGATTATGCCGCCACGATAAGCATATTGGTCGAATGGACCTGGCTAACGATTCAGTGGCAGGCGCACCAAAGTGGCAACAGCAATTTGTAGCTGGGTGAACGTGTATTGACCAAAACGGCAGCTAACTTTTTGCTTGCCAGGCTGTCGCTTAATTAATAGACAGTCGCTCCATGGATTGCTGTTGTTGACCACTTGCATATGATCAATACGTGTTGATTAGTGCCCGGTATCGGGTCTGGTATCGTTCGAATATCTCTCGCATGTATCTTGGCGCTCAGCTTTTATGGGCCGCTGTGTTGACAATTTTTGCCATATGAGCAACGGCCTTCATGGCAGTTCTTGTCGCATAAATCAAGCTTGTGTTTAACGTATACTCGTACTGCAGCTGCAAATGCAATTGCAACGTGCAACGAGAACTGCAACTGCAACGCGTCGAAACGCCCAAAATAAAGGCGCTTGTCAATTGCGGGTGTTGCCCGTTCCCAGGCCATTCGAAGGCAGCCAAGGCGACCTTAGCAAATATGCAATTGTATGACATTAATTTATTGCTCAGAATGCAATCAAATTGCAAAGAGTCAAGCGGCATGGGACCATGGAAATCAATGAGCTGTTAAGGTCGTGTGTGGGTGTAGCGACTTCAACGAAACAAGCTTACAAACTTACCCAGACTAACTTCACAACAACAACAGCTATAACTACGGCAACGGAACGACAACAACTGCACCTGTTGCAGCTGCAATTGCAACCACCAACCTCTGTCTGGCTTTTGGGCTTGAGGCTCCATGCACATGCAAATTTGTGATTAAGGTCAGCTGGCTTCATCATCAACAATGTTCTGGGTTCATCTTTAGAATGTCTGCTATTTGCTCGTGGGTGCCTCGTGGACCTCTTAGCTGGGGCCAGACGTACACTCAGCTTGCGGCGATGCGCATGGCCCGTCAGTTAATGTATAGATGCGGATGGGAAAGGGGCTTTCACGAGCTGCAAATGTTTCGTGAAATGGGGTACGTAATGCTGGTCAAATAGTTAAGGAGTTACACTAAGTAGTATAACAGTTATTATAGCAGTTAGTATAACAGTTAGTATAACAGTTAGTATAACAGTTAGTATAACAGTTAGTATAACAGTTAGTATAACAGTTAGTATAACAGTTAGTATAACAGTTAGTATAACAGTTAATATAACAGTTAGTATAACAGTTAGTATAACAGCTAGTATAACAGTTAGTATAACAGTTAGTATAACAGTTGAAATAGTAGTAGAAATAGTAGTAGAAATAATAGTAGAAATAGTAGTAGGAATAGTAATAGGAATAGCAATAGAAATAGTAGTAGAAGAACTAATAGTAGTAGTAGTAATATCTCATTTTTATACCCTGTGCCCATTATTTTCATAGCAATAGTACCAACTAAAGTACCAATGAAGAAATAAGGTACCAGTTTTTGTACTAAAGTACCAAGTGTGGCAACCTTGGCTACAATTCGAGGTGTTAAGTAATTGTTTATCCCAGTGCTTAACAGTTTGTATAACATGAAGTTATTATTCAACTGTGCCAATTTCCAAGCGAAACAAAACCTATTTTGTGCATATTTTTAACCGCATTTTTAAGTTCTGGCTCTTATCCAACTTTGCACATGTAATTAACCAGCTTAAAACGATTTGATCCGTATCATTATAATCTTGCTAAGGAAACTATAAAACGGCTGAACGTCTTTCCTCTCATGCTATTGTGAGCAACATTTGAATAGATCGAAGTCAACATGTCTGCGAATTTGATAAGCCTGGTAATATTTAAAGAGCTACTCAGTTTTATTACCTGATATATGCTATAATCGATGTTCGATATCTATATCTGTAGTTTCTTCTGCTTTTGGCTGGCCAATCTGCCCTATCCGCACTCGTGGCACGAATTGATGATGGCCCTATTCGGCTGGTACCCCTGGGAATGAACAAATACAATCTCAGGTTGGGCAATCAATGTATGTAGATGATTTAACTGAAATTTATTGAGTATATTTCATATAGAATTCGTCATTCAGATGGATCAGTACTTGAGGAACTTGTGGAAAAAAGCTCACCCGGAATAATGCAAGTGACGGGCAGACTTAATCAGCCAAGCTTCAGACCCGCTGGCAACCTGATTGTTAGCTATCAACAGCAACCACAAGAACCACAAATAAGTCCTTTTGTGTTCCTCCCGCAAACACAACAGCGACTAATTGGATTTCGACGTGGACAACCGCTTTTGATACCTCAATTAAGAAGTCCAGTTGGTCAAGATGACATGAATGCTATGAACGATATGCCCGATATGAATGATATGAGCGATATGAATGACGATCCATCCTATCTAAACAATTTTTCTCTTTCGGCTCAGTAATTTAATCCAATATATTCGTAATCTATTTTTGGAACAATAAACAAATTCTTATTGCATTCGTACTTAATATTTTCGACTGTTGCTGAAAGATAGATATAACTTAAGAGTATATTAAAATTAGATCAAGAAGATCCCTGTTTCTACTGAGAGAAGTTCGATTACTCAACAATATAACTGAACAGAAATAAATTTATGTAATATTGTTTTTTAATTGATAATAATAACCATGAAAGCTAATGTAATATTTGCATTGTCTGTACAAGATATTAAAGTTGCAACTTGACAACGCAGTAAGTTGTGTGTTATACAACTTGCGTCTGTAACAAACTATAACAAATCGATGAGTTTCGCTTTATCTGGGATCAAAAACTGAACTACAAACTATAAAACGAGCAAAAGGTCTTCATTTATGACTATTGAGTTGGATATTCTGGATTGGTCGTGGACAACATGCTTGCCAATTTGCTGAGCTCGGTATGTTGTATATTCTAATAAATATTAAAGCTGCATTAATACAGTATTTTGGAACAGTTACTGCTAGTGCTGGTGTCCTATGCAGCCATCTCAAGTTCAATGCCGTATTTTGGAGGGGAAACTGTTTTACTGACACCCCTTAATCACCATAATTACGGCATGAGGTTGGTCAGCTCTCAACTCTCTAAGCTGATATGAGTAATTCATTAAGTGCTTTCTGTATAGAATTCTTCCTGCTGAAAGTCCAAATTTATTGAGGGAGCAACCCCTTCTACTTGGGGATGAAAAACCAGCTGCCAAAGTGATCGTTACCTATGAGAACAGTCCCGACGAATTCAAGACGATATTTTACAGTATTCCAGCAAAAGCGGATGCCTGATTAGCCAATGGAAGACAATCAAAGATTGGGCCTAAAGCCATAAATATTTGTGTTCGTTGATAATGGAGGAATAAAATTGAAAATATTGATAATTTTCTAAATAACATTCAAGTTTAATCTCTGCTTTTGTTGCCAATCACATTTTCTTGCTGACCTTTACGACTCTGGCCGTTATTAGACAAATTTGTAACGCTTTGTTATGGGCCTACATTTAGCATTCAATTAGCCAAGTTATGACGAATCGATTTTTTTGTTTAATACTGCAAAAATAATACCTATAAAACTGGCCAAATGTTTTCTATTAACACCTTCGGACTTTATCTGGCTGCAGCAGCAACAGCAATAGCAACAGCAACAACAACAGCAATCAGTTAGTAGCGAGTGAGGAAAGCCTGGTTATGTCTTAAAGGACGTTGGCTGGAGTCTTTGGCTTAATTGCCAGGGCAGAGCTGTTAATGACTGCCAGCGGGCTGCTACCAGTTTCAGCTTGCGAGTTACAAGCTGCTTCTTGCCAGTTGGCAGTTGTCAGTTGCCAGTTGCCAGTGGCAAAAGCCAAAGAAAAAGGCAGCTTCCGTTCCCAGGCTGGGGCAGAGTCGGTAGCTCAGTTGGTGCACACAAAAGCGCCACGGGGCATACTTCCGGCATAAAAATGTGTGTCATAAAAATGTCCGTCCGCCTCAGGTGAACAGCTTAACTAAAGCCGTTGCATTAAATAAGTTTAATACCCTCAAAATGGATTGAAAAGTAGCCTTTGACCAGTAGACAACCCAATGGGCAGTCCACTCTCACTCTCACCGCAAATATTACACGTATTTGTAAACTCTAACTAATGGCAAATGGAGCGGACTTATTAGTCTGCTTAGCTCATGTACTCAAGCGCAAAATGCACAAGTAAAATACCTTTCTAAAAACCTCATTAAATTGATTTATGTCAATTCTGAATAATTGGCTCCTGTGGTTAAAGACTTCTGAAGTGCCCCACCCATTGACTTCGAATGAAGACTAAACATTCAGTGAAACTTCACGTTAACTAGATTTTTCTAATACCTTCTCATCTTCATAAAGGTGTGAATGATTCTCTACAGAATCAGTAATTACTCATGAACCTGTACAATTTATTTTAAAATTGGGCAATAATCGTTTAATACTACGAATAAGCAATTAATTTTGAAATGAGAGATTTGTGGGTGGCTTAGCCGTCACACAGTTCCAAATTGAAGGTCGATGATTTGTTTGTTGTCTATGCGATACGCATCGAATGGTAAAAAACTTGTTTCTATCTTAATTAATATATGCCGACTACAATTTTGGGCCTAGAGATGAATCGTTGGGCGAGTCTACTATCTAGTTGCTTGCCAGACACAGTCTCAAATAGTTCGACGTCAAAATGTCTGCGAATTTGTTCAGCTTGGTAGGCATTAGTTTTACAGATTGCATAATCAAATTTCAGTTTAAGCTAAGTTTTTGTTTAGTTTATACTCGTTCTCATTGCCAACACGGTGCTCTCAGGGCTATTGCCACGTATTCATGATCATACCGTTCAGCTGGAGCCTACTGATGACAACAAATACTCTTATGTCTTAAGGTGAGTAAACAATTTATTTCCATTTATCATATATCATATATCATCTTCAATATCTTGCACTTAGAATTATTCATCCGGATGGCGCTGTGCGTGAAGAGACAGTGGAAGAAATCACACCTGGAGATCTTGTAGTGAATGGTGTATTCACACAAAATTTTGGTGATTCACCTGGACAAGGGACGGAATACTTCAGCAGAGTCTTGATGGTCACCTATGAGGCGGGACCGAATGGTTATATAGCCAAGTATAGCTATGTCCTGAAGCGTAAAGAGCTGCTACCCCTAGGACTCAGTCCCAGCGCGTTGAAAGCGGTAACAGGTTAAAATGTTACTAAATTATGGATATTTATTTTATCTAAATAATATTTTTGGTGTGTATTGAAAGTTTTCTATTGATTTGATATTTAAAAAGAATCGATTGACCACCACAATTTTGTATCATTTTTGGTTTTGATGAAGAGCCTCGCTTAGTGGATTATTTGAGCATCACTTTCTGTGCGATTTCCCGTTGTTTATCGGTGTTTGGGGGGCCTTGCAACTTAACAACGCATCCATAATCACTTGAGTTGGTGTTGCGAATGACCACAGCAGTCCGCCGCCTCACCTCCCGCTGCCACAGCTGGCCCAGCTGCCCCTGCCACCTCAGCTGCTTCAACTGTACCCCAAGCACGCAATCAAGCGGCAAATCAACAATTTTCCATAGCAATGAAGCGAACGGTTTGGCTTTGTGCGGGTGATTGACGCTTGTTGCATGCAACTGCTGTGGCAACAACTTGAGGCAGTCGATTTTTAAGTGGTCGTAACCGCAACGTGAAAATACTTGGCAAATGGCCCCTCGGGCCCAACTTTCAACAGCCGGCAGGCCAACAATCCAAAAATCCGACAGGCCAAGTAGGCAAACAGGTGAAATGTTTGTTGAAAATCAACAGCTTCGTTGTTGGCCTTTCTAACGTGCCACACTCTGCACTATACTGTACTGTAGTGCACTGCACTGTGCTGTACTCCCCCGCTTATGCCCCCTTAGTTGGTGGACTCCTCTGCCTTCTATGCGTGTGTCAATATGCGTGCAACAAGTTTGCCTTGGCGTATTTTTGTGGGTGCCCCACACTTTAAATTTATTACAACTCGATTACTTGTACTTACCACATTTTTTTTTGCCAGTTGCCAGATATCGATCAGGGTGCCCCGTAGGCCGAGCTGCCATCCACCGGCTAACTGAGTAACTGAGCTGCAGGCCTCGTTGCTGTTCGGCCTCGCATGGCCATCGATCGCCCACAACAACAAGAGCTCTCCTCTGGGTCTGCTGCATGTAAATTAGCATATCGTGCGCGTAATCTGGCCAACAGGAGGCTCCACTTCGCATCCTGCTGTTGCGGCATGCGAAGGCGTCATCGGAATCGGAATCCCAGTTGGCAGTCACGCAATGAACCAAAGCTAAAGCCTTAGCTTTAGCTAAAGCCAAACACTGACCACTGTGTGGGCAGCTGAATAGCGTCCGCCTCAGTTGCCTCTGCCTCTGCTTCTGCTGTTGCCGTTGCAGTTGCAGTTGCAAGTCCATTTGCACATTGGTCTCTTTGTGCGTGCTGCACTTTAGCTTAATGACATTTTATCTCTTGAAGCAGCTGCCAAAATTGCGCATACGCAGCGTTGCCTTTGCAGCCTTTTGCTGCAAAGTGTTTGTTATGCAAACATAAAACTGCCAGAGATTTTTATTGAGTTCAGCATTTTTATGCAATTGGCAGCGGAAATTGTGCACATTGTTTTTTATGCCTTTTTAATATGCAAAAGTTTTTGTTGTTACTCGTGTTTGGTAGCAAAAGAAATAACCTTTAGTCCTTCAACTGTTTATCTATGCATGCCGCTTGCCAAGTTAGCAACTGTGACTGGTCAAGGAACCCAGTGGCAACATTAAGTCACACCATCAAAATGCATTTAATTCTGTTTTTATTGAGTTGACAAATCCAATTAGCAGCAAGTTTTTGCCATTTTGCCATTTTTAAAGTCAAAAGGACTAGAAGAACCCTCAACACACTTGAAGACACACTCTCATATCCTGGTCATATCCCCAGAGCATCGTCGTCGGCTCGCTTTAGCACTTGCCCGCAATATGCCATTAGGGCTGCACGAACTTTTGGCCCTGCTGCGGTGACTTTTCCTCCTGTTTCTATTCCTTTTCCTACTGCTCCTACTGCTGCAACTGCTGTGGTTTCATCCGCATCCGTATCCGCATGGGCGACACGTTGAAGCCGCATTGTTAACTGTTTGACTTTTCTTAAACTTTTGCCAGTGTCTCTGACTCTGACTCTGTCTCTTTCTCTGTCTCTGGCACTTGCAGGCGGCCGGGCAGCGCATAAAAAATGTATACCAAATCCCTGCACTGCAGCTGCAGCATTACGTGGTTAGCGAATTTATTATGCAGTGCTTGTGGCAAGCTCTGTGGCACTCTGCTTGTGGCAGCAGACGACGACGCAGCCACAGCCACAGCCGCCAACGCTACGCTCACCTCTATCCCTATCTCTCTCTCTCTCTCTCTCTCTCTCTCTCTCTTCCTCTGCTTGTGTGTGGGCCAAGAAATGGACCAACTGACTTAGTGGCAACTGCTTTTTGGCTACTTTATATCAACTAATTGCCTTTTAACCAACAAATCGTGCAAGAAATCATATTGAACCAGGCGCTATTCATTAGTTCTAAAGCTGTGAGACGCTCAAGTGCACTTCCAAGTACTTAAACAGCCAACTGTAGTCGACTAGCAGATGCTCTACCATTACCTATAGATTACTGTATATAACGAATGTAAAGCTAAGCTATTTAAATTTTATTTAGCAATTGATTTCTGTCTGACCTGCAGTTTAATTGGACAGCCAATGCTGTTATTACAGTCCATATGCCATTTGTATGGCAGTGCATCAACGGATACAAATGGAAAAACACAGCACATACATGGCATATGGACTTGGGATTCATACAAGGATACAGTTCTCAGTTAAGTTCAGTTCAGTTCAGTCTTGACTTGAACGCACTTGCTTAAAAATTCTATTTCTTAAACGTGCTCAAAGCATCGTCATTGGCATCCTAGTGCTGGCTGAGGCTCAGGCTCCTGGCCGGCTGCGGACTACAGCTACACAGCTATACATATGTAAGTATAGTGTTCAGATGTATACATATATACATATATATCATGTATATATCTATATGTTGACTTGGCCTGCGACTGTGTCTTGGCTGCTGCTGTGCAAATTTAAGTGTTTTGTACGTGCGCCAACAGCAATTGGCAAATTCAAAGGCGTGTTAGCATGCCATCAGCAGAGTCGATGGGGACGGCAGCAGGGAAAAGAGTGCTGGGGGTAATCCAAATAGCAAGTCGAGTCGAATCTCTGGGCGGACTGCATACCCAGGAGGGTGTTTGCGGGCGAATTATCCTTTCAATTTGACTTGGCATATGTGTGTGGCTCCCAGTTCTGTGTTCATGTGTGTTCGAGTGTAAGTGTGTGTATGTGTGTGTGTGGCGAAATCGCATTTTAAATTTGGAAATGTCTTGAGATTTTCTTTTGCCAATTCGCATGTCCTTTTTGGCCATATTGACGTATGCCTTGCGACCAGTTCCTTTGCTACTTTGGTATGCGCTGGGGCAAATATCGCAATTGATTTATATTGAAAAGTCTTAGCCCATTGCCTGGTGTCTTGGCCACTTCCTGGGCCTGACAACAGTAGCTACATGTGCAGCTTAGATAGAGCGGAAGTCACATCAATTGGCCTGGTTGATATGGGTCGGCTGCTGTGTAGGAGCTAACATGTCTGATGCATCTGCTAATGCCACAAATTGCGGCAAACGAGTTCTGTGGCGACGTGTCGCGCCACAGTAACAACAGCAACCACTGCAGCAATAACGACAATAACAACAACAACAACTACAACCACAACAACGAGAACGTTATGTCTGCAACATTTAATGATGATTTCATGTAGGTGCCGCCAATAAACTCAATGCTTAAATATTGCATTATTAATGTTGCAGCCTCAACGATTCTACAAAGAGACTTCGCTCATTTGATTCATAATTAGTTGGCTGCGTTGTGGCGTCTGCAGCAGCAGCTGACAACAGGTTGCATGAGCTGCAATCGCCGCTGCCGTTGACACATCAGTCCCGGCGATTGGCTAAACGTTTTATGGCCATAAAGTACCGTTGACAATGCGACTGCAAATACGATTGGGAATGCGAATGCGAATGGGATTGGGAATGTTGTGTACGCCCTGCAGCCAAATGTTGCAAACTTGCCAACTTTATGCAAAATGCAAATACATTTTGGCTTCAACATCGGCTTTAACTACGACTCGACTTGGCCAAGTCACATGCAGCTGACGAATGGCCAAAGGAATCGACGCAACTGAAGATGGCCATGAGCCTAGCTAAATGATTAGAATGGCTAAGAGAAGTCACTGAACTGTGCGCTTTCTATTCGTATTTGTTTTCTCAATTATCGAATACCATGTACAGTTTTTAAGTACGGAGATTTCTTACAGTCAAATCATTAGTTTTTAAATCCTGCAATAGAAGTTGGTAATACAAGTGTAAGACTTTCATTTGATACTCATATTTGACATTAGTCTTGTGTCGACTGCTCCAGTTGAATTGCTTAATGCTCAACATGGCCTAGTATTTCAGGACATCAAGTGCCTGATCACAGTGATTATGAAATTAAATGCCTGCCCAGCCCTATTGCCAACACGGCAAATTGATATCCGAAACAAATGGACACGCAACAGCAGCTCCAGCTCCAGTTGAGGCAGCAGCAGCGATAGAGCTGCGGTAAGGGGGAGGAGCTCAGGAAGCACATTGGGAAAGCGGACAGAGAAATTGGTGTTCATAATTCATGACACTGGTGGTGGCTGCTGGTGGTCAAGCGACTCATGTGGTGCTCAGCAATAGCAAGTGCATATAGTTCTATGCTGCATGCAATTATCCAGTGGAATAACACCTTCACTGTGGCAGCGACTGTGTGGCAGCCACCACACGCTGCCAATTGCTGTGAGTGGCCGTAAAAGGCGTGCTGTAAGTCGAGTAGGCATAGACAGAAGACTTATAGACGTGAGGCATATAGCATGTAGCTATTATTTTATTTTAATTTAATTGAAACATTTTTAGCTGCTTCGAGGCGACAAACGATTGAAGTGCCCGCTGTCGTTGATGCCATCGATTTGCATGCCACCTCGCGGGGCTGCGGAGTTGCAGAAATCGTTGCAACGACTTCGATTTCGAATTGGACTCCGTCTCCATGTTGCGATGCTTGTCGCCTGTCACATTGACAGACGCAACGTCTCCCTCCTCCCTCTCTCTCACTCTCTGACTCTTTCTCGCGCTGTCTTTCTCACTCTGTCTGTCTCTTTCCATTGCTGACTGACAAACTACAACGTAGACGCGTCTGCAGCTTTGTCAGACCCGGCACCCAGAACGTACAGGTCTAATAAGTCTGTTGAAATGTGCGTAAAACGCAGAAGAAGCCATCTCCAATCCTATAAAGTATATATATTCTTAATCAGCATAAACAGCCGAGTCGTAATAGTCATCCGTCTGTCCGCCTGTCTGTCCACCTGTCCATATGCGCACCTATACCTTAGAGACTAAGTAGTAGAGATAGAATTGCAAAAATTGATATTAGTCAAGCTGGCTATTGAAATTTGCCTCTTTCCTCCTTCGCAATTCGAATAAATGTACTTGTACCGGGTCTATTCCCGTTGAGCATACTCTACTGCAGCTTTGCCGCTTGTTTTTGTTTAATTTTTTACTTAATTAAATTTGAATTTGTAATTTGCGAAGCGCTCAACTATTTTGCGTCGACGTCGAAGTCGAAGTCGACGCCTGCAAAATAAATCTGCAAGCCATATGAGCTAAGTTGTTCGTGTTGTTGTTGCTGTAGTTGTTGTTGCTCATGGTGTTGTCGTTGCAGGCCATTGCCATGCTCTTGCCATGTTGCTTAGCATTGAAAATGATGTACAAGTTGTTGTTGCTGTTGCTGTTGCTGTTGTTGTTGTTGTTGTTGATGTTGATGCGTTGGTGTTGCGACCAGACCAACGCCTGGTCGAGCCTCGCGCTTTTCTCTTTGCCCGCGGCTGCTCTGTCTGTCGCTCTGTCAGTTTGTCACTCTGTCGCTCGTGATTCTGACTCTCACTCCGATTTCGACTCTGACTGACTGACTGTGCGTCTGTGCGCACTTACAGCGAAACACTCCCACCCAGAGGGGGCATGCTGCAGTTGCAGTCGGCGCAGCACAAGATTTATCACATTGTTCCACAGATTGTCTACAGATTTTATATACAAATATATGTAAGCACATACTGTATGCTTGAGGATGAGCTGGCAATGCACCCGCGCCTACCACAACAACACAAACTGCAAATCCAAAACATTCAACGATAGCTAAGTGAGTGCTGTTGCGACGAGGGTCGTTCGAGATGTTGTACAAACTAAATAAATGTCAAATTGATTCCAAACTTACATACATTTAAACAATAATTATATATTTTCTGCTAACAAAAATTAAATTGTTTCAATATCTAATGATATTTTATAATGTCTATCATTTAATAATTTAGAAATATATTTGTAAATGTATTTTAATTACTCTTACACATACTTCTCATATGCCCCTGGCTGGAACTATAAGTGCAGATCAGATCAGTGATCTGTAAGTCTGTTGAACTTCAGTGCAAATCGCATATTTTTGTGCACAGGGAAAACTATTTGGTCTGTTTCTGTTTTATTCAGCTTGCTTGCCTCAGTCTGTCTGCCAGAATTCTGCACTTGTGTCTGCAATTGCCAATGTAATGAGCTTGATATGCATTTTCCAAAATCACACTAAACAGATGTCGCATAAAAGGAGTAGTCGATGCGGTTGTTGTTGTGTTTGTTGTTGCTAGTTTGTCGCCCTCGTCGCCGCATTGGTCCAAGTCCAATGTTGCTGTTGCTGTTGCTGTTGCACTTGCCGATTTGCAGCTTGTGGGGGAGTTGTGCGTCTGTGTCTGGGGCAGCGATTTCCTTGTTGCATGTCACATTGCATGAGATTGGATAAATTTCCAAGTAAAAATTTTTGCTTTATGTAGTATAAATAGCCAACGAATGTTCATTTGGATTTGTAGCTCTTTGAGTCGTTTGCTAACCAAGCATAAACTGTAACAAATTTTATGTTTCAATCAGACAAATTGTTGGAATTTGTTGCATGCTGCCTGCTGGTGACTGGTGACTGCTGACTGCTGACTGGTGGTGGCACAGGTAGCAACTTCAGCTCGCCTGGTGGTCGTTTACCACATCAAACCGAATATTTTAATATGCTGCCAATCGAATTGATTAGATTTCGAACTCAATTCTCATACACTTACACACACATACACACACACATAGTCATGGACACAAATTATAATAACAATAATAATAAAAATCATTTAATTTCAATAATTCGAAAGTTGCTTTCGAGCTGTGGTCTTAATGAAAGGTCTTCTGGCTAAGCTGCGTGGCTTATCGTTGGTTTTCGTCTATGGGCCTTGCCTAAACCAATGCCTATGTGAGTGGCACCCACTGTGCGGGGCACAGTTGTCCATGCAACTCTGCGTCGGCCTCACCAATTCAAGTTAATTACTTTTCACTGCACTTGACTTTGGTCACACGCTCAATCTGCCACGACCGCAACGGCGACGCCGACGACAACAACGACGGCAGCGATGACGACGACGACGACGACGACGACATCGCTAGCTGCCCGTGGTTTTTCTCACCAGGGAAATCTGCCAACCAGGAAACACACAAAGACACTGAGATATATACATTGAGATCCGAGCTTGCTGAGTGGCAGCAGCAGCCGCCTCAGCATCAGCATCAGCAGCATCTGCAACAGCATCAACTCCTGCCTCAATCGCAGTTGCAGTCGCAGTCGCAGTCACAGCCGCATGTTAATTTTCCGCATGCTAAACTTTTAGCACAGTAGCAAATGCAATGCCAGCGACGCGGGTGCCGGTCACTGTGAATGTGGATGTTGCTATGGCTGTGGATGTGAATGTGGTTGGCGGTGGCTAGTGGTTGGCTGGTAAATGGCCAGTGGTTTCTGCTGGCCATTGGACGTGCCCAAATCGCTGCTAAATTGTTATCTATGAGTGCGGCGTGTGCGCTGGCATTTGGCAAAAGCCTTCGCTTTGGCATCTACTCAGTCTGGTAATTAAAAACACATTCAATGTGAGCAAAATCACAGGCCAGGCCAGGCTAGGCTAGCAGATGCCAGCAATTTCCATTAGGGCTACGGACCATACCAGACCAGACCAAGCCAGACCGGACTGGGCCATTAACTCTGCTTGTTTGACACATAATTCCATAACTCGCTGCCAGATCGCGGCCAGCGGCCAGCGGGCAGTTGGAAGCGGGCGGGCAGCAGAGCGGTTTACTCGTATCTGCTCACTGCCCACCTCGTGCAATTATTCGCTTTTTGGCAGTGCAAACAATTTCGATTTATCGACGGAGCTCACGCGGCGCATGCGTAGAGACCGAGTCCAACCGCAGAGACTCTGAAGCTGAACTGACTTCGATGGTGGCCCCACTCAGGGAACTGCATTTGTCGGTGTATGTGTGTGTGTGTGTGTGTGTGGGTCGTGCGGATTTGATTGTAATTGCATTGCATTACATATTTTTATTATGCCTCAAGGTCGTGTCATTGTTGCTGCATGCCGATCTATATGCAATATGCAATATTGGACAATTTTTATGCAAAAATAATCAATTGCAGATTTGTTTTATTGACTTTATTGTCAGTCCCAGGCCCAGGGCAGCAGTCAGACTGTCAGACAGCCAGACAATGAGACAGACCGCAGTTATACGATATGCATATAAAAGTGACAACTGTGATCGATAGATACTTTTGTTTGTCAGAAAACTGTACGGCAGAAAAGTTATTAACTGGTAAATATCTAGTTAAAATCAATGTAGTTTAGATAAACAAATTAATCATTATATTGTTTTATTTTAAACCTCATTTTATATTTGAGTTATGGCCTATATAAACTATAGTTGTTTTGCCCTCTAGCATTTCAAGTCTCTTCTTGACGTTGCATGACTTTTCATGAAAGTATTTCGCTTTTCTAACGAATGGCAGAGCCCATCCCTAGACAACAGCCACCAAGCCCATAATTACCATAGCATTTTTCCAGGCACTGTCACTCAGGAGAACTGAGAATTACAAACTGCAACTGACAGTTTTCGTTTTAGCCAAACAGTCAACGGAGAGTCAACAGTTTCCAGCCGAC
Source organism: Drosophila funebris (assembly GCA_018901825.1). Lineage (NCBI taxonomy): Eukaryota > Metazoa > Arthropoda > Insecta > Diptera > Drosophilidae > Drosophila > Drosophila funebris. The sequence continues at coordinate 7,703,318 of JAEIFK010000688.1, forward strand.
ATTGAAAAACAAAAACGGAAAAAACCTACAAAATGAAGTGTTTTATGACATATTTAACTACCATTATACACATTATCCACTTAGTGCAAATTGCCGCCCCCTGCGACTAGCGCCAAATATATAAGAGTATTAACAATGTAAAGAGAGAAAAACCAAAAATAAAAATGCAAAGTACGAAAAAAAATTAGTCTAGTTGGGTACAAAGAACGACAACGGCATAAAAAATGTGGCAGCACATAAATAAAAATTTAATTTTCCGCCTATTCTCTTCTTTTTTTTTGTTGCTGCAACACGCGATGACGCGGCCGGCTAGGCCAAACTCTTCAACTCATTTCGCTCTGCCTGTAATTATGTAGAGTAGACAACGGGGGAAGAGACAAAAAAAAAAAAAGAAATTGCCAAAAAAAATATTTAAGAGCGGCGCATGGCATTTTATTTTATTTATATGGGCACTGTCTGGCATTTGTTTGTCTGTCCTGAGCCATGAGGATTTGCATGGGGATCAGCGTAAATATTGTGGCACGATGAAAGGCTGGAAACTTAGCGCCCAATTTGCTGGGACCACACGACGTATGTGTAATCTTCGCTGTCCATTTGACAGCCACCAATGGGCAACTTCATTAGGCGCACAAATTAAGCGATAAAACTGTAGGAAATTCATTAAGCAAATTCTCAAACCGAAATCAGCCACAACAGTAGTATTCGTAGTATTAGCAGATGCCCCCGACTTGGCGAAAGGTGTTCAAAGAAAATGTATAGGAAACTCATTTATGGGGAAAGTCGAAACTCCAATGCGCTCTCTATACATTTTTGGTAGATTGTTGAATGCAAATATTTTCCTAGATGTAAGATTGTAATTAAAAAATGAGGAACAAAGTAGCGAGACAGAGAAAGAGATGGGAAAGTTAAAGAAATATTTATTAAAATACCATTTGGGATGGCTGAATCTGTCAGTTCAATGCAAATATATTCTATGGCTTCGACTGATGATCAAGATATGATTTATTCATTAGAGAAGGTTAGCTATTATTATATAGATAATAGATCTTAGTCCACGATAAGATCTCAAACTAAATATTTCAACTATCTTCACTCCGGATAGTAGACAAAGTCGTAGGTACCCCTCATTGGAATAAAGGGTATGTTGCAAAATGGAAAGGCAATGCTACAGGCAATTGCCAAAAAGTTGCGCATGCGCAGGCGAGATTGAGATTCGATTCGTTCGATTGGAATTGGAATTGGGAATTGTTGGACCATTCAACTGGTCGACCAGTTTGCTGGCCTAGCTGCCTGCCTGCCAGGCTGGCTGCCTGGCTGGTTGGCCGTGTGAACGGTCGCTTTGTATGTTAACTACACGCATGTAAAATGTACTTTCGATAGCAATCTCTTAGTCTCTGTCTCAGTCTCAGTTGCAGTCCGCGCCGCAGTCGCTGTTGCAGTCGACGTCGCTGTTGGCGGCATAGGTAAAGTCGTTTCGGGCTCTTTCATGGTTGCCATTAATTAATTGAGCACACTCACCCGAGTCGCGGCTCTCTGGTTGATTCCTGATGCCGATCTATGTTACGGCTTGCGTCAGGCTTTTGTTTGCTTATGGCCAATCTATGGCGTTGATCTCTCGAGGCGTTGCAGTGGCAGCTACTGAGCGGTTGAGGCGTTGCAGCATCAGCATCAACATCTAATGCATTGCCGATTGGCCGCTAATACATTTAATTATTATTTATATCTCGATTGTGGCACATTGAAAGTAACAAAAGAGATTCTTTGCCGCCTCTCTGGCAAATTTTAGTTAATGCTGCAACAGCCGCCGCTTTGTCTGTTCTCGCTAACTGCGACGCTGACTGCAGCAGAGACTGGGCTGTGGCTGCGGCACTAAAAGCAACAAAAAGTGCGCCGAGAAATGCAATTAAAGTCATTTGCTGTTGTTGCTGGCGACATAAAATGCCGCTGTTCCGACTCTCAACTCACCACTCCCGACTCCAGCCCCTACCTCTGCCCACAGCTGTTGCTGCTGCGGCGTCGGCGGCGTCGCCACTTTTTGCATGCCACAAAGTTTTGTGCGCCTTTTTATGCCCATGGGTAGCGATGCCGCCGCCAAGAGAATGAACAGAGCAAATGTGATTCGAACAGGATGCCAACTTGCAAGAGACAAAAAAGCGTCGGTTACTCAGTCGATGCGTCTGTCCGTCTGTCTCTCGTCTCATGTCTTTCAGTCGGTCGGTCGGTGGTCGTTCGGTGGCTGTTAAAAACCTCCTACTTTTCCTGCATTTCCGCTCATAATGATCATGATGATTGCATGCGTGGCTGATGGGATTTGAATGTTGCAAGTTGCCAGTTGCCAGTTACCGCGCCGCCTCTCACAACTCTTGCCGCATTGCTACATATCACACACATACTCATACTATTACCTTGTACATTGTGTGTAATTTGCACCAGCATCGTGGGAGCGCACTTTTCCTTCAACTTGGCTTGAACCTGAAAGCTTTGCTTGACCGCAGGCTGTGGCTACCGAGCTGCCCGGACCCGAACGCGAACCCAAGTGTAAAAGCTGAGGCAAGATCTATGCTTTGAGCTGGAGGCTGCACCTGTTATCCATCTGGAGTCATAAGTTAGCCTGTTGATGCCACATGATAAGCGTCCACAGCAACAGCTCGTAAACAGCAAAGTTTTGTCTAATAAATTCAACGCTTGCACTTAGTAAATTTTCGTGGCTTCGCATTATTTTGAGCACTTCATCATCAAATGCAGCGCAAAGTTGGCTCTTTTTTATGCGCAATTTACTTTGGCCAAAAGTCGCATAAATCGTTCTGGCCAGAGACGGAGACAGAAATGTTGGGTTAACCCAACAGCAGCAGCAGCAGCAGCCACAGCAGCTCGCTCCAAGCATCCAAGGTAAAATGCTACCCACAATCCGCACACAAAACACTTAAGTGCCATAAAAGAGATTTTTATTATGTCTTGTGCGCTGAGCAGAGCCCCCAAAGCAGAGGTAATTCTCTTCTTTTTATACATATATTTCACCTTCTTTTTTTTTTGTTGTTGTTTATATTTCTGCACATATGGAAAGTATAATGAATATGACATGGTGAATGCCAAGTGCGCCACATCTTTGAATTCTTTTTGAACTCTTTGCTGAAATTTCCCATTTAAGATGAGTCGGAGAATCTCTGCCAATTCAAACGATGTTTAATAGTTTACTAGTCTAAATTGAAAATGATTTAAAACAATATATTAAATATATTTTTATAGACAATCTATTCTTATTATTTAATCATAAGTTTTATTACTTTAAAATGCTTTTAATAACTGCAAATAAAATAAACAATATAATACAACATTTTATTAGCATTTCACATAAATTATATTTAGTAAAGAATAGTTACTTGGAATGGTTACTTAAATATAGTTATATATAAATATAAACATGACAAATCTATATCTATATATATTGTTTTTAAACTGAATACTTATCAAGTTATACAATGTTTTCTTAACTCAAAAAGAGTATTTCAATTGCGACTTGCTAAAGTAAACTTTTCTCGCTCTCCCCCGCTCTTAATGTGTATGTGCTGTGCTGTTACAAATATCTGGCAGACTGAAGATGTTGCCTGACTATGACTCTGGGCTAGTTGTCTCCTCCTGCCTCCTGTTCATACTCAAAGTGTACTCAACCAAGCTGCTGGCTGCTGTTTACTTGTTGCTGACTGACTTAGTCTGTCCACATGTCTGTTGTCTGCTTGAGCAGCTTATGCAAATTGTGTGCTTATTGCCTGGCCATGTGGGTGTCAGCCAGTCAGCCAGTCATCCAGTGAGACAGCCATCGGGAGACGATAGACTTGTTGCCTTTGTTGACATTTCGTCAGGCTAAAAGAGACTTGGCTAGGCTTGTTTGTCAGACATCTGAGAAGTAGGCTTGGCAGCAGTCATCAAATCTTTGGCTCATTTCCTGCAACAGTTGTTCATCTGTTCAGGGTTCAGCTTTGGTTTGCCCGCCTACTATTTTGCCTATGATGATGATCAAGTTGAGTCCTCAGAGCACAATAATTATACCTCTGACAAGGATATGGTATACAAACTTAACTTATTATTTGCTCACTTCCTTTGCTTGCATACCGAATAGAAGCAGGTAAGCGATTCTATTCATATTATTATCTTGTATCTTAGAGTACAGTTCTCCACATTGTTCTATATTCATCATGACGATAAACCCGTGGCAGAGATTCAATATCAAAAGAAGAGGTGTAATATCTACAATATTACTTTAAGCTCATCAAAATGAATTATTTGTTCAACTGATGCTTAACTTTGTAAAACCTTGTTATAAACAGATTTCAAAGATTCCATTCATATGATTTGCCCATCAAAAAGTAGCTGCTGCTGCTTATTCATTAGAGATTATTAGTTGCAATCAAACTGACCAAATGGACAAGAAACAATTATCACGGTAACGCCTGGCCAAATGAAAATTGCCGCCCGCTCAGTTGCACGATTGTTGGCAGCCAAAAGGCAACCACTGTAACCGCTGTAACCGGTGGTAAGCACCGGCCAAACACCGGCGAGAGAGACACCGATAGACTACGGGCCGACAATCTGTTGACCTTCGACGGCTCTTGTGACGCCCGCCCATAGACAAGAGGCATGCCAAGTCACAGCCACAACCACAGCCACAACCACAGCCGCAACCACAGCCAGGCCAGGCCAGGCCAGGCCCCAACTCGCAACTTGGCTAACAAAGTAACAAGTAACAAGCCGGCCAAGTCAGGCCGGGCCAGGCTAGGCCAGTCTCCCTCAACAACTCCCTCTACGCCTTCCCCCCCGATCTCCGTCAATATCACCGCAGTCCATTGCAATCTTAGACTCAGTCTTGGACTGATCTCAGCTGCGCCTGCGTCGCTTTCAATGGCGTTATTTATGTTTATTACCTCTAAGGTCGTTCGTTACTCGATGCAGGCCGACTTGTTGCTATTGCTGTTGGTGCTGTTATTGTTGCTGTTGTTGCTGTTGTTATTGTTGTTGTTGTTGCTGCTTCGAGTTGTGACTTGTAGCACTTGTTGTTGCTGTCGCCGCTGTTGATACTATTTTGTACGCAGATATCAGTAAATTTAGATTTAAAGTGAATGCGCGCGTTGAGTGTCAAATGCGCCAAGTGTCAAAAGACAAGTTGTTGTTGCAGTTGTCGGTGTTGTTGTAGTGGTCGCTTTAGTTGTTGCTGTTGTTGTTGTTATTGCAGGACATATTACATTGGTTGAGTGACTGCCCAAGCTGCCTGCACCTGTTGCTGTTGCTGTTGTTGCTGTTGCTGTTGCCTGCGCCAGTTACAGTTACAGTTATAAAGCGGTGCGGCAACGTCTCCGGCTCTACTTGCAACCTGTTGCCCATATAAGTCCAGAGCATAAATTTCCAATTGTTGCCCGCCCGCTTATGAAGACATTCAATAAGCACACACACACACACACATATATATATATATATATATATATATATACACGCACATACATTATTTACGAGTCTGTCCCGAATAAGCGAAACGCCAAACACTGAGAAACGCACAGATTTTTGTGCTAATTTTATCACTTTGTGTGTCGCTCTGCCGTCACGACTTCTGACAGCACATAAATACTCATAATTTATTAATACGGTAAATGTTGCATGCAATAATTTCATGGCGACAAAGGCAGCAACAGCAACAGCAACCAGCAACAAGCAACAAGTGTCCACAGGTCGCCAATTGAAGTTAAAGTTGGGCTACCACAAAAGTATTCAGCTCCCAGCTGGGCAGCTACTTCTCTAAAGCCAACGAATGCTTTGATACCCTTTAACGTAGAAAGGGTGATATCAGTTATAAACTTATAAAAAGAGATTTATCAGCAGCAGTTACAATACTTCTACATTATTGTATAGATCTCTTGGAAGTTAGAGTATAAGAAAAGTGAATTTAACTTTAACTGGAGCACACGCAAGTCCCAAAGACTCTGCATAAATAATAATTTCATCATTGTGCGGCTGTGATGATTTATTTGGCTGACCGTAAAAGGATTGGCTTTCCGTTTTGACCAGGCTCCCAGTGTCCACTTGCTCCCCCTCTCTCTCTCTCTCTCTCTCTCTCACTATCTCTCGCCCTGGTTGCTGCTTCTGCTGCTGTTGCTGCTACTCCTGCTGCTGGTTGTCATAAGTGTGAGCGATTTATTGTCATTGCTCATGGAACACTATGAACTGGCAAACAATTGCACTTTACTTTTTCTCAATTGCTAATTCAATTTTGGGGCTGTCTTGGCAGTCTCTGTCACTTTGGCCTGTCACTTGTCCAAAGTAAAAACCCAAAGAAAAGCAGCTAAATCTGTTGGCTGTCTTTCCGCTTTTTTTTGTTTTTGCATTTTTTTTTTTTTTTTTTTTTTTTTTTTTGTTTGTTGCTGGCAGCAACGCCTTCAAACTTTGGCCCAAGCATAGAGATAAAAGGGAAAGAAGAAAAACCTTTGGCGAAATATTTATAGCAATAATTTATTGTAGTTTGGAATTTATTGTCTACGACACGTTTCAATTGCTCGTCTGCTGTTAGAGAATTGAGAATTGTTGCGGCACTTAGCGAGGATGTTGCTGGCGGCGACGGAGGCGATTGCAGCTCCATTTGACACTTGCGAGATTTATCGCCGCAGCTCTCAGATGCATTTCTAAGATGCCTGAGTCGGCAGCTAATGGAATCTTAATTTAGCAGTGCCAAAATAAAGCCAGCCACAACAGCAGCAACTGCAACAACAACAGCAGCAAGAGCAACAGCAACATCAGCAACACATTCACAAATTCCATGGTAGTTGGCACCCTCAAAGCAATTGAAGTTGGCCAAACATTTAAGTCGACTTGTAAATTGAATTAAAATGATTCGAAAGAGACGAAAAGGATGTCAGACATCGACACCGTACGGCCTCAACATGTTGCCCTGTCGTCCAACTTTTGGTAGCTACTGTTTGCAGGTGCTCTTCCTGCCAATGAAATTAACGCCAACTGCAACATAATTACAATATAAATGCGCAGCTCCAGCCTTATATGGGGCAGTCTCAATGTCAAGTTGCAAGCACGTAATTGGCGATGGCCTCTGCAATTTGTGGCCATTTGCTGTAAACTGTGGACTGCGGACTGTGTGCAACTGCAACTGCAGGAGCCACCCTCGTCGTATTGAAGTATCAGCTGCATTATGCATGCTGATTGAGCAACATTTTTGCACAACCCACTGACAAAACAACGCGCCTATCGACAGACGATCAACAACGGCAGAAACAGCAGCAACTGCAACCACATCCTTTCCACCTCCGCGTCCGTTATGCAGTTCACTTCCTGTCCAGAAGCAGCACAATCTTTCATTCATGAAATTTGTTGCCGTTGTCATTGTTTGTGTTGCAAATCAAATGCCCGGCAGCGGCAGCAGCAGCAGCAACAGTTGCCGTCTGTTGATCGCATAAATTGCTGCTGCTGTGGTTGTTGCTGCTGCTGCTGATGTTGCTGGCGGGGATTGTTGCCCCCATTCACTGTGTTCCACTTTGGCTACAGCAAATCTGAGACTGTTTTGCTGCTGCGTTTTTGGCTCAGTTATTTTAACGAATTTATTTGCAGCGCTTTCATGGTCAGCGCAACAATTTAATGTAATTTAAATGACGTGCCCAGTACACAAGCGCAAAGGACAGGTGCAGATGCTGAAGAGTCACTCCTGAGTCTGCAGTCTGCAGTCTACAGTCTACACTCTACACTCTGCACTCTGCAGTCTTCAGCATTCAGCTCTACAGTGGGAGTATGCAGGCCTCTCGCATTTTTCTGCTCGCCAGCGGCGGCAACGTCGGCTCCTTTGTGGCGACATTGACGACAACGACAACATCCACAACGGACGACGACAGGCAATGTCGCTATCAAGTTTTTGGGCGAGCGGACACATTTTAATGATGAGTCGGTCGACTCTGGAATTGGGCTTGTTGTTGTCGTTGTTGTTACTGTTGTCGCTGTCCATTGCCAACTCTTCTCCTTGGCAACTGTTGCTGCTGACGCTGCTGCTGTTGCTGCTACAAGGGAAATGCTAATTTGTGTGTGTCGATCTTTGTATGTGCCGGTCTGCTTGTGGTTTGTTAAGGAGCTTTTAAGGGTATTACAAATGTGTAATAGACCACACTCTTTATGCGTGCCCAATCAGCTGAATAGCTTGACTAGAATCACGCAGGCTACAAATATTGGGAATAAATTCGTGAGAGTATAATAAAAATATATTTTCATAGTTTACAAAATTCCTCAAATTTGTTATAAAATTATTGTGGCATTTTAAAATTTCATGTTATGCATGAAAAGAGTATTGAAAGTTCGTTTTGCGCTTTGCTTTATTGTCGTTTTGCTCTTTGGCTTTAATCAGTCATTCGGTTGGCTAAATTGAGTCGCCGTCTTCATCTTCATCGCTTGACTTTGGCTATTGTCGCTGTGTCTGCTCTTTCTTCTTTTTTGGCTCTGTTCGTTTCATCTGCTTTTTGTTTTGTATCAATTAAAGCCTTCGTTTTGGTCCATTTGCGTGGGTCGATTGTCCGATTGGTCGATTGTCGCTGATTGTCTCTGATTGTGCGATGTTTTATGCTTATTAATAACGCTTATTAGCCGTCTGGCTAAGCAGGTGCAAAAGACAGTTAATTAGTCAATCAATGGACCATTACAAATCCAAAAGCCATTACCAATCGCCGTGTGAAAGTTCATAAGCAGCTAAATACATTTCCCACAACTTCAGGCTCAAATACAGCGTCAGCTTAAGTTTGCTTTTGGGTTTCAATTTCGTTTTCATTTTGTGTGTTATTCAAGAATGAAATCAGGCAAACGATTGTCACAAATTATGCACAATCAATGCATCAATTAAAGCCAAAACGAAAGCAAAAGGGTAGCAACAATCACAATAACAATTGATTTCAATTTGCAATCAAATTGAAATGAAATCAATGACAAAACAACGACAACTTACACCCGCATACAAGCTGTTGTTGTTGATGTTCGCTTAATTGATGTTGCTGTTGTCGCTATCGTCGTCGTCGTCGTTCTCGGCAATCCACACGTAGAGAGGATTGAGGGGGCAACTTTTGCCTATTGCGTGACGCTGGCTGTTAGAATTGTTGCTGACGGTCGTCGCGATTTATTTCACTTTCGAGCTGCTGCCGTTGTTGCATTGCCGTTGGGGAAACAATAAAATAAAGTGGCAAACAGTCAACAGCGCCAGCAACGTCATCATCATCAACAGCAACAGCAACAGAAACAGCAAGAGCAACATCATGGTGTGAAACTTTTTCAATTGACTCATGCGGCAATTGTGTCAATTTGTCAGGCATTGATTTCGATATCTGCTTCGATTTGTGGGATTCGCGTTGGGCAATGTGTGGGCAGCAATGATTTGAGTTTATTATGCGGGCGGTCACCCCTCAATCCCCTCCAATCACTCAACAACAACAACAGTCAGAGTAACAGCAACAGTATCGGCTACATGAGACACAACAACTGCAACAAGAGCAACCCCTTGTCATGTCTTGACCACGCTCAATTTCCATTTTATGCGCTCGCTGTGCAATTAAGTGATTTATCATTTGGAGTTGGTGGTAGAGCTGTAGCTGGAGTTGCAACTGCGGCCAATAGCCAACTTAATTTTAGCGGCAATCAAGCAATAACAAGCTGCAACATGCCGTGTTGCACGATTGCCTTTGACTCGATAGCTTTGGCTTTGGCTTTGGCTGTGGCTGTGGCTCTGGCCGTGGCTCTTATTGCAAACAGCAACATCAACTGATATCGATAGCTTTGCCTTTGCCTCAACTGCTGATTGCATCTGTTGCAGCAACAATATTACAAGCAACAACAACAACAACAACAACAGCATCATACAGCTAAATTGAATTTGAGAGAAGCCTGGCCACAGCATCAGCATCAGCATCAGGCTCAGCTTCAGCTGCCTCGACTTTGCTTTCAAGTGCAGACGGTGCGGTGCGGCATCAACTACGTGCAGCAATCAGCAACACCTACAAAAATGCCAAATGATATCGCTGCGTGCGCATCAATTGCAAGCCCAGGCACAGCAGCAACAACAGCATCAGCAGCCCACCTACTCCAGCTCCTACTTCCCCTCCATGGCCAACGACAAGCTTAAGCACATGCATTAAATAATTTTACACTTTGTTTGCCATCTCCGTGAATGCAAATGCGATAATCGACAAACGTTTGGCAGCTAACGAGACGCGAAACGTTGCAACGTGGCAGCAACACGAGCAGCAGCCGCAGCAGCAGCAGCAACAGCTGGTAGAGGGGGATTGGATTGCGGGTGGAGGGGAGTGTCAATGATAAGACTCCTTTTAGGGCATTGAACACCAAGGCCTTTGTCACTTGCCTATACCGCCAGAGAGATCTTAGATCTCGAACCGTCACCGGATGGGGACTTTGTTGTTGTTGCTGTTTCTAATGTTGCTGCTGTTGTTGCACACGCGGCACGAGCAACAAATTGCCCATTTTGCTGGCCGCGTACGTGCCGCAATTTCAAATGACATTTTCATTAGCAATTCGTTTTGAAAATTGCATCAAGTCCACAATTCATCGCGATTCATGTGCCTTACGACTGCAACTGCGACTGAGACTGCGACTGCGACTCAGACAGCGAGTGCGACTCTGCGTGGAGTCAATCGTTTTGCAAAATTTTCTAATAATTTATGTGTGAGCATGTGAGCTGGCTGGTAAACCCGACTACAAATTATTTCGATTTGAAGTTAAGCAATTGCAACAAAATGTTGCAAGATTTAAGATATCAAATGGAATATATCATATTATATAAACGTTGACAAAAGAAACCAATATTTGTTGACGTCTATCATTAGTAAATTGTGGAAATCATTACGGCAGTACATCGACTGAAACTATTAAAGATTTTGCCATTTGATTGCAATTTTTCTCAAATTCACTTTATCACATTAAATCGCACACAAATCGCCCACAAATCACCAACACATTTTTCACCACAAAACAAATTTCGAATCAAATTCAAGCGCTTCGACCGCGTTCTAATCGCTTTCGTGTAGCTTTTCACAGTTTTTGCATCGCACAAGGCGATAAAAAATTGGCAGTCTGGGCATCCCAAATGCGCTACGACATGGGACAAATGGACAAACGGGGCAGGTGGACAGGTGGACAGTTGGACAGTCGCAACATATACGAACGAACCGTAGACCGAGGACAACTGTTGTCGGTGCTCGCCGCCGACGCCGCCTGTCGCTGCCCGATTCTTGGCAGGTCTCTCTGCTCGGCGGCAACTGTGGGCAAAAGTTGTACGTGAACAGAGATTAATATGTCCAATTACTGTGACAAAATCGCAAAATGCTGTCTGCATTCTGTTTGCCAAAAACATAGGCTACAAAAATGATATAATAAGTGGTGCAGAATGCGACGGGTGGTGCTCGAGATGTTGCCGATGGTGGTGATGGTGGCGACGGTGGCGCGTGCTAATTAGCGTCAGTTGGCGGCACAAAAAGTAAACTAATTTGTGGAAAAGCCGACGATACACGTTGCAACCCCATCCCAGTGGAGACAACCCCCACCAAAGAGAACAAACAATCAAAATGAAACAACAAGAAATATTTCTACAAAATGAAAAACGAAAGAAAACAAAAAAGAAAAATAATTTAAATATGCGCGCGAATATTTTCCATGTCACGTTGAATTGTGCATTTTTTGTCGCTTTCGTTTTTGTTATGTGCATAAAATTAATTTCTTGTCGTCTTTTGTTGCACATGTGGGGCAACACGGCGACAGCAACAAGAGCAGCAGCAACAACAAGAGGCAGCGGCAACAGCAGCAACAACATCTCACCTAAATGGCAATACAAAATGGCTGCCACATGTGGCAAAGATTTTGTAACAGCTGCACAGCCCAAAAGCCAAAAAGCGTGCTCTCATTTTTATTTCTTGTGTCATTTCTGTTGTTGTTGCTGCTGTTGTTGTTGTTGATGTTGCTGCTGCCATGCACAATGTTTTGTTTGCCTTTTCTCATTTCAGACTTTTTATTATATTAGTTGTTGTCGTTGTTGTTGTTGCTAATTTGAGCAGATTGCCAACCAGCGAATTTGTCGCGAATGGCGAAAGTAAACAAGAAACAAGAGACAACAGACAACGGACAACAGACAAGACACAAGAGTCACATGTTCACTACAGTTTTTCTTTTTAAATAAATATTTTTAATTAAAAATTTGCCCAAAAGTCATAGCAAAAACGTGACTTTAGCTTAATGGCAGGGCACAAGAAGAGGTCTCCAAAAGAATAGAGAAATGTTCCGATTTAAGTTCTCAAAGAAGACAACATTTTGGGCAAAAAGTCAGGCAAATGTAATATCATCCATGGCAGGAAGTTAGTTCTTCACTAATTATCATAATTTCTAAGGAATATTAATGTTCCTTAGCTTTAATAACCTTCTCCATCTCTGCGTTTCCTTAAGAATTTCGCTTTTTACTCTCGTAACAATTTAAAATGTCATTGAGGAATCAGAAATTTGCATTAAGATGCGATTGCATCATATGAATGTCTAATAATTCTAAACGTGTCTTCACTTCCTCTTTCTATCGCATCAAGTTGATGCTGGTCATTTGAATAGCAATTTTCCCCCATTTTCCCACGCCTTGAAGAGACCAAGAGAGTTCTGGGGTCCAGTAATTAGCGAATGCAGACAGCGCCAACCTAACGATGTCACTTTATCAGCGGGTTTGTTTTTTGTGCAAGTTGTACCGCTAATATGGCCTACGCCTACTCCCAAGATCCACAACCAAAGCCAAAGCCAAGCCAAAGCCAAAGCCAAAGTCAGAGTCAGAGCCAGAACCCAAAGCCAGTCGCAGTCCACGACAACGACGACACGGCAAATGCCAACCAATAAGCGAGATAAAAGCCAAACGCATTGCGTCTGGATCGTCTTCCTCTACATCTTCCTCCACCTTCTTTCGACTGGTCCCCCCTTTCCCCCTGGCAACCTGCCTGCCTCCTGCCTGCATAAAGCGGAGCACTTTGCATTAGCGACATAATTTATCTCGCCAACGAGCGAGAAGGCGGCGCAGGAGAAGAAGCAACAGAGTGAACTGTAGGAAGGGGTATGCGGTTGTGGACTGTGGACTGTGGCATGACCACGCAGACGCAACGGCTGCCCGTTGCAGTTGCTTCACTCGAACGTTGCACCTGCAGCCTTGCCGCGTCATCTTTGCTGCGTCGACGTTGTCGTTGTCGTTGTCGTCTTCATCGTCGCCTTGGACTGGAGTTGGACTTGGATTGGGCAGCGTCTTCTGCAGACTGCAGCCGGCTGGCTCCCACTGTTCGTTTGCTGTTGTTTTCTTGGATGTCTTTTTTTCGGCGCAACAAGTGCAATTATTAAAAATTCCGGAATTCGCATGAGAGCAGCAGCAGGCGTGTGAGGAAGAGATGGATAGAGAGAGAGAGAGAGAGAGAGCAAGAGAGAAGTAGCCAGGGAGCGGGCAGCGTGGTTGTTGCGTGGGGAGTTGTTTCCAGTTGCTGCTCCCGACTGTTGCTGCTGTTGTTGCTGTTGTTGCTGCCGTTGCTGTTGCTGCTGTTGTTCCTCTTCGCTTACCTTACGCATGCGTCGTAGCCGCTCAAGTGCGTTGGTTTTCGCATTAATTATGCGTTTCGACTCGATCCGAAGCGATTCAAGCGATCCGAGCGATTCGAGCGATTCATGAGTCGAATGCTGACCAGAAATTGATGTGGCTTCTACTTCTGCTTGGCGTAGTCCTCTCTGTGCAAAAGCATTTAATAACAGCGCACAAATCGATATATCATTTGGCTCTGGGTTACTTTCTTTCGTGCATGGAATCTCAGAGAGGGGTTGTGGGGACTCTCTTCCCACACTTTTGCTGAAAAATCAATTAAAATATCTTTCTCTCGTGCGTTCGCTCTATGTGTGTGCGTGTGTGTGTGTGTTTGTGAGTGTGTGCGTAGTGCTAATAAATTTGCCATAAAAATTCCACTAAATCATTGGACATGGCAGATGTAACATTGTCGCATGGACATTAACATTAACATAGCTTAGAAAAAAAAATAACAAAATAAAATAAAGTAAAAAACTGAACAGGCATAGATTGATGGCAAACATGCCGTTATTTAGCTTAAAAAAATAAACACGTCTTGTCAATTGATTTGGGGTTAATATTTATCGAGAGGTGAGACTTACAGACTTTGAAATATTTAACTATAGTTTCTGATTGAGAAATCTAGCAAACAAAAAAAAAAAAAAAAAAATATATATATATATATATAATGACTTATTTATCTTAAGATTGCAATATTTATTATTTATGATTAATGTTGATTATTAACCAGGGTTGATTATTAAACAAATTATAACTTTAACGTATGATTAATTTATAGTAGTTATTTAAGTAATATTTTCATTATAAACTATTATATATATTTCATAAGATTAATATATTAACTAATTTTATTGCTACTTGCGTTTAATATTATATATGTAAAAATATTTTTAGAATATGATATTAATTGATTAACCAGGCAAATGTGATAAATGGCAGCCTCATAAATTAATAGCTCGGCAATAACAAGAAGTACATAAGTATAACTACAACAGCAACAACAACAACTAGACGTATGTCTAGCCAAGTTGCTACTGCAAGTGCTGCTGTTGCTGTTGCCGTTGCTTTTTCTGCGGCTGTTGCTGCTGACTATCGGCAACGCCCCAGACAGCCCAGACAAGCGTAACAACAACTGCCCACAGCAAGTCAAGTCAAGTTCAAGTGCAGACTGCGGGACAGCCAATAATGCAGCTTGATAAGCTGGCAAAGAGCTAGCAAAATCATAATAAAAAGCCAAGCCAGAGCAGAGCAGAGCAGAGTAGAAGACGTTGTTGGTGCAACAGCAACAGCGTAGGCAATGTCGCCTACTGTCCAGTTGCCGTCTCAGTCTGACATGTTGTTGACACAAGCGCCAAGCTAGCCAAGCGCCTTGGGCTGCCAACTGCCAACTGGCAACTGACTAGAACTGGCCAACATGTGCATCCTACTGCTGCCCACATCTTTTTTGGCCAGCCGCAAGAGCAACAACAACAGCAAGAACAAGCGCAGACAATCAAAATGCAATCACCCACAACATTAAAGCAAATTTAAAGCACATCATTTCATGAGAGCAGTCAGAGATTCGCACAATGAAATGAAATCCTTGCCGCACACATTAACAGCTCATTGGCACTACTGTAGGGGGTCGCTGAATGTGGCACAGTCACAGTCCCAGTCGCAGTCGCAGTGAGAGGCACAATTCCATTCCTTTGGAATGGTCCCAAAGTGGCGCCGCCGACGCTCCACTTGAGTTTATCTCCGGTCTCGTGTTCCCTCCCTCTCTTTCTCACGCTCCTTAGTCCATGGGGCCGGAGCCACGAAATAAGTTATAAATTTTGCAACCGTTGATGGCGCATATTATGATATCATTTTACAACTTGTGCAGAGCCAAAAGCCTTGCGACAACCGACCTGAGCCGCCCTTATAGAGATGAGCCCGTGAGTCGTGTAAAACGAACAAAATCTATCGCTAGAATAAGTTTCAAATCATAGCTATAGTGAAACATTCGAATATTATAATATTCTTATTAAATATTTTCTGTTAAGCGTTTCACGATATTCCCTCACGCTGCCGTCACTAATCCCTTATGCAAATGCTGCTGCTGCTGCTGCTGCTGCCGTGGCTGCAAATTAATGTTGCTGTTGAGTTTAAGCGCTCGATTCTCTGCTTCCCCTTCTCTTGCAGTCTTCGTCTCAGTCTCCATCTCCAACGCGCAGCCAGAGACTCAACCATTGGCCGTGTCTCTGCCTCCCTGGAGTCTCAGCTGCTGTTCTTGTGTTCTTTGCATGTTGTCATTGTGCGCTGACCTTCCCCCACTTTAAGAATTATTGTTATTATATGCGCTGCAGCGATAAAAATCGCAGATGCCACACAATCGTCGTCGTCGTCGTCGTCGTCGTCGTCGTCGTCGACGTCGTCGTCGTTGGAGGACAGCTCATGAAATACGACGCACGCACCCAGAGACGCAGCCAGGGCCAGGAAAAGCAGCAGGTCATATGCCATATGCAACTCCGTGTATGTGTGTGTGTGTGCAAAAGTGTGAATGTGTGTGTGGATTAAAAATAATTATAATTGCTCCCACGATTTTCTGTTCCAAGAATGCAGGCAACACTGCTGCTCCTGTGGTCAGCAATTGCTGCTGTTGTTGTTGTTGGCCATGTTGCTGATGTTACTGATGTTCCTGATGTTGTTGCTGTTGTTGTTGAGGCCATTTCATTTTAACGCATATTAATTTCAGGATTTTATACTCTGTTATTTTTATTGTGACATTTGATTAATTGACGACATTTAATTACAACGCGCAGGCAGCTTTCAGGCACAGACTGCGACACCACCGACTCCATCTCCATCTCCATCTACAGACTCCAGACTCCAACTCCCATCTCCGACTGCTGCTCATTTCATTCCTCTCCCCGCTTATCGCAACTCATTTATCGCTGGAAAAATTATGACGCTGCTGATTGCCGACGCTTTTATCTGATCAGCAGCATTGCTCGTCCCCTCCATCGGTCCGTATGTCTCATGTCTCGTCTCTGTCTGCCTCCGTCTCTCTCTTTAGCTCCTACTGTTCACATGTGGGTGACTTTTAAATATGCACTTTATGGCCTGTCTGGCCGAGTTATGTGCAAAAAATTGATGCGTCATTTGTGCAACAAGTGTAACATTGGTGCTAGCAAATGATTTAGCGGATAGAGGGAGAACAACGGAGTGGGAGAGGAACTGCCGACCCATCGATGATTAAATATTACAAGACAATAAACGCTTTATCTTCATTGCGGGTGCTAAGCAAATTGCCAGCTGCCAAATGACAGATTATAGAGAGACAACGACCACACCAGCAACATTGGCAGCATTGGCAGCATTGGCAACACAAGCAACAGACCGGCAACCACAACGTCAACCACAACTTCATTGGCACTCTGACTAATTTGCATGTGCATTCGTGGCGTATACGCAATGTGGCTGTGCTCGTATGTGCTTGGACAGCGGCAATAGTTTTATGTGCCCCCAAACAGCAACAAGGCGCGTTCATTTGCAATCACATTAAGATAATGTGCTGCATGTAAGCTCATTTTGAGAGTCGTCATCAAATGTAGCGCAAACGCGATCAGTGGCAGTTGATAAACGACAACAACAAAAGTTGTTGCCAGTCAGAGTAGCAGCAACATCAGTGGCAGGAACGACAGCAACCTGCAAACTGACAGCCAAAATATTGTTGCTGTAACTGGCTGAATGTCCACTGCGAGTTCTAGAACATATCACATGATAATCTTCATGCATCACTTCAACGTCAGCAACCAACAACTGCTGCTGCTGATGTTGGTGCTGATGCTGGTGCTGTTGATGCTGCACCGGAAGCATTTTATTGCCTCAGTTGTTGGCCTGTCTGCGATTCGCTTGCGCTGATTATTTCAGCCATCGTAAATCCCCACTTTTGTGGGGGCACGCGCGCGCCTAAGGCATGATACCAGCTGCCACACCATCAACACCAACAGCAACAGCAATAGCAACAACAACCCCAACAACAACAGGTGCTCGGCTTTTAGGTAGCTGCAAGTCAAAGAGGTGCGAAATGGCAAAGCGCCCGCTGGCATTGAATTTCAGACAAAGTGTTTTCACCCGGCATTAGATGATGTTGCCGTCGCGTGGGTCAATGTTGCTGCTGTAGCTGATGCTGATGCTGTTGGTGTTGGTGTTGGTGTTGGTGTTGGTGCAACAGCAGCAACTTAAACGTGTTGCTGATACAATTTGCTTGATAGGCGCACATTTTACGCTTCAGCGGTCTGCACTATCTGTGCGAAATCTAATACATTTTGTTAGCGCGCACACTTTAGCCAATTTTTTGGAGCAATGTTTGCTGCTGCTGTTTCTGTTGCTCCTGCTGCTGCTGCAACTGCAACTGCAGCTGTAGTTGCCTGATTACCAAGCGAGGGACAAGCAAACAAAGAGAAAACCACAAACACATGACAGAAGCAACAAAAGCACCGCATTGCAGCTCAAGTCGCGTACGTGGTTAGCAAATTTATGTTGCCAAAAATGAGGCAGGGAACAACTTGAGAGGGGAGTGGCATGCAACACGCAGCAGCCAGCAGGCAGCAGAGAGAAGCAACTGGCGCCAAGTGTGTTTTTTGGTTAACCCTGTGTGTCCTTGTGCCTGCCAAGAAGCGTTGCTGCCTTGCCACGTAAATCGCATAAATTGCATAATTTTGACTGACTTTTGTTGCTCCCAACTGCTGCTACTGCCCCTTCTCCCCCCTGGTACTACTGCTGCTACTGCTGGTGCTGTTGTTGCTGGCACTGCATTTTCTTGGCACCCGAAAGAGCTACACTTCCTTGTAGGTGCCGTTCATTGCCTTCTGGCATCCTCCAGTTAACCCTTCCCTTGGAAAGACAGCAGACAGTCTGTCCAGCTGCCAGGCTGACATCCGTTTGCATAAACTTTAAGTGAAAAACTGCACAACAAGAAATGGAAAATAGCAAATGAAAATGCAGCTGAATTCTGTGTGTGAAATATTTAAGGAATTCATGATAAATACATGAGAAACTTGTAAATGGTCTTTAGAACGGAATTTGAATACAAATGTAGCTATCTGAAATTAAACTTTTTATTTATAACTTTATCTAAAGCTTTAGCATAATGTGTGCCGTCTCTTTGAGTTAATGCCAAAGAGTTTAACTATTAACTTGGTCAATTGATTCAAATGGTTGTAAACCTATTGAAGCTTTTTCTCAAATACTTTATGGCCTCGTAAAAAATCAATGAATGTTCTTTCTCAACATACAAATCTCTGCATCGCTTGCAACATTTCCGTTCATCTTTCAATTGGCTTTTCCCAGACAAGTAACTGAGCTCTGCGCTGTTTGCTGTCACATCCTGCATAGAAATTCTAAGCACGAGTAAACTGACTTTGACAGTTTTATGGGCTTTCAAACTGTTTTATGACACGCCACAACAATCATTGGAGCAACAACAGCAACAGCAACAGCAATAAGTGAGCCAGTTGAGGCGCGAAACATGCCTATAATGAGAACGAGATGTTGACTCTGACTCTGAGTCTGACTGAGACTGAGACTGAGACTGAGACTGAAACTGACAAGGCAACTCGCGCGTTGCTCATACGCCATGTGGCCCCGCGCCAATCAGACAGTTGTCCGCCCACGCCTTCTCATTTTTCTGTTGCGATATTTAGTTGCAAGAATAATGCGCCAAAATTGAAATGAAAATGATAAATGTGCTACAGATACAACACAACAACAACCAAGTCCAGCACGCACAGTCTCTGTCCTTGTCTCTGTCCCTGTCTCAGTCTCCATCTCAGTCTGCAGCTCTGTCTCCAACTCCAACTCCATCTCCAACTCAGCTTGCGTCTCGGCGCCGTCGCGCAGGCGTTTTTGACAGTTTTTTAATAATATCAGCCAGGCGAGTGAGCCAGTTGCTGTTGTTGTTGTTGCTGGGTAGGCAGTTCGACCTACCTTATATCATATGCTCATATGTATATACCCTCACATTCTGCTGGGCTGCTTTGGTTTTTTGTTTAATTTCATTTTATTTGTACATATCTCATTGCCATTTTGGCATAAATGCTGCAGACACAGGCGTAGCAGTACCCTCTCTCTCTCTCTCTCTCTATATCTGTGTGTGTGTCACTGACTCTGTCTACTCATAAAGCTCCCTCTCTTTCGCTGCCTCTGCATTGCATGCCGCACGACATTTTTCGCGCCGTTATTGTATGTGTGTATATGTGTGTGCGATAATGAAAATTTTCTGACACTTTAACCAACACTTTTGGCTCGCCAGCAGGCGTTGCTGTCAGGTAGGCAGGCAACATCGAAAACAACAACAGCAACTCCATCGCCCAACAACGCCAGTTGATAAGTCAAAAAGTTGTTTCCTCATTATGTTTGATAAACGCCCGATGCCCGCCCGTAAATTGATTCATAGTTTATGCACTAAATGTGACATGACCCGGGGCCTGAAGTCAACATCAGAATCGTAGTCACTGTCGCAGTTGGAGTTGGTGCTGGTGCTGGTGTTGGTGTTGGAGACGAAGTTGAATTCCGAGCTGCGGTTAAATGGCGTGCTTTATTACTTATGAGGTTGTTGCTGCTGCTGCCTCGTTACCATTGCAATTGCCATTGTTCTGTGTTCTGTGTAATGACATGTAATTAAGCGCATATTTACAGACAGTTGGCGATGGGGCGTGGCATTTAAGTAGGCACTTAACGGACGCAGAGTGCCCCAAAATTGACAGCTTAAAAGTGTGGCCAGCAAAAAAAAAAGAAGAGAACAACGATATTAATAGTGCAAATGGCGATGCAATTGCCACAGCAGCAGGTAAATTATTCCACACAATTGCAACTCAACTTTGCCATGGGGAAATGCAGCTGATTTAAGAATATCTGATTTTAAGATATTTAAAAGCGGCAGACTTTTTTATTTTTAAATACTTATATTCTTTTTAAATTCTTTTCAGATATTTTTATTATAAATAAGAAATTTTATTTTAGTTGATTCATTTATATGTGTAATTCCATTTCAAATTCGTTAAATATCATTTTTATACCCTGCGCATTAAAAATGGGCAAAAAAGGGTATAATAATTTTGTGCAAATTTATGTAACAGGCAGAAGAAGGCATCTCCGACCCTATAAAGTATATATATCTTTAATCAGCATCAATAGCCGAGTCGATTGAGCCATGTCAGTCTGCCTATCTGTCCGTCCGTCCGTCCGTTCGTCCGTCCGTCCGTTCGTCCGTCCGTCCGTTCGTCCGTCCGTCCATTCGTCCGTCCGTCCGTCTGTCTGTATGAACGCGTCGATCTCAGCAACCATAAGAGCTAGCGACACTAAATTTGGCATGAAGGTTCCTGTATACTATCTTCACATCGAGTTTATGTTAGATTTTCAATATCTTTCCCCCCACCCCCCGCAATTAAAAAAAATCCATTTATAGCTACATTTCTCAACGTAGACAATTATAACTTTACAAGTGCGTTAAGAATGATATTAAGAAGGAATGCTGAAAGTTTCATCAAGATCGGTTTATAAATAAGAAAGACAATCAGAAGAGAAATAAAATTTATTTTTCCATTGAATCGTAGAGCAGCAGGCAGCACATGTGTGCGAGCGAGACAGCGAACGACTGTGATACATGTGTCTGCTTACCATGTGTGCATATTTGTGCGAGCGAGATAGCGAACTACTGCGACACAAGCATAAGTAAATTAAGTGTCGTAACACTCAGGTTTTGATTGAGTATGTATACACATGTGAAAGCTAGCTGCTATAAGCATGCAAGAATTCATATGGCAAAAAATGTGAGTTTCCAAAGGGTATTCTTTAAACACCTGTTATGTTCTTACTTTTATTTTAATCAAAATACTTAATTTATAAAACTGCACAGGGTTTTATACTGTCGCGCGCGCTCGACTGATCCGCTTGTTTTTGTACTGCATATGCGTAGGCGCCTTGGCTTGAAATTGAAATTGAAACTTGGGAGAGAAAGAAGCTTGGTAGGTGAAAAACGAACCACTCGACGACTTATTTGTTATTAGGTTTTAATTTATTTCGTAGTGTGTCTGCGGTGCTGTGGTTGCAATGAATTATTTTTGTAGCGGCATTGGGCGGACAGGCAGCGCGACCTATGGGGCGCCCCGGACAGACTGAAATAGTCGTAGTACCGAGCCGAGCCGAGCCGTACTGAAATCGTAGCTTGAGCTGACTAGGATCCACGCGCCGTCTACTCAGCGCTAGCTTCGACTAGTGTCGGGTGTCGGGTGTCTTGTGCCAGTGTCGGTGTCGGTGTCGGTGTCGGAGTTGGTGTCGGTCTCGTTGTCGTTGTCGGTCTGGGTGTCGGTATTGGCGTTGGTTTTGGCTTTGGCTGGGTTGGTAGTAGACAGCTGGCAAACAGGCGACAGGCGGCAATAAATCAAACGGCAAACGGCTTCAAGTGCAAACTAATTTCCATGTCGATTTATAATAACAACTTGTTAGCATTTTGTAACATTTCGAGAACTGTGAGGTGCACTTCATTAGCGGGCGCCAACGCAATTGTAACATAAGCAGCAACAACAAACAACAACAACAACAGCAACTATGAATGCTGCAACATTTTGATAATGTTTGTTAAGTTGAGCAAACGTCATAGTGTTGTTGTTGTTGTTGCTGTTGTTGCTGTTGTTGCTGTTGGAAACGTTCAACGTGGCTGAGATAAATACCCTTCAATCTAAATGTAAATGGCTCCGCATGTAATTGCCACAAATTGCCACTGCAGTGACCAGTTTTTGCCACAGCCATTGGCCATAGTCATGTCTATGGCATCGTTGTTGATCTTGCTGCTGCTGCTGTCGCTATTGCTGTTGCTGTTGCTGTAGCTGCGTTGCTGTTCTTGCGCCTTTTTTAATTACCCGCAGGATGCGCGACAACAGCAAACAAATTGCCTCAATTTCAATGTTGTTGGCTGCCAGGCGAGTGCGTCGTGATTCATGTGATGGAGCACAGCGACAACATGCAACTGCAACAGCAGCAACAGTAGACATCTAACGGCTACAACTCCCTCGCACACCCGACCAACTGTAAATAACGCGTGAAGTGGCCAACATGCGTGGCGGCGGTGGCAAAACTAACGGTTCTCAGTCTGACAAAGTGGGCGGTGGTCGTGGCTAGCACCAAGAGGCGCAGCAATAGCAACAGCAACAGCAGCGTCAGCAGCAGCGCCTGGCAACAACATTTCGTGCTAGTGCGATAAACAAACGCTAAGTGTTGCTGCCAGACACCAAAAGCTGCGGCAGCAACATGTTGCCAGCGTTGACTGGCGTCGCAATGTTGCGTAGACCATCACATGAAGAGTGGGCCAAGCTGTTGTTGCTGTTGCTGTTGCTGATGATAATGATGATGATGATGATGATGGGGCTGTGGTCGAGTCGTGGGTTGCTCTGTATAGTATTTATGTATAATATAGTTAGCTCAAAGATAATTAAATGATTTCGTTTGCAATTTATAAATTCAGCTTGCCACCTGCGGCACTCTACACACATAGTTGCCCCACTGAACAACGGCTAGCGAAAGCTGTGCAAATCGCTGACAGGTGACATTGTTGCCGGTACCTTTTGAACCACAATTTGCACCACCTTCCTAGCCAGAACAACACGAGTTCTGGTTCTGGTTGGCAATTTGATTTATAGCGCGAATAGATTAAGTTAGCGTATCTGCTGCATGCTGCTTAATTAATTTGTATCTTTTGCCAAATCGAATGCTCCAATATGCTATTGCCATGCCTCCCCCTCTAACCATCTCCATTTCCATCTCACTCTATCCCAGTCTATCCGTCGCTGTTGCTCTTTCCGTTTGGCTACAGTCGTTTAACATGTCAGCATCGCTTTTGGTCCACATCCTCTACTGTTGGTCTCTTCCGCTGGGCGACGTTTTTGTCCTTGTGCCGCCATAAATTTAGTGCCCCGCCTGTCAGGCGCTACACATTTTGCCATTTTGCGTATTTATTTATTTATTTCTCTATGAGAGATGGTGTGTGTGAGAGTGTGTTGTTGTGCGGCGGCAATGCACGACTGTCAAATGAATTTGTTGCTGCCGATGCTGGCAGGAAATTGTTGCATTTAGCGGTGCAAATCTGTCCAGCATTGATTAGCCCAAAACATATGGTTTCGGTTTCTCCTCTTCTGTTTCTGTTTCATTTTTTTCTTTTTATCAATGGACTTGACCATGTCGGAGAAGATCGGAAACATGCCAAGCTTTTGTTAGACAGCAGAACGTACAACACGCAAGGCACAAATATTCAATTGGCAATCAATCAAACAGCTGCGCAGCGGTAACAGCAACAGCAACAGCAACAACAACAACCACAACAGCATACAGCTTTGACATGCAGCAACTTCCAGGCGGCAGCAGCAACAGTTGCTGCCACCACCACAAGCTGTGGCGTCTACAACTGACAACAACACAATGAATGCCGTTGCTGTTACTAAAGTTGTTATTGTTACTGCTGTTGTTGTTGTTATTCTCTGTATTGCTGTTGCATTTTTCATTGCCAAGCGGGGGACTCTTCTACCTCAGTGGCACGTTGCATCTCTGCTGCTGTGGCCCAGCAACATCTACAGAGTCTCAGGTTGAGTCTTAACCTGAGCCTGCAAGGTGTTTTGTTCGGCGCGGTCAATCAATCAAGCCGCCGATAATTAATCAAATATTTCGAACATAATTAGATATGGAAAATCTAATGAGTCTACTCTACACGCTCGATACTCTTTAACTTTAACCCTTTGTTGCCCCAGCGTTGCGGGGGCAGCGTGTTAAATTATGAAAAATGAATGCGTAGAACGCGCTTTTAATTGTGCTAATGCTATGAGTCTTACGTGTTCCAAGGTCCCTCCCCGAGGGGTCTCGTTGTACGAGTACCATCCGTGACGGCGTCGGCGTTGGAGTCGGACTCAGAGTCTGTGTCTGTGTCTGTGGCTACCTCGGTGTCCCGCTAATCTCAATTTGTAAGTTAATCGGAGACGCTGCTTGACTCAAACAAAAGGAGAGGCATTGGCTATATGAAATGCGTATGCCCTGCCAGCTGAAGGGTCAATAGGGTATGCGAGGCAGTAATGTGTGTGGGAATGCTGTCATTCTCTTCGGGAGGAGAAGACGAAGCCTAATGCATTGAAAAGGCTCTCAACGTATTGCAGGGTATTCCCGAGTCATGTATATTCAGCAATGCAATTTATACTTATTTTTATTGTCGCTGGCACAATGAAAAGTTCGATTGTGCGTTGCTTGATTGGGTTCGAATCAACCTCTTACTCGGCCTCTTTCGCTGGCGATTGGAGTTTTGTAGTGGGCGCAACTTGTAATTAACTTGGCTGCCACATGTGGCAGACAACTCTACCCCGGCCACCTTTCGTACATAATTTTTCATAATTAATGTGGCAGGCTGATATTGTGGCCCGTCCAATAAACTGTGTGAAATTGGCTGCGAAAGTTGTTGCACCTTCCACAAATATCTCATATACTCGTATGAGATGATAAATTTTTGGGAAAGTCTCGCTATATCTCTCATTCCCCCCCATTCAGTCTGTCTCTGTCTCCCTGTCAGCCGCGAACCAGTTGTTGAGCGATGACAGAGCAAAACAATGCCAATCCCTGGCCGCGACAGCAAGAGAAGCAACAACATGAATTGATACATAATCCGAGTAGGCATATTATTTTAATTAGGCGTCGATATCAAGGCCATCTGATTGGCACATTGCGATTGAGAGATTGAGAGATCGTCACACACCCATTTGGGCATTTGCATGCCAAAGCGACGACATCGATGAGATCGTCGCATTGTTGCTGACACCTGACAACGTCCGACTGGATCGAATCGATCCATTCCATTGCCGAGGCTATCGAATTGCGTGGCAAGTGCAACAGCAACAACAACAGCAACTGCAACGGCAATGGCAGCGGTAACAACATCTTTGCGATGCTTGTCTTTGTGTTTGATATTGATAGACTGACAGTGGATTTCCGCCGGCTTTTGGCTTTCGGCTTTCGGCTTAATTCTCGTTTTGGCCAACTTCTTGTACAGTGAGAGTTGTGCTAAAAATAACCACAAAGTGTATGTGCGTGTGTATGCGTGTGTGTGTGTGTGTGTGTGTGTGTGTGTGATTCCTCCCAATTTGTTGCCAAAATGTCTGGCACAGTTGGTTCACAAGTTGGACAGCTTATATAAACTTTAAGTATTTTATTGTGGCGCGTTTTATTAAAAGCTCATAAACATTTATTTTATTTAAATTTAAATTTAAATTTAAATTTAAATTACAATTTCAAAAGGCTTAACAACCAAAAAACACAAAAACAAATACAGTAAAATATATGGACAGCTTTCAATTTGCATAAAAGCATATAAATTGTTCATCATGGTTTGATTGGTTTTTGGCCAGGTCGTCGTCGCAGTCGTTGCCATCGCCGTTGCCGTGTCTTTGTTAGTGATGTGTCTAAAAATTCATTTAGCTCTAACGGTAGTCACAAGGCTAAACAACAGCAACAACATATTTTAATTTAATTTAATATTATTAACAAAAGACCCCAAAAACAAGCCTGGGAACAGCGTCATAAACATGCGGCTTACAGCTGCCGTATCTGCCACAAAAAAAAAGCAGAAAAACTCTACTTAAATATGTGTATATAAGTAAGCTCCTAAGCCTATCTTAGATGTAGCCATATTTGTGGCTCATTATGCGGGAGGAGTGTCAGCATCGCTCGGATCATTAATTAATTTTAGTCGATTTAGTTGCGACTTCCCAGGCCGTGCGCATTTCTCGATCGTTATAAGCATAAGCAGCTAGATTTTCAGAGTAACGGATCCGAATGAATGAAATTTGATATGCACAATGAGATAGCCCCAAAAAGAGCATAAACACACTATATAAATCGGCGCAGAGGCGTAACCAAAAAGGGATTCCAACAATATGCAACAATAACAGCAACAAAAAAGAAAGTAATGTTGCGTGAGTGAAAGGTTGCCCCACCAAATAAATCTAAAAGAGAATGTTCTGTTTAGACTGACAGCCTACAAATATGTATGAACTACTTGCAATTCCATTAGTAAAAGCAGAAAATGTAATTTTCTCAATAATTATTGTGTTTGCTCTTTGTAATCACTATTTTGAGATTCCACTGTGACTACACACACTAACAGCAATAGTAAACGAAGTAAACACTACTCATACTTAGAAGGGTTGTTTCTAAATTATCCCCTCTACTTACGACGCCTCTGTGCGTTAAAAAACCTAATTTATTTATTGACAGGCATAGCATCTGCCAATGAACTGAGCTTTTGATCAACGTTTTAACATTTTTCTTCACCGTTTTGCCCATTTGACTGTTTGAAAATAAAGCTAAATTTTCAAATTTTGTCACTTGCTTATCAGCGGACGTCTCTTTAGACCGTATCGCCATAGACCATCCATAGAGTGGCCGTAGAGTGACCATAAAGTGGCAGACGGCCAGCCGCCTAATTGATTTTCAAATGTTTTTGCGCTATAAATCTGTGAAAGATTCAACACACACAAAACAAAACAAAGCGAATAAGAGACAATCCAAAAGTGACAACCATTTTTCTGCTTATTTTACATAAATAGATGCGAACTGCAGATATGTATACAAAACAGGCAAAGTATGCTGCTCCATTGTCTCTCTATCTCGATGTGGAACCAGATCGGACTCTAACGCAAGCAGCGCTTGATTCTCTACCTTATTGTGGGTGCATTTGCGTGCTTCAAGTCCGACTCCGACTCCGACTGCCAGTCGGAGTCCGAGTCGGGGTCGTGTCGAGTTGTGTGCCTACACATAATTATGGGCATGTGTGCATAAAATTTGTAGCATCATTAGGCTGCACCCCCGGCCAAACACACATGCCACAAGAGAACAGACCCAAACAATACGGAATAAGTTTTTGGCTTAAAGGCTTTTCAAATGAATCCCTCGACTCGCATCCAGACTCTCAGAGTCAGTCTGGAGGCCCAACTAATGACCGGCTAATCATTATGCCTGGCCTAAGCCAAAGCTAAGCCAAAGCTAAAGCTCTACAGCTAGATAACGACGGTATTTTGAAGGTGCTCGGCAAAGGGAAATATTTTGACAGTTTCATGCACAGACCCGCGAGTGCTATATGATACTTTAATTATAGGCTATACCTTGATTTTTTAACAGAACAGCGAAAGCCTCTGCCTCTGCCTCTGCCTCTGCTTCTGCCACTGCTTTTGCCTCTGCCTCTGACCGCAGTGAAAGAAAAGAATATATCTACAAAATACAGAATACAAAATGTATAATAAATAAGCCAAACAACGGACCGCAACCAAATTAACAGCAACAAAAAAAATGCTGAAAATTCTTTGTACAAGTTCGAAAATCTGTAGAAGAAATCGTCGGCGGCAACAAAAATCTTTCAATTAAAATTAGCATAATTGTGGCAGAGAGTTTTGCATGAATTATGTGACTACTTGGGCATTATTTAAACAAAAAGAAAAAAATTGCTGCTCATAAAATAAATTTTAAAAATGACAAAATTATAGTTTGGCTTTTACAACAAGACAAGTTTTCAACAAGCAGGCTGATGGCAGGCAGCATGACTGAAATTCAATGGAAAAAAGAACTGGTTGTATGTATATACAAGTATGGTACTCTCCTCTCTGATCTATCTATGATATTGTGTATTTTTTTTCTCTTACCCAACCCCCCACACCCGACCCCATCAGATGTGTCTCTATGCATAACGTGAAACCAATTTAAAGCATAAATATATGACTATGTCTTTATTATTATAAACACAACACAAGACACCTTGCCCCAGCCCCAGAGAGCGTGTGTCTCAAATAAAATATATACATACGCGTATATAGTTATTATAGAGTATGATATGTTGGTATTTGTTTCCAACTAAGTGGGGCTTATCTATCTAATTAGCAGCTGAATGGCCGCATTTTAGTTTAAAAAACATTGCGTATACTATATGCATACTTATATATCAATAGATCGGCATAAAATATGATATCTTTTTGTTGTGCTGAAGCTTTCTAAAACTAATTTCGAAATAAATGTCAAAATTTTAGAGCTATGCCAAACATCTATGGGGGGTACATTTAACGACATCATGAAACACTAAATGAAGATGGAGATTTATGTTTAACAATCTCAGAGTATACATATTTTTAGACTCATTTTGGAGTGGTCCTCATCATATCGTATTACACAAAAGTCAGTTATAAAATCAGAGAAACAAAGCTAAAGACACAAAAGTAAACAATAAAAGCACAAATATCTATGAAATTATGATTTCCCCTACTAATTTCCTAGCTTGTTAATAAAAATATATTTGAATTCTCACAAATTTCGATATAAAAAGACGACGACATCAACGGAAAGTTAATTTGTCCGTTCGATATTGCTGTGGTTGTTGTTGTTCTTGTTGTTATTGGTGGTGGTGGTGCTGGTTGTGGTGGTAGTGCTGCTGCTGTTGGTGGTCCACTTTATGGCTGGCTGCCAGTTGCTGGTTGGTTGGCTGTCTGCTTGTTTAGCTGGTTGTCATTTAGGCAACCACACCCCGCAATATGCTAATTGTTAGGGAGAGAGAGCAAGTGTCAGAGGGAGAGAGCCAGATACACACAGTGAATGTGAGGGGGGGCGTGGAGTTGGATAGAGGCAACGGGGGCGATGCATAAACAGCACATCAACAGCTTTTGGCTCGTTGTTGCTGTTGATAAAGTAATTTGTTTGATGTCCGCACAAATGAGTCGACCATATTGTATATATAGAGCACACACACATACACACACACACACACACACACACACAGACTCACACACGTACACTCATACGCACTAAAGAGACTGGCTAACAGATCACTAAAATATTGTATGAAATTGACCAAAAATGACAGACAAATTGGCTTTTTATCGTTGGCCGTTGTTGTTGCCATTGTTGTTGCTGTTGTTATTAGTCGTGTTATATTTGCACCATATTAGTGTTTGAATAATTTAACAATTTAAAGTGGAGCTAATGGTGTTAGTTGTCGTGTTTCATATGTCTATTTATTAAAACTGCTTTTGTTTAAACAAGCCCAGTCTCCGATCTCCCTCTCTTTCTACGTGTGTGTGTGTTGCTTTATTATGATGTGGCACCGCCATAGACCATAAAGAATGCGCCGAATCTCTGAATAGCCAAATGAGTCCAATCAGCATCCATTTGAGCTAGCTGCGTTGATAAATTTCATATTTATGCAAATGCATTTGTATCACAAACCGAAAACAAAGCCACCCATCGCTCTCAATCGAATGGGTATCTCATATATCTATCCAACTAACCATGCCACAGAAAAATTCAAATAACCGTCTACGTTTAGCAATATGATTTTCGGTTGCCTGCGGTGCTCGGCCATTTGAGGGTCTATAAAGTGGTTAAATTATATATCCGGCGAGTTTCAGGTAATGTCACACCACCACCATACCGCATGACCTGCTATATATCTATCTGTGTGTGAAATTAGTGAAGTCTAATGGCATGATAGCAGGTCGACAGTGGAGAGGTGACAGGTGTTTGAATATGCAAAAGGCAACTCAACTTATAATGAATGACTTCCAGTTCAAAACAAAATCGCTTAAGTGGAGCAGATTTATAAACAATATTCTACTTTTAGATTTTAAATTCATTCTTCGTTATTTGTACACATCTCCAAAATTTGAGCAGCTAAAAAAAAACATCACTTGCTTTACATATTCAACTAACATCATCATCATCATCATCTTGGATTGATCGACAGCATTTGCTGTTATCGTTATCTAAAGATTACCATATTCGATAGTTTACAACCGTTTCCAGGCTTTGATGTTTCCGTTGCGCTGCTGCGAATCTATCAAAATGGTTTTAACATATGTTTTCCCCCGGTGCTTATGGCCGAGTTTTCAAATTGTCTCTTGGTTTTTTTGCAGCTGCTGCTCTTTCTGTATTTAGATTCGGTTCATAAAATCTCATTAATAAAATGTTTATCACAGCCGTAAGCAGCGCTCCTTTGGCATATGCAACTTAATTATCTCTGATAAAAATCAGGGCTATTATCGTTTAATTAACGAATCTATGCAAATGGGCAGCCCTCAAATCAAACTAAACACCCCACCAAATACACGGATTTGGGACTCGGCTATGAGTTGATTTTTTATTACACGTTTTTTATTTTTCTATTTCATAAATTGTCAATTTTGTTATATTTTGTTTTGTTTTTATTTGTATTTGCTGTTGAGCTGCTGCTAGCGGGTTTCGTACTACCAAATTGAGTAATAAAAATACTGAAACTAAGACGCTTAATTAACAGTATTCGTATTCCTAATTCTCTCTCCCTGCCCAAAGACAACCAACACCCAATTAGCTACAGTTTATTTATAATAAAAAAATCTCTTAAGTTTTCTCGTTTTTAATGGCAGTTATCAAATGGTAACTGTTACCGCAGGAAACTGTCTTAAAAAAGCTACTTAAAAACTGCTACATTATATGTATCTATCTATCGTTATATTAGTATTTCAAAATTAATGTTTATAGTTATTTTTTTCTTTGTTTTTTTATGACATGTTTGGACAAGCGAGTGTGGGAAATTGTGGCGCCCGCTGAACAGTTAATAAATATTCATTATCATCGATCAAAAGGTTAATCAAATCAATTTCAAAAGGATATTAGAGTCAATATGTGAAGTGCTCCCAACGAGCACAAAAAGAACGAAAGAGAGGAATAGCGAGGGAGAGAAGGAGAGAGCGAGAGAGACGGTGACTGTGTGTGAGGGAGGGTTTGAGGGGCAGACACTTTAACCGACAGCTATCCAACTTCAAAAACAGTTCCCACAATGAAGCGCGCTTGGCACTTGTGATTTCTACGAATGTAACAACAACAACAACACACAACAATTGTGTTGTTGTTGTTGTTGTTGTGACATTGAGGGCGAATGCGTTTGGTAACTTTGTGTGCCGTCGCGTCGACGACGACGTCGAAATCAGGTAAAAACAAAAGGTTAACATAAAAGAACAAACAACGAAACAACAGCAACAACAGCAACAACTGACAACAACACAGCAACAGCAACAACAACTACAAAAACCACAACTTGCCAACGATTTCGCTGCTCTGGGCACAACTACCGAAAAGCCAACAGAGCCTCACACTCCAACACAGCAAACGAACATTCCCAATCCCCAATCCCCAGTCCAAGCCCAGGCGTAGGCTCAAACAGAAACTCCAACTCCTCCACCGCCACCACCGTCATCACCAGCAGCAGCAGCAGCACCACCACCACCAGCTCCAGCACCAGCAACAGAGACGCCTCAAGTGTGTGGAGGAGCCGTCGCCATCGCATTTGTAACTCATGTGCGACATTAAGTGCTTTGGTTTGACGACGACTGAAAAACAAAAGGAAAACTGACCCGTAAGTCATCATAAATGCAAGTTTATGGCAACAATGAAATGATGACGGGCTCGGACTACAACTTGTGCTCAGACTCGGACTTGGCTTACTGGAGGTCGTTTGGCCCGCCACCGTAGCGTGTTGGCCAATGGTGTTGGCCGTTGGCCGTTGTTGTTGTTGTTGTTGCTATTGTACCTACCGCGCAATAGCAATACGCAATAGTCCATCAGCGGTCACTTCTACGAAATCACATCAAGAGCGTCGGCGTCGTTGTCGTCGTCGTCGTCGTCGTCGTCGTTGTCTCTCTTCTGGCTTCGGGCCAGGCGGGCGGGCGTAACTCTTTATAGACGCTCTACGTAGATGTATCTATTCCGCGGAAACCACAAAATGCTACAAATTTTCATATAAAAAAGAAGAAATCGTATCCGATTCAAGAACTGCGCTCTCAAGTGGCAAGACCATCACAACGTTACTCTATGTACTTCAGATGCGTTTGTATCTTTGCGTTTATTGAAGTTGCATATAGATTACTAGAGACCAATTCTGATTGCTTGTCAATCACCTTGCACATTTGCCATATTAAGGCGCCTCAGTTTCAGTTTCAGGCAGCAGACGTAACGTTTTGAACGCTCGTTAAGCAATTATAGCGCTTACAGACTTAAGTAGATACATCACTGAATGATCATGCACAGTGGCGCCAAATGCTTAAATTTAGTTTCTATTTAGTTCCAGTTTTAATAAAGCTATATATTATAGTGTTGTTTGTGCATTCCTATTAAAAATTGTCACTCGCTTTCAATTTGTCGTTGCATTGGCTAGTAAAGTGTTTGCACAAACTCGTCATCTCATTACAAATCGAGCTGCAACCACTGTGCGTCTGTGGCCGCTAGCTGTAAAAATGATTTGGGCTTGTTAGTGTCCAGGCTGTAGCATGATGATGAATTGTGTGAATTTAGCGCATTAGTCGCGTCATGCAGCAGGAGCGAGCACAAGATGAAAGCGACAGAGAAGCCTCTACCTTGTTGCAGGCAGCAAAATGTTGCAGCAAATCATATCAAAGGCTGTCCATTTGTCTGGCACATGTCTGGGCGTCTGTTCCTGCTCACTTCCTGCAAACATTGCTTAGGTGGGCAGCACATACTAGTCTGTCTGCCCAGATCGATAGTCAGTCATAGTCCAAGTCCAATTCCAATTCCAAGTCCAAGTCGAAGTCGTAGTCCAACTACAAGTCCAACTCGAACTGAAACTTCAACTCCAACTGCAACTGCAACAGCAACAGCAAGTCGTAGTCATAGTCATTGAGTCAAGTTGAAGGCAATGCATTCATTGTGCTTGTAATTGCAATTGATCTTGATTATTATTGTCGTGTAGCCTTGTGGCTTGTAGCAGTGATAATGTTCTTATTCAATTTGCAATGGGATTGATCAGCTGGCATAGGTTATTGTATAACTATGACTTGGCTACTGCAACAACAGTTGGCCGGACACACGATCGTTCAATTGTGGTAATTGTTGCACTTGACATGGACAAGCAGCTCGCATGTTTCTACGTGCCTCAATGTGACCAGCTTCAACTTCAGCATCAACATCAGCTTCAGCCATAGCTTTAGCTCATTGATCATCATGTTGCCCACAAGTGGGCGTCACAAAAAGCCACGATCCACGATCAGGTAGCCGCAACAAATGTCTGCCAGTTTAATTGATATACAGCGCTTGGCTTATTGACTTCAGCTAAATTCACACAAGAGTTCATTAGAGTTGACGCTTGCCTTAAAACTGACACACGTTACATTTTGACTTCGACTCCAACTCGAAGTCTGACGTTGTCGTTGTTGTCGTGGCTTGTGCAAAATTGGGTCCCTAGTGCAATTTAGCGCGGCTAATAAGCAGCCGAGACGTCGCCGACTTCAACGACACTGCGACATTTAAAAGTCAGGCTCAATCTGCCGATCGCTCGCGAATCAAACTAATCATTCAAAATTCAATACGGGCCAGCGACTGCCGTTGCTGTTGCTGTTGCTGTTGCTGTTGCCGTTGCCAGCTAGCGGCTCCAGGTTCAGCATCAGCATCGGTTTCAGCTTCAGTTTCAGCTTCGTCTCCGTCTACAGCTCAAATTGTCATCATTAGGAAAAGGCAATCGCTACCGCTCTCTAACCCTGTGCTTGCCAGCCCACCCCCCTCCCTGTCAGCCACTATATGATATTGGCTTGGTCTCCCTGTACCGCTCGCCTAAATTTGATTTCTTCCTGCTCTCGCTGCCTTTGTGCTTTGGCTTTTGTGCGCCGTCAAACGCCAGCGACAGTTTGTCAGATTATTATCAGATTGCACTGGCTCACTTTTGACTTTTTGAGCGGCCAGGTAACATTAGCAGCGCGCATCTAGTAGGAGCTACATCTATAGCTATACACATTGACAGTGGCGTGGCTGCCAAAGGGATCTGCCCAGCCATCGGCTGACGACCCAATTTGAGCAACGACGCCACTGTCGATGTCCAACGACGGCGACTCTGTCAAGCGATTGTTTTGCTCCCGCGCATGCGCGCGGCGCTTCAAACGAAATCACATTGAATGTCGTCGCATGCGCGTGATCAACGTTGTTGATCTGTGGCTCTTCTGCTTCTTCTACTTACTCTACTGCTGCTGCTGCTGCTGTCTTCCTCTTCTTGTTGGTTCATGTCTTTTGGGTGCAGAGTCGAAACTGTTGAGCCGCAGGCCGCTTTCATTTTAGGGCTTTTCAATACAATTTTATGTATTTCACTGTAGTTTTTCAGCTAATACCCTATGCTGTGGGATCAGTCCAGCCCTTGCTGGGGTATGTAACAGTGTAGTATATAAAACCATTCAACTGATACAGTATGCCAGCCAGGCAGAGTCATCTATTTGCAATCCATGCTTCTCTTTATTTTGATATCTCCACTTTTCAATGATGATCTCAGCCAAAGCAAACTTAACATAACATCTCACTATTTCAAATATAATCAAAAGAATTTAAATTAAATTGATATAACAACTACTAATGTTATCCAACTGATTGTCCGCATACAGAGCATTACATAGTCGATTACTGAAGTGCTTAATGTTCTTATTTGTTCTGATCTTTTTTTTTTTGGGTTTATGAGATTTTTTCAAGTGAATTTCAGCGCCTGAGACAATGGCGCAGCGTTTGTTGTTTTATGTGGGTGGCTTCCTCTGGGTCTCGACTCATGGCTCACATACTGGCAGTTCCAGTTAACTCATCCGAAACTCGACCAAAAACACATTCAACTGCCTTTCTTGTTTGTTTTGTTGAGATTTTACCCTTTCGCTTTGAGTATGAGTATGACAATCGTTAAATTAAATCGCCATCGTTTATGAGGCTGCTTTTCCTTTTGGGCGCCTACCAAGCGATCCGTCCAACCAACCAACTAACCGACCTCTTTTGGGCCTCAAATTTGTCAACGTGCTGCGTTTTTCGTATTTTCTTGTTGCTGCTCATAAAATATGTTTTAAGAATTTTACGATGCCGCCCCTGTCCGTCCGAATGTCCAGTTGTCCAGTTGTCCGCTCGTACTTTGTTTTTTTAGCAGCTTTAAAATTATTGCCACCGGTTTTTCTTGTCCATCTCACTTTTATGCCTACTTGTTGCCACAGTTGTAGTTGTTGTAGTTGCCACAGTTCTTGCTGTTGCTGCTGTTGTTGCTGTTGTTGTAGGTCAACTTCCGCTCGATTTTCCCTTTTTAATTAAAACTTAATATAATGCTCCGCACTTAGCACTTGTCTAACAATCATACAGCAACTTTCCAAGTGTTTCGGTCAGACTCCTTTACAGACATATTTATTTGCTCACCCGATCCGCAGTTTGGATGGTTTTTGTTTTGTTTTCAGCCTACAAACAATGGCGGCAATTGGACTTTGATCTTGGCCCGATCGGTAGCCAGGCCAACGCCACCGCCATCAAGACCAAAATCCACAAAAGGTTTATTATTTATTGTTGCCAGGAGAGGAGCGATCGGCATCGGTACGCGGTACTCGGTACGCGGTACGCGGTACGCGGTGGTGTTGCAGTGTGGTTCAGCATGGAGCCAAAGACAAGTGCAGCAGCTGCAGTTGCACGCGCCATGCCAATGGGCCAATGGCTACTGTGGCAAATCTCGGCGTGCATTCGAACGTAACAGCAACAAAGGGGTAACGGCAGCAACAACAACAAGGGGCATGCAACAACAGCAAGGGGCGCAGACAAAACGTTTTACAAAACGTTCGTTTTAGGACGTTAAAATAAATGCACTCAAAAATGCCAAAATGCCCGCAAAGAAAATAAATAAAAATGTTATTGATATTTAGCGAGTGGCGGGGACTGTGCCCCATTCCCCAGTCCCCAGTCCTCATTCCCCATTCCCCATTACCCAATCCCCAAAACGCGCAGTCACCCCGTCCATGTCCAAGCCTCTGTCCAAGTCGGAGTCTTTGGTCAGCGCGTGCTGTATCCTGTCCACGACACTTGCGGCCATTCAAGCGGCACGGAGTGCATCTTAGCATCTCTTTTATGGCGCCCGTTAAGCTAGTTGGCTTTTGTCTATGATTTGCTTTATAAGCATTGACTGCTATACTATGCTATACCATTTGAGCCAAACCTGGGCCCATCTTGTCGTTGGCTTTGTTTTATGCGCTTGCGGAATTCAGGTAGTAATTTCAGTTTTAATGTGCATGTGTTGGGGCATATTTTGTTTCTAATCAATTCCAGCCGCCCAAAGGGAGGCGGCCAATTCATTCGATGGCAGATTCAAGCTACAAGATTTATGTACAATATTTAGTTGTAATTTGGCAGCAATTAGAGAAAGAATTTACAACTTCATTAAAAATAGTGGAAAAAAAGGCAAGAATAGAGGAACGTTTTCAATTGCCAATTTACGATATTAAAGCCTTACTTAAGATGCTTGTTCATTAGTTTCAGATATAAATCACAGCACTGCATTTCTTCAATAAAGAGCCTTATACATTGACTAGGAATGCCAATCTAAAGAACATTTGAAAAGCTCACCTATACTTTGATGGACAAGATGCACACACTTTGTTTAATTGCTTCAACTGGCAGCTGGATGACTTCCAGGGAAGAAGACCGAACTTCTTTAAATGCACAACATGCGCCGTCAACAAATTTGCACCGACCACATCAGAGCCATCTTCGAGTCCCATCTACGGTGGGTGTTGCCGCCTCATAAACATCTATCATCGCACAAAAGAGCTTACGATCTACAACAACACAACACAATGTTGCTGATGTGTTACTGCTGGTTGATGTTGCTGTTGCTGTTGCTGTTGATGTTGCTCTTGCCATTGCTGTTGCCTCTTTTGTGTTCTTCAGCGCCCGCCTTAACTGTCAACGACGATTAAATATACATTTGCATAAATTAGTTAAAGCCTTCAGCAGGCAGCGGACAGGGGGCAGCGGCCAGCGAGCATCGTCCAGCGCGGCCAAAAGGTGAAAATTAAAGAGCAGCAGCTTCTCTTCAATGTGGCCCCCAAAGGCATTTAAAGAAAAGAAATCAAATCGAATCAAATGAAATGAAATGCGTTGAAATGAAATGCCGTAAGAAACGCACGAAATCGGAGACGTCTAACTGAAACTGAGACTCAGATGAAGATGGAGATGGAGATGGAAACAAAGTTGGAGACTCTTAACTTGAGTATCGCATTGTTATTGTTATTATTGAACGCCCGCTAGCCGACAACAACAATAACAACAATGACAACGACGACGACGACGATGCGGCAGCAGCTGTCACATAATTCCGCTATAAATTCTTATAGAGTTTGGACTAGCTGTTGATTTCAACACCTTCATGGGGCCCCGCTTAGCTGAGATAAAGCCAAGTCCCACAGGGGAGCGAGGGAGGTGCCTCCGCCTCCTACGCCTGCGCATATAAACTGCTTGTAATACGCGGCTATTAATTTAAAATTACAGTTTTACAAGATGTTGTTGCCGTTGCCTTTGTTGTTATTGTTGCTGTTGTTGCTGTTGTTGGTGGAGACTACAACAAAAAAACGACGAAGAAAAACCTCGATGAAAAAAAATTAATGGCATACGCACAGATTTACAAGTCTCGGAATCGATATGCATAAATGCATGTAGACGGGGCCAGTCGGATACCATAAAAGAGCCAGTGTTGTGCCCCTACCTGCCCCCCCGCCACTGTTGGTGCCCCTGTTGTTGCCATACAAACGTACTACAAAGCCACTTAGATATTTTGGCTTTGATAAGAGGCAGCAACTGCGTCCACATTTCGTATCTTGAACAAAACACAGCAAAACATACGCTTAAAAATGCATTTACAGTTAAACTCAATCAATTTCAATCGATTTCATTCACGACCTGCCTCTCAGACCTAACTGACTAATTTATGTGCCGACATTAAATGGTCATTCGGGATATCGGGATACCGACTGTTAGGGATTGTGGTATACATCCTTATCACCATGCATTAAGAATCCTTTTGCTTAGGGCCTCACATTTTATGAGTTTTCATGGTGGCAACCCAAACTGGCTACCTGTCTACTGATGCTGCGTGGGAATGCTGATAAGGATTGACTGCCCACTGCAACACACACGCACACTCACATTCAAAAACACACACACACACACGCAGACTGGCACACACACATTCATAGGGACAACTGGCAGCTGGCAATCCGAGGCTGACTTTCATTCAGGCAATTAAACGCCGCTTTGTCAATGCGGATGCCGAAACGAGCCGCTATCCGAACCCGAAGTTGCAGTCCAATTGGCCAATTGGTTGTTCGATTTGCCAATTGCTTACTAGTTAACACTGTGCAACAAAACTGAGGAATTGCGATCTAAAGAACAATTGAGTACATTAAATTCTTGCAATTTTGATTAGATTGAAGTTTGCGAAGTAAAAACATTTGAATAACATACAAAACGTTAATATTATCGACTTTAGTTTTTCTTATATTAATCTTTAGTTTTCTAAACGAAACATTTTATCCAAATAACACAATATAATAACATCAAGATCAGAAAAACAAAACATTTTTAAATGCAATAATACATTGATATATTTTCCATTTTCTACATTTATTTAACAATATTCGAACTTAACTAACTATTCATTTTGTTTGTTATGCAGTGTAATTTATAGTTAGTTTTAGCCACGCACTTGTCGATGACGTTGTCGGCGGCCTGTGAAGCTCTCGGCCAGGCATTTCAATTGGCCGTTCTATGAAATTAGCACCTGTCCTACGGTCCATTTGAAATTCCGCAAAATCATTATGCCACATGATTCGAACCATGGCCCAAACGCTAATAGAGCAATAGCTGCCATAGTCTCCAGCCTCCTCCTCCAGTTGCTGTTGCTTTTGCTATTGCATTGTTCGTGTGTAATAACTCCTTCAATCGATCCGCAGATCTGCAGATCAATTGCTGCCGCTATCGACGCCATAGCGTGGCATGAAAATTGCATGCTTTCTATTTCAGATGAAATCAACTGACAATGGCCACAAGAACAACCAGCAACAACAGCAACAGCCACGGCAGCACTTCAATTGAGTCTGAGCCATTGTTCTGCTGCTGCTGCTGCTGCTGACGAACTTTCGCAAAGTTGCCTTTGTGCAATATTATTAACAGCAGCAGCTACAACAACAGCAACAACAACAACAATAACAACAGCAACAGCAACTTTGAGCTCTCAATCGAGCGTTACAATTTTCACAATCTTACAGCGATTGGACATGCAGCAGCAACAGCTTATGCAACAGCAGGCCCACAGCTACAGATGCAGATACACTCGCTGTGGCACACAGATACAGATACAGATGCAGATACACAACACGCGCCTCGCTATATATGCATGATCATGTATGAAGATCAGAATGCCGAACCTGGAGTCGAACTCCAACTGAAATCACACGACGAAGAGACTCAACGCGACGATGGCGATGTGCTCTGAAGATGCAGAGACTCAGTCTGAGTCTCAGTCTCAGTCTCAGTCTCAGTCTCAGCCTCAGCCTCAGCCTCAGCCTCAGCCTCTGGGTCTGATCTTTGCCGCCGTTCAAGGTGTCTGCCTGGCCCCGATCTCTTTCTCTATGTGTGTATGTTTCTCTCCATGTGTGTGTGCATTAAGACAATTTATAGCCGTTAATGTGCAAGCTAAACCCACCGCACAATTGGCCAACTGGCTCTGGCAGCTTCCGTTCCGTATCATTTGTCTATTTAGTTGCGGGGCCTTGCTTTTCCGATTAACTTTTTGCTGAACTTCATTACCTGGCGAAAATGCAATAATACTGCAACCTGGCAACCTGGCAACCTGACTGCTAAGCAATTTGTTTGTTGGGGGAAGAGCCAGTCTTCCCAGTCAAACTCCAGCTCATATGATTCTCTTTTCATCCAATCCCGATGTCCGATACCCGATACCGAACACCGTTCAACCTGGTAATGATTAAAAATCGTGTGCTGAGAAATCGAAAACAATATGAACAGCAAATTGGTGCATTGGCCAAAAACACCTGCATATCGCCAGCCAGCAAGCCAACATAGCAGCTACCAGCTACCGTTGATAAGCTCCCCCAGTTAGCCAAAGGGGCATCTCCATGGACGTGTAATCAAGTCAGCTACCGGAGGAGAAAATGCCAATGGGCTCTGTGGCCGTGTAACTCTTTTGCGGATGCGTTGAAGGCATAATGATGATTGTGAAATTAATATTGTAATCGAGTGGAATGGGTCAACATAGGGTGGAATATAGAGAGTAAGAGTGCAAGTACATGGCAGCCTGAAAACTACAAGAAAAAATTTCAATTATGGTTTTAAACAGGCAATTGCAATTACAGACTTCAGTTTATGGTATAGAAGGCAGAATGGGTGTATTATCAGCGAACCTTCAGTTAATATTCCCATTAAAATTTCATAGCTCATAAAATAAATACAATCTCTAAGAACTTTTTGAATTAATTGATTTCCATAGAATGACCAAATCAAAGTGTTGGCAATATTTAATCTAGAGAATCTTTCCGTAATCTACTGCATATTTTATACAGCTTTTAGAATTTTGAAATATATTTCATACTTTTATGCCGCACTTCATAATTCATATTCTAAAAATAAATCATTTTTTGCACTTTTCCATGGCATTTTGTTTTAATTGTTGCTGTTGCAATTTGCATATAGAGCCGTGATCCATTAAGTCTAGCACACCCATTTATTCAAAAGCCTACAAAGTTATACCATTTACAATATTAATTACCATCAAATTTCTCATGCCGTTGATTTGTGGTTGGCGAACAAAATGTGATGCAAAATTATTTCAGCCGCATATTCCGAGCTGCCCACAATGGCCACCGCACCACAAGTGTGCCGCAAGGCATAAAATATGCACACAGTG
This sequence comes from Drosophila funebris, assembly GCA_018901825.1. NCBI lineage: Eukaryota > Metazoa > Arthropoda > Insecta > Diptera > Drosophilidae > Drosophila > Drosophila funebris. The sequence goes on from JAEIFK010000688.1 coordinate 7,744,711, forward strand.
ACCAGAGTCACCCCTTCCCCCATCAAATGCCCCATCCATTGCCTCCTGCCGCCCCCCTATAATGGGGGATCATCCTTGCTGGCGGCAGGCGTTGCTGTTGACATGTTGCCGTCGCTGTTGTTGCTGTTGTTGCTGTTGCCGCTGGCATTAAATTAGTTGTTGGCAGCGTCGCTAATACAGCTCACCCCCGCCACCAGCCCCGCTACTGCTGCCCCGCTAACGATGCACTCAATTACAAACATACGTCGACGTCGACGTCGCCGTCATTTTTGTGCAAATAAATTATAGATTTTCCTTTTTATTTTTTGTTTTTGTTGCTGTTCTATTCTACTCGTATTTTGTTGCTGTTGCTGTTGTTGTTGTTGTTGTTGTTGTCTGTTCATGCAGCTTTTTGTCGCTGTGGCTGTCTCCTTCTGCTGCAGCTGGTCACCGCTTTATGTAAATCTTTTTTCTGTTCTCGTCTAACAACAATTTGCATATTGAAATAAGTCGACGTTGCTGTTGTTGTTGCTGTTGTTGTTGCTGTTGTTGCTTCGTCTAATTACAAATGCTACTCTGGCCGCCCCACTCAGTTGTGAGCTGCTGCTGCTGCTGCTACGATATACTTTTGTGGCTAATTGGCTGTTGGGGCAGGTGTAAGACAAGGAGACACAGACAGACAATCTGACAACTGGCAATTCCAAAAGACCAAATGCCCCAAAAGCACCAAAAGAATTGTCAAATTCGTACGCAAAATTCATTGGAAATGTTCAAATATTTGTCAGGCGTACAAATTGCGTTTGCGCTTCTATCGAAACCACAACCAATTCGCACTCAAAAAAGTCTTTTGGACAGCCCGACGACAATAATAACAACAACAACAACAACAGCAACAACAACGAGACATCGTGTCAGCCTGGCGTGGGCACCTGGCGGGCATTTTAAGTCGCTCGCCGCCTTTTAAAGTTACACTTTTGGGGCCCATTGCACATGTCATGCACGTCCGCTCGTCCCGCCTCTAGTTTTCTGTCGGGGTGTTGACGCCGCCGCCCAAAACGATAGTTGCGATAGTTCCCTCCGCCTGCCTACCGCTTCGCTATCAAATAACCCCCTTGTTAGACTAACCGCCTTGCATACAACGGGGCTCATTAGCGCCGTGATTAAATTGACCAAATTATTATGTAATTAGCCAATAGGCTGACCCACTTTGATGGCGAACTTATCTTGGCCGGAACGCCACAGCTGATCTAACTGACTGCAGGCAATTTGGCTTTAAGTTTTTCATAATTTATTGAACGTGTTTGACGGCACGTCGTCTGGACGGGAAGTGCAGTTGCAATGATGAATAGCAATCAAATAATAATAATACTCGTGCTTCAGTTACAAGCTATAATGTTAGCCAATTTGCATATATTTATGTATTTATTTGATGGTCTTACAAATATAATTGTTTTTCTTTTATTATTATAATTATTTTTATTTATATGACGTTGTTTCATCATAAAAATGAGATATTTTAGAGCTTTTTTATAACACTAAGGAAGTGTTTCGCATTTTGTGAATGGCTTTAATGCCTAATTCTTTACGCTTTCAAAGTAAGTACCCAACTTACCAATATTCTCTACCTTGGAGCATGTTTCAACACGATCGAATTATTTGTTTTGGCAACTAACACCAAACCAATAAAGACTTGGCATTTGTGTGGAAGGTGTTGACACTTTCGATTGACAACACCCACAAGTTGTTTGTTATTGTTATTATTGTTAACACATTTCTGTGAATACTTATAAGTAGTTGCAATTTTTTTGGCAAATTTCGCACGTAGTCGCTATGAATTTTGTATGCCAAATGCAAATCGTGTGAATTGATTTTTTTGGCCATTATAAGAAACTGTTGTAAATAGTACGAATGCGTATACAAGTATGTTGGTCAGTTGCTAACGCTTTCACTGGCCAACAGATTGCCAAATTGGTTGCAAAATGCAATTGGAAGTGCAGGGGGAGATGGCCTTGCCAGCAATTGACCATAACAGGGCCTTCACCTCCCCCCCTCTCTCTCTGCACACTCTTTGCCCAGTTGAGGCTCATTAGGTTGTTGGTCATGCGATTGGCCATAAAATTATGACATGACCGGACGAGTGATTAGGCTGTAATCCACCTGGAAAAGGTTTATTGACTGCATTGGGCTCTTTACATAATGAGCAATGAGTTGTGGTAGTTGCGGAGGTTGTGGCACCTTTCAAATGTGACGACAAACTCATTGAGAATGCGTGGCATAACCTCCACTTGGCTGGCCCGGCACACATCACTTTCATTGCTGTGCGATTTTGATTTGAATAGGGTTTTTGAGCGATTGATCAGCAGCTGGGCTCAGGTTCCGGGCAGCACGTGATATTGGCCAACAATTGCAATTGGACTTCTGCCTTTTGAGTGCTATAAAATGCGTGGGCTGTGGTGGATCAAGTCACAGTTCAGCGACAACAGCACAACCACACAAGTGTCTCAGGCGCACCGTCAACTTTAACTTTTGGATTAACTCAAATTAAGCGTGAAATCTCCACAATGAAGGTGAGCATCGAGTAGGATATTAATACAAGGAATCAGTTGCCTCTAACGTGGTTTCCTTAGTTCGTTATCTGCACTTTGGCCTTGCTGGGCGTGGCACAGGCTGGTCTGCTGCCGCATCTGGAGCATGATCATCATCACGAGGAGCTGCCGCATTTTGTGGACGCGGATGTGCATCATTCGGACGGCGTTCATTTGGGTCACAGTTCGGCTATTGTGATTGATGGCGCTGACCACCATTTGGACGCGGTGCCACATCCAGTGTATCATCATGACGGCTACTCTGCACACCTGGAACATGATGTGCACAGCCATGACCATGTGCACCACGCTCATGTCCATGCCCCGGCCAAGATAGTCAGCCACGAGCCCATCCATGAAGTGGAGCCAGTGCATCATGTGCACAAGGTGGTGCACGATGAACCCCATCACTTCTTGCACTACAGGAATCCCGTGGTCGATCATCATATTATTCACAATAACGCACACATCGATGAGCACCATCATGCCCACCACGCTGACCTGCACCACTACGCACACCACTCGGCTCCACTTATCCATCATCATCATGCTGCTCCATTGGTGCACCACCATCACTCCCACGCCGCAATCGTGCACAAAGCTGCCTTCCCAGCCCATCTGGATGTGCACAGCCATGCCAATCTGTTGTCCTTTGCCAAGCATCATTTGCATGGCAAATATGGCAAAGTGAGGATCACCGAGACACATTACTGAGAGATTTCCTTCCAAACACACAACATTACACACACACTAACACACACAGCAGTACAGATACACATATCCAATTGTATGACGACGCTTTCATAGCTAATTTATTACGCACAACGTTTAGTTTGTAGTGCTCGAATAAACGGGTTGTTTTTAAAAAAAAAAAACTATCTCTGAGTCCTTCAATCTTCCCACCTCTCACAACGCCACTGTCCAACCACTTGGGCAGCTCATCAAATCACTCAGTGGCCACTCAACAAGGCAGCATAATACATCAAGTTGCGCGAGCCAAAGTAATTTACTTGCAATTTAAAGATAAACAGGCGCGATAATGTCTACAAAGCATAAACGTGAGTTGACGCCTACAATAGCCGTGGCAGCAGTCGCTGTGGCAGTGGCAGAGGCAGCAACAGCAACAGCAACAGCAACATCAGCAGCAGTAACATTGCAACAACGTTGCAGGTACAGGCCATACATCATCGGACTATCGCCTCAACCGCAGAGAGTGAAGGTGTTGCTGTTGCAGTTGCTGCTTTCGTTGCTGCTGTTGCTGTTGCTGCTGTTGCTGTTGCTGCCTCACGCCAAAGCCAAAGCCAAAACGTTGCTTCGTGCAACGTGGCACTTGCAACTGCACAACTGAACAAAAAATACACACTGAACAATTGCCAAGTGGTGAGCACGAAGCCAACGCGATGCAGTCGACCCTGACAAACGCAAACGCTAAGGCTTAGGGCGTCGTGTCCAACTGCATGTCCAGGGGCCAAAAGCGCATGCGCAACACGTGGCTGCCTCAACGGCAAACAACTCTCACACCCTTTCACAGTTCCCCTCTCCTGCTGCCGCTGCAGTTCCCTATTTTCCCCTTAACGTTCGGGTGCAGCCAAGCGATTGCCGCTCCAGCCACTGCAATTTTCCAGTCGTGCGGCGTCTTAGCGCGTGCCGCGCTCATTTTCATTTTCATTGGGCCAAAGTCAAAGGGAAGGGAAATTAGACTTAAGCTCGAGTTTGTCATAGCCAAAGTGAAGATCGTTTAGAAACGCAGTTAGCCGATAAATAGTTACCCTTTTTAGGGAATAAATATGGAAAGAAGTGACAGATTTATCGGATTATTTAAATTCATAGTAAAGAGAGCTAAACTATCATCAGAAATATAATTTGACTTATTAACTTAATCTATGAAAGAAAAGACATTTATTCAATTCAATTCAATTCAATTTAGATTTTCGAAACCATCACTCTCCATTCTGTAAACATAAAATGAAATGAAAACTGTAATAATTTATGTAAATTACAAATTGCGATGCTAACTCAAACTGAAATATCACACAAAGTTGGTTTAATATTTATTTGAGCTATTTTAAATACTAATGATGCTTCATTAAATTTCTTATTAACAAATATATTCAATCATATTTTAATTATCGTCAGTTTAATTTTATGATAAACATACTTTTAACAACATAATTGCTTTTTAGCCACAGCAAATATCGTTAACAAGCTTAAGCACTTCCTTGGGTAAGTGTATAGATATTACTAACTAAATGGCCAACAAATTCTTATATCGCGAACTCTGCTCTTTGTCAACATTTGTGCATGGACAACGGGGGAGACAACAGCATCTTTGGTGTTGTTTGTGGCAACATTGTTAAATGTTGCTAACGCCGGCAAAATCGTGCTGCTAGAATCTAAACCAAACGCATCACGATTTTAGCTTCTCCTTTTTTTTTTTTTTTTTTTTTAGTTTTAAGGCATTTTGTTTGTTATTGGCTATTTTGTTGCCTTGTCGTGCGTTGCGTTCGAATGTGGCAGGCAATGAGCGTCAAATGTGCCGCACGTTGCAATGACTTTTGAAACAGCAACTGCAATAGCAACGGCAACAGCAACGGCAATGGCAACAAAAGCCACAGTGGCAACTGATGATCAACTCAGCTCAGCTCAACACCTGCCAAAAATCGCATATGCAATAAATCACAACAAATCATCAATTTTTTTTTTATGTTGTTTTTTTCGATTATTTTAGATTTTTGTTGATGTTGCTGCGCCGTAGAAGAAGCTGTCAAAAAACGTTGATGCGTAAAACACCCGCAACCGCCGACGGTCGCCGCTTCGCTACGATTAAAGCCAGCCTAGTGTGGCAATGCTAATGGCCAAAGTACATAGAAGTTTGGGTGTCCGCGTGATGGCACTTGCTCCAAGCTGTAGCTGAGAGATGTTCGACGAGCCGGAGCTGCTGCTGGAGTTGGAGTTGGAGTTGAAGTTGAAGTTAAAGTCAGACAATGCCACAGTTTATATTGCGAGCGACTGAGTCGATGGCTTTGCCTGGTCATTAGCAGCATTGCAGCTGCAACTGACGCCGAGGCGGTGTAACTACAGTAGCCACTCAACGGCGCAGGCAGCAGCGGCAACAGCAACAGCAACAGCAACAGCAGCAGCAACATCAGCTCACAATTGCAGGCCCGAGACTACCAACTCCCGACTGTCGACTGCTGACTACCGTCGTCTGCTTGGCAGCGTAATTGTGTTAAAAATTACTCAGGCATCTTAATCACTTTGGTAAATATTTTGCTTGCCAAGCAGCAACAGCAGCAGCGGCAGTGGCAGCGATGAACGAGGTTAATGCGCTGCAGCTGCAACATGCGTCGCCAAGACTCGCAATGTTGCAAGCAATATCATCTCCTCCATTCGCTCCTTACACTTCCACTTTGGCTATGTGGGTGTGCGTGTGTTGTTTCCTGGGATATACATAAGTATAAGCCAAACATGCAAAAGTCCAAGACAGTCTCTGCCAAGTTTTCATTCATGAAATTGGCCAGATTGTCCAGAAGCAATAGCAGCAGAGACAGGGGAGGGCAGAGGAGGTTAGTTGATTGCATGTTCGAGCTCAGTTCATTTTCAACAGCATCAAGGATCAAATGCATTAAATACGAGACGTTGCCCGCATCGGATGTTGCTACAAAAAAATACGTTGTTGTTGTTGTTGTCGCTGTTGTTGTTGCTGCTGTTGCTGTTGTTGTTGTTGTTGCTGCTTTATCAGCCATGCTCATCTCTGTGAGGCGGCAGCCGGTTGAGTTGCAGGTTCAGGTCCTCGACAAAAGGCGGGTGGCGCACCTGCGGCAAACTGCTTTGCAATTATTACGTTTTGTTATTGTTGTTGCTGTTGTCGCTGTTGTTGTTGTTACTCTTGTTGCTGTGTTTATTGTAGTTGCTGTTGTTAGTGTTGCCGGCCCCAAAGGCGATTGCGAGCTATGCTAAATAAAGCTGGTGAGCTGCCCTTCTTCGATGGCCATTGTCGGTCGTCGGTTGTCGGTTGTCGGTTGTCGGTTGATGATGTTGCTTGCAGCTTCTGTTGAACTGTGTGCTACACTTTCTCTCTTGCTCTGCACTCACCTGGGCATCATAATTTAGCTGCAATCATCATTATCGTTCTCCGGCTATACCTATACCGGCTATCCTCTCCACTGAGATTCCTCTTCTTGTGCAAAACGCCCGCACGTAGTCATTTTGGCATATTTTTTTTATTCAGTTTCATTTTGTTGCAGGCTAAAAGGCAGCAAGAGGGCAACAAATTGCAATTGGAACGAAACTGCAGCGGCAACTGCGGCAACTACGGCGGCGGCGGCAACAACTGTCAGGCAGTCAGTCATTCAGTCAACCTGAAATTCTGTAAGTCAAGCAGTCACTGAGTCTATCATTCAGTCAGTCACAGTGCGCAAAGTTGCCAGCAATTTGCTCAAATAAAAACGTAAAAACAAAATGCAGCCAGGAAGCTGATGTTGCTGTTGCGCATGCGTCTTTGGCAGCATATAATTGTCTTGGGCGAGCGAGGATGCTCCAAGATCTGTAGCGTTGATGCCACAGCCACACAGCTGTGCTGCTGCCACTGCCATTGCCACTGTCCACTGTCCACTGCCACTGCAGCTACTGCTGTCCATGTCCGGCGGCAATTGTAATTACCGCAGTTGCGCCTCCCGTCGTCCGTCTTGGCCAACGCCTTCGCCATCGCCTCATCGTCCCCATTGCCTGGACAAATGCGCAGTAGCCTGGCATTTCAGTTACGCCTGCAGTTTGTTATTACGCGCATTATTTCTGCAGCCCTTTTGCCTCCTCCCAGGCCCCCTCTCTCTCACTCTGGTGCAGCCCCTCCATAATCTCCACTGATTGCGTTCAACTAAACACCGCCGGCCAAAGACATTTGCATTATTTTCGCATTCCAAAAACTCAGCTGCATAATTTTATTTTATTTTTTATTTATTTATTTATTTATTTTTAATAGTTTTTATTTAAGATCGTTGCGGATTCCAAAAATTGTTTGAAAAGTTTCCTAATTTTTCTTTCATTTTTAATTGTGAGAAAACTAATTTGCATATAATACAATACAATATTGTTATTTGTAATTTAGTTAAATTTGTTAATAACTTTTACGAAATATTTCATGCAGTAGAAATGATTTATGAATCTAGTTTTAAGAGATTTGACCATTAATTGTTAAGTATTTCGATTGATTCCTAGTTAGAGTTCAAGTAATTGAGTTTATGTTTTGGGCTGCTAAGGATTGTCGATTTAGACCACAATCATTGTTTGGTCTAAGAATTAACTTTTTTTAACAAAAAACAAATTTAAAAAAAACCAAAAAAAAAAAGGATTAAATTTTTCACCTTAAAGAAGAAACTAACCATGATGTTCGGTGAACCGATCTTAAAGAACGCTCTACAAAAACTATCCTTAGTATTTGTGGAATTTTGCATAGCGTCTTCAAATGATATTGAAATAGCATGGAAGTAATTTGATTTTGTTTTCAACTAATATCACAATGTTGCTCACTGATTATTATTATTAATATTATTGTGGGATTTACGTTATTGTCTTAAGTAAATTCACAATGTTTTTTATTATATAAGTTTATTTGTATATTATTATGGAAAAATTAAGTAATGCTCTTTAAATCTTAGTCGTTAAATGGTTTTTGTGCGATCGTCGTTTCGCAACTTCGTGTGAGCTCTCTTTCTCTATCGACCTTCTCTACCGGCTTCCAGATCAGAACTCTCGCATTCACCTCGAGTTCAATAACTCTTCGTCTCTCAACTGACCGTGGTGAGAAGGCTGAGCGGCGATGCCAGACCCATTCCCACAACTCGGCCATCCTTCTATACATTCGTCTCGAATGCATCATCTTCATCTTCGGTAGGAACCCATGGCTTCATATATTCGGCACAGGTGGATGTGTACCTGGGACCTTCGTTGAAATACGTATATTTGACTACATCGTAGGTATCTTGCGCCTTAATTTTGGCAACACGATACGGGCCTAAATATTTGGGCTTCAGCTTTAGCCCACCACCAAGCTGTGTACGCTTGATTGCGACAAGATCGCCGACTTTGTAAGTTACTGCTGGTCTGCGTCGCAAATTGTATGACTTTTTGTTTTCTTGTTGTAACTTCAGGATCTGTTGCTTGGCGTTTTTGCGTAGTTCGTCTCTATTATCGTTGAAAGTCTGAATCATTTCTTCGTGAATAAGTTGCTTGATTTGAATATCGTCTTTGTTTCGCATTTTTATTCCAACGAGCAGCTCAAACGGCGTCATTTGAGTGCTTCTGCAGTACGTCGAGTTAATGGTTTGTTGAACTTTGTCAACAAACTGGTACCATTTGCTTGGGTCATCGATGGAGAGCTTGGACAGTACGGATATGATGATTGCGTTGAGCCTTTCAACCTGGCCATTCGCTCGTGGCAAGCCCGTTGTTACAGCATGATGTCTAATGTTCTCCTCTTTGCAGTATTGTTGAAACTCATCAGATGTGAAAGCAGATCCCCTATCGGAAACTATTTGAACTGGATTGCCAAAGGTTATGCTTTGAGTTTGCAGCCTGGAAACTACTTCCTTCGCTGATGTCGTCTTTGTTGGGTACAGCCAGCAGAACTTAGTGAAACCGTCGATTACTGCCAGGATGTGCTTGTACTGCTTATGCGTTGACTCAAGAGGACCTAAGAAGTCGATGTGTAATATTTGTAATGGAGCTTCTTCTTTCGGCAGTGGATGCAACTCTCCTTCCTTTTTACCAAGCTTGCGGTTTGACACTATGCATGGTATGCAACATCGTATCTGTCGTTGAATCTTGTCTTCGAGCTTTGGGATATAGTATTCCTTACCAACGATCTCCTTAGTTTTCTTGACGGAAAAATGTCCTTTCTCGTGAGCTTGCTTGATGATTTCGCGTTGCAAAGCTAATGGTACTACGATTAGTTCGTCGTCGTCAATTAGTTTATGTAGTAAGCCAGATTTCATGCAGTAGTTGTTGTGTATAGTCTTCTCAGCTAGGATGTCTATGATTGCCTTCAACTCGTCGTCTTGATCTTGGAGATACTTGATTTTGCTGTGCGTACTGTCGTTAGAGACCATCATGACTGGATATCTGCTCAGAGCATCGGCATGGCGTATGCGTGTGCCAGATCTATGCTCGACATCGAAATCAAAATCTTGAAGATGAAGAATCCATCGGGCAACTCTAGCGCAGACGTCTTTCTTGTCGATTGTTTTGGTAAATGCGTTGCAATCACTCACAAGCTTAAAATGTAATCCCAGAAGATAAACTCGAAACTTGTGTAAAGCCTCTACTACCGCAAGGATTTCAATTCGTAACTAGAAAACTTTCTTTCTGCATCTGTCGTCTTTTTACTCATGTAGTACACTGGGTGTACTAGACCATCGTCGGGAGATTTCTGAAGAAGTACAGCGCCGAAACCATCAATAGAAGCATCCGTGTGCAGTTCCGTTTCGTGTTGAGGGTGGAAGATCTTCAATATCGGCTGCTCAGTAATCAGTTTCTTCAGCATAACAAACGAAGTGATCTCTTTTTCGGTGAGGACAAACTGGGCATCTTGTTTCATCAGGTCGGTTAAAGGCTTGGCTATAATTGCAAAATTTAAAATGAATTTACGAAAATAACCAACAAGGCCTAAAAAACTTTGTAATTGCTTTTGGTTTTTGGGTACTGGAAAATTGGTGACAGCTTTAGTCTTCGTCTCAGAAATTTGTATTTTCCCATTCTCCACAACGTGTCCTAGAAACTCAATCTTTGACATAAGAAAACGACATTTCTTGAGATTAAGTATAAGTCCATAGTCTTCACATTGCTTAATGACTTCCTTGAGATTTGACACAGCTTCGTCTTCGGATCTTGCGGGGATAATGATGTCATCAACGTATGGCATGGCAATACCTCGCCGTGTCAGCTCCCTGAATATTGCATTCACATGTCTCTGAAAAACTCCAGGAGAGTTGGTTAAACCAAAGGGTACTTTGCAGAACTCATATTGCCCATTGTGTGTTACAAACGATGTAAATTTTCGGCTGTCCTTTTCGATGTCAACGTGAAAGAATCCATTCTTCAAATCGATCGTGCTATATATTTTTGCATCAACAAGTCGGTCTATCTGGTCTTCGATCAGTGGCAGAGGAAAATGGTCTCTCACTATTACCTTGTTTATTTTCCTGTAGTCGACGCATAGCCTCGATGTACCATCTCTCTTCTTTACCAATATCACAGGGCTAGTGTACTCTGATTCGGATTGTTCCACTATTCCGTCTTTTAGCCACTGGTCTACTTGGTCGTCAATTATGCAGCGTTCGGAATATGCAAGCCTGCGTGGTCGCGAATATATCGGAGTTTCGTCTTTTATTACGATCTGCATCTTCACATTTGTCGATTTAGCATTTCCCGGTTTATAGTTTTTCACGAGTTCATACACTTGACTCTTGGCACTGGGACTTGCTTCTGGATTTATTTCAATTTGCTGTTCCTCAATATTTGTCACGTCTATTTTCATCACTGAGTTTATTTTCATTTCAGGGTCATCATCACATTTGAGTTCTTTAATTGTTATTCCGTCGCGATTTATTTTAATTTCAGCTTCTTTGCAAAAGTCTTCTCCTAAGACGATTTCGACATCTAGAAAGTTATCGGAGACAACCAAGAAATTAACTTTAAACTGCTGATTGTCTACATTCAACGATTCAATAAACGATCCGAAAGGCTTGACTTTGTTTTTTGAACCGAAACCGACGAGCAAAACACTAACGGGGCTTAAACTCAAATTGAATAACTTCTTGTACGACTTTTGACTCATAAGATTGTATTTGCTACCTGTGTCTATCAATGCAACGTAATTTTCATCTTGAACGCGCACTGCTTTACACATCGATATATGTTGAGCTGTTATATTACGCGTGTTACTTTCCTTAGAGTCTACATCTAGCTTTTTAAGAGAACACTCTCGAGCGATATGTCCAAATTCATTGCACGTAAAACACTTTTTTCCCTTACTTTTGTTTTCGCACTTTTCTGATGTATGTCCTTTCATTCCACAATTATAGCATCTTACTTCTTTATTTTGTTTATTCATATCATTTTCTTTTTTGTTATGTCCAGATTTATATTTATCGTCATTGCCTTTATAATTTTCAAATTTTCCGCGAATTTTCTCATAACATTTCAATTTTTCTTTAAATTCTTTTAGATCTTTTGCATTATATAAAATTGCCTTGTTTACACTTAAGTCGTTTATTCCGTCTATCACGTATTGCATTAGAGCACTGTTCTCCACACAACCGCGTGATGCCAACTCTTTCATATTAAAAGATATTCTTGTACACTTTCACCTCTCTTTATTTTTCTGTCGGCCATCAGCTTATGTAATTGTGCACTATTAACTTGTGTATCAAATTCCGTGATTAGAGATTCCTTGAGCATTTGCCAGTTTCTAATTCCTCGTTCGCTCATTATGTAGATTTTAGCAATTCCTTTTAGAGATCTTTTAGCAAAAATAAATTTTTGTAATTCGTCCCAATTCATTGCAGCAGCCATGTCTTCAAAATCGTTTACCCAAATGTCGACTGCTAAAGAGTCATCTCCGTTAAAAGGTCTGATCGAATCTTCAATGTCGCGAAAATTCAATGCGAATCTTTGCGTCGGCATGTTTGACTTTGGTACTATACCAATATTTTCCTCAAGGGTTTTAACGTGTGGTCGCGCATTATTGCTTCTGAATAATTCGTTCGTTCCGGCTGTTCGAAATGTGTTACTGCTTGCCGCTCTGATGCTGTCTCTGTCTACCTCAAGCGCGATTACATCTTCTTCGTCTTCGTCTTCATCGTCGTCTTCATCGTTTTCTTCATTTTCGTCTTCATGCGCGTCAGCTAGCAAATTTGATTTCACCAGATTGTGAAATATATGCGCAGTCAAATTGGTCTTGTCATGTTGCAGCCCTAATATGCTGCAAATTACAGCAAGATCGTTGTTAGTCAAATTATTTGTGACATAATCGACTTTTGCCTCATATGTTCCCTCGTTGTCGTCAAATCCTTCAAAATTTCGTAGGCGTTTACGATTGTCTCTATTGCCTACCGATTCGAATACAAATTTATGTAGAAGAACAATGTTATTTTTCTTTTCGTTCTTCAGCGCGTCGCGTATTCTTTCAAAATCAATGAGTCGTGGCATGTTGACTTCGTTGTGTATGTATGTGTGTATTTCACAATTGCTCGCAATTTATGTTAGCGCACGTCGTTGTTGCAAATAGTGTACATACAATTTTCACTTCTTTAATATTTCTGTTTTAAACTTTTCACTTATTTAAAACAATTTTATCGTCGTTACGTCGTTTACTTGTTTTCCGTAGGTTGAGCCCCCCATATTTGTGGGATTTACGTTATTGTCTTAAGTAAATTCACAATGTTTTTTATTATATAAGTTTATTTGTATATTATTATGGAAAAATTAAGTAATGCTCTTTAAATCTTAGTCGTTAAATGGTTTTTTGTGCGATCGTCGTTTCGCAACTTCGTGTGAGCTCTCTTTCTCTATCGACCTTCTCTACCGGCTTCCAGATCAGAACTCTCGCATTCACCTCGAGTTCAATAACTCTTCGTCTCTCAACTGACCGTGGTGAGAAGGCTGAGCGGCGATGCCAGACCCATTCCCACATTATTTGCATTGTTTAGTTTACAAATAATTTCATTACAATTAGTTTCTGATTATTGTATTGTTATTAATATTTTGCATTAATCTTTGATTCGCATTCTTAAATTCTAAAAGGCAAATTTAAGCTAAGAGTTGAAAAAGTCTTTTGATTTTTTATTATTAAATTATCAATTAATTATTGCTTTAATTTACATATTTTTTAATTGTTTAGGTAAAATTCGAAAAGCGTTATAAAAATATGTTTGAAAGCGATTTGAGTAAAATGATTTATTTGCTTTATTTCGATTAGTTGACTTTTTTACACTTTTAAAAGTTTTCACTGGATTTAAAATTTTTTTTCGATTTTTTTTTAATTTTTAGTAAATGGAGCTTGATAAAAAATACTTTTGTTTTGTTTTATATATTTTTTTTTTGTGCTTATAAAGCAGCATTTAATGCTTAAATCTTTAACTTCTCAGAAGCGTTAAGTTGAAAAATGTTTAGGCTTATATTCAGTTAAAATATGGTACGTATGCCTGGTAAATAGTTATCTATTTAGTTAGTTTTATATTAGTATTAGTCAAAAAGTTGATCTCTTGCAAAAATCGCATAATTTACAATGCAATAAGATAAATTTTCAGCAGATTTACAGCTGAATCTCAATACATAATATATCTATATTTATATCTATATCTAAATATCTATATACAATATCAATATCCATAACTCATTCGAGTTCCAATGAGTATCGTATCAAAAATTGGGGGTTTAAGGCACTTCCGTGTGACGGAAATATACTAAATATACATTTACAATATCTGTCTTTGGTTGTCTGCAACATTTTATATACACTTTGTGCATATTTATGGCCTGGCATTTGCGAAACTATGTTAGGAGCTGGAAATACCCAGCTTAGTGCCACCTTTTTGTCGAGCAGTAAATCTTTGGCTAACAATCATTTGGACTGGCTCCAAAGCGCAGCGCCAAAGAATTATGTTGATGAAAACAATAAAGTTGCGCAGCTGAAACCATACTGAACCCATATAGAACCCCCATGCTGAACCCATGCTGAACCACAGAGTGAACCACACACCGAACCGAAACTTCAAACTCAATTTTCGCGCTACAATTACAAATGATGGCAATAAATTTCGCGTTGGCCGAAAAGACAAAGGAGTTGGCTTGTTGGATGGCTGTTGCTGCTGCTGTTGGCCTGGCCTAGACGGAAGTGATAATAAACGCACGACACGCGCGCTTGTTTAGAGATTTATGCGTAGAAAAATCCGGGCCGAGTTGCAAATAATGTCAACGTCGGCGGCAGCATCCAAAATGATGCACGGCTAACGGAATGGGGCACGTATGGCAATGGGTTATGCAATGCGGCATCAACCGCTGCTGCTGGTACGGGTAATACACTGTACACTGCAATCTCTGGCTAACCATAAGTCACAAACTACCCCCCATCTATTGCCACGTGCAACGGGCAACGTGCAACATGACTAGGCCTAGGCTACTTAGTTATTGCAACTGATTTATGTGTCGCTGCAGTTGCGGCATTCCCGGGATCCCGCAATGTCTGTCAATTAACGCCGCCTTAAAGTTGCCACCAAAAACTTTTGCATCGTTTAATTACCGAAAAGAGGGAGAGAGCCGGCGGGTGGGGACAGTGTTGCGTTGTGGCTGCCACAATTAACCCAAAACCCAAACTGTGCCATGTCTGCAGTTCGTGTTGTGTGTTTGTTTTGCGCCTCGTCACAGGCCGCGTGCCCCCTCTGCACTTATTAAGGAATTAATTTAGTCATTGGAAAACAAGGTCAAACATTAGCCGCAAACTGCATTGCAGCAGTCGCAAGTGGGCACAGTCCCAGACCAAGTCCCAATTGCTTCCCGCCCACGCCAGGCCAGCCTTTTGGGCTTTCGTGTTGTCTGGCCATTAAGCCTAAAGAAATTTTCATGTTGCCGTAGGGAACTGATGGCCGGGAGGCCACCCCCGCAAGTGGCAAAGCGTGGGAAAAACTTGCCAAAAGACTTGTGACGGGGGTGTGGCCTCCGTCTGCTGCGTGCTAGACTGCAATTTCGTGACCAGCTCCAACTCCGACTCCGTCTCCGATTTCTGCCCCAGACGCAACCCCAGCTCTAGACCTGCCATGTAAGCGCTTTCAATTGCCTAAAAGCTTGTAAGCCAGTTTCCGGCAAAAGGATTTTGGCCAAGACTTAAATGCAAATAATAATAATAGCTTAAACGACATCAACAACCATAAGGAGGGAACTTTAAAGTCAACTGAAAATATGTATGAGTGTGTGTGTGTGTGTCTAGTATTTATGTCTAGGTGTAAGTGGAAGTTGGTGAAACTTGAGATCTCGATAACCCATATTTATTAAATTATGTTGATCCAATAATTTATGTAGTGTCGCCTCCTCAACGTGCTATAAATCAATTGGAAAATAAATTATAGCAAAAATACCATAAAAGAAAATAAATAATAAGATTTATGTGTATTGTTTTTTGTGTTTTCATTTCATTGTATTTTATTTTTTGCGTTGTTTTTTTTTTGCGTTTTGTGTGTTTTGTTTTATTTTGTCAAAAACTT
Source organism: Drosophila funebris (assembly GCA_018901825.1). Classification (NCBI taxonomy): domain Eukaryota; kingdom Metazoa; phylum Arthropoda; class Insecta; order Diptera; family Drosophilidae; genus Drosophila; species Drosophila funebris. The sequence goes on from JAEIFK010000688.1 coordinate 7,760,531, forward strand.
TTGAACTAATAACTAATCATAACCAACTACAATAACATAAATTAATAATTTATTTAAACGTTTAATTAGAATTAATAATCAATATTTCATACGCTCCGAAAAAATGGTAATAAATAACAAAAACTTCAACTTGGAACAAATATCAAAAAATTTCAATATTGGCTCAACAGAAAATCGCCATTAATTTTTTTTAAATTACGTTTTGCTTTAATTTTTTTTAACTAGCAAATCAAAGGTGTCTCCGAAAAGTCTATTAAAATAATTTATATATTCGAACTAAAGAGAAAAACAAAAAAGATTTTATTTCATTTAATGAAAAAAAAATAGAAAATAAAGAGTTAAATAATTAATCAAGATCAATTAAAAGTTTTTTTTTTAAATCAAGATTTTTGTTAAACAAAAAAACGAAGGAATAATCTGTTTTGTTATTATATCGAAAGGTCAATCGCTTCACGTACGAAATCGAAATGTTTTTGTTTATGTATTTTGTGCCCTAGGGAGAATTCTTTGTCTTTTTTTTTTGTTATTGTTGTGTGTTTTGTAAAATTGTAAATGTAAAACTATAATTAAATTAATACAAATTGTTGTCTTTTAAGCGCTAAAAACGTTAAAAACTAAATGCGCAATGCTGCAGTTTGTAAAAACTATAATAAATTAACGTAAATTAATGTTAAATGTATATCTAATTAATTATTTGTGGTTTGTCCGCTTTGCTTTAGATTAACTAAATATGAATAAAATATTAATAATAGTTATAATAATAATAATAAAAATAATAGCAAAATTTAGCCTAGTGCGTGCTTAGCTTAATAATTTCAATGTTGTTTTTAAAATGCCCAGAGGTGGGATCTGTAACCTCTGCCTAACTAAATCTAACCTCAAAAATAGCTACATACAATTAAATGTTGACGCAACTAACTAAAACATACTAAATTGTGGAACATGGAATTGCTAGCTGTATCTGAACGTTGTCTACAACATTATCCAAAAATACAATACTACGAATACGAACTAAGCCGACTCTCGAATGCCCTACGAACTACATTAAACGCTAATACGTTGGGTGGTGGTCTGAGTTAACTCCGATCTCATTTTATCTGTCTGTGTGTGTGTTGTGTGTGAGTACAAATTAAAATAGTTTCTTTTGTTTAAATGATATATATGTTTATGCATAATCCTAGGCCTTTAACTGTAGGTAGTAATTAGGTTCTCAGTCTTCGCAGAGAGATTTCCAGTGTTGCGCGTAGATAGACTACAGCTGATCTATGGGCTCAACTAGCACTAAGCTGGGAGGGGGAGCATACCAAATATATATCAAAACATCACCGTGGGTTGCGACTCTAGTGGCGCCTCTAGAAGGTCATGAACTGCCTGGCGGCGGCCGCATACAGATACCGTTAGGCGCTCTCTGTCTTCACCACAATGGGCATGGACCCATGTCCACCAAGGCCAAGTGGTGACTTTTGCAGCAACTCCTCCTGTTGCAGCAACATAGGCAGATTCATATTCATCTTCATGTCGAGCAGTGGCAGCGGTGACTTGGGTTCCTCGCCACGTCCATCTCCACGACCATCGCCACGTCCACCGCCTCCACCTCCACCTGCACCACGTGATTCATAGCGGGTGTGGGTGCGCATATGGCGGGTGATCATGTCGCGACGACAGGCGGCATAGGGACACTGTGGACACTTGTAGGGCTTCTCACCCGTGTGAGTGCGTTGATGCGTAGACAGATGATCCGAGCGGGAGAAGACCTGACCGCACACCTTGCACGTGTACGGCTTGACGCCAGTGTGGAGGCGCATGTGGCGGGTGAGCATGTCGGAGCGGGCGAACGAGCGATGACAGACGTCGCAGGAATAGGCTTTGGTTATGTCGTTGGCGGGATTGCGCGACTTGTGACGTGAGGCCATGTGCTTGGCCAGGCGATCGTGCAGCGAGAACATTTGCCCGCACGTCGGGCAAACATAGGCCACGTCCGATCCAGGCGGCATTTCCTCCACCACCGGTGACACGTCCAGATTGTAGCGCCAGGCCACCGACTCCTTTGTGGTGGGTGAAGCCACATCCCCTTTTATCACCGGCACACCCACTGTTGTGGTGGGCACATGCGAGTGCAACGGATGCATCGGCATCTCCATCTTAATCATGGCTGCAGCTGCCGCAGCTGCTGCTGCATGTGCCGCTGCCGCTGTCATGGCATAGGGTGACATGGCAGAAGGCGGAGCAAGGGTCGATGTGGGTGTGCTGCTGGTCAACGAAGTGCTCGAGTGTGTGCTGGACGCGGGCGACAGGGCGTTCATACTCTCCATGCTGCTGGCGGCACTCATTGATGTGGGGGGTGGTGGCATCATGTTTCCAGAAGGCGGCGTCGCTGGTTTGAACTTCTTGGACTCACCGAGGGAAATCGCTGCGCATGCACAAATCCAGTGGACGCTCCTGCGGCGGCGGCATTGGCTTGTCGGCGGAGGAAGTCTTCTTCTTGCCAAGCTTCGGGCTAACGCGCGTCGGCTGTGCTGTGGTCACAGAGGAATCACTGCGTGGTGGCGAGGGCAACGAGGGAGGAGGCGATGCATTGATCATCACGCCGGGCAGCAACTGTTGCTGCTGGCTGCCATTGCTGTTGTTGTTGCCGTTGGATGACTTGCCCTGGCTGACGGGCGACGTCTCCGTCTCAGAGGCTATGGAGGAGGGTGTGTGCTGCAGCGGCGAGGGATAGAGATCATGGCGACGCCGGAACACCTCGTTCAAGTACTTCGTATGCAGATAGTAGCCAAACAAAGGTGAGGGTATGGGAAAGTACCGATCATACGGGCTTGGCATGTGCTCAGTCTTGATGTCCACGTGCAGCGGATTCTCCTTGGCTACCGCGGCGCTCTCCGAAGTTGGCTTCGACGCGGGCGTCACGGCAACCTGCAGCGGACTCATGCTAATGCGCGGACTATCTTGATCGTCTTGGTCTGAGTGCGAGAGCTCCTCGGCGGACAGCTCTGCTTCGGCCTCAATCTGGTCATCGTCACTGGCTGCTGTCAATGGCTCACGCTGTTCGCTCTTAATGTAGTTAGCCTCCTGTTTCTGCTTGACATCCTGTGCCACCTCATCGTCCTCTTCCTCCACATCCTCTTCCATCTCATCCATTTCCCTCTCATCCATGTCCATTGGCTCCGTCTTGCAGGTGACACCATTATTATTAGTGTTATTGTTATTGTTGCTGCTGTTGTTGTTATTGTTGTTGTTGCTATTGTTATTATTGTTGTTGTGATGCAGCTTATCGAGCACCGCTGAGAGACGTTTGCGCTTGCGTTGTTTCCATGGCATTATGTTGTTGTTGGCTACAAACGGCTGATTGTTGTTGTGCTGCTCGACGCTTGCAACAGCGGCAGCAACTGCCGCTGAAGCAGCCGCTGCTGCCGCCTGTTGATGCAGGCTAAGGGCCAGCGGTAGATGCTGATGGGGCAATGGATGCGGATACTGAAGTTGGGCATAGGGTGCATAGTGGGAGGCAGCTGCTGCTGCCGCACCCGCTAGGGGTGGTTGCTGTGCGGGCGCATAGTGCTGATTGGGATGATGATACTGCGCCGGATGATGGTGCTGATGGGGATGTGGATGATGATGATAATGGTGGGGATTGTGCGAGCCGGCGGCGTGATGATGATGCCCCATAGGGTCGGTGCCTTCTGCCATCGTCATTAGGTCAACTTTTTGTGGCGTGTGCTTCGTGCAAGCAACCTTCCTCTTGCAATTCTTCAGCTCCCGAAGCTTTCGCGGCTGGGGATTCTTGCGGGCAACCTGACGGGACCGATTTGGCTGCAAATAGAAAATTAAAAATATAATACATTAGTTGCTAGTTAACACAGTACTAATTACAATCAACGTATCTGTAAATTGTATAATTATGCTTATGTTGCGTTCTTGTATTGCTTATGTTGTAGAAATTCCTTGCATACCGGCATATTTACAGCCAGCTCAGCATGTAATCTTAATTCCTCCCTAACAAGTTGTATTCTAGCATTTAGTAACTTTAATTTGATCTAATTTTATTTTAACATGCACTTCATTCTCCTGTTCCGTAGTCATAAATTTCATGCACTAAAATCAAATTCATAAACTGCGTCGACAGCTTATTATGATGCTGGTGCCGTCTCGCTCTTGCGCACACCATCTGCGTTGCGTTAAGTCAAAACTGTCACAGGCACGCTTACTCTTTCACCCTCGCCCACACGCATTGTTTGCAGTGTTGCCAACTCTTCGGTCACTGTGATTTGCCTATTTTTTAGAACAGTTGTATAAAAAACCAAAGGCAAAGAGCATGACATGGCTTTAATATTGAGTGTCTTTGAATATCTGTGTATGAATCATAATTTATTATATTCAGGAGAGAAAGTAAAGTTGTTTGGCTGAATTTGTCGCTTTACTGTTTGTTTAATTCCTTGGCCTAATAATTTTTTATTTTCCCTGCGAAAATTGGCAACGCTGTTTCCTACGTTTTGCTGATTGACTAGCTGGCAACGCAGTGGACGTTGCAATTTTCATCTTGCAATTGGCAAAGCCGTGGCGCCTCATAAACTCTGTCCAATCAGTCAAGCATCAAAATGCTGCACTTGCTCTTGGCTTTCGCTCAACAAATAAATAAGATAAATTTTCGCTGTCTCTGCCAAAACAGACAACTGCGTCGTCGTCGTCGTTGCCGTTTACGCTGCGTTAGTTTTATGCGTTTGGCGTTTGTCACTAAATCTGCTGCTCCCTGGTCACGCCCTGGACTTGGACTTGGACCTGGCACAACTGGCGACGACGACGACGACAACAACTACATCTCCATCTCCCGCTGTGGCATTTTTTATTGCGATGCCAGCAGATTTTATGGTGCTCAAGTTTATGACATTGCCTTGACCGTCGCACTCGTCGCTCGCCACTCGCCACTTGCCACTCGTTGCCGTTGCTCGTTGGTCACTCAAAGGCAACTAGAAATCAATGAATGTTTGGTTGGTTGCTTGCAAACAGGGACTCCCCCTCCACTCCACCACACACAGCATCCTAAGCCGACGTCTGGCGCCAACATTCGCAAATAATTAAAAGTTACACACATGAAGCGCAAGTTTAGTTGAACTCCCTTCCCCAGTGGTCAGTGCCAACTGGCTGCTGCCACGATATAGGATAGGATAGGACAGTAGAGCAAAGCACAGCCTGGCCCGGCACGGCAGAGCACAGGCAGCGACGGCACGTCTGTAAGGACGTTTGCTGCATTGCGCTTATCCTTGTGATATATGAATATTGTGCACACACGCACGCTGCTCGGCGGGTGGACGGAGGAGGGAGAACTACGAGTTCTTGTACGCCGCACGCTTCACTTGGCTTTTGGCTAGGACTACGGCTGTCTACGGGACGGTGGGTTGAGTTGGCTTTGTGTCTGACATAAGCTGGCAGTTTATGGTGGGGTCGACTTCGTTGTCGTTGTCGTTGTCCTTCTGTTTGCAATTTGCGCCTACAACACCAACAGTAGCAACAACAGGAGCTGAAGCCGTGTCCATGTCCGTGTCCTTAACGGTCACGTGTTTACTTTACGTGTTGAGAAAATGAAAAAGAGTCGAACGTACGAACGAACGGAGTCGTGTCGTTCACGAGTTGTGGTAGGTAGCTCTTTGGGTGTTGAAGTGCCAGCGATAAGGACACCTGTGTCCTGCCCCTGCCCCTGCCACTGCCCCTGCTCATGGTCGTGCCCTCCCCCAATCACTGCCTGCCTCGTCCTGTGCCAGTTAGTGGCTTGTTATTGTTACTGTTGTCGCATATGTCTGGCGCACTCGTTTAATGGAGTGCGTGCGCTGGCCTTTGTCTTCTCAGCCCGCTTTTTAAAGTTTTTTATTAACTTTTTCGATTCTACCAAGTTAAATGGAAAATAGGGAAAACTTTACTCGTTATGTCTCATATCATCATAATTCATGTTCTATTTTCCGTTTCTGCCTCTGTTTCTGTGTCTCAGTCTGTTGCGCAATAAAGAACCTTCAACTGGGAAAGGGGCGTTGCGGGTCACAGTTACGGCACCCCAAACGGCGAATGGCAATTAATATTCTTAATTAGCGTAATTAAACAACGCAGTGCTGACAACTATGCGAAAAACTTTTGCTCTTTCCACCAACAACCAATGTTTATACGGCAATGTTACTCTCATTTTTTTTTTAAATATTATTTCTGCCAAAAGACATTCAGTTGTAGTTTTTTTTTTGTTCTTATTTTTAGAGTTATAAAAATATATAAATTTTGACGCCCGGCTTTGTAGCAATGTAGCAAGATCCAAGGCTCTTGGTTAGGGTGCTCCTCTGTCTCTGTGCCTTGTTAACACGCGAAAAGGCTGACAATGGCTGGGGCAGAGGCAGACAGAGAGCAGCAGCAGAGCAAATGGCCAACAAGAGCTGTCCACAAGCAGCGGAGATTTTTGATTTATGGCACCAGATTTTTATATTTTTTTCCCTTTTTTTTTGCAGAAAGATTGCATAATGAAGAACGTAGGACTGGAAATGGTGTGAAATTATGCTAAATGAAGTGTTAATTCGGTTGCGAATGAGTCTACGAGGGTTACTTCTGTACTTTGGGAATTGGCACGTTTTGGAAAATATTGTAAAAAATAAAATAAAAAACCATTAAATCATTACTCGTTATGATGCAATAACTGTTAATGAGTGTTCTTGAACATCGAAGCATTTAACATACATATGTACGAATGTTTCAGGTAACATAAAGCATGTATTTGGCAACCCTGGCGAGTTTCTTAGCTTCTTGTTTATGCCCTGTGCAATTACAAAAAGTAAACACAAGTTGTATGGTCATTTAAAAACAACAATAGGAAAACACAAATATAAGTATATATTTTATTGCTGTTCATTTGTAAACTCAGCAACAAAATGATACAAGTTCCATTAATGAAGCAAGACATCAAATGAAACAACTGTAGAAAGCAAGATGTTGTTTAACTAGTGTATTTAACAATATCGCATATAAAAACATAAACATGGCGCTTCACGGCAAAACGACAAAACAACAAAACATGCTTGTAAGCAAATGTTTGGCTTAAATGAATCTGGAACAGATACAGCTACATATGAATCTATATCTATTTAAATTTAATGCAAGCCAAGTGCAAAATGGTGCGAGCGAGATGAAAGATAAACGCTTAATGCTTAATTACAATTAACAATAAACGAATCGAGGAAGCAGCAAGTATTAAATGGCGCCCCTTGTGGATTGTTATTGTTGTTGTTGTTCTTCTTTTTTTTTTGTGGATTTCTGCTGCGTTGCACTCTACTGTTCATTGTGAACTCAAAATTTAAATTGCAAATAGCTGTAAAATAAGAAGAAAAGTGTGAAAACTAAAAATGTGCAATGCCAATGGAAATATGATTCATTGTCACATTTTGTTGTTGCTTTTTTTGTTGTCAAGCTGCATAATTATGACAACAGTTTTAACACCAAATAAAACAGTGCAAATAACAAAAGCGTCAACAGTAACAACAACAACAACAACAACATCCAACTGTATTGTTGCATAAAAATGCAACGTTGCTGTGTGAAGAGTGTGTATGTGTGTGTGTGTGTGTGTGAGTGTTTGCGAGTGTGAGGGGGAGTTTGCTGCAATGGCGGTCACAATGGGCGCCTGCTTCGCTTCGCATATCTCTCAGTATCTGTGTGTGTAAGTTTATTTTACTTTTCTCATGTTTATTACACACACATACATACATACACAACGGCTGAAACTTGATGAAGTTTTCCAGTGCCCCCCCCCCCACCACGGCCAAGCTCTATAAACTGGCCTGCAATCGCCGTCGTCGCTGCTGCTGTTGTTGTTGTTGTTGCTGCTGTTGTCAGCACTGCGATAAGCTCCCTATGGGCTATGTGTGCCTATGGCGTCCCTACGGCGGAACCTCACAAAGTTAACTAAACAAAATTGCAGAAATTAAAATGTAAACAAATTGTGTGCTCGGTCGAGGCAGACACGCCCTGCCTTGGCCCTGCACAGCGCCCACACACACACACACACATATATATACAGAGAGACGGCGCGACCTGAAGTGGACTCCTTTATTAGCCTTGTGTTTGTTATTTACTCAAAATGTTGGCTTACATTTTGGTAGCTTGCGCCGCAGTTGCTGGCTGTTCATGGCATGAAGACTAACCCATTAAACACTGGCAAATGTCTTGCTGACGCCATTTAAGCACACTTCAACGACTTTAAACAACAACAACGTGATACGCATTGATAATGGACAGCTTAGTGTAAAGACAACTACAACAACGTTGAAGTTGTATGGAGTTGTTCAGTCACAAGCAAACAAAAGCATGACAGCGCATAAATATGGCCAATAAAATAAAACGCCATTTGCTTAACGCAGTAACAACAACGACAACAGAAACAGAAAGCAAAATACAAAAAAAATTAAAAAAAAAAAAAAACAAATGAAGTGCGCATCAAGTGAAAAGCAGAGAAAACAAAAAAATAAAAACAATTTATGCGCCTACGCCTACGCCTAAGCTTGAACCAATGAGCAAAGCCCATTTGACAGCAACAACAACAAGTACAACAATGAAAGCAACAAAACAACATGGGCCAGCAACATGTTGCAATGCTCTCTGTAAACACGCCCCATTCCAAGCTGAAGCTCATACATACTTAGCCTAGGCCAAAGCTTGTTAGAAAGCTCTGTTTAATTGATTTAAAATGCACACACACGCACGCAAACAAACATACAGCAGAGTGGCAAGCAGACTGAGGACAGACAGATGGGTGTCTCTCTCACTCTCTCGGATTTGTAATTGAGAGCTGGCGACTTGGCCGGCTTCCAGTTTCAGAGTTGCTTTGGCTTTTGGCTTTGACTTGGCGCACTGCAATTAAAATGATCACCGTAATTTAGAGTACGACTACGAATTCAATTGGTTTTTTGCTGCTCATTAAATGTCGGCCTGAAATTTGACGTCAATATGCGAGCTCTAACGATATGCTAATTGTTTGTTGTTGCTGCTTTGATGTCTCATTAATTAAGAGGATCATTGAAACCTCTGATCTCTGGCCAAAGATTGACGTGCAACCTACGCCGCCTGCTACAGCTACTGTTACTGCTGGTGCTGCTGCTACTGTTGCACAAGTGGATAATGCCAGATAATGGCAATTTCCTGCCACATGGCCAATTGTTGCTGCCGTGCAACAGCAACACCCCACAACAGCAGCAGCAGCAGCAGCAACAGCAACAGTACACACACACACATGCCCCTGGCTGACCGCAGCTTAAATAAAATTACATTCAAATTCAATTGTAAATGCATTTTATCTGTTGGTTTTCTGTTGTTGCTGCCGGTGTTGCCTCCCGACTCTCCATCGCTGTTAACTGCAATCATGTTGCACATTTTTCTTTGGCAGTGCCCGACTCCGGCTTCGGCGTTGGCTTTGGCTTCCAAGTCCGAATAGTCGGCCTAGACGCTGGCCTTTTACAATCAAATGTAATTATTTTTGCAATATACACCTTCAGCTGCTGCTGCTGCTGTTGCTGCTGGATGTTGCCAGCGTGGCAGCAACAAGTTGCTTAGCATACTTCCGTTTGCCACAAAGGCCGGGGGATCGCGTGATCAAAGTCAATTTAGTTACGATATACAGACACATTTGTTTTTGTTGCTGTTGCTGCTGCCGCCGCTGCCGTTGCAGTTGCAAGTTGCACGTGGGCTGGGCCCAACGATCCTGTCGTCATCTGCTGCTGTTGCAGTTTCTTTTAGTTCTCTTAGTTGCCTTTTGTTCGGCTGTTCAGCTAAATTAAACCATTGCCGCCTTATCGACGACCAAAGCAGGCAACAACTGTGGCAACTGCGGCAACTTGCGGCGCCTGCGGTCGCCCAAATGAGTATAAAATGGGCCAAAGGAGCTGCAAGTGCCGACCGCCGACCAGGGTTAAAAACGAACCGGTTTACAGGCATTCTTAAGCTATTGAGCCTAGACGCCAATGCAGAAACGTGTCTATGAGCTAAGCCAAGTTAAACGACTCATAAATGTGGTTAAAATAAACTGAAAACATTTTCAAATTACAAAAGATAATTCATGCAATTTAATCGATACAGCAAGGGGAGATGAATTCACTGCCTTTCAAAACTCAAACATTTTCATTAAAATTTCATTAAATTTCAATTTAGGAGCTACAGTTCAAAAATACTGAAACTTTTTATATATAATCATTAAGTTAAACCCACAAAGTTTCCGAATAATTTTCCCTGGAAAGCATAGAAGTATCATAAGCCTGTAATTCTTCGGATTCCCCTATCAATTCCAAGACGTTAATAACTTTTCAAAGTAGCCCATTAGGCGGTTGAAATAATTCCACTAGATTGTCCCAAAGGCTTATATCATCATATTCAGCTCCAACAATCGTGGATAACTCTACAGTTTCCCATTAGTTTTGTCATATATCATGTTGATTTTTTTTAGTTTTTGACCTTCCACTTCCTGTTGCCATTTTTTGTTCAAATATTTCTGTTTGCAGCTGTTCTCCTCCTCCTTCTTCAAATGTTTATCATAATTAGCTACACGATTTTCTGCTTAATTGCCAAAGCGCCTAAAATTAACATAGACCACAGAAGAAAAAAAGACAAACAAAAAAAAAAAAGCGCAAGCAGCAAAAAGTCTTGAAATATTTAACTAAAAATCTTAAAATCCTACTCATTTCATGCTAATTATATGGCTAGGCAAATGAATGAATGAATGGTTTGGATGTTGGATGTTGGATGGATGGAACGCCCGCCATTTTGTGACGAGACAGAGACAAAGACAGAGACTTCGACTTGGAAGTGAGTTGAAAATTATTTAATTTTAACCTTTGGGGGCCAGCAATCATCATTAACTACGCGCTTCGTATTTGTTTAGCTGAGCTTTGTGTTTTGGCTCATAAAGGTTTTGGGTCAGCGCCAAGAGGCATTTCAATTCCTGAGTGAACCGTTTCACCCTACCCTTACCCTACAATGGTCTCCTCTCGTCTCACTCCCCCTCCCTGGCAGTGTGATCGGTTTGGTTGTGGCTCGTTTATCAACCGAAAGCGATCTTTGCAATTAGCCTTAAACGATTTTTGGCTCAACACTCACGCATTGCCATCTGGGTCAGCCGAGGAGGCAACGTCAGCGACTGTGGCAGCGAATTTTGGCTGTGGCATTTGCCCGCTGTCCGTCACATTATCAGAACGAAATTATCGTATATCATGTAGCGGGGCGGCATTTATCTGCAGCCAGTAACAGTGTAACAGTGCCTCAGAATTGCACTCGTTTCGTTCGCAGTTGCAGTCGCCGTCAACGTCGCCATCGCAGTCGACGTCACTGCATATTTATTTTTAATCATCTTTGTGAAAGCAGGTGAAATTTTTGGCATTTATGAAAGTGCAGCGTGACTGGCACTGGGCAGAGTCGGAGTCCCAGTCTCAGTCTTAGTCCCGGTCTCAGTATCAGTCTCAGAGTCCGTCTCAGTCTCCGTCATCTTCTCAGGTCCAAGTTGCGGCTATATAAAAATTAATATAGATTGCAAGGTTGAGATACTCTCTCAGATATTGCTGGTGTACACGGTATCGTGTATCGGTACCTTTAAGGATGAGTACCATCCATGCCACAGCCATGCAACCAACGCCAACACCGCCAACAACTTTTAACTTGAAAGTTGCCCCCAACGTTTTGCGGCATTGCTGTAAATTTATTATGCCAAAGGCCGATCATTATCGGGTAGCCAAATTATATATGCGCGCGCGCACATGATGCGCATTAAAGGGTTGCTGCTGCAGCAGTTCCCACCAACGGCAGCAACAACGTGCGCGCAACATGTTGCTGGCAACATTACCCGTTCGATCGATCGCACAAACGACCGCAAGGCAAAACTATAAAATGTCGCAGACTATAAATCCACTTGGAGCAATAAATTTCTCAAAATGTCAGCACAGGCTCCCGCATTAATTACAGTCTCCATTCGATGTTGCTCTTGCTGTTTGCTGGTTGTTATTGGAGCCTGTCTGCGCCTGTCTGCAACACCCGCATCGAGGTCGAAGTTGTTGTTGCTGTTGTCGGTGGTGCGGCAGTTGCAGTTGCTGTTGCCTGTTTGCCAGCTTGTTGTATTGGGTAATGTGAGACCCAGCGATTGGCAACTTGTAATCAATAGTTGTAACCACCAACAGGCACCACCAAATGCACCACAAGCGTGCACTCAGTTGTTGCTGTTGCTGTTGCTGTTGCTCTTGGTGTTCCTGTTGTTGTTGTTGTTGCTGGAGTATTTGCTTTTTGACCGCAAAGCAAGTGCAAAGCTAAAGCTTTCAATTTGCTTGTCGACGACTGCGTGCAGCAGGCAAAACAGCCAACAAGTTCTTTCAATTTCAACAACTGGCAACAACACTCAACGCATATTCCTATTCCAATATAACTATTGCAAGCTGCACATGTTTTACGCTGCATTTTGATTGCCTACACGCCGCTGTCGCTGTCACTTTGCATTACAACAGTTAGGAGCAGGGCAACAAGTTGCACGTTGCCCGTTGCACGTTGCACGTTGCCAGGCGGCTTTCGACAAGCATCAGGCGTCAAAAGACGCGCACAAAACGCACTCAAAACGCACGCAAAACGCGCACAACTTTAAATAATTATTTGCAGGATTATGTGGCATGTTTAGTGAATCCCTTTACCCTTTACCTTTGCTCTATGGCATTTCTTCAGATGGGAATTCAACAGTTCAGTTAAAAATAGTTTCTTTTGTGATGTGAGAGACTTCAATATATCATAGAAAAGATTTGATGGAACAGGTTTGGGATTTCATGTTGTTCGGTTGTTTGGTTATTATCGCGCAATTATGTTGTATTTGATATGTTAATTTGAAAGTTTGTTTACTGATTGCCAATGAAAAGAACATAAAGCCAAAGATATTTAATTTATGCAGCTCGTGGCAGCTCCTGCTGCTTGACTCGGCTCGGCTCGGATTGGATGTGATTGGAATGGATTGGATTGGATTGGATCGATTGTATCAACATTGGCAGGTGTTAATTGATTTCATTGGCCAGTAACTGTTGTTAACTGTTAACTGAACTCCTGGATTGTTTATTGTCGGCTTTTACTCACCCAAAATTATGACAACAATATTGTGACAAATTGGTCAACATAAATCTCGCTGAAAACGCACTCAAAAATATCACTTGGGGTCTGAATCGAATCTGAATGGGAGACTGAATGGATTGAATGTATGAATGGAACTGCGCTTTAACCGCCAGTTGTTGCAGGTTTTCTTGAGATTTTTTGTTAATTAAGCTGTATTTCATGTCGAGATACATTTTATGAATAAAAGCGACCAAGTCACCCGAAAGAAGAAAAAAAATCAGTTGCAAAAAATGAAAAATGTTTAAAACCAAAAGCAGAGAAACAACGAAGCAACAAATGTGATGACACCAAAAGCGCGTCGCTTTTGTTAGGGCGTGTCAAAAGAAATTTCAACAAATAAATTAAAAATTAGCTGCCGGGCAACAACGATGCCAGCGAATGAGATTAAGCTGTAGTTGCTGTTGTCGTTGTTGTTGATGTTGCTGTTGCGGCCTTAATCGCATAACGAGCCAAAGGTCGTAGTCTAAGCCAAAAAGCAATTGACGACGCGACGTTTGCCTCTCTTACTGACGTCATGTTAATTTCAGCCACAAAATGCCAATTTTTATGGCTAGAAGGGGCAGCTGCCATTGCTGCCACTGCCACTGCCACCGTTGTCGTTGCTGCAGTTGCTGTTGTTGCAATTTGAACGTCGCCATCGTTCGCTAACTGTCGCAAGCAATTAATCTTCAAAATGCAACAACAGCAGCAGCAACAACAACGTTGTCGAGTTTTCAGCTGCAGCATTCGAAGTTGCCGCGTTTTTATGACAAAACTTGGCAATCTGTCTAAAATGTTCAACTTCACTCATTTTCAATGGCAGTTGCAATTCCTTAGCGGCCGACTTAGAAGGTCGCCTGCCGTGCAACGCCCGCAACTTCAAGCTGCCCCAGACGTCGACTCAGACTCAGACTCAGACTCGAGCTCAGACTGTTGCCAGACCAGAGAGACTGCGATTGCGACTTGAGAGACTCTGCGAGAGATGCGAGACGAAACCGAAACGAAATTCATGCGAAACACAAGACGACACTTGAATGTTGCAAGCTGGACAGGCGCACATGATCGATACGAATGCGATCTGCTCCCCCGTTGCCACCTTGCCACCTCCTTCGTCCTACTGCAAACGCACGCATTTAATTCAAAATGCGTTTCAGTTTTTTTTGTTTGTCGTCGTCGTCGTCGTTGTTGTTGCTGTTGTTGTTGTTTTTTGCGCTTGCTCTCGAAGGTTGGCAGCGTTGTCTGTGCATGGCCAGGCCAGGGTTGCCATTGTCAGCCGAAAAAAGCAGCTGCTGCTGCCGTTGTTATTGCCATTGCTGCTGTGCAACTTGTGATAATGTATGCGTACTATTAGTAGTTTAATGTGCTTACCTCGGTTGAGTTAGGATGTTGTTGCCAAGCTGATGGACTCGAGCATATTCTGTAAAAATGGAAAGGGTATTTGGCTTTATTAACGTATCATTTACAAGCGCAATTTCAGTTGAACTATAAAAATGTTTTTGCTATAAAACACATAAACTTTCTAGAGACTTTCGCAACAACCAACTCGCCACAGACATTTTATGGTCACTTTATGAGGCAACTCTATTTACATATGTCTTTGACTGTGTGTGTATGTGTGTGTGTGTGTGTGTGTGTGTGTAATAAATGTACGTTATGTTTATGTGGACATGTGTAGTATGAAAATGTGTTAACATTTTTGCCGATGCTCATGACAAATTATAGAAGCGGTCAAAACTCTTTGCTAATTGCCACAGTAATTAAAGCAGCGCAGTCAAACAAACAGATCAAACATCATTAATCAAAGTTTGAAAAGATACGAAAATGTATATGCCACACTCAAGTCAGTTTCAGCTTGTTCTATGCGAAGCTAAAATTTATAAATATTTATGCCACAACATCCACTTGTCTACAAATATTTTGCTAAATTTTATGATGATTTTATTTAATGATTTTCAAAACTCAAACGCAGACTGCGTGGCTTTGATTTTGAATTTAATTTTTGTTTGCTTTTCGCATATATTTGCGCAACATGTTGTGTTGTTGGGATGATGATTGCAACATTGTTGCTGTGCTTTGTTGTTGGCCAGCAAGTTGGCAATTGGCGTACGACATTGATTGATTGAGTGTTTGGCAATAAATGCAAAATTAGTAGTGGAAACCAAAGCGTTGCCACCCACCAAATGAGTAGAAAATGTTTAAAAAAGTTAAACAGTTGCTTGGCCAATTAGTGGGGCGTGTCAGCAGCCTCCTAAAAACGGTGGCTTGTAGCAGAGACAACAAAGTCAAGCCAAGTCAAGCTAAGACCAAGAGCAAGAGCAAGACCAAGCCTAATCAATGCCAAGCGCAAAACTATGAGAGTCATTTTACATGGCTGATTAATGATCGTGGCCAGGTTTAAATAAATTATAATATTTAACTCATTAATTATTTGTGCTGCAGTAGCAACAAATCAAAGGCCAATCAAATGACACAGCCAAGTGACAACATAAAGTGGTTGTTCGTTGTCGTTATCGCTGTCGTTGTCGTTGTCGTAGTTGTTGCCTTTTTTGGTCAACATCAAACAATTAACAATTGTTTTAATGTGTGCTATTATTTGCTAATCATTTAGCAGAATTGTCAACAAATGCTGAGCTGCATTTGCATTTTCTATTTGACAATTGAAAACGTTTATTGTTGTTGCCATTGCTGTGGCTGTTGGTGCCGCTAATTGGCTTGTTGCTGGCACAAATGTGACATGTTGCTGTGGCGGGCAGCAACAGCAACCCTTGTAACCGCACACAGTAACTGTGTCTGCCTGTGGCTGCTGGCATTTGCCACCTGTTGCAATTAGGCATGCAACATGGCATGTTGTTGCGGTTGCCAATGTGTGTTGCCAATGCGGGTGTGCAAATAGCCAAAAAAAAAAAAAAAAAACAACAACAAAAAATGAGCAGAAAAAAAAAACAAAAAAGACAGAAACTCATGTGCCACATGCACAGCAGCTATTTGTGTGGAATGGCTACCGCAGCAACAGTTGCAGCTGTGCGACCTTAACAAATATGCCGCCCCGAACAAACTTGTTTCTAAACATATATCTCAGCTATGTTGCAGTCAGCCGATTGCTGTCTGCAGCGACATGAATTTATTAGCGCAACAATTTTCAATGTTCGATTTTTCAGTTTTCAGTTTTCAGTTTTGTTTTCCACAGCATTTGAATTTTCAGTCTGTCGCAGCTGTGAGTGCCGCAAGCTGTTGCTGCTGATAAACTCTGACTCTCATTCGGGGCCTGTCTTATCGCGCACCCACAACAACAGCAGCAGCAGCGGCAGCTCACGCAATGAAACTGACGGCTTCCCATGGCGTTATCTAGCCATTGAACTGTCCAGCCCAACCCTGCTCTCCTCTGCCTTGGCTCTGGCTGTAGCTCTCGTTTGCCCTGCCCTGAACCTTGGCCCAGCGCATCTCTATGTGCGTAAATTGGTACAAGGCAAAGCTATGTTGTTGCTGCGGACAACGCCTACTCAAAAAAAAAAAAAATAAATAAAAATAGAAAAAATGCCGATAAACATCATTGAGCGTTATTGAAATTGGAATTTCAAATGAGCCAGAGACAGAAGCAGATAGTGGCAGAGCGAGCGTGAGAGGGATGGAGAGAGGGGAAAATCAGTTCAGTTCAGAGATTCTTTTGCTGTGTGTGAGAAAATAGCATTTCACTCGTTTAAGTTTATTGTGTTTTTATGCATATCTGAAAACCGTTTGACTTTTGCAGTTAAACTTTCAAATGCAATTAGCTACAGGCATAAATTACACACATAGAACTTGCAACTGACCAGCAACAATAGCAACAACAACAACAACAACAGCAGCAGCAGCAGCAGCAAATACAGCAACAGCAACACAAAGCTGTTATTAACATGATTGCGCAGCTCTGGTCACCCTGCGAACTGCAACGGCTATAATGGCTACTGGCCAGGCCAAGCGAATGCTAGGCTAGTCTGGGCCACCTACTACAATCAACGAGGCGTGCATGCAACTTAGAAATTGCTGCCTGCCTCGCAGCAACAACAGCAGCAGCAGCAGCAGTAGCAGCAGCAACACAAAATTAGCAGCGCGTGCTAAACAATTGGCCCAGCAAGCAACAAAAACAATAGCTACAACAACAGTAGTCTGACACACACCCACACATACAAGTACACATACACACACACACACACACATCGACTGTGCATATTGTTTTACAGCTGCACGGCAATAGCATGCTCAAATATGGCGGCAGCAGCAGCAGCAGCAGCAACATTCAACGCTAGCTTTGGTAATTGCAACAATTTAACGGTCTGTCGCTTTGCTTTTGCGCTTAAGTGTACTTTTGGTGCGCTGTGCCACCAGTTAGAAGACTCTGCCCTGCCATCTCTCTCTCTCTTATATCTACTCCTTTTTTTTGGGGAAAAACTACAACTTAATCAAAAACTAATTGCATTTGCATATAAGCAATGTTGCTGCTGATGTTGCTATTGCTGTTGCCGTTTGCTGTTCTCAGTTGATGTTGCTGCCCACCACGGATGTGGTTTTCAACGCTTGGCTGTGTCAACTTTCAATCAAAGTCAACAAAAATACAAAAAAAAAGAAACCCACTGTGGTTTACGCCAACAGCAGCGCTTCCTGGCAGCAGCAACAGCAGCAACTACCACGGCAACAGCAGCAACCGCAGGCAGTCAAAAGGCGCTGCTAGCGGGTGCTGGTCACTTGGCAGCTTTGCTCAACCGTGGGAGCGTCAAGTAAATTAAAAAAAAAAGCAGAGATAAATTTATATATATATATATATATATATATACATATATATGAAAATGGTAAATAACAACGCACATTCTAATTTATATGGCGAACGCCCGCGCAGGCTACGCATTTTTGCACGCAGCCACAGTGGTGTCGTTGGAAAGGGGACAGAGGACAGTGGTCAGGGGCATGCAACTGACATTTGCGAGTGGCTCACAGTGCCACACAGCTGATGGATCACCGTAGATAAGCGAATCTTGCAGATAATCGCATCACTCACTGGCCATGCCAATGCTGCAAGTGTTTCGCCTTCTCAGTTTCTCGGCTTTTGCATGCATCTCAGGCTCAAGCCAGAGCCAGAGCCACAGCCTGCAAAAGCCTGCAGCTCCAGACTGCAGACTGCGGACTGAGGACTGTGGACTGTGGACTGCAGACTCAAGCTCAGACTGTAGACTGGACATGCAATAATTTTCAAATACAACAGCAACAGAGGTTGAGCCAACAGAGGCTGGGACTGTGGCAGCAACCGGCTCCAAGTCCAGGCTGCAATGATGATGATGCATGACAGTGACAGTGCGTTGTAGTTGCTTATAGCTGTTGTTGTTGTTGTTACTGTTGCCGCTGCATGACATTAAGCAGGTTGCAAACAGACGCACACATGTCTGGACAGCCGCTGTCCCACTGTCTGTCTGTGTCAGTCTCCGTCTGCTTCTCCATCTCCAACTCCAGCTACGACTTCGACTGCAGCTTGGGCTCAGGCTCTGCAGCGAATTGTGGGTGATTTTTGCAGCATTCTTTGCAGATTACTGAAATTAGCCACAATTCGCCTGAAGTTGCAGTTGCACTTGCATACCCACTGCATACGTGTGTGTGTGTGTGCCTGTGTGTGTGTGTGTGCTTGTGTGGCAGGCAAAACTTATTTTCATGCTTTATTTGAGCGCAAGTCTTTTACAAGCGCAACGAAACATTAAATGAAATACAACTTTCAACTGCAGTTGGTTGTTGTTCTCGCTATTGCGTTGTTGCTGTTGTTGTATTTGTTGTCTGGCAAAAATCAATTAAAATTCATAGCCAATTGATTTGTGCACAGTTGAAAAAAATTGCAATTGAAAATGCTTTTTACACAAACCAACAACAACAGACACACACACACACTAAACACACACACACACTAAACACACACACTGGCTCACGCACATTCTCTTAAAGATTTTTGAAAACTTTTCTTTCGTTTTTTCCACTCTCTGTATTTTGGGCAAGAAAAATACATAAAAACTGGCGCCAGTTGGGCAAACACAGCGGCTCCAACTGATAAAAATCACGCCGCTTACATCAACAAACAGCCAACAAAAAGCAAGAACAACGAGAACAGCAACAACAACCACACCAACAGCAATGATTTTCTCTCTACCTGTGGCTTTGGTGGGGCAAAAAGGGTTTTTTTTTTTTTTTTTTTTTCATTTTAATGTCTAGCCACCGACGCAGTTGCAACAGCGTCAGCAGCAGCAGCCGCAGCAGCAACACCGCCGCCGCCAACGTCAACGGCATCATCATTATCATCATTAAAATGTCAGTTAATAATTTTTTTCCTTCATCTGCTGCTGCCGCTTGAAAACTTTGAGTGGTTTTTCAGTTTGACGTTTACAACGTCGACTCCAGCTGACTGTCTGCAGCAGGAATAGAGACGTGAAGCGGAAGAGGGGGCTACCTGACAGGGGGGCTGAGTTGGTTTAAGAAGTGAAATAATATCGCTGGGTGGTCAACAGTCTCATTTTGGGGGCACTCGGCGTGGAACTGTCAGCTGCATTTCGTGCAGCGCTCGTTGGTTCAGCAGTCGCAGCAGTGGCAGCAGCAGCCGCAAGTTCGTTGCTTAAGTCTTTTGTTTTAGCTGAGCTGTAAAATGTGAAAAATGCTTAAATTGCAGTGCAATATCAACAATAAGTATTAAAGTAGGCAAAGTTATGTTGCTGTTGTTGCAGTTGCTTGTTGCACCTGCACACAATTGCCAATAATTATTTATGCTGCCCAGCCAGCAACTGCTGCTGTTGCTGCTGTAACCAGGCAGTAGGAGACTCTGCCGTCGAGTGGCATTGGCTACTGTTTCTCACTGCAACAACTACAGCTACAGCTACAGCTACGGCTCATCAGCAGTTAATGACCAGGCTGCCTGCCTGGGCCAGAGCCTCATCGTCGTCGGCGTCGTCGTCATCGTAGTCGTCATCATCATCATCATCGCCATTGCAATCGCCACGTTGGCAACATCATGACTCCATAATTATGCACAGGCTGCATTTTTGCGCATTGCCTTTTGCCTCACTCGCTCGCTCGCTCGACGCTCGACGCTCGACTTGGCTTGGATTGTAGTTGCTGTTGTTGTTGGTGGGTGGAGTCACGCCTCACTATGGCCGCCTGCAAGGCGGCAGCAACAGCAGCTTCAGTTGCCCGCTCAACTTTTAATTTAATAATATTTTTATAGGCCGACGCGACAAGCTTGTTTACAAGCGTTCAACATGCAACTTTAAAGATACTTTTACACAAAAGCCTCGTTATGTATATATATATGTGTGTATATGTGTGTGCGAGAGTTGGGGTTGCACTTTGCATTTGCTACGAGCTGTGGCATTTTGCGCACTTCCTGTCGACTGTCAAGACATGCCAAGTTGTCCTCATTGCAGCTCCTTCTGCGTCATTTCCTGCAGCGAAGGCGGCAAAACTTTTTTCTTGCTGTTGCCACACGCACGCATTGCAGTTGTTTAGCATTTCAACTGCCTGCGGCAATTGTGGCAAACTGTGGCAAATGGCTGCATTTCACTTTTTACTCAACACCCCCAACACCAATGCCAGCGACAGCAACAGCAACACGAAGGCGCCACCAACTTGGCCAAAGTAATCCACACCATTCGCTTACCATAGACATGAACTTGTTAGTGTTGTCGTGGTGGCTGTTGTTGTTACTGTTGCTGTTGCTGTTGCTGTTGTTGCTGATTTTCTGCTCGCTTGCATGCGATTAGTTTGTAATTTGATTGCGACGCGGTTGTAAGCTGCTCGCTTGTAGCTTGTTGTATCTTACAGATACATTGCCAAGTAAGTTGTTAGCTCTGCCAGTTGGAAAGTTTTCGCCCTGCGCCAGTCGCGTGTTTGCTAATTGAAACAAGTCAAATTTCAGCCTCAAATGACACTAAAGTTGTCTCAAATACTTTAGCAAAGTTCGAGAGATTAGGCAGAAGTTCTATGAAATTTGTATTCTATTTAAAAAAATATCTTTTAGCTTGACTTTTTATGGCCTTGATGCACTTCCTGCTTAACAGTTGGTGGTCGAGTTTGGAAAGAACAACGTCATTGCAGAAAGGAATCTTACATAATTGGCTTTACATGCTGCAAATATTGCAGCATCATCTAATCAAATCAGTCCCATAACCAGAACCCAGGAGAACTGCAATCCATAATAACTTCCGTTTTAGTTTCAATTAAAGCAATGCTCGGGCTAATCAGTGGGAACCCTAATGGGGCGTCTATTGGTTGCCTTTTGCGTCCAATAATAATAAGCCCATTGCATATCCGTTTCGTTCCAGCCAAATCACTGGCCAAGTCGCTTCCTTGGCAAGTCATTATCCAAACAGCATTGTATTCAATTCCCCTACCCTCCTCCTATTACGCTTCTCTCGTCATCTGCTGCTATATTTTTGGGCCCTCGCGTGTGTGTTGTGCTGTGTGTGGACCAGTTTGACAGGTGTTTCTTGCGCTGACTGAAGCTCAATTCTATGCGACGTCTTCGTCTCTGTCTTCACCTGGCTTAACTCTGTTTCAGTTTCTGATTCTGATTCCGATTCTGATTCTCATTCTCTTTCTGTTTATTTGTTTTGTTTATCTGCTGGTCGTGTGGCGTCGGCGTTTGAATGCAGGTTGTTCTACTCGTATTTTAAATACGCTCTGACATCAGAGCAGCATCGGCATCTCGGCATCTTTAACTTAGTCGTCTTCTTTTGCTGCTGCTGCTGCTGCTGCTGCTGATGTTACTGTGCCTTAGCTGCGGCTGCTTTAATTATAATTTATCTGCTTGGTGGCTCGACAACAACAGCGACGACTGAGACGATGACTTCGACGACGTCGAAGATATCGACGCAAACGTATCTCAAGTTTTTGACTTTTATCTGCTGCTGAATTGATGAGTATATAATAAGACTTTATTGGTCAAAGCCAAAGCCAAAGCCAAAAGCCGAAGAGCCAAAAAGCCGATAAAAATACAACAACAATAAAATCAGAGCTAAAACCGCAAGGCAAGTAAAGAGACAAGCGAATACTTTCTATACCCTATAAGCTGCATTAATAAAGTTATGGCAATACAAAGTATCTCAAAGTCGATCAGTTCTTGCATACATCGCTTCAAGTTGGTCCAGAAATTTATGCCATAAGCTGTCATGATAGCTGCGCTTCGGCATTCACCTTTGTTGTGGGTGTGTGTTGTTTGTTGGGTTAACTGGACACACGGACAGATAAACGGACAATGGGACAGACTATGGACTGCGTGTCCTTTGTGGCGAGCGTGAGAATCAACTGCATCGTCTCCCATCCTCGGACACAAGCTCAAACTCCAGTTCAATTCTCAGCTCTTCTTCTCGTGTTGCTTGTCAATGTGTTTCGCTTGTTTGGCCCTGTCTCCAGCAACAGCAAACAGCAACAGCAACAGCAACAGCAACAGCAACAACAACAACAACATCACCGGCTTGCCCCACGTTTTGCCAATGCATTTTTGTTGTTGCTACAAATTCTACAAGCAAATCAACAAAAACAAACAACGTGTATGCCTTGGAATTTAAAACTTCACTTTGAGCTCTTGCTGTTGTTGTTGCTGTTGCTGATATTGTTATTGTTGTTGCTGTTGCTGTTGCTGTTGCTGTTACTGTTGTTACTGTTGTTGTATTGCTTTTTGTATAAATTGTCAACGGAAATCAGTTTGCCACTCAACAGGCTTCCCTTTTCCTGTGGCCAGCCACAGCACACACGTATACAGATAGCGCGCTCTGGTTCTCTGTTTCATTTGGGGATTTGGGGTGAGTTGCTCGTCTCGGACTTGACTGTGCCTTCAAGTTGAGAGACTAAGTAAATACATACCTTAACAACAAAAAATGACTCAAAAATATATACAATGTTTAGCTTCTTCGACTGCCGTTTGTTTAAAATTTTTTTCTCTCTTGCTTCTCCTTTATTATTATTTTTTTAAATTTATTTATGGCCAAGTTTAGGCACACGTGCCAGCATTTAAAAGTCGCTTTTGAGAAATTCGCCTCTTTTTTTCGACAATTAGCGCACAAAGGCAATAGAAGAAGAAAAAAGTAGGCAGAGAGAGAGAGCGACAGTGAGAGAGCGAGAAATATGCAGAAACATAAACATAATAATAACTATAATTTGCATATTCATTTGGCGCTCGTCTCCCATCATTTCTTGAGCTCATAAGTCAAGCCGAAAGGCAAGAGTTCAATTCTGTTCAGTTCGATTCTCTTTCAGTTCAGTTTTCAGTTTTCAGTTTAGTTTTTAGTTTCATATTGAAATATCATCGTGATCAACATTGAAAGGCGGCAACTGGCCAACTGTAAAATAATCGCGCGACAAATTTATGATTAGTTCGAAGTCTTTTGGGCCATTGTTTGGCGGAGGTGGCCAGACAGCAAATCAAAAAAAAAAAAAATATCAAAAATAGCTTAGGGACAGTTTCTCAGGTTTGTTGTTTGTTGGATTTTAGGCGCGTCTAGAAGATGACAACAGCAACAGCAACAACAACAACAATAACAACTATAAAGCGGCTTACACTTTGTTTACAATGTTGCGTGGTATTTTACAGATCTCTTGCTGTTGTTGTTCTGTTGCTGCGTCAATATTGATAATAAATAACAACTTCAGTCAAAGACTAGGGAACAACAACAACAGCAACAGCTACGACAATAACAAAAACAAAAGGGGCAGCATTAGAAAGACAACAACAACAAGAGCGACAACAACGAGTTAACGACAACGTCAGCAGCGGTCACGTCTCAAGTGAAAATGGTTTTTAAGTGCCTCATTGCCTAGTGAAAATTAAACTGTCCCTGGGCACGTCATCGTCTGCCTGGACACACGAGTCGTGGCAACAACTTCTTTAGGCCATGTCTGCGGATCTGCGAAGTGTTCGCCTCAGCCTGGGCAACCCTTTTCGAGCCGCCGCCAAAACCAAAAGTGTCAACTCTAATTGCCTTTTGCTTGGTTTGCCCGCCTCGAAACTCAAACAGAGATTTGGTCATGGACCACTCGAGTGACCCGCCCGCCTGCCTGTCTGCCCGTCTGCCCGTCTGCCCGTCTGCCCATCTCAGACTCTCCTTCGCTGTTATTGTGGCTCGGCAAAGATCTTATGGTCAGTCCCGCTGACTGTCTGTCAAATATTTGCCCTGGCATTGCCTGCGCTTGCGCAAATACTAATAAAATTTCGGTTAATTTTTTTAAGTTAACACACACACATTTACTTTTATTTATTTGCTTGGCATTTTTTATTTTTCTTCTCATTTTGGTGTTGTGTTGTTGTTGCTTTGTTGTTTTCAACTTTTGTTTAGTTGTTGTTGGCGCGCACTTGACTGTAATGGATTTGTTGGCATGAAGATATTTTTGTTGTTGATGCTTTTGCTGTTGTTGTTGTTGTTGTTGTTTTTATCTTAGCCAGCCATTTGCGCTTACTTAAAACACAGCTACAGCAACAACTACAACAACAGCGATAAGTTTGGGTTTTTGGAGGCGGCAAAGGAAAGTCAAATATGTCAACAACAATGAGAATTACATAAATTAAGCAGCTGCAGTGTTTTGTTAAGTTATAAACAACAACAACAAAAAAAAAACAAAAAAAAAAAAAAATACAACAACAATTATAATTCAAAGTTGAAATGACGAGGATTTATGTACTTAATTAGCAGCGAGGAAGCCTAAGTAACGATGGCAGGGCCAGCAAGAGAGAGAGAGAGAGAGAGAGAGAGAGAGAGTAGCTATACAAGGGCAATTTTATATTTTAAGGAGGCTGGAATTGTGCATAAACAAATTGAGTCATTAGCAACTTTTACATCTCAAAGTGGAGCTTTAATATTTATGAACTGGTCTGAGTGAGAGAGAGATAGAGAAAGAGGAAAAGACACTGCGAGTGGCGAAGAGGGAGGAGGCGAAAATGTGTCAACTTGTAGTCCGCTATTTGACAGTTTCCAGTCAGCTTAAGAATGATTTAATCAACACATGAGCTTAAAACTTTAATGTGCTTTTAAAACTGTCATTCGATTGATACATCAATGTCCAGTAGTTGTGACTAAGCAGAGTTCTTTAAGTTTTCAATCGAAATAGATTAACTTTTGAATTCAGTTCATATCTCTATAGAAGTTATTGGCATTACTTGTGCAGTCTTCCCATTCAGTTGTAGCTGAATACTGCTATCTAACCGTCTTTGGCTAGTTGCATATTAAAACGAATTACGAATTACGTATTTGCAATCTTAGCATTTCATTCAGCACATTGCTCATACGCCGTGTGGCACGAAACTTGTTTAACATTTGGCGAGCACATAAACAAACATTACAATTAATTTTTATGCGACAGGCATTTGTGCTTATAAAATGCACTAAAATATTATGCATGACAGTCGAAAATAACACAAAAACAACACATAAACAGAGAGAGAGAGAAGAGAGAGCGCTAGAGAGAGGGAGAGAGAAACAAACTTTAAATGCTGCCACAAAGATAAGCAACGGGCCAAAGAAAACCGCTTAACTTTGCAACGAACGATGAGGGAAGGGAGGGGGGTGGATGGGTACAACATTCAAATTGGCGACAGCGAGCGCTAAGTGCAGACAGTTGCATGTGCTAAGCGACAATTGGACGGACAGACAAGCAAACGGACTGAGAGACGGACAAGCAGACAGACAGAGAAACAGAGAGACAGACGAGTAGATAGACGAAGTGAGTGACCAACTGGGTGACCATTGCGGCAAGTTGCGTGCGTGCAACAGGTTTGAATGTTGGCCTAATGAAGCGCCGCCGCATTGCCACCTTGCCGCGTTGCCGCCTTGCCACCTTGCCGCGTTGCCACATGAAGATTATGAGTCAGTTATGGGCTTTATGCAATGCTCGCCTTGTGCATTTTACGAGCCACTTGTAAATTTCTTTCAATTGGCCTAGCACAGTTTGCACACCACCTAATCAAACCAAAACCCAACCACCCACCCACTCTACCACTGGTCTCCTATTGAGCATTGAGTGGTCTACCACTTTATCATTCGCTTATCAAACAACACCTACACACAAAGTCGTTGCGCCAGTTGAATCTAAAATATTATTTATTAAGTATAAATTGTAAAAATTTCATGAATTGCCCGCAGTTGCAGTGACGTAAATTGAATGTCGTCCCGTTCCGTATACGAACTGATAAGCTTGACCAAGTGCGAGTGATTCTTGTTTTCCTATTTTTTTTCATTCACTTGGTCTTATTTTGTTTGGTGGGTGGTCACAATCGCCTAATCTTTTAATATAATTTAAAATTATATTTTTGTATTCATTTTGTGTTCAATTTATTTTTTATTTTTTATTATTTAATGTTAATTCAATGCGCGCACGAAATGCGTCGTATTATCAGCAATCTATGTAGTCCAATGACGTTAATTGAAACTACTTGAGATTAAGCTAAAAAATTGTTTTCAAATGCGGCGGCGGCATCAGCGTCGACGTCGACGTTGGCATCGGCATCGGCATCGGCGTCAACATCGAAGTCAGCTGAAGTACGAGTACTTACAGAGTTGGAGGTGCCCTCCCAAGTCATGGCACGTTTTGCAATATTTAAAAAAAAAAAAAATTTCAAATTAAAAACGTAAAATAAAAACTCATGTGAACTTTTTTGTTGATTCGTGAACCAAACCCATAAGTGTATATTATACATATATATATGTATGTGCTTTTATCAGCTTGCCTAAGTTTATATTTATTTTTAATTCATTGTGTGTATTTGTGTGTGGTTTCCCATTAAGAAAACCAAAACAGCCCATGCATATTAAATAATCTCCTATATATATTCGAATTTATATGACAATACTGATAACGCCACGACGCTTTTGACGTAGTATGGCCCACACTTAGCTTATCACCAGCTGACAACAACAACAACAACAACAACAACAATCGCTGACCGCCTGAGAACATTTGCACCATTAATTTTCTAAGCGGTTAACCACAAAAAAAACCCAAAATTATGATGATAATAATTTTAAAATCTAAAAATTAAGCCAACCATCAAAATGGCCGCAAAGTAAAAACAAAAAACAAAACCGAAGAAAATCAAAGTTGAGTTGAAAACGTGTTGATTTTAATAGCACGCTTACAATTTAAAAATTGTCGAAAAATTCGCCGCTGGCTGCTAATTGAAGGGGTGTGATCTGAATCAGCGCACCGAATCGCGGTCCCCGCTCAATCACTGGCTGGTAACGCCTTGACCAGGCCTGGCTGGGCCACACACTAATGAAAAACAAAACGTTTATCAAATGCATGATAACAACGCGTAGATCCCGAAAAAATTGAAAACGTAATCGAAATTCGTATTAAGACCTATCAAATGTCTGCCGCCGCGAGGTGTTAAACTCTTCGCAACTGTCGCAACTTCAGCTCCAGCTACAGCTACAGCTCCATTGCCAGTGGTTGTTCTCCATTGGTTTTTCTTTGTTTTATTGTTTAACGCATTCTAATTAGCAACTTTAGTTATAGACATTGCTATGGATCGTCGTCGCCGTGGTTGTCTCAGTCTCAGCTCTAGTGTCTGTGTCTGTCCCGCTTTTTAACGCACACGTGATGATTAAATTTTAATTTTAGTCTTTATACTGTGCTGGGGTGTGAGTGTGAGTGTGAGTGTGTGTGCTTTAAGGTCTCGGTCTCGAACCCGACTCTTGAACCCCACAAAGCAAGCACAACTAATCCAAATCAAATGGCTTCTCAAAATCAATTCGTTTTCAATCGTTTAAAGTTAATTAACGTGCCAGAATTTTTATTTCAACTAACACATTCTTTGGTTCCTAAGTTTTCTTATTCGCTTCGTTACGATTCGATGTCGTTGTCGTTGTTATTATTGTTGTTGTTGTTACCGTGATGTTGTTTGTTCTGTTACATGCTTTTGTTTCGTTTGTAAATTCATTTTATATATTTAAGTATTTTCCTTCTTCTTTTTGTGTATTGTGTGCATTTTATTTTGCCCAACGTCTCAATTTCAATGCGCGCTTTTGTTATTGTTTTTTTTTTTTCTGTTATATATATATATATATATATATTTATTGTTGTTGTTGCTTTTGCTGTGGTCCCTTGTTATTTCGTCGCATTAAAATTGTTAATTTAAGGCTATGGCAGAAATAAATTAACCAATGAACCGACACAGAAACTGGCACTCAAGACTGTTAAAGCTTTGCCATACCCTGTAAACGCTGAATGGACAATAAGGTATCAACAGTCGAGTTATTATAAGAGCTAGTATTAGGAAACCTTGCAGGACGTTGCTATCAACTATGCATCTACATTAACACTCACTCTTCTTTTGTAATTGTTCAATCTAAGGCTACTTAACTTTTTCTAGAGTAACTGCGTTCACTTCATTCTGCTCACTTCAAATGCAAATGCCAATGAGACGCACTGAGGGTGGTGGAGAATTGGCGACGGCCCCGGCCCCATCTCCCACTGGTGGCTTCGCTTTGAGCCACTTTAAAATGGCGCTGGTTGGTTGCTTGTGGTGCGGGTGACGTCGCCAACGTCTCCACTGGTTGCTTTATATGCCAAACAGTCGCACAGTCGCATAGTCAGTTGGACAGTCCGACAGTCCAAAAGACCGACAGCCGGCAGTCCGGCAGACGTCGTCATTGTCTTATAAGGTGCGGTGCGTATAAAGCCAGACATCGACATCGAGTTAAAAAAAATACAAATAAAACAGAGAAAAAATCACTTGGTACACTCGCGCGACATATTGAGAAATGTGCAATAGCTTAATGCCCATGTAAGGCCTGCACTTTTCATGGCAAGTTGCATTTATCGACGATCAGCTCAAAACGAGCGATCGATCAACTTGAGAGCAGCTACCAAAAAGTCTCTCAGAACTTTTATCGTACATTACTCATACGCACTGTGGCACGCACGCATGCTAATTGCCAGGTGTGATGATGCGTTTTAACCGAAAATACGCAACAACAACAACAAAGGAACAACAAGCTGAAGGCAACGGCAGCAGCAACAACGAGATTTGCCGCGTAAGCAACACGCCATTGGCTCGCCAGCAACATGTCCTAGCGAGAGAGCTTGCTCTTGTTGTTTGGAGTTGTTGTTTGCCTTTAAATGGTATAAATTACCAATGAATGACATACAATTTAATTGCCCAGTCTAAGCAGCAACTTCTGCCGCATACAGAGCAGCAGTTGCTGTTGTTGTTGCAGTTGCTGCTGCTGCTGCTGCAGTTGGAGTTGCTGTTACTGTTGCAGTTGCATTTGCAGTTGCAGTTGTTGCTGGAATTAATTAATATTGCACTTTTGAAGCGCGTGCATACAAATTTGTCAGTTTCGTACTGGGGCTGTTGCCCATTTTTATGCCCAAGGTGTAGGCAATTGGCATAGTTCACATTCACACAGTGGTTGCTCTCTGCCTTTTTTTATGGTATTTGCTGGCAATTAAAAGTCTTTCGCTTTAATTGTGTGCACAAATCAAGGGATTGTCGCTGCTATGGCTGCTGTTACAGTTGCTGCTGCTGCTGCTGCTGCACGCCTGCAATATGCTCGATTTTGTATGTCTCTGTCTCTGCCTCTGCCTCTGGCTCTGTCTCTGCATTTGTATTTGTATTTTTATTTGTATTTGTATTTGTATTTGTGTGCACTTATTGTGCGTCAATTTGCTGGCCCACACAAAGTCGTTGTCGATCACCAAGTTTGTGTTGTTGTCGATTGACGTCAAAGCAAATCAGTAGCAACAGCAGGACCAACAGCAGCCGCATCATTCGCCTCATCTTTGGGGGGCTTGGTATTGATAGCAGTAAGTTTACACTTATCAGTGAGTCAGGCGAGGCTATTGTATTGTATTGTAGGTGTTGCATTGGCCGTAACTGTTGTAATTATCTCTATTTTCTATTGTTTCCCCTTCTCTGTCTTACTCGGTAATTGCAATTGATAAATTGTGCTATATATCAACCTATGCCTTAGCTATCTGATATTGCGCTGATAATCAGCACTTTGCAGTTGCAGTTTTTGGCCGTAAACTGAAACTACGACAACAACAATTCGCTTTTGTAATTAGATCTATAAATTTTTTGACACATTTCAAAAGGTATACAAAAAGAAAATCAACTTTCTGCTGAGGCAACCAGCGACTCGACTGCCAATTGGCTGACGAGCTGGCGACTGGCGCCTAAGCCTAAAATACGTTGCCGTCGGGAAAAAAACCAAACTCAGAAAAAGATGAAAAAATACTAAAATGAGACAGCAAAAAGAGAAAGAGAAGCAATGTATTTATACAAATGAAACTCACCTCGTTTGTTTAGGGCGCTTTGGCAAGCATTATCCAAGCATTATCCAATAAATGGCAGCTGCCTTTGTGGTTGTCGTTGCTTAAGCTGTTGTTGTTGTTGTTGATATTCTTGTTGTTGGCAAATTTCTAAACACACCACACATTTATATATGATTTTTATAATTTGTATTTAATTTTTATTACTTTGTATACTTTAATTGCTAATATCATAAAAATATCACAAACTTTTGCTTATGTGCTGTTCGCGTGTTGTTGAATTGTTTTCAACAATTGCAATTATGTTTAATATTTTTATTATTATTATATTTATTAGTGTTGTTGCTTTAATATTGGCAAGCGTTGCATTTGAACTGCATGTATAAAATTTCTTTTATTCCTTCTTCTTTTCAATAGATATAGATTTCCTTTAAGACACTTCAATTGCGACTTTATGCACTTCTTATGATTATTTATATAATATGATTTATTTAATTTGTTGTATAAAATATTTTGTGTGTTGTTAATTATATATATTTAAAAATTTGGCAAGTTTAGTTGAGTTAAATGTGAGATAGAGAGAGCAAAAATTGATTAGCTTTGAAATTGTTGTTGTGAATTGCTGCTAGGTACAATTAAGTTTAAATTTGACTTGATTTGAGTTTGAGTTTGAGTTGAGTTGAGTTATAAAATGAATCGTTAGATTGCGACGTGCGTGAAGCGTTTTGTTTAATATCAATAAATATGCGAATTTGTTTATTAATTTCTTGTTTAATAACAGACGCGTGTTAACGTTTAACGGTTGTTGTTGCTTGGAGTTGTAGAGTCGTTGCTGTTGCGCTGTTGTTTTTGTTGTTGTTGCACGCGCGATTGTTATACACTTCGTAACCGTGTACCGTTTCTCGTTGTCGCCGCGTCAACGTGCAAATAACAAATAACGAAAACGTACGAAAAAATTTTCACTGCAACGCAAAGAGATTTTCCCGTCGTCGCGTCGTCGTCGTCGTAGGCATCGTTGTTGTCGTCGTCGTCGTCGTCGCTGGCTTCGGCTGCACCACCAACAAGGAGAGAGAGCGTAGCTATGTGTGCGTGTGTGTGTATGTGTAAGTGCAGCAGCGGCAGTGGTAGCAACGGAGGGTGGTGGAGCGGCAATTGCAATTGCACGCACAATTTGGCCAACCGAAAAAGAAGTTAATATCAAGAAATAGATTTTGTATCTTGACTTGGAGTCTCGACTCGGGCTTAAAAAACGTTTACAACTTCAACTGCGATTCTTCGGCAAAAGGCGAACGCGTGCGGGGCTCTCACGTTGAACCTGAACCGACACTGCCCAGCAAGACACTGGCGCAGCCAGCGGCCTTTCTAAGTAGAATAGGCTGACGACGACGACGCAGCAGCTGCTGCTGCTGTCGACGCCACACCAATACAAACACACACAGCAGCAGGAACACCAACGCAACCTATGTGAGCCTGTGTGTGTGTGTTGGCGTCTCATTCGCCGGATAAAGCCGACTGAGAGAGTGTGAGAGACAGACGGTAAGCGAGAGAGAGGGAGCGAGAGCGAGAGAGAGAGTGAGCCAGTGGGAGAGCCTGAGACCGCAGCACGTGCAAAACAACATAAAAGCTGCCTGCTGATTTTTGTCGCAGTTGTTTTTGCATTTTTATCTCTCCACTTCACAGTTTGTCAGCTGATGTTGTTGCTGCTGGCGGTGTTGGCGTATGTGTAGCTGCAACACTGCCGAGTTGCCGCTGCTGTTGGAGCAGCTGCTCGTTGCTGTTGCCCCCACGCTAGTCGTTGTAGTTGTTGTTTATGGCTGCGTGGGTTTCTAATTGCTCAAACTTTATACCAATGAGGAGACTTCGTTGCATTTTCGCTTTTGCGAAAGCGAGCTCCGAATAGGCGCCTCCCACTTTTCCATTGTTGTTGTTCCTCGGCTGTTTTGGAGTGTGCACAAAGCGCTGGAGTTGGCTAGCACTTTGGTGTGGCCTATGTGTAGGAGTAGGACAAGGGTTGGAGCTGCTGCAAATATCAAGCGCAACTTATGTAACTTATATTAGGAAAAGGACCTAATTACTTTAATAAATATAATATTATACTAAATTATATAGTAATAATTCTAATATATGTTATAATTTATTGAAGAAATACATTTATTTTCTTTTCGCCATTTCTTTATTAAACTTATTTAATGAATCATTTGTTCTGTAAGACTTTACATATTTTCCCAATTTAACAAGCCTCAATTACATTAATTCTTATATTATTTGATATTAATATGTCGAAATATAATAATCGACAAGCCCATTATATTAATTGCTTATTAAATCTATTCCATTATGCATTCTCAATTTTAATTACCCTTTTGTATTAAATTTCTAAAATAGCATGTCATTTGTTAAATATTTACCCATTCAAATAACTTATTATAATTTATCTATTCGTTTTATTGGCTTAAAACAAAAATGTCAATTCATAATAATTCATTGTGAAAATCACAAATCATGCCGGATAAATTTCATGCGGATAAAAATCAGAATCGCTCCCACAACAAAACTCTCTCAGTGAACGCTGCTTCTCTCTTACACAAACAGACACACACACAGCCATTCAATCTTCCTCTCTCACACACAGCCAAATGCCGGCAAGCAACTTCAACGCCAGCGTCAAGCGTCTGAACTTGAAATGCCTATGCAGTGCGATGAGAGTTGAGAGCTGAGCGCTGAGCGCGTGCTCTCAGTAACTGTGGCTGTATGTGTGCGTGTGTGATGCATGTGTGAGTAAACGACGCAGCTGCCGACGCTATGAATGTGTGGCTGTGTGTGTGTATGTTGTGTTTACAAAACAAAGACCAAAATGAAACAGAGACGAGCCAAAAGCATGCCAAGCACTCATACACACACACACGAACCACGTTTTGTGAATGAACGAATAGTAGCACACCCATACAAGAGCGCTCACTCACACGCTCACACCAATACGAGTGCAAGCTGTGGATGTGTGTGTGAATTGTGGGCAGGGAAAATAAACGAAACGCAAAAACGCGTTTACGCGATTCGTACAAAAATTTTTCGTGTTGCAGCAACAACAACAGCAACAGCAGCAGCCCGTTTGTAGGTGTAGCTATGCAGATAGATATCTTTATGTGTGTGTGAGCAAATATGCATATGTGTGAGTGTGCTTGTGTGTGTTATTGGTGTTGGTTGATTGGTGTGAAACAACTACAACAATAACTTATTGAAATGAGACGACTACGACAACAACTACAACTACAACAATATTAACGATGACGAGGCCGCAAACAAATAAAACCAAAATGGTGTGGGCCCAGTTGTCCGACGCGAAGGTGACCAGCAACTAGCAGCCAATTCGCGACAGCCAAAAGCGATACGAATACTCTGATTGTATTCGTAACTTACGCCTTCGACAGTCTGGAAGCAATCAGCCATCCAAGCATCCAACCAATCAACCAACACACAAAATAACAACATTTGTTAGCGTTGGCGTTGGCGCGTCGCTGATTTGTTGATGAAGTTGTCGCCGTTGTCGCTGAGATTCGATCGAGCTGCTTGTTTTATGCAAATTGTGGCTGAATTAAGTACATTTTAATGTCGTAATTGCCTACGCCGAGCAAGCGAACGAACAACAGTCCAAACATTAACACCCCAGGGACTGGGCCCTGCTCTCCCTC
The DNA here is from genome assembly GCA_018901825.1 of Drosophila funebris. Classification (NCBI taxonomy): domain Eukaryota; kingdom Metazoa; phylum Arthropoda; class Insecta; order Diptera; family Drosophilidae; genus Drosophila; species Drosophila funebris. Next base: position 7,794,607 of record JAEIFK010000688.1, read on the forward strand.
TTGTTATTCCTACGATCTTTGGCAAAGAACTTTATTTCGGCATCTTTTCGCGCAGCTGCATTGAAATTTACGTGAAATCCAACTGAAAATGCCTTTACAAAGATTTGTGCCATTGCTTATTGTGTTGGAAATCTTCCCACGGTTGGGCAAGTCATCACCCTCTCCGTTAGTTGTGGCATTGTTGTTGTCGTTGTTATCGTTGGCCCGCCACCACCACCTCCCGAGTGCAACCCACCACCGCGCGCCGATTCTGAATCCTGTCGTGCAACCCCCTAACTTTTGGCGGGAAACGACAAATCTTGCAATCTCAGTTTAACGTCTTTCAAACTTTACTCTAACAAAGGAAAGACGCCCGCGGCCCGCCCGTCAAAAAAGCAGATTCCGGGCCGCAGGCAAAGCAAAGCCACCCTTGAATAGCTTTACCTGAGTACCGCTGCGCATGTCATGCTGCTCCTTTTTCCTTAATTTTAATGATGCTCATTCTTTCGACGACGACTGCGTCTCTCCTCCAGGGCATTGTCGCGACTCACGGCGGGAGGGCGTCGGAAATTGCGACGCGACGCCTGAATTTGACTTTCTTAAAGGCCAGAGAGGCTTCAACTTGTAGGCCTCCACAAAATGCTCAATTAAAAACGCCAACATTGCGCCAATGTTAACCACAATTTGGCGCATTGATTTGCATTGATGCACTAACAGTAACAGCAGCAACAGCAGCGACAGCAGCGTCAGCCAAGTGCAATAACCATAAAAGCAAATGGCATTGTAGCACCTCGATGACGCCAACAGTTCAGTTCACCACGCCAAGAGTTGTGCCATTGCTGCTTTTAACGCTATTACCAGCCTGGGGGTCAACTGCAATACGCTCACAACCCCAACTCCCTGCACAGCTGCCAGTTCCCTTGCCTAGCCTGGCATGCCTAGCTAACAGCCATCGTCTCTTGACTCTCAATGTTGTCGCCGCCTTTTATGCGCCAATTAAAAAATCTAATTTGCATGCGCTTGCGCACAGCTAAGATTCAAATACAGATTCAGATTCAGTTTCAGAGTCGGATTCTCACGGATAAGCAGCGACAACTGCAAGGCATTGGAACGTCTTAATGGAAACACGTGTGTCTTATGATTTACACTAGGCAGCTGTTGTCCAACTGATAGATCACAGATCTACTATCAAATTATTAACAGCAACTAAATTAAAACGGTTGAAAACAACTGTGAAAAATGAGTTAAAGGCCAAGAAAATGTCATCAACAAGTTGTAGAAGCTGCAACTGTTGATTCTTTTTCGTAGCTAAGCATTAAATACTTCAGAAACTCTCATTAATTGTTTTATTTAATCTAATTTTGTTTAAAAGGCAAGAATCGGCCAGATAAGCCTCAATTTGTTTATTTATAAAACTGCTGTAGTTCTTGATATTAAACTAAGTTTAAATACAAATATAAGTAACTTCTATACTAACTATTACTTTGTTTCCTCAATTAATAACTAAGAAAATAATTCTAAATGATTATTCAAAGTAAAAATAAGAAGAGATCTCTATTTGCCGCCTTGAAGTCTTTTATGATATGATTGTCAACCTGTCTTGGTTGTCAAAATCATTTATTTTAAAGGATAATCTCATTATATATATTTGATAGAGCTTCTGTGATATACTTTTGTTTTTATAACCAAATATATTTTTCTTTGCTCACAACCCCCACGAATTGCAATTACTTAATAAATTTCCGTAAACACAATCTGCTCAGCTTTCTATCGCTTTGCTATCGTTATATTGCTGCGTAAATGTTTCTTAAATCCCATAAACATTATAGACCTAAAGAATCATTATTATCATTAAACAACAGAAGCAAAATCCTCTTCGGCAGCAAGTTCGTTACTTAAGTCTTTCGTTTTGGTGCTGAGCTCGAACCGACACCAACGCCCATGCATAATTTATGCTCAATGCTTAGATCCCAGACATTAAAGCAGCTTAATTTTGTTGTACAACACGCATTAAAGTCTTAAACGCCTCAGACAACTCCCACAAAGCAAAGACAAACTCTGTAAATGTTACTATCAAATTGCTCTCGACATTCCCTCAACTGATGCGGTGGCTGCTGTTGCCTATTGCTAGTTTGGCATAAAATTAACTGTTCATTCAAATAAAAATTAAACTATTGGGCCCGTCGCTCAGTCTGTCCCTCGATCCAACCATGAAGAAGAAGAGGAAGATGATGGAAAAAAAATGAACTAAGCTTAAACTCATAAACGATTAACATACAAAACACACACGACGGCCCAATCGCTCGAAATACTGAAGCATTTCAATATATGTATAAGCCGTATAATAAAATATAACAATCATGCGATAAAAACTCTTTCACAATCACAATCGCACACACACTCTAACACACTAGCACACACACTGAGGCCTGCGCTTGCCCATTCACCTGTAAAAGTGTGGGAAAGCATATACCAAAAAATCAAAAAGCCGAGAAACCATCGAGATCGAGATGGTCAAGCAAAAGCTTAGCCCAACAGAAATCAATAGAAATCAAAGTGGAAGGTAAAACCGAACTCCAAGTTCCAAGTAGAAGTAGAAGTCGCAGTTGAAGGCGAATGCGATGCGATGTGGAGTCGTTGTCTAAGCCGAAACGCGCCAAAAGAAAACGTTGAAAATTCAAATTAGCTCAAGACTCGTAAATAAAAGATATTATAGCCAATCGAGCAATAAAACCAGTTCATCTCTAAATGTGCCGGGCGCTGAGGAAGCTTGGAACGCGACTGGGACGCGACAAGAGCAGCAAAATGCAGCAACTCCATCACCACCATCACCAGCTCCAACTCCAGTCCCAGTCCCAGCCCCAGCCACCATCATCATCATCATCGAGAGGGGCCAGAGACTGGGACTGTTGTCGGCCTATATAGGCGCTTTTACGACAAGCAACCTGCTAGGAAACAACAAATCAGTTGGCCCAGTCATCGAGCGTATTTTGGTTAGTATTGCCAACCCAAGTCAGCATTGGTTTCATCTCAATCTTCGTCGCCATCTGGGTCTCCATTTCCCAGGGCGGGTGTAAGTTTTGCCTGAAAGCAATCAAATCAATTTTATGCTCTCAACAGCCGCAGTTGTTGATGCAGTTTTATGGCATTTCTAATATAACAACAAGCAGGAGACTCATTCATTCACTTGCTCCGTTGGCCCATTGATGGGGCGTAGACCACAGACCGGAAGCGGCTACAGCTGCGTGGGCATTCCAAGAGTCACTCACTCAGGTGAAAGAGGGAACAGCGGAAGGCCAAGGGGGAGCGATTACCAGCGCTTAAAGCTAAGCCACAAATGCATTCGGTTATTAAGCCATTTAAGCGACGTGAGAAAATGCTCAACATTCAATTGCCCACAGTTTCAGCGGATGTTGTAAGTTAGATTACAAAAAAAAAAGAAAAAAAATGGCAACAGAGTGGCAGAGAGATGAGAAGTGAAGCTGATGAAGATGCTGAAGCGATCGCATGCGGAAATTATTTATTAAACACTTTAGACCAATCAAAACCGGCTGCCTACACATCGTCAGCTTCAGTTTTAGCTTTAGCTCCATAGCTCACAGGTCTGCGCTTGGAACTTGGAGCTAAAACACATTTCTTTAATGACTACAACTATACAACTATCAACAAATTCAATTAATTCAACAAACACCGGTGGCTTTACTAACTAACTAACTAACTAACAACAACAACATCAACAATAGTAGCCATTAAGTATTTTAATACCCTGCTCCTAATAAAAAGAGGTAAGCTAACTTTGTGGCTGTACGCAATACATTGATATCGATTCAGTATTGACATAACTTTGGGAATTTAAAAGATTACGATTAACTACAGAGTATCACTTAATCGACCACAACCGACGCCTCACTTATTTTAATGCGAAATTTTAACTTTGCTGGTGGCCTTCACTCACTTTTGCCAAGTGCTGTTTAGTTCTTTTTTTGTCTCTATCTCTTTTTTTGGCAGATCTTTCATTAAGACAAAAGTTTAGTGAATGAAATAAAGTTGAAAGCCGCCTTCCCGCATGTGCCCCCCTCACACCAAGCAACTCGACGTTCATTCACGCAGACAACGCTGTAGGTAAATCATTTGAAATTTGTCTTCCCTGAGATCTTGGCAAGATTGAGGCGTGAGCATGATTTAAGTAAGCTCATGTTGGAAGCGTCGACACAGCCAATGTGTTTGGTATTGTACACCGCATGTGCGCGTGTGTATCGTTGCTGGAGAGGAAGTGCAAAGTGCTCCGATATGATCTTAACTTCAACAGAAGAACAAAAACAAAATAGAATTAATTGCCAACGGGCGGCGGTCAGTTGCTGCGACAAATAGGTTAACAAGTTGGGGGCAGCTTTTTCTTAATTTAGACCGAATAGATAGTAAAGGTTATTCCGGCGAAGGAACACTTTATTGTGATCTGATCTACTTCCGCTAACTCTTTAAAACTCTTGAAGAGTTCTTTGAATGCTGCTTTGACTCCCACCTTCTTGAGATTTTGTGACTCTACAAACTGTTACAACTAAAATGTTTCATTAACTATTTTCAAGCTTATAATGTTGGAATACAATGGATATTAGTATGTCATATTGTTATCTTTTCATTAAACCTCTTTCATGCCGTGGGATAAGTTTATGTTCCTTCTCCTGTTTCCTCCTTTTTGATGCAAAGTAAAAGGATCTAGTGGCTACAATAGCTTTATTAGTTCCATAGACAAAGCTCATCAAATGGCAGGCAGCTGCTTAGCTGCCACCCTTAGCAAAGCTTTCAAGAACAACTTTTCCCCGCCATGGAAATAAACCAGAAGATGACAACAGTCCCAGGCCAATTGGCAGTTGTTTGAACTGCGCAGAAGTTGCCTAATTTTTAATTTCCATGCGCAGCTGCGTTATCTTCTGGTCGTTGCTTCTGCGCCGCAGTAAAGTGCCGTCTCTTGTTAAAGAGGAGGAGGAGGAGGTTTCCTTTTGTCGCCAGGGCCAAAGGAGCAGCCGGTCTATCCTGCTCACGGGGTGGCGGTGGCGGCGGGCAGGCAGGCAGGCAAGCAAGCAGGCAGGAAGGCGGCAACTTTCAATTGCCAACTGGCAACTGGCAACAGCCGCTAAAGATCTACACAGCAAATGCGCAAAAGATTCCGGAAAAGAAAACTCAAAAAGGGGTGGTGGGTCGTCTTCGCCGCCCTATCCTACCCCTACCCCTAACTGGTGGTAAGATACAAAACACGTTTTCCCTAAATGGACAGGCAGCTGGCAAGGCTTTTGCTTTTTAATTTCTCTTCTTTTTCTTGTGCAACTTCAGCGTGACACATTGATAAATATGATGGGATTTATAGTCACATTTTGAGTATTGCACAATGAAATTGCCGTGGCACATAAATTACGAGCAACAGCAGCAGCAGCAGCAACAACTATATAAAGAACCACCCGCCATAGGCCGTTGAAGGCTACAACTTCGACTTCCAGTTGGAGTCGGAGTTGGAGTTGAAGCTCGACCCGAACTGGCAGTGCAACTCCATTTGCCTCGTGTATATTTATGTCATTAAATTTAAGCATTTTCGTTTAGGCCACTCAGCTGGCAACCCTGTGATTAACTTGGCTGCTGCTGCCTCTTGGCCAATTGCATGTCCGGCTAAAAGTTGGGACTCCGAGTCCAAGTCCAAGTCCGACTTTGAGTCTGAGTCTGAGTTCCATAAGAACCTCATATGAAATTATAAGCGCTTTAGTTTTATTGTGCGTTGTCTGCACCGCTAAAGCGGTGGCGGTGGTGCTGCTGCTGATGGTAGTGGTGGCCCATGCCACGCAGTGATAAATGTTTCCTATGCCGTGGTATTTCACCCGCGGCAGCAGCAGCAACAACAACAACAGCAACAAAATTCATACAAATGCAAATTTAATTGTAGTCGCAATGGCATCCATATCCCAACTCTGACTCCGACTCAGACTCAGACTCCGAGTCCACATCAAACTCAGTTTTAGCTTCATTCTCTCCAAAATGAATGCTTTCAGCATGCTACGCAATTTAAGTGGGCGTGCCCGGGGGCATAGGCACAGCAACAACATCAACAACAACGAGCAACAACAAACAAAAACAAAATGTGCCAATTCGTTTGAATTTCTTTAAATGTATTTGGTTTTTTAGCTTGTTGAAATGATAAAAGTTTCATTGGACTTTTTCTACATAACTCTAACGGTAGCTAACGGTTTCCTCTTAACTTTTTCAGCGTCTGGCCAAGAGCACACGCAATGCGTCTGCTTCGGCTTCGGCGTCTGCGTTGGCGTCGTCCATATGTCATTCAATGTGGCAGCAAACGGAGTGGCACTTGTTCTGGCCAATCAATTGCTTTAATAGTTGTAACAAACTAATTGCAGTTGTAATTGCCTGCCACAGATGCTGTTACATTTCTGACACCTTGAAACCGCAAAAGGATCAGACGATCTCGCTATCATTTCACTTCCTTTAGTTGAAACGACTCGTGCGCTTCCTTTTCTCATTTCTCTTGGTAGTCACACCTTCTCAGCTGTTTCTTTGATTTTCTCAATAGTTTTTTTTGCTTAACCGAACTGTAATTGCAATTGTGCGTGACTCTCTACTTCTCTTTCTCTACGTAGGAGCGCGCCAAGACTTTACTGAGCCCGACAACAGCTGGCATCGCTGCTGCTTCTGTTGATTCTCAGGATAAAGCAGGCCGCCTGTCTTTGCAATATGTTTGTGTTGTTGTTTGCTTAGAGGTCAATAATCTCTGCTGGGGTGGCTTACAATTAGGGGAATGTGCAAAAAATGCAGCTAGCGTTGCATTTCAAGAGGTCCTTGGTATGTAGCCTTAAGCATGCTCAGGCATTTATTACAGCAGAAGAAGATATACCTTGACATAAACAGCGAGATCTGTGTGAAATCAAGGAGAAGTAGAGTTAAGAATGAAATCGTTTAAATTTAGAAATAAACAACGATTAAGAACACATTTCAAATCAATCATTGCGGCAACCATTGAACAGCAATATTGATTAGATATTTTAATGAAAAGAGAATTACATTTATTAATATGTAAAAATACAAAAATAAAATAACACTTTTAATGTAAATCTTAGTTAAGGTATCTTCATATATAGTTACTCTTCTCTCAGTCAAGTTACTTCATGAATTTCTCAATCAAATCTCCTTGATTTCAACGGAATCTGCTGCATTTTTCCCCCTCCATCACGAGCTGCTGTAAATGTCATTAGTGTGTGGCATACAAATACGCAACATGCGATGCTACATTGAATGTGGCATGCGGGTGTTTTCTTTGCAGCAGCAACAAATCAAAGCAAAATCTCAACGATGCTGCTGCCGATGTGGATGCTGGCAAAGGTAGGTAGGTAGCAGAAATTAGATGTTATTGTATAAGCGGAAGAGGGAAACACACCGGGCCGTAGATAATAACAATAATAATGATAATGCACAACAGAAGAACGCGCGCCAAGCAAAACTCTGAACGAGGAACAAGAAATTGAGGAACAGCTGAGAAGTATTCGAAGCAGAAGCAGTCGAGGAAAGAAAATGTGAGCGAAGAGACCAAAGATCGTCTTACAGCAGGGATTTCAGTTTCAGCCTCAGGTGCGAGGGTGTGCACTTTTTTGTCATGCAACGACAGCAGCAGCAGAAGCGGCAACAACAGCAGCAGCAGCAGCGGTAGGAGCAGCTTCTGTTCTCTGTTGTATTATCCCTCACTCTTCTTTTGCCAACAATTTGTAGCACGTGGCCTATTTGGCCATTGTGACACCGGGGCAAAGTTGGCGCCTTTTTTGGGCAGACGGCCATATAAAGACGACGACAACGAAGACGACGTGATTGCGGGTGCCTCAATTATCTAACCATATAAAATGAGCAAAAGGAGTAAGAAGTGTCATCAAAGGGGCAGATCGTTGGGTATCTGATTACCAAGCTGTGATATTCTGTTGCAGTTGCAATATCGATTGTTGGTCATTCAACACCCACGCTTTGCGGATGCAGGAAACGCTGCTGCTGCGGGGCTTCATACAGAGACAGGAACTGTAGACATGCGATCTGCATAAAGCCTCGCAATTTCACCACAACAACAACAGTAATAACGACAACACTTAGAGCAACAACAACAACAGCAACAGCGAGAGCAAGAGCAACTATTGGCCATTGCCAAAGACGGTTATAATTGGCCCAAGGCAGCGACAATTTATCAACGCCGATTGCCATTTGTGTTGACAACTAACACACTGAACACTGTGGATACTCAGCTCTGGAACTGAATGCGAATACGAATACGAATCACAATCCGAATCAGTTGCTGTTGCTGTGGCTGTTGCTGTTACTGTTGCTATTGCTGCAGCTGCCTGCACATACAAAGTTGGCATGAAGCGTGTTGATTTCGCACTTTACAGCTTGTAAAAGCCGGCAATGGCAACTGCCAGAGCAACAACAGTGACAGCGAGTGCAACACTTGCTACCAACTATGAAATTATTTTATTTAATAACCAACAACTTACATGAAAATGGTCAACAATTGTCGCTTTGTCGCTGCTGGCCAAAACGCGCTAATTGCGCACGAAAAGCACCAACAGAATTTATTACATTTCAATTATGTATATGGGCAAATGTTGGCACAACCAATTGGCATCGCATAAATCTTAACGAGCCTCCACTCTATGCGAAGTCTTCGTCGTCGTCGTCGTCATCACCATCATCATCAACATCAACATCAGCTGCATCAACTGTCTGTCAAATTAGCCAGAAACTCAGTCAGCAACATGAGCATAAGCAGCCAAAGCGGCAGCTGCTGTCGTTGATTCTTAGCAACATGTCGTTGATGTTGTTAGCAACATGCAAGTGCAGATCGCCAACACTGGTCAACGAGACCATTTGAAAGTCCTGTTCCAATTGGATGAGGGTTGATTAAGAAATTTCAGAACCAACAGTAGTAAATGATAACAATGATAAGTGTGGTTGAGAAGAGAATTGTAATGCCTCTAATACTTCATACTTACTGCTCATATATTGAATTATGCCTCTTGCTGCAGCATTAAGTGCGTTTTACGAGAACTACTGTCAATCCCTCTCTTAACGAAACAATTACACAAAACCAGCAACATTAAAGCTTCAGCAGCAACATGAAGCAATGAAGAAACATGGCAAGGGAAACGAAAGCGAAGGGGAATAACAGCGGAAACCCTGCAACGTGTGTGGCCTGTTAAAGGTTGCAACTAGCAACTATTGCTATTGCTGCTGGCGTTGGCTTTAGCAGTTGCAACTTTTGTCGTTGTCCGTGCATAAATCGTGTGAAATATCGCATTTCGCGCAGTTTCGCTTCGTGTTAACGAGTGTCACATACACACACACACACACACACACACACACACATACACTCACACAGCTAAAATAAAAGGCAGAAACACGCATTTATTTGTCTTGGACAGGCATTGTTGTTGCAGTTGCAGTTGGAGTTGTTGCTACTGCCCAACTGCTGAGCTTAGCTGGCAAGTGCTTGTCACTTGATTGCATTACTCGCAGTTGTTGCAGTTATTGTTGTTGTCCTCAGTATGTTTATTTGCATATATTGACAGCGCTGTGTGATAATGCTGTTGACATTGATATAGCTCACGGGCGAGGGCAAACTATGGGCTATATGGTGACTCTAGTTGTTGCTGCTGCTATTGTTGTTGTTGTTGTTGTTGTTGCTGCTGCTGCTGCTGCTGCTGCTACGCCCACAAAACAATTGACAGTCGACAACATGCCGCAAAGCTGAAACAAAAAACGAACTTCGGCTGGGGACAGCGTCAGTTTTTGGTACTGCGGCAATCTGATAAAGTTGCGGCTGTTGCGCATGCGCATGTTGCACGCCTACAAAATCATGTTGCACGTCAATTGCGAAGCTCGCAAAATATTTGTGTGCGCTGTATGCGTCTGTTTTTTCGTTGTTATTGTTGTTGTATTGTTGTTTTGTCTGCTTATTTAAATTCTGCAATGATTTTTTCAAAGTACTCTTCGAGTGTAGACTCAGCGATTGCTTTTCAAGGCCGCCCCGTGCGACGTGTGTGGCAATAACTTAGTCAGGGGAGAGGTGACAACGGCAACATGTTGCTGACAGACGGCAGCCAGAAGGCGGGCAGCAACAACAATAGCAACAACAACAACAACAGCAACCACAAGAGCAACAGCAACACCAACGCCAAAGCCACAACGACAGTATCGAATTGCGATTGCCGCTGCTGCGGCTGTGACTGTTGCTGCTGCCGCTGATGCTGATGCCGCTGCTGCTGCTGCTGCTGCTGTTGGGCGGCAATTGATTCTTAAAAAACGCTGACATCTTACATGTTGCAGCAACATGTTGCCGCATGCTGCTTACGAGCTGAGATTTGCCTACGTAGTTGCTTGCTGCTTGCTGCTCGCATTGCATGTTGTTCCTTGTCGTTGGCCAGTCGAAACAACGTTGACAAATTGCTACATATGCTCTGCAAAACTTGAGGAGCATCGCATTACGCAGAGGAAACGCTGGACGGCAATGGGAATACGGCAAACGGAAATTGAAAATTACTTAAAAATTGCACAAAAGTTAAACGCCCACCAGAATGAACGCGATGGCGAGTAGGTAGCTGAGAGTTGTTAGTAGTACTCGTAGGTATAATCCTTGCCAGGCCAAACTAATAATCGCATAATACACGTTCCAGGCTAATGATTAACTTGCATCATTATCGCACAAGATCTCGGCAACAGCAAGAGCAACAGCAACAGCAACAGCAATTGCAAGGGTCGAGCCTTTAGTTTGGGCTGCTCTTTTTTTGTGCTCTCCGATCTTGAAATTAGCTGCTGCCGTATCTGCAGAAGCTGTTCCGATGGGCAGGACTACAAAGCATCCTGCACTTTTACTCGTTTCATTGAAGAAACGACGCGCGCCCATTGCCCGAGGCAACTCTGCTGCCGTTGCTGTTGCTGCTGCTGTTGATGCTGCTGCTATTGCTGTTGCTGCAATCTGCTTTTATTTTATGCGCAGCGCGCTTAAAAATGCAGTCAACGTCTCTGATGCTGGGCTCCAGACGGCGCAGACAGGAACCTGCCGCTTAGGCGAATGCCCGACGGCCCCAAAAAGGCAAACGGCCCGACAGCCCAGCCACACATCCACAGCGACAGCAACAGCAACTACAGACACAGAGTGGATTCTCAAGCAACAAAGCAAACGGCAGCCGAAGCTAAAAAATAAGTTTTGCCGAGGGAGAAAATTCACTGCATCCTCCCACTTTTTGCTGCTGTTGCCGTTGCTGCTGTTGCTGCTACGTAGTCAAGGCAATGGGGCTATTATGTTGGTGTTGTTGCTCTTGTGTTGTTGCTGCTGTGGAGCCAATCATTATATGCGTTTTTCATACTTTTTTATGCGGGAGTTGCTGTTGCTCTTGCTGCAGCGATTGCTGAGTTTGCCAGGCAAACAAGTTACTGTTGCTGCGATTTTTGATTTATGCGGGACCAAATGAGTTCCACTTTACTAAAAAAAAAAAAATTGAGAAAAAGGAGAATGATTCGGAGTTGTAGTAGAAGTTAGTATATCAAAATGCGTACACACCCACACTTCCGGCTGTAAATTGAATGTGGGCGTGTCATGTGTTGCCCTCAAATGGCAAACGGGCAAATGGGTAAACATCTCAGCAAATGGAATGTAGCACCCATGTTGCTGGCAGGTAGCAGCAGCAGCAACATGCGCATAATTATGCTGCTGTTGTTGTGTATTTAAGTTGATAGTTTTGTAGCCAAACATCAAAGTAGTCGTAGTAGAAAAAAAGAAAAAACCAAATGGCAAAACAGTCAACAAGCGAACGTGGAGCGTCGAACGACAAATCGTCGAAAGTTACAGTTTAAGTTGTTGGCTGACTGACTGGCTGCTGCCAATCACCGCAGCAACTGTTGCTGCGACTTGAGACTCAAGCCAGCCAGTAGATAATCAGAATTCCAACATTTTCACCTGTTGCCATTTGCTGCTGCCTGCAGTTTGACATGTGCCGCACATGCCGTTGCCATTTGTCTGCACTTTAATGACGCAGCCAGCACCAACGGCTGCAATAGCAATAGCAACAGCAACAGCAACAGCCACAGCCAGTGCAACAGCCTGAGCAACAGACACAGTCACAGCCACAGATCTAACAGCAGCTTCAATCCCAATCCTCGCCTCCTCGTCGGTAGCAATCAGCTAAGCATCTTGGCGCGTTGACAATCTATGCGCATAGTTTAGCATTTACTGTTGGAATTATTGAACCACATGCGAAGTTCGAGTTGCAGTCGCTGACCCACTTGCTACAACCAGCTGATGTCTCCTGGCTCTGTCCACTTCACTGTTGGTTGCACCAAAGTCGGGGTGGAGTGTACAGATCCCGCAGCGCCTGAGGTGACCATCATCAATGGGCTGCCACCCTTGGACGGCCAAAGTGTCATTAGTATGTTAATTTCACTGAAAATTCATACGCAGCGTGGTACGCCTGCATTGCAATTGCCAATGCGCATATTTAAATGCCAGTTTTCAGTTACTGTTGCATGCCGTTGCTACCATACCCTGTAAAGAGAGCAGCAATAGGGTTTATTTAACTTGCAGTACGTGTATGACATTTGAGAGCAGCATCTGATATGATATTATATTGTTATCCTCCTACTTTCTGCTTACGGGGAAGATGCTGCGTTAAACAATTAATCAGTTTAATTGCAGTTAACTGTACTATTGATATCCCTCCTTAACAACCAAGTGACTGCTGTGCCACAGCTCAGCAAATAAACTCAATTAATAATTTATTGAACTTTACAGAATTAATATTTTAAATGAAAATAATTTTCAGTTAGTTACAATATTTTGAATCTATTTGAATACTCGACTAAATCGCACTCAATACCCTGTTAAAGTTTTCACAATTTCTGTTATTATTGTCAACGCAAAGTGTAACAAATTTCAATGCGCTGACCTCCCGCACACACATTGCGCAAAACACCTTGGTCGCCTGGCTCAGCAAGGGGGGCAATAATAGGGAAATACGCAAAAGCCACAGCAACAGCAACAGCAACAGCAAGAGGAACAACAACAGCAACAGCAATCAAATGCGTAGTTGACCCCTGACTTGGCCCCGGTAAAAGCAAATAAACAACACAGCAAAAGACACTTGGCGAATGCAAGAACAAAATAATAAAAAAAAGAAAAGAAAAGGGGCACTAAGAAAATTTGCATAGGAAAAACAACATTTCCGCCAACACAAAGCGGCCAAGGGGCGGTTTCGTTTAGCTGCAAACGGCTGGGGGTGAGGGGGGAATGGATTCCAGAAGGGGTAAGAGGGGGTTAGACAATTGTATATATTACACAAGTACTCGGACTCTTACTGGTACTCAAAGTTATACTCGTACTTGTATTCGTACTCGTGCTCACACTCGTTCTCAGAGTCGTACTCCCAGCGGGAGGCATTCGATGGGCCGCACACAATGCGGCCTCAGATTTAACTAGAAACTGTACTTTGTGCCAATCGCATTGAATGATACGATACGGCTGTGGTGGTGCAGTGTGGTGCGGTGTGGTGCGGTTGTTTAGTCAATTTATGGTCAATGCCATCATTGCTAGGCATGTGAAAAATGCGTGCAAAAACGACAACGCTGGCCACACTAATTAGTTTGTCTTTTGGCTTGGCCTAGTGCTGTGTGGCCAGCGGAACGAGGCGTGGCTCCACCTTAAGTTTGGATCATTGCCGACCAGCCGCCTTTTTCCGCCCTGCCTCGATTGCCAGCGGGCTGCTGCATAATTTAGGTAGCAGAAGCAGCCACCGCATAACGAATCTCTCTTAGCCAAGCAGGGGCCCTGGCAGAGTGTGTTCATGGTCAGATCACTTTGCCAGGCTTTAAACGCCCACACAGCAGACATTTGCTGCTCTCTGCTTTGCTTAATTTCCTGGAATGAATCAGTGCTCTGGGCCATGCTAATATTTAAAGCTATAAAGCTGAAATCTTAACTCAGCCGAAAAGAACTTGGAATACCCTACATTAAACTTACAATCAAACTATCTTCACTGAGAATAAGTCTCGATCATTATAGTCGATCAATGTGTTGTATTCCCTTTAGGCTAATACATCCTTTCAAATATTGAATGCTTATGCTATTCACAGCACTGCAAAAGAGTATTTGAAAAGTAGTACGTTCGGTCTTCTACGAAATCATTTTGACTTTTAGCCTTCCTTTCTTAGACATTTGCATAATTGGCAACTGAGTTGGCCCTGAACAACATATGTATATGAATGTGTATTAAAACATTTATGGAATTCTATATATCTTATGTGGTATTCCAAAATGTTGCACCAGAAGATAGCGAGTCGTCGGCATTTCACCGTAGAGATCAACCAAGAGCTGAGGGCAAAGATACAACCCATTCATGTGCGAGCTGTACACTTTCTAAAACGAAGTTTGGGGTAAGTTTCGATGAGTCATTCGTTGTCTGTTGAGAATATACATTAAATCAATGGTTGTTCTTAGCTCAAAGCTGTCCTATAATTCGCAAATTGAACGCGAAGTGGAGCATCCAATTACGTACGATCCAATCAATAAATTAAGATCATATCAACTAAACACCTTATACTTAGGGACTTGGAGGCCTTTATTAATCTGCTGAAATGCGCCTTTGGCACGGGCTGTCTGGCCATGCCCAGAGCCTACTACAATGCTGGCTGGCTATTGGGCTTATTAAGCACAATTCTGTTGGGTTCCTTTGTGGTTTATGCCATGCATGTGCTGGTAGTGTCAATTGTTTCATGTAGTAAAAACATATTATCTTATAATATTTCCTTTTCGACCGCAGCTCAGTGATATCAACACATTGTGCAAACGCTATAAGTTCTCAGCACTTAACTACAGTGAGACCATGGAACTGGCCACGCTCAATGGACCCAGTTGGCTGCACCCTTTCAGCAAGTGGCTAGCGTAAGAACTTTATAAGCACAAAACTGTAGAATATAGAACTACATACATTTGGTAATACTTCTCCCTTAGCTGCCAGGTGGATGTCTTTCTGTGTATCTATCATTTTGGTGTGGATTGTGTGTATGTTGTGTTTATAGCCAAATATATGAAGCAATTGGGTGATATTTATCTCAGACCTATTGACATACGTCTTTATATGGCGCTGCTTACTTTGCCGCTTATATTAACCTTCTTCATTCGCGATCTCAAGTACCTCGTGCCATTCGCTATAGTTTCAAATATATTCATGATAATCAGTAAGTTTTTATACCCTGTACAGGGATATATTAACTTTGTAAAAAATTTTGTAACAGGAAGAAGGAGGCATCTCCGACCCTATAAAGTATATATTCTTGATCAGCATCAACAGCCGAGTCGATTAAGCCATGTCCGTCTGTCTGTCTGTCTGTCCGTCCGTCCGTCCGTCCGTCCGTCCGTCCGTCCGTCCGTCCGTCTATCCGTCTGTATGAACGCGTCGATCTCAGCAACTATAAGAGCTAGAGACACCAAATTTGGCATCAAGGTTCCTGTATACCATACGCAGATCAAGTTTATTTTAAATTTTGGATACCTCCCCCCTTCCTCCGCAATTTGAAAAAAACTAATAATAGCCACATTTTTCAACGTAGACACTTCTAACTTAACAGGTGTTCGAAGAATATCATATAGAAGCAATGCTGAAAGTTTCATCAAGATGAGTTTATAAATAAGACAGATAATCAGCAATATAAGTTATTTTTCCATTGAATCGTAGAACAGCAGGCAGCACATGCGTGCGAGCGAGACAGCGAACGACTGTGACACAAGCATAAGTAAATTAAGTGTTGTAACACTCAGCTTTTAATTGAGTATGTATACATATGTGAAAGTTAGCTGCTATAAGCATGCAAAGAATTCATATACAAAAAAAATGAGATTTTCAAACGGGTATTGCTTAAACACCTGTTATGTTCTTACTTTTATTTTCATCAAAGTATCTATTATCAAAATACTTTTAATATAGAAGCCTGTACAGGGTATTATACTGTCGAATGCGGTCGACTGTAGCCTTTTCGACTGGTTTTATATAAAAGAAATACAGAAAATACTTAAATGCACATTCACAGGTTACCTTATAATTGTGACATATTTATTTGGTAATCTGCCGGATCTGCAAGATCGTCGTGCTGTTCAGGTGTGGACACATTATCCGTTGTTCTTTGGCACCATTCTATTTGCCATCGAGGCGGTGGGCGTGGTAAGTAATTAGCTTTAGTTTAACCAACTTGTGGCTAATATTTGACATCTTTGCAGATCATCTCACTACAGCTCAACATGCTAAACCCAGAACACTATTTGGGCCCTTTTGGCATACTCAATCGGGCCATGTTCATTGTGATTACCTTCTATGCGGCTTTTGGCTTTTTAGGCTATTGGCAGTATGGGGATGAGACGGCCAGTTCAATACTCAACAATCTGCCTATCAATGATATGTAGGCCGCAACTTATTCTAACAATGCATCATTTATTCATCAGCAACTCTCTTTCCCTCGTTAGCTTGCCCCAATGTGTTATGGTCATGCTGGCATTTGCCATCTTTTTTAGCTATGCCCTGCAGGGCTACGTTACCATTGAGATTATCTGGCGTAACTACATGCTGCCCCGACTAATGGATAATGCGACAAGATCTCTGGAGTATCTGGTGCGCATGGCAATGGTGATTGCCTCTGTTCTGTGTGCCATTGCCTATCCAGACTTTGGTCTGTTGCTCTCCCTTGTGGGCTCATTTTGTCTGGCCCAGGTGGGTCTTATCTATCCGGGCATTGTCAATCTCTGCGTCTACTATGACCAGGGCTATGGTCCCTTCAATCTTCTACTCTGGCGTTCGCTTCTATTCATTGCTGTCGGTTTGGGTGGCGGCATTGCAGGCACTGTGGTCTCATTGACAGCAATCCAGGAACAAATCACGAATGACAACTGAGTTTTTGTTGAACTCTCCAAATCAAGTTGGCATTCATTATTCCATTCATAAAATGATTTCATATTCATTCAGTTCAGTCGTACACTTATATTATCTAATGGTTATTATATTTTTATTTTAGGTAATCTTGACGAATTTTTAAAATGGCTGAGTAAGTTCTGTACTTTCCCTTTCTTTATCAGTTATCAAATGTAGCTTATCTATAGGTACAACCCGTATGATAATCGCGAAGTGGAGATGCCGCTTACGTAAGTCTGTGTTAATTCAATTAGCTGCGCTTCTTATTCACTTCGAATTCTACAGAAATTTAGATGCATTTTTCTCATTGATCAAATGTGTTATCGGCACTGGCATTCTAGCCATGCCATTAGCCTATAAGTACACTGGCATTATCGGTGGAACACTATTGACAGTGTTAAGCATCGCAATACTCATATATGGAATACAGTTACTGGTATATTCTTTATTATAAATATATGTGTATTTATATATTATCTAATCTATATAATCTGACTTTGTTCTTATTAGATCATATGTATGGTTGAAGCGAGTAAACGCAAAAAAGTCGGCTACATGACATTTCATGAAACTATGGAATATGCCTTTTCCGAGGGCCCAAAGTGCTGTCGCTGGTTCTCCAAGGGATCCGGCTATATGGTCGATGTGATACTTGGCTTATCGCATTATGGCGTTAACGTGGTCTATCTCGTATTCGTCGCGGTGAACCTAAAGCAATTCACAGATGAACATTTTAGCAAAATGGACTTAAGGCTTATGATTGCCATTGTTGGCATTTGTATCATACCCTTGTTTCTATTGCGTCAACTCAAGTATCTTGTGCCCGGCAACATACTCGCATCATTTATGATTCTTTCCGGTCTCTTGGCCATATTTTGGTACTTTTTTCGTGGCTTGCCATCGATTTCCGAGAGATCAATGCTTCCAGATTTGATACAAGTACCCTTTGCCCTGGGCATTGTATTGTTCGCAACATCATCCGTTGGTGTGGTAAGTTATTCTATGTTATTCTAGTTATATTCGTCAACCTTTTCTGCTTGCATCAACCAGATGCTTGCTATCGAATCGAAAATGGCTAAGCCTGGCGAATACATTGGCTGGTTTGGAGTGCTGAATATTGCATCGATTCTTATAATTTTACTTAATGTTATATTCGGTCTAGTTGGCTTCTGGCGCTATGGCTCCGAAACTGATGCAAGTGTTACCCTCAATATTCCCGTTGAGGAGGCGTAAGTTTATTTCCTCTTTCTATTATATCTATATTATATTTGATTTCCAATTCATTTTTCATGACAGTCTTGCACAAATAATTAAATTAAGCATCGCCACTGCTGTGTTTCTAACATATCCTCTAAGCGGCTATGTTACAGTCTCAATCATTATGGCTTATGTATTAAAGCGTGAAGTGAAGCATCCTCACATAATTGAATACGTAATTCGTGTGGCGTTTGTTATATTAACAACGCTGAATGGCATAGCATTTCCCAACTTGGGACCCTTATTGGCATTGGTTGGAGCATTTTCCATATCATTACTAAATCTCGTATTCCCATGCTGCGTTGAACTCTGCCTGATATACCAAGATTCCTATGGCAAACTGATGTGGAAACTCTGGAAAAACATTATAATAATTATCTTTGGTATGATAATTTTCTTTTACGGTAGTTACACAGCCATCGTTGATATAATCGATGAGTATGGTGGCAAACAGGACGATAAAACAACAACAGCAGAACCATCAAGTACCCCGGCTTCTACGACTAATTCAGATGCTTATTTCTAAAAAGCAAAACTCTAAATTCACATTTTTAAATTACAAACGAAATTCAATGTGTGCGAAGGACGAAATTTAAATTATAAATTAAGTGTATTTGAAAATGGAATAGCGAACAGAATAGAAAGGCTATCATGTTCTGTTTATAGCATATTTTGTAATCACTTTGTTACTAAATTAATAACTAAATTAAATATGTATGAAACATTTAATAATACAATGAAATGTATGCATTTGAACGTAGGGCGCCAGTTTAAAAGGTCAACAAGCTGCCAAGCTGCCAAGCTGCCCCAAGTGCCTCAGTTGAAGTTGCAGGAACTCCACCTACTGTCCAGTGCCTAAGAGACGGGCCATTATCGATGGCGATGTCGACATTGGCATTGGCGGTAATTCCCTCATTAGGTGGCAGTCTCTGGGTAACCTGGCGTAGAGTCTGGCATGTGGCATGTGGCAGCAGAGGCAACCTGCTTGCCACAGCAACAGCAGCAGCAGCAGCCTGTTTGTCTGGCAGTCGTCGTCGTCATCGTCGTCGTCGCCGTAGTCAGACCCACTTAACGATGCTCCGGAATTTATGCCGATATGGTAATGCATCTGCGCTGGGGCCGTTGTTGTTGCTGTGTTTGCTGCTGGGGCTGTTGGGGCTGATGGGGCGGCCCGCCGCTTGCCTCATTATGCCATTGATGGACTGCAGTTGAGCGTTTGGATTGCGTAATTTATTGTTTGGGCCGTCGCTTGATAAACTGGTGTTGGATTCCGACATAACCTAAATGGGCAAACGGCCGACAGGCGACATCTGTTTGTTGTAGTTGTTGTTGTTGTTGCAATTGTTTTTGCAATTGTTGTTGCAATTGTTGTTGCAATTGTTACTGCTGTTGTCGGACGGGGACAAACATTTTTTGCCAAGGCCTGCATATCACTTTCCGTCAAATCCGCCGGGCTTTAAACAAGTTCAACTAGGCTCGTCGCATTGGGGGATTGAGTTTTGCTTTGAGCTTCACATTTATGGCTCTAATTAGCTACGCAATCGACATGCAAAGCAACAACATGCAACGTGCAACATTCAACAGTATACAGCGATATGTAGTTAGTGAGCAACTGTTGCTGATCTTTGGCTAATGATTTCCACTGAAATGTGGCACACGTGCAGAACTCCACCCATGTGGCGAGTTCAAAAGGTTAAACGGAGCAGCTAGCATAAAGTTCTGCGTATGCGACGATTGCAGCAATGTGCAACAAATCATTTCGAGGACCCCAACACAGCGATCCTCTAGGCCTCCAAAAGCCAGCCAATTTGTGTTCCGTTGCTTTGCCGTTTGTATAAATCAATTGGCCAGTCGCGTCCAGCTTCAACTCCAAGCCGAAGCTGAAGTCGGAGACGGAGTCGGTGACGGTGTCGGTGTCGCAGTCGAAGCGTTAGTCTGAGTCTCAGTTACAGTCTCGGAATCGGAGTTGGAGTTGGAGTTCGATTTGACAACCCGCTGTGCGGTGTCTATTGGCATGGCCATCCTATAAATTGCCTGCCTCTCTGATCTCCACTGATGCATTATGTGTTTGGACTATGATTTTTCACTTGTTTTAGTGCGTGCGATCCGCGTTTGATTGGTCTATAAATTATAAAGTTTATTGCGCCCAAAACTACAAAATACTACTACAAAAAAAAGATAATACGAATATGAGTATGAGTAGGGAATAACAGTATGAGTCTTATCCACTGGCCTGAGGCCGCCCCCGACACTGATGGATTACAAATGTCGTGCCCGTCGTTATCTACCGCTCGGCCTAACGCAAATATTTGTTTATCGAAATATTTTACTTAAAAAAGGGATGACTTATTGGTTATTTGGTTGTAAATACTTACTTTCGATTATTGTTTAAATATTTGCACAATTTAACGGTCAGCGGCAGTCGCTGATTGTTGATTTCTGGATAAAGTTGGGACGCGTCAAGTCTCCGTTGATTATGCTGCCCCCAAGGCCTTGACCTGAGCGGCGAACATGCCGCAGAATGTCAAAAATGGAAAGCTTTGTGCAACAGTCGCAGTTGCAACAAGCAACAAGCAACAGGCAACGATGACAAGAGTTGTGAGGCAAGTTGTAGGAGACGAGACACAAAAGATGCCGACAAAGACGCCCATTGAACTGAACCAAATTTTGAGGCAGCCCAGCAACATGGTTTGAAGGTATGTCAGCAACATGTTGTCTAGCAAACTGACAATTGCCAACTGGCTGACTGAATGGCTGACTGAATGACTGACTGAATGACTGCCTGGACAGGTAATGCCTGTTAGCGGTACCTTTAATTGCCTGGCTGCCCAAAATCTATAGACAAAATGTCATGCCTAACTAGCAACAACCTGGCAATTGACAACTTTGTTGCAGCAACAACATTTAGCGGCAACAAGAGCAAGCAAAAACAGGCAGCTTCAATTGCGACTGCTGTGTCAGCATTAATATTAATTAAATAAACGTTAATTCAGCGCATTAATGCGTAATAAATAATGCCACTTTGTGGCAAAAATTAATGCATAAACGCTACTTATCGCTGCCGACGCCACCGCCACGCACTTATCTGTGTCAACACAGCGCCAGCAACAGTGGCTGCAACACACACACACACGCACACATCGACATCAGCCAAGTGCAGCTGACAAACGCATTGTCAATAGGCCAGGCCAATAGCAATATAGATCCGTTTGGCCGGGACTCGGGCCCGCTAGTCGGCAAAGTCGGGAGTTGGAAGTCGGCAGATGATGGCGATGATGGCGATGGCGATGGCGATGACGATGACGATGGCGCGTTGCAATTACATGTCTGTGACAAGAATTTTAAATGAAAAAACCGCAGTTCCTGCACTGTGCACAGTGGACAAATGATTCAAACTTTCGCATTACGTGTGGAAAATGTTTAAAATTACAGGCTGCACAGCCCACAGCCTACAGCCTGGCAAGGCGCCATGCCAGAAGGCAGCAGCAGTCAATGGTTGTTGCTTTTTGTGCGCTTTGCATGCTTGCCACAAAGGAGCGTTGCATGCGCGGACAAAAACGCACAACGCATGAAATTAGAAAGGCATTATTGCAAATCTCTCGCATTTGAGGTTTATTTATCAGCAATTTGTCAGCAAGTGTTTAGCCAGATGCTGCGGCTCAGATTAAAGTGACAGACTCGCCGGGTCCCCATGTACTTTCTAATACAATGCATTGACACAGTCCATTAACAACAACATGAAAAGAATCCGCAAAATTAACCCACAGCTTTAAGAGCTACTAAGTGGGTCAGCGATTTAACAAGGTCCTTCATAATGATTAAGAAAACAGTAATTGAAATCAGAGGAAGAACAAATGCTTTTGACGTGATTGAATGACAAAGTTAATGATAAGAATTTCCACAAAGTAAAAACGTCCAGAAGAAGTATAACAGATTCCTCAAGTTAAAATTGAGAACTTGATAAGCTGAGTTCCTCTTCTCTTATTAATTTAATTATTAAATTTATTATTATAATTATTATTTTTTCAGCACTCTGTACCTACAACTTTTGCCTTAAGGCCTGCGAATTTCATTCATTAACTAAGCATTTATAAATGTAGTCAAATGAGTTGTTAGCCCTAAGCACAATTCCTAAACCAATTCAATTTGCTGGTAAACATTTTGCAGGCAATTTAAACAACAATTTAACGCAGTAAATCGCTGTAGTTTGGTAGCTGTACCCACGCCTAAACATAACTTGGCCAACTGATTTATGGGCAAACATTTGGCCATGTTGCTGCCAGTCTATGAGTGCATTAGAATTGCCCACTTGAAGGAGCCCAGAGAAGCAGCCGGGAGCAACATAATTCAGCAGTGCGTTGCCTTTGGCTCAGTTAACAAATAACATCAACTTATTAAATAAAGTTTCAATTCAACGCAGCAGCAGCAGCAACAACAACAACAACAACAACTGCAACTGCAACAAGAACAACTGCAAGGACGGCAACGCATCGAACAACGAACAACGGCTACCGTACTGTGAATCTCTGTGAAAAAGATGGGAGAGAGAGGGAGGTAGGACAGTGTACGGAGGTCGCTGCAGGCGCAGCCACAATAAATCATCACATCGAAGGCATGGGTTGCAGATTTGGGAGGGGTATGGGCAGTTAGCTGGAGGGGAACAAACCAAGTGGCTGAGTACCTGGGCCGCATGTAACTGCGGCCAAGTTATGTTGCTTCATTGTGGACAGAATGAACGCTTTTAAGCAGACAATTGCTGCCTGCGGCGCTGCAGCAGCAGCGGGAATAAGAGCAGCAGTAATAACGCCAACACGGCGGCAGCAGCAGCAACAGCAGCAACAGCAGCAGCAGTTGCAGCATCAGCATCAGCAGGTAGGCAAAAGTTGGAGACTGTGGCAAAAGATTGGTTAGCCACTCTAGCAGCTCCCACTGTCCCATTGCCCATTGTTCAAGCCAAGATCTGTGCTTGCTGCTGCTCCTGCTGCTGCTGCTGCTGGTGCTGCTACACATTTTCGTAGGCCGCGGTGTGCTCATAAATCATTGACTTGACTCCAACAGCAAGTTCGAATTGCCAGCTCGGCTGTTGCTGCTGCTGCTGTTGTAGTTGTTGCTGTTGCTGTTGTTGCTGTTGTTGCTATTGCTGCAGGCTGCAATATGAGTTAATTTTTGCCAGCCCCGAAGCTTTGCGTATTTGTCAACTGCAAATTACAACTTTTTCCCACACGTTTGCCGCCTGCCTGACTGCCTGCCTGCCTGGCGTATCGCAAAAGTTGCAAAGTTGCAACGTTGCAACGTTGACACAACACATGTGGGTGTATGTTGCAATTTATGGCACGAGTGGCATTATAAATTTTCTATTAACTCGCCAGACGTCACACAGATTTGCATTGAATGCGGCCAGTCTGTCTGCCATTCTGCCAGTCGGCTTCTGATAGCGCATTATCTGTTTAAGGCTTTAATTTTGTTTACCAAAAATGTACGCAAAATAAGTGCGAGAGACATGAACGCCTTCTACGGCGTGGCATCGTTTGTTGACTGCATTTGCATGCAATTGACTTGAAAGGCGATTTGTTGCAACTATTCGTGAATGTCCCTGCTGGGGCTGCAACTGCCACAGCCACTGGCACTGCCACTGTAACTTCCACTGCTGCCGCTGCCGCTGCTGCTGCTGCTGCATCTTATTGAACCCGACAAATTGGTCATAATTTTTAGCAACTAATCCCAATAAACATGGCCCAAACATTGTGCCACTGACATTAAGCTGCCAAGCAATAGAGAGGGATAGTGATAGAGAGAGAGAGAGAGAGAGAGAGAAAGAGGCGACTTTAGTCTTGGTTCCAATAAGATGCATTTATCTGTGCATCGATCAGTTGCTGCCTCTGCCTCTGCCGCTGCCGCTGCTATAATAAACCTGTGTGCTGCAACAACAACTGTAGCGCAGCAAATCGATTTGGCCAACAGTCAAACATCAATTGCAAATTAACAGTAGTTAAAATCCAAATGAATTTGTGGCTGCTGCCAATTTATGCAGCTGGCTTGCGACTTGAGGCAGTTTAATCTGCTAGTTCAAAGGTTGTGCATACGTATCATGTGATTTATGTACGGCTGCTGAAACATCATCAGAGATACAACTTAACCGAGCGCCTGATGATGGCTAAACGGGCGCCAAAATACGCGCTCATGTATCCATAAGATACTCTCACAGAGACAGGTAAACTCTGTTGGGTTTTGGGTTGAATTGAGTTGAGTTGTTGAAGCATATCGTCTGATTGGTTTTTCAAATTCACACGCTGTGCGTTACTTATCGAAGAACAACAACAAAAACAAAAACAACAACAGCAGCAGAGGCAGTGCCAACAGCTCGTGTTTGTATCCGTCAGATACAATTTTGGATTGTGCACGAACTTTAAACTCTCACTCGGACCGTTGCGTCGGCCGCCTTGACCGTTTGGTAAATAGTAATTTTTCAATTGTACACACACATATAAACACACACACGCACACACATGCCCATACATATGCACATTGCGTCACAATGCAAAACGCTTATCGCTTAAGTATCTGTTGGATACAACGCTTGTGTACTTCAGCATAAGTTCTTGTGTGTTGTTATCTGTGGGTGTAATTTTCTCACGGTTCAGTTTTCAGTTGCTGCGACTTAAATTGCGTTTGCACATTTCCCTTTCTGATATTGTTTTTTATTGTTGTTTCGGTTTTGGTTTTTTTATTACTGGTTTTGCCTTTTCGCCAACACTTTTGTGGGTGATTACTGCACAGCACCTGAATAAATATCTTATCAGCATTTCGTCTCAGTTTTCAGCGCTTTATGTCGTATATTAATTTGATTTCTTAGTGCTGAGCGTCATAAAGAAGCGTGGGAATGCGCTAAAAATTGTTGCAATTTCAGGCAATTGTTGTTGTTGTTGTTGCCGGCCCTTCATAAACAGTTGTTCCTGCCGCGGTTTGGCAGTATTCCAGTATTATCACTTGCTATCAAGTGTTTGGATTGTGCAAATAAGCATGTGGGGCAAATCTTTTGCCACTAGCCAGGCGCTGGGAAATGTCAACAAAGTGGAGGCGATATACACTTAGGTGGCATGTTCAAGGTCTCGTAAATTAGCGAGTATTCCGATCTATCGATGGGAATTCTTTAAAACTGAACAAATAAACTGTATCTGATAAAAATTAGTTAAAAATCAATATCCGTAGAAGCATTTAAAACTATTTTCGAGCAGTTATAATTTTAAATATTTATACAATTTGTATAGTTATAAATAATATGGTATTTATGCCATTCAAAACTGTGCTAAGTATTATAGAAGCATTTTCACCCCAAAAAAGTAAATTTAATTTAGGGTTTTGTTTTTTTTTTTTTTTTTTTTGAAATAGGTTCCAATTTAGGTACGCCTAAGTCACGCTCAATGTCTCTATTCCGCATGTACCAAGGCGCATTGCACATCCTCCTGAGGATTTTGCTTTGAGCCACTCGAATTTTGTTAATGTTTGTCTTGGCGGCTACTCCGTAAACTTGAAGCCCGTACTTCCAAATTGGGCTCAATATCGCCTTGTATATGGAAACCTTGTTCTGCAGAGAGAGCTTGTTTCTTGGCGACAACAGCCACGACATCCTCGCCGCCTTTGCCAGGATTGTTTTTTGCAACATTGTTGTATGCCGAGCGAAGTTTAGGCATCTGTCAAGGATGACTCCGAGATACTTGTAGTGCGATTCATGACTGAGGATTGATCCCAACATCCTAATTCCAGGACAGAATCCAATTCTTATAGCGAATGTCATGTTCGCACACTTACTTGCATTGATGCCAATGTTCCACTTACGGGCCCATATTGTTGCAAGGCCTCGGCGGCAGTGCCAAGAGACTGGCTCCTGGTAAGAACAGCGGTGTCGTCGGCATATGTTGCGATAAGAACGTCCTGAGGGTCAACTGCTCGTACTGCACACGGCTTCGGCATGTCGACTGTGTATATGGAGTACAAAGTTGGTCCAAGTACACTACCTTGCGGAACTCCTGCGCATATCAGTCTTTCTGAGGATTTGGCACCATCGACAATAACGCTGAACGACCTGTCAGCCAAAAAGCTGCTTACTAGCTGGAATTAGTTGTGGAGTCAATAGCTGCTTCAGCTTACAACGAAGACCATTGTGCCAGACACGGTCAAAAGCCTGCTGTATGTCCATGAACACAGCCACAGCATACTCTTTCTGCTCCATAGCCTCCAGTGCAAAATTGACAACTCTATGCAATTGTTCTGGTGTACCATGTCCCTTACGAAAACCGAACTGCCACTTTGGTATCGCTTGAGATACGCTCTCCAGACTAAGGATCCGAGTTAAGATGACTCTCTCCATCATTTTACCCAACGCCGGAAGGAGACTGATTGGTCTGTATGAATTGACCTCCGTTGGTTGCTTCCCAGGCTTGCACTTTATGAAGCTCCCTGAATAACCCCCCCAGATTGAGTGTATGTTAGATTTGCGATACCTCACTCCCCTGCCTCGCAAATCGCGCCTGAAGACAAAACTTGTACTACCCACGCCAACGCAGACACTTCAAATTTGGCACGTGCATAGAGAGCACCACATGGAAGCAATGCTGAAAGTTTCATTAAGATCGGTCCACAAATAAGAAAGAAATCAGAAAAATAAAACTGAAAAAAACTTCCGTTACTCGATTTTTTGCCCCGCCCCTTTTCAAAAATTCCGAGTTTTTTGGTGCATTTTGTTCGGTTGGAAGGGCTGATTCGAACAGTACAAAAAAAAAATGATCTAGGGGGGGGGATGGTTTTTGAAAAAAACGCGAATTAAAAAAAAATTACGAATTTGAAAAGCGCGCGCTGACGCAGCGAAGTAAAAATTGTGTTGCATCTTTTAGGCGCGAGCTTAAAATAATACATAATGCGCTCGTCTGCGTTAGTCTAGCGCTTCAGCCGCTACCCGCCCCCGCAATAAGCAATAAACAATAAGCAAACGCATTATTTAGTAAATAAATATTGTTGATTTGCTAAGAAAATGAATAACAAAACATCTTCTCACTCCCGGCCTGGAAACAAGTCGTTGGATTTCGAGGCGATGAAACTTGTAGCTGGTGAATCACCAAGAAACCTACGTACATCGCTCATCTCAGACTCGGTAGCGACTCCTACGTGTACTACTACTACGACCACTGTTAGCTGCGGATTGACATTTCGAGTTCTTTGCGAATGCGAGCCTCCTTCTACAATATTTTGATCCCTCTTTTCCACTGCGGAGTGAAAAGCGGGGTAGGGGGGTAAGCTATTGAAAAACTAACATAAACTCAATCTGAAGAGCATATACAGGAATCTTTATGCCAAATTTGGAATCTGTAACTCTTCTTGTTGCTAAGATCAACAAGTCAATCGGACTGCAAGTAAATCGGGGAATATTTTAGTTATTTCTCAAGCGGAAATTAACTTTGATTTGAAAGTAGAAACACTTTTTGAATTTAAATTATTTATTTATATTTTTATAGTTTTTTTCCTTGCAATTCATGCAATTGGTCTTCTTTATATATTTATATATTAAATATGTCATGATTATTGAATAGGGCATACAAATGGGAAAATCATCAATCAAAAAAAGAAACGAATATATTTAACAAAATGAATTTATGTTGTGCATATTTTGTACACTTTTTGTGTGTGTGTGTGTGTCTATGTATGTATTTTTTGCTTTTATGTTTTTTTTTTTGTTTCTTTCGATTTTGGTGTGTTACTAATTTAGTTCAACTAGGAACTAATTACAACTACTATAACTATATATTTTGTTGTCAAAAGATCACGATGTTTACGAAATCACTTCTAGAAAAAATTCTCTAAATAACTTTAATGCCACAATTACGATTTACATGTAATGCGGCATCGACTAAATCAAATACTTTGCTTGGATAACGGTACAGGTATAGATTAAGTTATGGGTATTAGGTATTGGTAGTGCTAAATGTTTGGGTAAAGGTAACTAGAAAGCTGCCTGAGCCTGGCCTGCATGAAGTGAATGATTAACAATTTTATTATTATGATTTTGCTTGGTTTTTTTTTTTTTTAGTTTGAAATTAAGATGGATATGTGAAGCAGAGGGAGGATCTTATAAAACTTTGGTTAGCCCTAAAATTAGTTAAAAACTTAACTTAGATATCCCTGTGCTTAGAAGAGTTTCATTAAAACTAATTTAAATTAAATTAGCATAACGTGAGGCGGCTGCTCACATCTCATCATGGCCACCTTTGAACTCAGCTTGGAACTCGGTTATGCTCACATACGTGCCCGTTATGAAACCCACAATGCCGAACAGTATCAGACCCGAATTCTTCCACAACCGCCACTTGAAACGTCCATATCCAGGATCCTCATAATACACAGCCAGCTCAATTATCGATGGCACAATCATGCCAAGGGTACTTAGGCATACGGCGCCAATGAGTGAGATGAATGGACCCAAATTGGGCAACGCCACAGCAATGCCACAGCAGAGCACCTATAAGATATCAATTAGATAATATTGTACTTCAAGAAGCATGTGAAATACTTACCACCAGGGCCACACGTAGTGCATACTCGCAAATGTTTTGGCGCGCAGCTGAAATCTTGTTCTCAATGCCTTTCCACAGAATACTGACGGGGACATAGAACTGCAGCGTAAAGGTAAAGAATATGGCAATGGCAATCATCAACTTAACCGATTGTGCCAATCTACAAGATGCAAAAGGGATTATGAGTGAATTGAAAAGGAAAGATGGAGATGAGATTACTCACTTGTCTTCCAGTGGCAGATTTAGCGTAATGCTGGCCTGAGTTTCGGATCCATACTTGAGGTAGCCAAAGAAGCCGACCAGAGTGTAAAGTGCAATGACCAGACCCATTCCAAAGTTAAGCACCGAGGGGCAACCAATAAAGTGATTGGGTGTCTTCATGTCATTCTCCAGGGACATAACTACACCAATGCCTTCCAGGGCAAAGATAACCGTGCCGAAGAAGATGGGCCAGTGTATTGGTGATACCACGCCGTCACGCTCTGCGGGCGCTGGCAGATCCGTGAACATGTAGACAAACGTAATCACAATTCCGACAAACATCAGAATGTTGGCAATCATCGAGAAGGGTGTCAGGAACTTGAGATTGCGCACCAGGCACATGAAGATCAATGGTGCACTGACAATCATTATCCATATGCGAACACTTATCTCATTTTCCATATACTGATTAACCACCTGTTGTACATTGGTTGCCACAAACACCAGATAGATGCAACAACAGCCAAGCAGATCGATCACCAGAAACGTGTTAACCATGAAGCGTATAAACCGGGACCAACGATTCAACGAGGGCGGACCATCCAGAAAAGCCTGTTCGGCGACATCCGCAAATCCCATCATGGGTATCTTGCGACGCCGACAAAGGATGTGAGCACACTTGACCAATATATGGACACAGTAGGTGCACAGGGTGCCTACGACAAAGGTGGCCACTAGACCGAACCACAAACCGGCATTGGAAAAGGCCATGGGCATGGCCAGAATACCCGAGCCCAAAGAACCTTTCAGCAGATGCATAAACGTTTCCATATCGCTAAAAATCGAAAGCAATAATACATATATGCGGAATTAATTGACAAGTTGTAGAGAGGCGCAGATATTTCAATTCGATGCCTATATACTTATCATATAATATCTATAATATGCAAATCCGTTCGGCTGCCAAACACGGAAAAAAAAATAGAAACGAAAACTTAAGTTGCATCAAAATATTTACGAAAATTAAGTGAATTCTGTCATAATGCCGCCACTTGACAGTGCTGCCTCATCGGGTATATAATAAAGAAAAAATTAGTTATATATTTATAGACACACACACACACACACACACACATACTTTCTCTTCTAATATTGAGTTGACCACAATCAAACATCATAATTGTTTTATACAGTTCATTGTTTCATAATCTTGATTGTTTATTAATATTAAATTGTGAATCAATTGAAATAAAATATTTCTCGTCTAACCGAACTTTGCTGGGCAGTGTATAATATGGCGCCACCCCCTCTCTCTCTCTCTCTCTCTCGCTGATTCTCACACACATTATTAGACAGAACGTTGTTACACACTTTTGCACTGCAAACGAATCGTGCAGCAAAATTTCGACTTTTTTTTGTTTTGTTTTTGTTTTTCTGTGCCTATTTTTTCTATTTGCGAATTTACTTTATTTATAGTGTGCAAACTTTTGAGCTAAAGTCCAAGGACAATGTCAATAAAATTGCAATTTGCATTTCCGATCTTTCTGAATTTATTTTTTGTTCCTTTTCGTCGAGATTACAAAAGGCGAAACGACGAAATCAAAGTCTAGGCAAAGTTCAATGACGTTAATTAATTAGTTAGTCATTGATTTATCTTAATCGCACGCTGCTCGCGCAAAAATATCAGCTGTTTATATAATTTTAAATTGAATGTACACTGTGATTGCACTTGTATTGTGTTGGTATAGGCTTGAGTCTTGTTATTCAATAAATAACTTACTAATCTTTTGTACTTAAATAACATCCTATTTATTTATGGGACTACTTAAAGGATTTTACAAACATTTTTGTTGTATTTATCAAAGGTCATTCTGCTGTTATCTATATCCTTTGGCCTTGCACTTGCAATTGAATACTTACGATGTTGGATGCTCCACTTTACGATGCTCGAAGGGATTGTAGGTACCATCCTCGCCATCATCGCCGCCTTTTTTGCGCGTCAGGACCAACGGGAGAGTGGAGCCAGCGGCCTGCTGGACAGGCACATCCGCCATGTCGGAGCGAATGAATCTATTCGACGATGAATACATTTCAAACATTGTAGTTGAGGATTCATTATCGATGTTCTTGTACATTGTGAACAAACACCATATGCACACAGAATTGAAGTGAATTGAAAGAACACTTGGTTCGATTGCGCGCTATAGCAGCGTTGCCTTTGGCATCGAACACTTAAATGAATTGAATACTCACTTCGGCTGGCTTATGCTCGCATTATTCCTGTTGCCATTTTTCTTCTCGCTATCGTAGACCGTCACAACCGTCGGAATTTTCTGCAAAAGAGATGGAGATCGGGTTGAGAAAACGTATGAGAAACCGATAATTGCAATGAATCAGAGTGCAGAGTGCATGCGAACGAGAAGAGCGGATGCTTATGTAAATCAAACCGCAAATCGCTGCTGAGAGGCAGCCTACACCTATGCCAAGAATGATTTACGTAGTTTTTTTTTCATCAGCAAGATAATTGCAGTTTATGGCCAGAATGTTGCGCTCAATGGTTACTTGTTGCTGGATTTGCAATGATTTGTATGACCTTGACAAATGCAGTGCACAATGTCAAATTCGTCTTGTGGCATCACTAAACGAGTCGTTTGTGCAACTTGATCAACTATAGCTGGTAAACAAAACGCCCGACTATGCAGCGTATAGTGAAATTTTTTGGCAACTCGCGCCGTATGCGCAATATTCAAGTTCAATAGTCAAATTGTTATGCGGAAGAAGAACGATGCGTTCACACACACCCACGCTAGCACAGCACATCACAGCACAGCACACACAAGCATACAAACATAGAGATGGCCCATTCTTTGAGTCGCACCTGCTTATCCAAGCTAGTTGCACTCAATGACGTGGTCATTACAGCAGCACCACTTGACGGTGCCGGCGGTGGACCACCCCGTTTCAACGACATTTTCAGTTTGTGTCGATTAAGTGCTACACTGGACAGTCGCGTCTCCCGTGATCTAGAGCCAAAGCTGCTCAGCTCGTGATCCTGCTGCTGCTGCTGACGCGGCGGCAATGGAGGCTTTCCGGCGGTGGCGTTCAGCTTGATGGCGTTGCGCTACACTTGTCTTAGTCGAGATTGAGATCGAGATAATTGACAAATTCGAATAATTGAACGACATGCGCGACGTTTACGCGTTCAATTCCAGAGAGATACAATGCAAATCTATTCGCGTTCACGGCCAATGTCGTCCGCTTATATGCACATTTGTGGCCAAAATGAAAAGCGACAGCCACAGCAGTCACAGCATTCAGAGCATTCAGCCGCAGTCAGCCGCCTGTGGTCGCACTCAGAGAGTTTGCTATGATCTCTTGTAAATAGCTACAAATAATATAGTGGGACACACGGCCAAACACAACAACAGAAAAGCGCTGCAACAGCTAGGGGCTGCCTTTTTAGCACTGAGAAACTATTTTGTGACGGGATTTGTTCAGAACGAGTTTTTTCGGCTTCTATAGGTGTAGATAGATACATTTATTGGGGTGCAGTATCCGTCTAAATTCTCGATGCCGTCATCAGATGCTTGGACTGCCATTGTTTCCTATATGATCACACGTGCCCCAGAGTATCAGAGAGAGAGAATGCTTGAGAGGGGAGGGAAAACGAGAGGGGAGAAACGTGAGCGCAGCCATTAAAAAAAGCACAATCTGTGCAGTGAGTGCTCCCACATATAAATTGATCAAAATCAGTGCGACGCCGTAAGCGACATGATACGACTAAAGCAAGTGCGACGTAAATAAAATTAATGAGGAAGCTGTAAATTTGCGCAAAAAATGTACGAAAAATATTTACGAGTGCAAAAGCAACAACAACAACAACTCAAGTCATACATAGACCAAAAATGCCCCTTCCTTTAGTACTTTTTGTTATATTTTAAGAGCCCTAATTGAATCAACTGCCCAACATTAAAAAGAGATTTGACAGCGATTTGAGTTTATTAGAAAATTGTAGCATAAATTTACAAATTTATTCAAATTATTTGGTTTAATTAAAGCAATGCAAAAAATTAGTACATTTTATTTATTTATGCGAAGCAATTTATCTTTCAAAACAAGCAGTGAGATACACCAGTGCGTATACTTGTTGCGCGCCTGAAAAGCGATAGCGCCATCTATGGTAATGCACGGAAGGCTGTCACAACTGCGCCAAACTTAACAGCGGTGATTTTCAAACAGCTGCGCGGCGAATTCACTAACGATTAGTGCAGCGAATTGCACATCGAGTCTCGTGACGACAACGACAACGGCAACGCAAACGCAGCGAATACGAAGTGATATTCACGCGATGTTTGACTTCTGATGTATGACGATTTATTGATGTATTTTACGGAAATAAATTATAATTAGAAACTATTAGTTATGAAGGATGGATTTATTTGGTTACGTAAATTTCATATCATTTGCTATTTGACGAAATGCAATGAATGACAGGCATAAAAAGTAAATGTAAAATATGGCCAGAAATATTACTATGTTCACGTCCAATTGGTGATCAGTTTAAGAGGCAATAAATCCAAACAACTTTCGCAACTTTGCCAGAAGACAAGTTGACAGTTTTACGCATCAGTTAACATTCGCTATGGACCACAGACAAAAAGAAAATATACAAATGCGCAATTGCAAGAGGAAAGTAAACAAAAATGTAAATATGTCAACAACTATCAAAGATATCTCAGTTATTGATATATTAAATATACCCTTTAATGTGTTCACATACAGCGTAGATTAATTGCAACTAAAAATAAATTTTAACTGTTATTTCAAACTAAAAATAAAAATAGTTTCGTTTAGATTTAATTGGACAACTGGTCTGGCAGAAATTCAATTGCATTGGGGCGCCAGTTAATCCAATTGTCATATAAACGCCACAATGTCAGTCAATCCGCCTGTCTGATATTGTTGCGTGCAATAATTTTGAAGTCAGAAATTTGTGGTATCGTGTAACAATTACTAAATTCGTTTTACTGTATTTGCGTTTTTATTGCGCTTCGTGTGAGTTGAAAAGGACTGGGTAGACGTTGAGTGGAGGCAAGGGGGAGAGTGCCTGGAATTTGTACTCATATTCAAATGGCGGCAACAGCTACGCAAATAGCGCATGCAAAGCAAAGTAAAGCGAAGCGAAGTGAAGAAAAGAGTGCAAGCATTTGCGAAGAATGAATGTCAACAGAAATGCAACCTGGAAGCGAACTAAGAGCTCCAAGAGCGAAGCACTCAACACGTGTCATTGGTGCGGTTCAAGTTCAATATGGCGACGAGTGCCGTTAACATTGAAAACTGTGTCGCATTGAGAGCAGCAGCAAAATTGCAATTGATAATAGATAAAGAGATAAATAGAAGTTCTTGCTGTTGATAAGACTCTCAACATGAAATTGTTGTAGCTTATATAGATATGTGTTTAATGTTTGCAAAGTATTTAATCGAATAGCGAGATAGCGACGCTTTATAAATAAATAGATAGTAAGACAATGCAGTTGCATAAACATGCGACGAGAAAAGTTTGAGATTCAAACAAAATACACGCTGATGTCTGATTGCATAAGACTCAATTCCGTAGGCTCAACAATCGATATACGAATACCCTATAGGGTTACTTAAAGCATATTCTATATTACAAATACAAATGATATAGTTATTTATTATAAAACTTGCATAATAGGTGACTCATGCAACTATTACATATCGTTATCGATCATTATGGAAATACTCAAACATGCTTATGTGAGTAGATAACCGATTGGCAAAATAATGCGCAATCATGAATCCAACATCAATCAAAAGGTATCCAATGCTTTTACTCTGTTTCAGGTATTTCCCGATGTTTACACTTCGATAACGATAGCAATTTCTAGGAGCGAAGATAAGAAACGCGCAGAGCTTAAATAAAACTATTTGCAATTGCAAATCTCAGTGTAATCTCGAAACGTGTTATTACAAATTGTTCGCAAATAATGAGTAATTAAATTTTATTAAGAATGGTCCGCCTCACTATTTGCATGGAATGACGAAATCGCCAATAGAGACCCATCCAAAATGCAATGACTAAGCCAGAAATTCGCACATTCGCAGGCGTACGACAGGCAACGTCGCACATGCATTCATGTACATTTCATTTTCTAATTAAAACTGTCAACTTAGCTCAATAGTTGTATAGTTCTATGGGTTTCTAGCTTCAACTGCATGCCATTGAACTTACATAAGCAAGTGAAACAGAACAGTAAACGAAATCGAAAACGAAAACGAAAACGGCAAAAGCCAGCACAAACAAAAAAAAAAAAAAAACAACAAAAAGCAAACAAACGTTAACAATTTGTAGTGGAAAGTTTTTACAAAACTAGCTTAAATAAAACAACAACTACAACAATAACTGCAATCCCACAACAGTTGAGCAGCACAGCGAAGTTCAGCTCTGTTCGGTTCATTTCTAACGCAAACTGTCAGAAATCAGTGAATGCAAACAATTCGCCTCGATTTATGATTCGGTTTCAGCCCCGTCTTTGCCAAATGTCATACAGGGCGTATGTAAAAATGCATTTGGGGCGCCTGCAAATGCATAGATAGGATATCACATGCATTGTGGGGTCTACAATTTCAAGATACCGCTCGAAACTGGTGTCAATCGGAGACATCATTTATTGATTGCAATTCTATACTAGGGTATACGTCTTGTATATCAATCGAAGGAATTAGAAACCCTCTCCGATAACGCCAGAACGTAACGGGGTAGAATTATTATTATTCGATACCAGAACATAATGTGTGCCGTTGCAGTCAGGTTTCAAGTGCAACAGCGCTGATGCAATGCGGCTCCTCTACTTACGCTACAGACA
The DNA here is from genome assembly GCA_018901825.1 of Drosophila funebris. NCBI lineage: Eukaryota > Metazoa > Arthropoda > Insecta > Diptera > Drosophilidae > Drosophila > Drosophila funebris. The sequence continues at coordinate 7,830,484 of JAEIFK010000688.1, forward strand.
GAGAGGGGGCGAGGGTGAGTGAGAGTGAGAGCGAGAGCGAGAGCGAGAACGCTAATAATTACATTACAAGTGTTGAAAATCTGGACACACTTCTAGAGTGCGACTTCAGAGCATGGAAAATTACCAAATGCGATCGAAAATTGTATTGTGCCATTTAAAGAAAAGCAACGCAGCAAATTCTACGAGAGCGCTTGCGCAGCAGCAACAGCACAAGTGTCTATCTGACTGACTGACTAACTCACTAACTGACTAGCTGACTGACTATCCGACTGACCGAGAGACAAAAAATATATTCAAGTCAAACTACAATACGGCATATTTTTTATGCATATTGTCACAAAAATGTGAGCAGCTATAGAATTGAAACCCTGAAAAACGCTGACGCAGTAGGTAGACGAAGAAGTCGACGTCGAAAACGACGGCAACTGCCAACCATAGACGGTTACTTGTATGCCCTACTTCGTCCCCTACTCCGCAACCGCACCGAAAACGAATCCCAGCCAGGCAAACATAAAAGTGCAAGGCGCTCGCACAGGCAAAGCGAGTGGAAAATTCCATTGAAGGCAGCAAACATTAGCAGCAACAATAGGACTAGGTGTTGTTTGGCTCTAAAAAGTATCTGTGAGGGTGGTTTGATGTGTTTGTATGTTACGCATAACAACAACAACACGAACAACGAGGAGCAAGCGAAAAGGGAATAGAAAACAGAAACATCCCCGAAATTAAGCTTTAGTTTTCGGAGACTCTTTTAATTTGTTATCATACCAAACAAAGCAAATGATTAGCATAGTCTAATTTATGCCAAAGTCGATCAATCAATAAGACACTGATTTTAGAGAGCGTTAAGCTGTTGGAGTACTTTTTGTCTAATGACAATTGATGGAGTGCTTGTATCATATGACTTAGTCACATTTAACTATCACAAATACCAGGAAAATCCTCCTGAATCATGATGATATAATAGAATTACCAGGAAACGTATGTTTAACTCGATAACTGTATCTATGTGATATTTTAAACAATAAAAGTGTTCAAATCGTGTTTTGAAGTAAATAAACGTAACTAATAAGATCCAAGCTTATATGAATACATGGCACGAATTTAGACAAATCGATGTAAAGGTGGGTTAGTCGTACTCAAAAGGAATGTCTAGTGGCCCACTCGAAAGTTTGGGTCTAGACCTAGATAAAGAGAGCCCGAAACACAGAAAGAGAGAGCGAGAGCGAGAGCGAGAGAGGGAAAGGGAGTTACTTACGGTGTATTCCGCCGGTGACAGCGGCGTGCGTGAGTCGCTTTTGTGAAAACTCATTTTCACTGCAACCAATATCCTGCCGGGCGTGTGTTATCCTGTCGGCAATGGCAACTGTAGCGCGCTTAACGTATATCGTAAACTCTCGGTAAACGCGTTGCGGCGCGTTTTCCAGCAACTTCCAAACACTTGTTACAATAATAAATAGAATTTAATGGGGAAATTTTAGTGCAAACTATTGAGACTTATTTTTATTAATTTTGGATAAAGATAAAATGCAATATTACTAATGCAATTCTCAACAACTTGCGACCGCTCTGGCTTTGAAATAGAAGCAACGTTTTTATGGTTGCTTTTCTTTTTCTTTGTATGTCGAGAGAAAATTGAAAACGTCGTCAAGACGTTACAAATGAAATTTTTCAAAGTTCTGACAACCGCACGGTTTGACAAACAGAACAAGAATGCCAACCTTTGCACAAAAACGAGTGAGTAAAATCCCCCGATTTGACGTTTTCACGGGCAACAGCAAACACAGAGTAAGAGAGATAGAGTAAAAGTGAGAGAGAAAGAGGGAGAGAAAGAGAACGACAATGACAATGGCAACGTATACGAGAGAGAGCACTACGTTAATGTGGAGAGTGCATTATTTGTCGTCTGGTATCGTTTCTGATAAAGAAAACTGCAAACTTCCAACGAAACGAAACTTGCTCGGCCCTCATATGGCTGAATTAAAGGCTATTCCGATATTGCCAATTGAAAATTAGCAAATTAGTTCCGTTGCAATTGGACTTATATGGCATATGCGTCACAAACTGTCAAGATTCCCGGAGAGAGAACGCCGCACCTTTGATATAGCAATAAGATTGAATAGTTTGCCAGGAATTGGTTGCCTAATGAATCCGTAGATGCTAATTAGATAATTATATGAGCTGCTAAATACTCTATTATTTATAATCCCAAGCGTAGCAAAATTAAGTGATATTTTGTTTGCTGACAGTTGAATGCGCAAATATTACCGATAACTGTCCAGATTTGAATATCCATTTTACTTTATTGTGACGACAGCTAACACAACAATTATGACCGATAATAGTCAGTTAAGTAATCTTTCCAATTGGGTGTATTAATTCAACCTTTTTGCAGGGTATAACTAATATGCAGACACTGCAGATAACAAAATAACCACAAAATTCACAGAAAACTCAATACAACATGCATGGCAAATAAAGCACTAATGAATTGGTGATGCCGTTAGATAAGAGAAAGCCAAAAAAAACTATATAAATAAATAAAAGCGTTGCACGCCCTCCCAGCACGCGTTAAAGGGTGCTTTCTACCGATTTCCAACTGCGCAAAACTCTATGGAGCGTCATGAAGTTGCAGTCTCTTCGCACCGATTTTCCGCTTCTCCCCGACATATGTCGGAAAATCAGAGAAGACAGTCGTTCGCTCAATTAGCTGGCAATTGAATTGTGTGACGTTTACCCCAAACAAATTACGAACAATTGATAGCCAAAAATATGAAACGCCACTCAAGGGCCAATCCAGACACCAAAGGCATGAGTATATAAAAATATATATATAAATATAAACAAATATATATATATACATATATTTATATATGTATATGTGTGTGTACAAAACAACTGCAAATTTAAATCAATTTATGTTCTTTGCGGCGCATTTATTCATGTGTAATTCGAAGCAAGCCAACTGCCTCGACAGCGTTGGAAATATCGAATCGATACCGATCACATCTAACTCAACCAGTGCAAAGCGGTTTCATTTGTGCATATGGAAATTTTAGTGAATTTTATTTTATTTATTTTTTGCTAAGTAGAGATCAATTGAATATGGCGATATTACTTAAACTTGACCGCGTTTATATTTGAAATGAAAACAAATCACTGCGAGAATGGATTAGATTAAGACGACATTGATTTCAGCTCAATAATTGTCCTTGTAATCATTTAAAATATAACAAATCTGTGCGGCTCATCATATATATATATATATTCTCTTTCACATAAAGAGTATATATGTATATTGTTAATGAACATGTGCAGCACAACTTTAAATTTCCGTTAGTCATTTGCAACGTTGTAAAAATATTATTGCATACTTTTGTACGACGCCGTAAGCAGCGCCATCTCTTGATAGATGTTGGCGAACTTAACTAATAGAAATTTCTACATTCACTGAACGACACTTAGCAACTTAACGAAATCTAATAGTGAGACACAATGTCTGGATATTGCGCATACGCCCCGCACTACGTACTATATATATGTTTTACTCGGGACTTATTTTTGCTTCACATTTGAAAGTGTGCTAAAAATTGACTTAATTTATGTGACCTTTGCACTCAGATCAACAAATTTAGCTATTTAACTAGAAAACTAAAAACATTCACACACTAGAATATAAAAATCAAAATCAAGTCGTACTTGAATGCTAATTTACTGCAATCTCAAGCAACTGATTTGTTGCTGGCCTGCAAATTAGTTGTAAGTTGAACCGAATTTAAGAAATTTGCATACCGAACACTCATATAAAAATGCATTCTAAATTTAAGCTGACAACCGGTTGATCTCATTTATCACATTTACGAAACGAAATTTTAAAAAGCGAGTCAACTCATATACTCGTAAGACGAAGCGGCTGAAGATGCAAAACACAACACTAAAGTTGCAAAAAAACCAATCAAGTATCCGGATACGTAATATCTAGACGTCGCAGTCATTATGTGTGCAAAGCACGTAAGCAAGTGTTAACTCGATTCACATAAAGGACAGAGCACAAATATTAAAAAACGATGACGTTCGGGGAACCACAAATAAACCGAAATTTAACGTTTTTAATGGGTTAAACCGTCTACTATTTTGAGATCACATTAAGAATGCACAGCAGGACCGCACAGTTCATTGAAATATATTAAATATTCATCCTTCACACACTCTTAAAGCTCACCTCACTGTCAGCTGACATAGTTCTATTCGACAAAACGTATATCCTCAGGTACTACACACCGTAGCAATGCTTTGAGTTCAAGAACCGTTGAAGAACTGATTTCAGAAATACACTTTCACTGGCCAAGTAATTTCCCGTATCTAGTCACCAAGCATATCCGCAATTGACCATCAAAGTGCCCGATGCTTCAATGTCGAGCTTAGTTCGTTTGTCTTGTCATTAATTAAGCAATTTCACAATCTTTCCGCTTATATGCATGTTCGTACGGCCGATAACTTGGCCAACACTAAAGATCACAGGCACCGTTATTATTCGGGTCACTTAATCGTCGGGCCAGACAAAAGAAATGAACCAAATGGCCCACATGTTTGCTTAATTAAAAATCGATGTACTGGCAAATGATTAACTGATTAGCCGATATTGGCCATTTTTAGGGACTTATCGGTTATTTAAATTTAAAATTAGTTCTACAAATAAAATTGTGATTCATGATGCTGAATCATTGTACTGAATATGTCAATTAAATTAACTAGGAATTTGATTAAAATTCTTGCAGTATTTTTATTACCTACTGTACGCGAATCATATCAGTTGGGTCTCTTTGATTAATAGTTCAACAAGTTTTATTATCATATTTATTTATTAGTAAGTTTACGGAAGCATAACGTGAGCTGATTTGCGTAATTAGTGACAGGTTTATGGGAAACTGTACACGGATTATTACTAGGTCACGACTCGATCTATATCTAAGATTGCCTTGAGTTCTCTGAAGTGCTTTCAGTTAACAAAACAACAACGTGTAGCCATATTATCCAGTCTATATGCTTAATTACGATTGTAGTTAGAAACGAATAACCAATTACATTGTGTTGTACCTTTAGTTGAGTCATTTCACTAATCCATTTAATGCGCTTGGAGCGGTATGATCGTTAGGTAACCAGACAATATTCCTACTGATGCCCTATTGTCACTGTCGAGCATCTCATAAGCTGTTAATAAGCACCTCCCATAACGGGAATTGATAAGAAAACTCACTAAAATGCCGTTAGCAATGTTTACTATTATTAAATAATATTGTCAGACTCAGACAAATGATATACGGACTTGTCCTCTATTGTCACCTACTGTCAGCAGTTGGAGGATGAAATCACAACCTCTTCTTCATTTGTTTCATTGATTTACGTATGCCTAATGATAATTTAATATGTGAGAACTTGGGCACACGACAGAGTACATTTCGATTTGCAAACAATCAACATTTAACCTGATAAAAGAACGATTAACGATCCATAAATATGTCGCGCACAATCAGCCATTTATGGGACCACTGATATAATTAAGTAATATCACTATGTAGGAGGGGGTGGGTAGTGAAAATATATTAAGAACTTACAGTTCCATTATCTCGATTGCTGCTTGCTCCACTAATCACCGCAAGCGTCATTCCTTTGCACTTTATATTCGTGAAACAATTAAATTAAGTATACGTCTCGTTGAGCGCCAAGAACCGACTACTGTTGACTGCTTATGAAGCGATTGGCAAGCAATGAATAAAATAATACAATTCAGTTTAAAACACACAGTTAATACAATGTGCTCAACAATTAGCCACAACAACTCCACCAGAAAATGCTCAAACTCAAAACCAGCTCGCTCGTTGAGTGAATATATAACTACACTTATATTCAGGCAACGGCAGCATATTCAATTTGAGTTCTGCTCAAACTGAGATCATTTCGAATACACATAAAATGCCTGGCAATGACAACGGCTTAACATTAACATTAACATTGAACAAACGCCTGCTAGCCAAATGGCAATACTTGTACTCGCACTTGTCTAGATTGGCATATTTTTTTCTTACTGCTTTTATTGCAATAGTTTTAGCGCATATTTGAGACGCAGACAGCAAAACGTGCGAAAAGACTCACAAAATACGATAAATTTCTGTAGCTCAACTGATAAAATGGAGAAAATTGTGTAGGCCAGCGCTCGCAGCGATTAAGCATTGTTCCATTGCTTATCGCCAGTTTTAAGGGAAACCAACAACAAATATAGCAAATAACACTCAGATTAAATAGGTTTTTTTTTTTTGTATTGCCTACAGTCAGTTCTCTTGGTATGCGGCTGCTTAGATTAAGCCAATTGATTTATTTATTGCAATCGTTGAGTGCCTAATGAGTGTATTCTAAATAAAAACAGAAAGTGTTTTTTCTGCAAAATCTGTTGCCATTGCAGAGTGCCCAAAAGATAAGATTTCGATTCTAAACGATTTATACTTCATTCATAAATGTATGTTGAGAACAAAGAAAATAAAAGCTTAGAATATTGCATTAAAGTTTTCATTTGCGGGGTTAATATGAAAAAGAAAAGTTGAATAAAAAATATATATAGAACTATTACTTATTTTATTTTATTAAAGAAATAATATTCAATATATTTATATAAAAACAAATAATAACAAAAGTGCATACCGCTTTGATGTTATATTTAGTAGAACAAGTAATACTTTAAAACAATGCTGTTCTCAATTCTCACTTCCTTTAATTGTAATTTGGAAGCACAGGCAGCAAATAAATCATAAAGCATCACCCAGTTTTACAGTTCACCGTAACATTTTATGCGCAATTTTTTATTTAGTTTTTTTTTTTTTTTTCTATTAAATATATAGCACATAAAATAGTTGAGATACACCGCAAATTGACAATAACAAGGTAATCATTCAATTACGCCCCACAAGTCCAGTTGCTGTAGGTACATCTACTATTTTGATTCCATGGGTGGCTAACAGGCAGATTTCAATATCACAGCATTAGTATCACATACAGCGAATAAATACTGTTATCAGACATTACAATTAGGGTTGACCACGGCATATTCGAGGCCAAAGGGCAAACCTCGAATGGATTCTAATTTTAAGCCCAGAGTATCCCAAATTATTCGTGATAATGACACGTGTTTACTGTAATAGAACTGTTGATGTTGCCACAAGTTCATGGTGAAAACTATTTTCAATTATGCTACACTTAACGTCACCTCTAATGAAACTGTTTATAGTTAATTCTCTGTTAGTTTAATTTTTGCCATCATTTCAGATTTGTACCTGACGCATCAATAGCAATCAGAATAGAGTATTTTTATTTTTATTTTTAGAGTAAATTGTCGCATGTAATTAAGAGATGCAATCCATATTTACCAACTTTTTTGCGTGCTAGCCAGTAAATTATTATCAATTTAATTATCGTGTTTTGGTGAACAGCTAAAAGGTTTTTTACTGCACGCCAAAAAAAAAGTTAAAACTTTAATGTGGATATAAAAACGTAAAAACACAAGAATTGTAGCGGAAACTCTGAATAAAATTAAAAAGTATTTAGCATAAAATTAAGTCAGAAATCCAGTTTTATTAATGAAAGTAAGTGTTATCAAATAATAATCATAATTTTATTAATTTTATTCCAGCCGTTTGATTGGAGCAAAAGGCTGCAGAGGAAATCCCAGCGGATAAGAAATTAACACCAATTTATCAAATATTTTGAAGGCTGCTCTTAGCACCTTATGTTTGGCGATAAAGCCATTCAACGAACCGATAAACACATTAGAGCCGCTCAATAGACGTCATAAAGAGCCTAGTTTAAATATGTCAAGCCGTGGTTATGTGAGATTTGCGTAGGCAGCAATTGGTCAAATGGACAGGAGTTGCAATTAATTGGTCTGCTTGCTCCAATCGTGTTCACATGATTCACGTCTATCGATCAATGTTGACGTCACAGGCAAAACAAGACGAAAGCATAGACAAAGACTACGATGAACGCGAAAATGATGATATGTCGGGGTAGACAAGACTACGTCAGAGTCGGGGCAACGCTTGACCGGTTTGTGGAAGGCAGGTAGGCAGGCAGGCAGACAGGGAGGCAGGCGGGTGAACAGTAGCTAAACATGGGCATGGGCAAATATTTAGCCGGCTTTTGGTTATACTTGTATTGTAGTTGCTTGTTGTTCGATATACTTAGTGTCTACCATATGAAACTGTAACACACGGCGTATGCGCAATGCATGCAAAATGATTGGAAGGCCGCCGTCGTAAATGAAATTTCGCGCAAGACCGCAAATTCTCTTTGCCCCAAAACCGGTTGCTCGCCTGAGAAAGTGCATTAAGGCAACAAAAAAAATGTAAATTGCACATTTTGGCAACAACATTGTTGTTGTTGCCGTTGTAGCTGTCGATATTGTTGCTGTTGCTGTTACTGTTGTTGCCCAAAGTTAGTTACCAGTAGCTAAAGACACCTTACACCTCAACTTGTACTGGTTCTTTATGCAGTCTTGCCATAGTTACGAGTACTTGTCGTTGTTGTTGTCGAATATTTGGCAACGACTTTGTGCCAAGACACGAAAACGTTCGCAAGAAGAGAGTGAGAGATCCATCAACTGTTCAACTGCTCAACTGTTAAGGCAAAACGCATGTTCACATTGTTTACATTTATTATCGTTGTTGTTCATTTGTCATGACATCGATAATGGGACAGCGAAGAATGCACAATGAATATGTATTCGATATGTACAAGTATTTGCTTATTTATATAAGATTAAACTATTTGAAATCGTTTCTTATGCTGACCTAGGGAAGTTCTTTTAGTAAGAAGAACTAGGAAATAATTGGAAATAGTTGTAAATTCATTAAGAGAATTATGATTTCCTTTGTTTGTTTTTCTTAGTAACAATTATGTAATAAAAAGCCCACAAATAATTTCTTAACATGATCAAATCTTTGACAGTAAACGGGAGCTGTAAGCCATAGTAAAGATGTCAATTGAGACTCAAGACGGAAAGAGCTTTCCTTATAATTATATAGTACAAATCGAGCTTTACAACTAGAAGCGATCAACACAGTAGTTAAAAGCCATATAAATATAACATATCATATCATTTCTCACATCCACAATCTCTCACTCTCTTCCATGCTCATTTCTCCGTGAGTTTTTTAGACACACACGTATATTTATTACGGCGGATTCTGTATCGCTTAACTTTACTCAGAAATTTAGTTATATTTTGTGCCCCGTAACTTGAGAGAACGAGTATTCATGTGTGTCTAACTGCCCGCCTGCCTGCTGTCATCGCGATCGGCGTCGGGGCAACAACAAATACAACAACATTAACAACAATTCGCGCACTGCATAAAACCGGTGACCCACGTTGGGTCTGATTTAGTCGTTACCGCGCGGTCAACACGATCACATCGTGTATTGCAGATCGTTCAGATCGTACATCGTATATTGCATATCATACTTGTAGTTTTCATCAATTTTGACACCTGTCACGATTCGGTTTGATATCGGTTTCGGCTATTTAGTATGTCTTAAGACATTTAATTGGCAATTTGTGAAACGTTTCATGCACAACTAAAATTTATTACTTGTATTTTTAATAAAAACCCATTGGCATTAAAATATTGTAAACAAATTGTGACAAATAAGTTGATTTGGATCTACAGTTGTAACTTTTTTAAATACAAAATCTGTTCTTAGGCCCATCGGTAAGTTGTTTTCTGTAGACTTTGCTATCTCGACACTTGTGTCGAACAATTTTTCGTCTAATTAACAACGGAAGTGCGAAACCATTTGCAAATTACTAAACAGACCGAAAATACCCCTTGTCGCCCCCAAAAACTACCAAAATACTATAAGCATTCAAGAGAGTCGAGCTTGAGTGCACATTCTCCGTCACTCCGACATCATGAATGAGTTGAGTGCTTAAAACAAGCTGAAATCTTCTTTTGTAAATCTAATTTAATTGCATTTAAAATAGCACAACTAGCAAATTATTGATCAAGTGTGCGAAAATAGAGCTAACTAAATTTAGTCGAGGCCAATTATTTTCACTTGTAAATTTTTTACCGGAAAAACCTCTAGAGACTCAGCTTTGAGATGCGCTAATGAATGAGCTATGTACGGCAACTGATTTATTGTTTAAAAGATTAATTGCACTTTAACAAGCAATTGTTGCAACAAGTTTTTGTTCCAAAAAATAAAACTCAGCCAGTTATAATCAAATTTAGAATTAGTTTATCCACCAGTTGGCATAACAATCCCATTGTACTTGGGACAGTTAGTTAAATTACCTCTTGACATTTCAAATGGTCATAAAATTTAATTATATTAAATATACACATGCAAAGTTGATGTAGTTGTAGTAATTGAAGTGCCGATCGAAGTTTTCTGCAACTAAAATATTTCGTAATAATATTTTAAGACTTAAAAGAAATATTTCGAAATTAACGTTCATTAATTTTATGAGCTTTTAAATGAAATTGAAAGTTGGTTAGAACAAACGAATTAAAAGTTTTATTTGCCCAAGTATGAATTATAATTCGAATAAAATTATTCAACTAAATGCGGAGCAAGGCCAACAACTTGGTTGGAGTTCAGAAGCTGGCGTCCACGAAGACGAGAAGCCGTCATCAACCATTATGACCAATTGATATTGCCAACGTAACGCTGACAAATGAATTTTAAATTCCAGTCACAGTCGCAAATGCGAGTAACACCTGAAACACCGCTAAGGCCAAATCGTAAGCCCGCCCGAAAGCCTGGCACATTGAACTCGCCCCCCGTCTCAAATGCCAGTTCGAAAAATAAAACAAAGAAAATGTCGCGTGCTGATCGCGTTTTTTGTATCTTTTCTTATTACTGTCTTTTTTATTTTACTTTCAATTAGATATCATGTTCGATCCAGTAGAAATTCTTGATTCAAATTTTTTATATTCGTTGCTAATATTTATATTTTGCCATTTTTATTTTAAATTTGCAATTGCGAATTTGCATTTAATAATGCGCAGTTAAGTCAGAAATGTGATTTGATTTGTGTTTCGTGTCAAATTAAATTCAAATATCTTGTACGAGTTTTGTTTTGCCTCTCTTTTTGGTCTTTGTCAAAGGCCTTTTATGTTGGCTTAAAATACAACAGCGCATCTGGTTTGAACCGGTTGCAGTTGGGTTCATTAATAAAACAAACTTTAAAAATTTTCATTTTACTTTGTTTTATACTAGTTTGGCATAAATTATCGTAGAATAAATTATGCAAATTATTTCTGCGAATTTTGGTTTGCGTAAATCTCGTTTAACCAATAGACAATAAAAATAAATAAAAAGTGAGCATAATGATGTTATTTAAATGTCAAGAAAACAAACAATACGTAAGCTACAATTTATAGATTAGAAAGTTCTTTCAGAATTTAAAATTTCTACAAGACAAATTATTGTTTTGATAATATAATAATTAAATAATTCGAGTTATTTAAATGGTATCTACGTATCTACTAATTTGACATTTAACATTTAATTAAAATAAGCAAACATACAACGTTACAAATACTTGTTTTATTAATAGTTATTCATTAATTCAATTAAGAGAATGCCCAAAAGCCATTTAGCTCTTTTGTCTTATAAAGACTTCCGCATATCGTAGATCTGAATGTCAGGTACTCATAATCTTGGCTAGAATAAAAAACTGGCTGTACTTGAGATTATACATGCATAATCTTCAGCTACAACTCAATATGTGGGTGTAAGAAATGGTGCCCAGTTTTAAAAAATGTTGTGTTTTATGGAATTAACAAAAAGAAAGATAAAAACTCATCGCGGTGTGCTCAATGATGATTCAGTTTCATTCGACCTTCTGTCTAAGTTTGGGCCCAACAAGAAATATCAACTTTTATTATTATTTATATTTACTAGTGAGTGCACTTGCAAATACTCATGCTCGTACTATTACTACTATTAAATACTACCCACTATACGTAAACGAGGTATGAAATATATGTAGAATTTTTACATATGTCAAGAAGTCAACTGGGACAATTAAATATACTAATTGCAAACGTTGCATGAGCAACCGGAAAAATTTCCGTTGATTTGCCAAAAAAAATTTCCATTTCTCGTCTTATCATGACACGGAACGTGAATCTTTTTTATTACGACAAGTATGAACATCAAGTTTTCTAATTTAGACATAGGCATTTGTTGTTTGTCTGTGCAGATAAACAATTGTTGTCTTAAACAAAAGGGGTAACGGTAACGGCAACAGCTAAATAGCTAAATAAATGAAAATCACAACAAAGTCCAGTCCAAAGCTACGCGCAAGTGACAGTAAAATTGGCTGCAATTACAAAATGTTAGCACGTTTCATGCTCACGACATGTTGTTGACGACACATACGAAATATACTGTAGTGTGTGAGTGTGTGTGTGTGTGTGCAGTCATGTGGACTCATCTGCTATTGACGGGGGGGCAACATTTCGCTTACATTGAACTTGACATTGTGCGGGGTCTGCTTTTAATTTAGAAATATGTCAAACTATTTTCAGCTGCATTTGCAGCGCTTAGATAGATCGCGATCTCCATAAACAGTGTCAGCAATTAAATAATGCCTGTCCGAGTGGTAACTGGACTTGCCTGGCCTTTGATTTATCGCCCATTACGAGTGAAATTTAACTGGAATTCACCCTCTCCCTCTCTCTCTTTCTCTCTGATAGTCATGAGTAAAAATGGACACAACAATCCGGCGTTTGTCAACGATCATGTGGACAACATTAAACAGCAGAGCAGCAACAAATACTCGCTTGAGTTGGCAGAGAAGGGTGCCAACAACAAGGCAGCCAAGGATCCCGACTATAATCCCTACGAGCATCGTGATGTGCCACATCCAACAACGTAAGCACATGGTTTATATTGAAAACCATTCAATAATTAATCTTATATTCCAACATTTAGCAATTGGGAAACACTTTTCCACTTGCTGAAAGGATCTCTGGGCACCGGAATCCTGGCCATGCCCAATGCCTTTCGCAATTCTGGTTATATCACGGGCTCCATAGGCACCATTGTAATTGGCATCATTTGCACCTACTGCATACATCAACTGGTCAAGGCGGAGTACGAGCTTTGCCGGCGCAAGAGAGTAAGCTTTATAGTATTCTTATTTTCTGTAAATATCTGACAGTTTTCTCTATCTAGGTGCCCAGCATGAACTACCCGGCTGTGGCGGAGTCAGCGTTAAACGAGGGTCCCGGTTTCTTTAAAGTCTGTGCTCCCTACATTGGCACGGTTGTGAATGTGTTTCTGTTGATCTATCAACTGGGCACATGCTGTGTCTATGTGGTGTTTGTGGCTTCCAATATCAAATCCATTGTAGATGCAGTCTATGATACGGACATGGATGTGCGTCTATGCATGATCATCATATTGGTGCCGCTGATACTCATTAACTGGGTGCGTCAGCTCAAATACCTGGCACCCTTCTCTACGCTGGCCAATCTCATTACCATGGTATCCTTTGCCATTATTTGCTACTACATTTTCCGCGAACCCATCACAACTGAGGGTAAGGATGCCGTTGGAGAGTTGGCGAACTTTCCGCTTTTCTTTGGAACCGTTCTATTCGCCTTGGAAGCCATTGGTGTCATTTTGCCACTTGAGAATGAGATGAAAACTCCTCATAAGTTTGGAGGCTCTTGTGGTGTGCTTAATGTGTCCATGATTTGGATTGTGTTCTTGTACGTAGGCATGGGCTTGTTCGGATACCTCAACTATGGTGCCAGTGTGCTGGGTTCGATCACCTTGAATCTACCAAAGCATGAAATGTGAGTATCTTATCGAGGATTGCTCTGAATGAAACTGATTACAACGTACCACTTACAGTCCAGCACAAATCGTCAAGGGTATGCTAGCATTTGCCATTTATATCACTCATGGATTGGCTTGCTATGTGGCCATTGATATCACCTGGAATGACTACGTTGGCAAGAAGTTGGGCCCACAGAGGAATAAGCTATTCTGGGAGTACGCTGTGCGCACAGGCCTTGTGCTGATCACTTGTAAGTAGCCAAGAAGCCACTGAAACTCTGTCTGGGATACACTTTAAATATCTGTTTGTTCTTATAGTTCTGCTGGCAGTGGCAATTCCCAATTTAGAGCTGTTCATTTCGCTGTTTGGTGCCCTGTGCTTATCTGCTCTGGGCTTGGCTTTTCCTGCTCTGATTCAGATCTGCACACATTGGTACAATACGACTGGCATTAGCAAGGTCTGGCTAATAATAAGTAAGTATTCCAACTATGATCATCATTTAATTCGTATACTGATCTACCAATGCTTCGCAGGTAACTTTGTGCTGATTATTGTGGGTATTCTTGGTCTGGTCATTGGCACATATACCTCCCTAAAGGAGATTGTCCACACATTCACAGAGTAACTTGTTATCATTCGGTTATAATTGTTTTTAGTCATAGAATTTGTTTTACTTTTTCCTTCGAATTTGCCGCTAAGCATTTCAATTGTCAGACAAGAAAAGTATTATGCACAAAATATGCAAAACTAAATCGTTAAATATTCTCAATACACATGACAAATGGGCCAAAAGCAAACAAACAAAAAACAGGGTTAAGACGAGGGGATTCATGTGTAAACTACTTTTTTTTAAAGTTCAACTTGAATATTTGTATAAATTTATCAAATTTGTGATATTTTTAAGCATTGTGCCCAAAAATTTTTAGATACGCACATTTTATTACATGTTCGTAATTTATAACGATCTTTATAAATGTATAATTATTGACTAAGTCCTATCTTTATAAGCACTATTTAAAAAACGATAACAAACAACAACAAGCAATAAAAAGATTTTGCCATATTATAAAATCAAAGCAACAGAACAATAAAAAGTCTTTTTATAGTCATTGGTATTGCCCTGTACATGGAGTTCTCTTAATAAAATCCTTCATAGCCAAGCATAATCGTTTTGCACCATCTACGAGCTTCTCCTTAGAATGAAAAGCTATAGATAAGCGAAAGAATTTAGTACCTTTGCCTTCTTCCACTGCAAAACGCGGTCCGGCAATGAACGTTATCTTCTCATGATTGAAGCTGTATTCCATAAATCTGCTGGCATCTAAATGATCTGGCAAACTTAGCCAAATAAAGTAGCCGCCGCTGGGCGCTGAAAAGCGACAACCTTTAGGCAGCTCAGCGTTAAGTATAGCTATGACAGCCAACATCCTCTCCTTGTATGTCTCATACATTCGTGCAATGTGCGGCTGGGCCAATTGTAGCTCAAAGAGACTACCAACAATGCCAGCTGTATAGTTGTTAAAGCAGCCACCGCTGTTAATAATCCCACTACTTTCCAAGTGGGGTTTTATGCGTGGCGGCACTTCCAGCCAACCCAGACGCACTCCCGGTCCAACAATCTTTGAAAAACTTCCATTGGAGATAACATTGCCAGCGAAATCATTATCTGTACGCGCATCGTAAGATAAAAGTCGTGAATGCAATGGCTTCTCGGCATAATTGAGGATGTTATACACATCATCGCAAACCACCAAGAAGTCGAATTTACGAGCCAGCTGCACAATGCCACGGCAAACGTCTGTGGATGTAGTTAAAAGTTTTTTTATTTCATTCCATAAAGGTTAACATCTACAATAGGTACTTACCAGGCGAGAACAAAATGCCCGTAGGATTATGGTATGTTGGTATTGTATAATAAATGGCCCAAAACTCTTTGTTCCCCGATTTGAAATGCCGCTCGCTCACTTTCTCTTCGAGATCTTTAAGATCGACGCCATCGTCATTAAGTTTAAGAGGTACAATTTTAAGGCTCGTGAAGTGCTTCATACTGTCCAATGCAATCATGTACGTGTACTCATCCACAAATATGTAGCCATTGAAGTCGATTAGAGTGGAAAGTACAAAATGCAAGCCCTGCGTTGCCCCAGTTGTGATTATCAAGTCCTCGCTAAAGGTAAACATATCAACAGGTGTTCAAAGAGACAATAATATCGCGAAAGCTTACCTGTTAACGGGACTATCGTACATTTTGCTAAAGTACTTGGCAATTTCTTTGCGGACCTCGTAAGTACCACTTGTTGGTCCATATTGAAAGATTAGCGACTGATTCTCCTTCTTTTCTCGCGTCTGCTTACATACGAAGGTCATTATCATTTTATGTGCCACCTTGGGTTATATTGATAAAAGTTGCTGATAAGTACTCACCAAGCAATGGGTTGTAGCCTGCTGGAAAATATCACAACAGGGTTCTAATAAATCTGTGCCTGGAGCACCCACACTGAGATTCAAAACGTCTGGCGTATATACGTTCCAAGTGCCGCCATCGAAAAGGTGCTTTAGTTGCAATTCTTTATTTTGCTTTGGCATTGTCTTTCCGTTTTTACAGACAGCTCGACACTAATTTTATTCAGATTAGAAAAATCCACAGTCAAGCGCCACAAATTTGACCGTTCTCAACCGACGGTCACTTTTGCCAATCGCACGAACACCCAATATTGCCATTCTCTGTTAGACGTAGACAACAGCTGATTCTATAATTGTCTTGGAAAATTCTTACATTGTAAACATGGAAAACGAACTGCCAACAACAAGCGCTAATGCTGCTCAGTCAAAAGTTCAGGACCACAACCCCCAACTGGATTCACCGATGCGTGGGCCAACACTGTCGACATCAACATCTAGCTTCGAGGCATTGGCACACGCACATGATCCCAATCTCAGCAAGTTAGCCACAAAAATGTTCCAGAAAACTGAAGAATATATAACTCATGAGCTAAATGCACCACTAGAGGATTACAAGTTACTTGAAGATATGAACAAGGCAACGATAGCCAAGTACAAAGACATGCGACAGATAGCTGAAAACCTGAACGTATCCACAAACGAGCTGTGTGGCAAGTTCCAACAGTTAGCTCCTCTAATGCAGCAAATCGATGAAATCTCTGATACAGTGGATAAGCTGGAGGCGGCTGCCTACAAATTGGATGCTTACAGCATAGCGCTGGAGAACCGAGTCAAGTGTGTGCTACAGCGAAAATCAAGTCAACACGTAGGACAATAATTCACAATTATGAAAAAGAATAACCAGTACATTTATTAATATAGATTTTAAGTTTTACCCAAGTAACAATTTAAATATAATCGCTACTATATTAAGAAATATCAGTGGAACTGTAAAATGGGGAAAAAGTACACGTGTTATTATAATTGTTATTATTATTATAAACTAACTGCTACTTACTCTTGGCAACTGTGCGGATAGAGCGAATGAGATTTAATATTTGATGCTTGGCACTTGGCCCTCCAAAATCCTGCTGACCTGCTTGCCTGCCCCAGCCAACTGTAAGTGAATCGTGTCAGTTCAACTGTGTGAAGTCTGGGACTTTACAACTTACTCTTGGCCAAGAAACGCTCCTCGTGTAATATGCACACAGCATTTAAGCAAAGCAGAGAGGCTTCAATCAAAGTCCACAGCGTAAACATCTTTTCAGATTATATCAACTATTTAAATAAAAATAAAGAAAGCAAATAATTTGTTGACGTCAGTTTTAAAGCCGCATTTGCCAGTCACTGTGTGCGGACCCCAACAGCTGTTAAAATTTCTAGGGCTACCATTCATTATTGTATCATCCGCGCTTTCCAGCACTACATATTTTTCATGTTGATATTAGTTGTTTACGTTTCATCTGGTCTAAATATTGTTTAAAATAAAACGCAAACTCTTGAAAGAAAGTGCAAATAAAATGCAGTCTATTGCAAAAATTGTTTTGCTGCTTTGCTCCATAGCTACTATCGGCTATACTTTTTACGTGGTCGGACAGTTAACGCTCTTTCTTTCTATGCCGCGCTCCATTTCAAAAGCGCACACCTGGATATTTAATCTACTCGACAATAAGTCACGCTTGGAGACTGCTTATGGACCGATTGTATTGGACACCCTCTACGTGATCGGCTTCATCTTACAACACAGCTTCCTCAAGTCAGCTTTAATAAAGAATCTCTTACGCAAATTGGGTTTGACTTCTGCGGAGCGAACTATTTATGCCCTGACGTCATCGCTCTGTTTACATGTTCGTATAATGTTTGGAATAGCCTTGAAATTTGTATATATTGTTGCGTTATACACTATTCTTTTAGTACCTGATTAAAAACTGGCTGCCCGCTCAATCGATTGTGCTTTGGCAGATCAATGTGGATGAGAGCGAGACGCTTTGGTGGGCTTTCGTGATAACCCATGTTATTTGCTGGATTGTAATCTTCGGCGGCTGTGTTATAATGGATTTCCAGGAACTTCTGGGAATCAAGCAAGCGTACTACAGCCTACACAACTACTCCGCACCCCTCTCATACAAGTCGTCTGAGCTGCGTAATCTCTATGCACATGTGCGCCATCCATCTTTTGTTGGACTCACTCTAATTCTGTTTGTTACAAATGTAATGAGCTTTGATCGACTTCTTCTTGCCGTGCTTCTTACAACATATATGTATGTAGCTTGGTCTACCGACCAGCGCGATGTCTTCTACCAGAAGGCGCAGCTGGAGCGCAAGAAGCTGAGATTGAAGTCACAATAAGGATGGCAATCAAATGATTCTCAGATGTGTATATCCTGCGCCTATTATAAAAGGGCCAAATACATCTACATACATACTTATGTACACAGGGTAAAGTCAAAAGAAGAGGAATTGACCGCAGGGTATTTCTTAGTCGAAACCCATTACATATTTCGCATTAAGTAATTTAATATAACTTCTAACTTTTTGTATTCTTACTTCAGTTGTACTCTTATATATGCCTAATAAATTACTAACTCATTCGGACCATAGACGGATCAAACGGTTGTCCCTTGAATGGTGAACCTTCTGCATCCCAAGCTTTCTTTAAACGTTCCAACGTTTTTGTCTGTTCTGGATCTGTTGTCTGAAAAACGTTCTTCTGCTGCTGATCCACTGCCATTTGTTGCACCCGCAGTTTTTCTATGGCCAACTGTGAATCTTCGGGCAACTCGTCTATGTAGCGCTCACAGTCCAATTTCTTAATATCGATTTCATCGTCCCCTTCAAAGAGTCGATCCCACCAGCGTTCCTTCGCTTTGTCTACAAATTGTCAGAATACAGCAGTTTATTCATGCTTGCATTGAAATACCTACCACAAGCTATCAACAGAGTACCATCTTCAATGGACCACACGGCATCGTTGTGTCTTATACGTTGACTAAGCACACCCTCGAGAATCACTTGACTTGGGGAATTTTTACTGCTCACTTTGATTTGTTGCGCTTTAATATCGATGCTTAGTTGTTTGGCAGATTGCTGGCTGGCTGGCAGTTTGACATGCAGCTCCAAATCCTTAAGCGTTTGCGACCAGCAATGATGTTCAAATGCGGCACCATTTTTATAGTCACCAAGCTCAAACCCACGCCCAGGTTTACTGACAGCCACACTGGCTTCCGCTGGTTTACTTTGGAACCTCTGTTCTTCAGTATTCACAGTGATTTCAGAAATAGCAGGTGGCGCATTGCTGCCATTATCCTCAATTCCACTCTCTGCACTCATTGTTTGCAGCCAGCATTCGGGGTCATACCGTTGCATAGCTCCATAGAGTATTTGATCACGCATCCCTTTCGGAAACCCAATTTTATCTGTAGCATCTTTCTTTGTATGATAAAAATCCGTGCTGCAAAATAAACTTTGATTTAACTTCGTTTGATGCAATTTATTATTGTTGTTTATTACTTGCGTCTCAAGAAGCCGAACACTGCGTCCAAAAAATCCTGTAATAGTTTTGCGTTCCTGCAATATTTCCATCAGCATGGCATCGCTACGTTGAAATTCCATGTTTGTATGATTATTTCTACTCTAAATCGTAAACAATTCCAATTCAATGGCTTAAATTGTGCCAGTGTTGAAGAACATAATTATAATTCATTATCAGCGAATAACGAAAGTTAAAGAAGCAGAAAAAGCGCGCAAGTGTTAAATTTAAATGCATGTAAACAAGATTCACGTAAACTTGATTTTATTAAACTTTATTTGCTTAAGCAATTAAGCTTGAGGTCGTCTTCACCGTCAAAATCATGAATCATTATATTTACGTCTAAATTACATTTCAGTTAACTTTTATCACTTAACATAAATTGGTGGGCAGAACTCCAAGCGCAGAAGTTGACCAGTTATTGTCTGGAAAATATAAATATATTGCATTAGATGGTTAGATAACACAATCTATCCTGTATATATACCTTTGTCCAATGTCCAGATACCAAATTTTGTACCCTCGGATTTGTCGGAATTATTTTTTTGGTTTCCGTTTTCCATTGACAGATTCTCTGAATTTATTGTTGACTCCCCATTTAAATCTTGAATTTTTATGTTGCACAGCTTAATTAAATCTTCACGTTGTTCGGCATTTAATGGCGGTTGAACAAGGGGCAGCAATCTAAAATCAAAATTAATAGAATAAGAAATGCTGCTCCAATAATTATATGCTGGGAACTTAATACCCTTTGAAAATAGGGACTGAATGTAAGCTCAAGGGCTCCAATCTGTTCATCAGGAACTCTCGCTCAAATACCCAAGAGCGTGGTTTCTTAGAATCCTCACCGAAAACTAATGTAAGAGTCACGTCGACGCCCGAATGAATGAGCAGAGTGCGAATAATTTTCGGTATTTCAGATTTATTGAGTGTAGAGAAGTCCACTGTTTTCATATTTGGGTTCTGCAGATAAACAAAGCTAAATTAAATATTGTTAATGGTTATTGTAACTACTTACCTTATCCAATTCCTCTGTATACATGCGTTTCATTCGACTCAGCATTCCAAAAGTTTGCAACATTTTTGTAGCCCAATAACTTGCACCTCGTCGGCTTTCATCATCAGCATTTGGATTCTCGGCCATTTGCACAAATGCCACAAATATATTCTCAATATATCCCTGGACAGCAAACAGACGAAAGAGTCCTTGCGTGGCCTGAATAACCAGCTCCTCATTCTCTTCATGTTTGAGGCCTGCACCAAGGAAATACTTCATTTTAAGCACACTCGCCATGTAAATATCCAACAGATCTTTCATTGATGAGTTTTGTCGTTTAATCATTGCGCTCAGATCGTTAAGCAACTTGTCAAGCATTTCTGTGGTAGTTTTTATTTTCTTAGCGGAGCAATAGACTCGCATCTTGTTGAACTCTGAGCTGGACTTTAATTTGCTAACAGCTTTCAGCTTCTCTGCCCCCACCAACTGACACTCCAAAGCTAAGTCATAAATTTCCATAAGGTTTCCTAGTTTCTTTTCAAATGCAACCTTATCCTTGCGTTGCAGCTTTGGTGCATCGAGATTACTCATCGTTTCCTGTTGCGGCAGCCAGTAAAAATTGCGCAACCATTCCATGCAATGCTCCGATGTGTGCCGCAATACTTCAGCTGGTGGCAACTCCTGTCCATGAGCGCACAAGTGCCTTAAATCCACGATGAACGATTGCAATCCGAGTTGCTTTGCCGTTTCATACATGCTGGTCATGTTGAAGGTTTGCATGATCGACGACATGAAGTTGAAAAAGCGTGTAAAGGCGCTGGCATATGTCGTTTGTATGTTGGAGCTTCCCTGCTTATCCTCCAGCTGGGCTTGCACCAGAACTCCAGTGGCCAGTACGGAAGCCGGACAGAGAGGCCCTCGACGCAGGCTCCAAATTCGTATTTGGCTTAGCGCCTTGCGGCGGTTGGCAGGCGTCGTCTGCTTTGAGAACAACCAATCGTACACTGTACTAAACTCTGTGCTACAAATAGAAAATATAAATATAGAAAATGTTAAGTGAAACAATTCAAAACGCACGTGTCACGCCAAGGTGTTACCACCATTCTCTGCTTGGCAGGCGGAGCAACTGTTGATGTGTTCTGAGGATTTTCGGCATGTTTTCTTTTCGTTCCTTGTTTTTTATTCTTAGAGTCAGTCATAGTTAAACTAGATTTTTATAATTGTATATGTTGCGGGAACTATAAATATAACAAGTGGCGGGTTCAAGATACAACAAGTTACAGCTGTGACTAGAGATGGCCAAGGGTTGTTTATCGCGCTCGTGCTCGTGCTCGTGTTTAAGCTATCGGACATTTTCATTATCGGAGCACGGTGAACAGTGTTGGAAAGACGCAATTGGTTAGACAAAAAGAAGAATAAGAATCACCTTTCTTACTTTCTATCTATAAAAACTGTATTTATTGTGAAATTATGCTTAAAACATGGCCTAAATATTTGCAACAATGAAAGTTGTATGCAACACAACGTAAACGCGTATACAAACCACACAATTTTCCCGCCAGCACAATACGCGCGTTTTTTCCTTACGTCTACCTGCTGCATATGCTCTACACATGCATATCGTTTACAACAACAACAATAACAACAACTTTGCGGATATCTTTAGTCCTGATTACATCGATGGACCATTGACGTCCAAAAAGATGATAATTGGATCATTTTCAATGTTTGTGATATTCTCATATCTGAAACTGCTGTATATACTCGTGGCAATCTATTTGGCCCTACACCACGTCCACTAAACGAATAAGAAGACAAGGCCAAAAACCAAGGCAAATGTATCATTTTGTCTCAGAACAAACAGCGGAACTGCGCCTCTCCGAGAATGTGCTTATTTCCAGCCATACAACGCAGTATCTGAAATGCTTTCAACTGGAAGCTGTGCGTTTTCTCCACGAACGGCTGTCCAAACAAGAGTTTTGCATATTTAACGACGAGAGTGGTCTGGGTAAATGTGCGTCTATAGTCGCACTGCTAAGCGGCCTGGGAACGGCCAAGAAAACACTCATTGTGCTGCAAAACGATGATCACTTGCTGGCTGGTTGGCAGTTCCACCTGGGAGTCCTTTCTGATTTGTCCGTATGCGTCGTCAAGGATGTTAACAGTAAGTTCTGAAGTCCCCTTTTCATTACCTATTCAATTTTTAATCCGAATATTTACTTACAGACAGCACAGAGTCGGCGCACAGCGTTTATCTCAGCAAATGGAGTGTCCTACGCAGCATTGGCGATCTCAGCAAGCTTAAGTTTGACTACATCATTGTAGATCATCGAGGTTATACATTAAATAATAACTTCTGCACTTCCATGCTTCTCAAGCAATACGAGCGCAAAGTTAACATAGTGATCTCTAGTGTCGACATAACGGTATAGTATTCAAAACAAAATGAATCAAATGATCAATGTTTAATATAAATTCTATACTTTAGTCAGATGTAAAGCTGCTATATAATGTGTTACGCTTAGGCGGTGAACTGCAACATCAGTACAAAACCTTTCAAAGCTTTGAGCGTAAATTCCATCTGCCCGACGTTAAGGAGGTGCTTAGCAAACGCGTCGATCTCGAGGAATACTATAAGCAGCGCGGCGTTCTCGGCGAATACGTCAAGTTAGTGAACCATATGATAACTATGGGAGTTGTTTATCTTTTACTATATTATATTTATATTTTCCAGAGATTATCGCCTGCGTCGGTATCGCCACCAGTTCGATTCGTACCTGCCGCTGGTAACAACGGAGCAATATAAGATCAATTTATCTCTTTGGAGTGGGGAAAACAACAGCAATAGCACAATAAGTCAAACAACTATAGATTCCTCGTCTGACGCGGTATCCACAGGTGGTACAGATGAGATATTCGAGTGTCTGATGAAAATAAAGCGAGAACGCGAATGGTCGCAACACGTGGATCCAGAGAAAGTGTCAGTTTCTGAGGAAAGCGATGAAGTAATTGCCATGGAGCCTTTGGTTTTCCAAATGTCCGAATCAGAAGTCGAGGAAATTGAGGAAGAGGAATTGGGAGCGGCTAGAGCTATACCAAACAAATCAACTGCCGATGTAGTGATGCTTTCCAGCGATGACTGTGAGATTGTAACACCCCCCAACTACACCACCGCATCTATCTCGCGTGCCAACAACGTCACCAGCAACCAAAACAAAGCGAAAATTCACTAAACGGTCTCAGGTTACAAAGCCAGCTGACCTCACAGAATCAGAGACGGATGAACCGCCTCCTTTGCAAATGAAGAGCAGAAAGATAAACATTAGATTAATTCGTGTTAAGGAACCTCAGAAAGTTCAGGAGGAAGTCGCAACGAATTCTCATAAGTCTCCAGGACACTTAACGAAACCTGCGCCAAAGAAGTCACCTGAGCTCCAGGCACCATTGAAACCCGCATCTAATGCATCCAAGAAGCCACAAGATCAGACACCATCGTTGCAGTCAACGCAGGCAACGAAGCCATCAGAGTTGGCGACTAAGAAGACAGCAGAAATGACAACGCCATCAAAGTCAACAGAACGAACTAATTCTCCGAGTAATGCGTCTAAGAATCCAACAGAATTGACAACTAAAAAGCCACAAGAGCAGAAGAATACATTGAAACGTACGGAGGTGAGAAAACCTGCGCCTCAAATAACAGTAGAGCAAAAGACATCATTAAAACCAACAGAGATGACAAAACCTGAGGCCGTTGCATCTAAGCAGCAACTAATGCCGACGGTTAAGAGGCCACAAGCGAAGACAACAACGGACCCAACGCAGGTGAGGAAGCCATCGCCAGTTGTATCTAAGCAGACACCCAAAAAGAAGACACCATTAAAGCCAACACAAATGACGAAACCTTCACCTGCTACACCTAAGAAGACACGCAATCTTAAGAAGAATAAGTCGCCATCCTCGGGATCTATAACACCCGAACATAAACAGTTAGTGACGCCCAAATCGGAACCCGAGTCTAAACGCTTTCAATTGCGTGGCAGGAACACTAATTCAGATGATGTGGAAATGAGACAGACTCGGGGAATGCAACGACTGACGCGTTCTGCGGATTCGCGAATGCAAAGTAAGTACATGGCACCCTTGAAGACATTGGAATTTGAAAAGAGAGTCTCACCCAGACTAAAGCGCAAAGTTGAAGTAAATGGAACACCCAGAACGAGTAAACGCAGGAAGGAAGTAGTAGAATCAACAACAACAACAACAACTGAAGAGACACCAAAAGCGAAAAGAGCAAAAGGTCGCCCGAAGAAAAAGTTGTCCAATGACTTATCAATGCCTTCTCCCACCGTAAAGAAGAAACAGGATGTTAATCCAATAGCCGCCACGCCAGAGCTGCTCAGCTCCGGATCCATTATATCCAACTATTCGTATCTACAGTGCGCACAAAAGTTACCAGACAACCTTACAGAGCTGGAATCATTTTCAGAGTTTCGAGTACCGCAGGCGCCGCAAGCGACGCCTCCGATGATGCTGCCATGCACATTGAATTTCTTTAGCGACTCAGAGGTGGTCGTTGTCCCCAGCTCTGTTCCTAAGCCGGATGTAGTGGTGATAAATAGTTCGAATGATGATTGCTCACAGCAGTCCACCAATCAAAGTCGCCGCACGCGAGCCTTAAAGCGAAAGGTCTCCAACTCTTCAAAGGAATTGTCGCAGCCGAGCACCTCAAGCTTTGGTCAGTTGCTTGCACAGCAACGTGCTGGGACCAACAAATCTCCCGACATATTTAGCAACTGCTCCGATTTATCGCAGATAACGCAGGCGCAGCTTGTGCCACCAACATCTCCGTTTGAAGGCTTCAAGATCTTTGGCTCAGAAGTGAAGCAGATGCAGCAGCAACATGCCAAGGTGCAACAATCCATGGTGGCCAAAAAGAATCGCGAACGCTCCTGCCTGGAACTTTTAGAGAATATGTTTGATCCCCATAAAACCAAAATCAACGAATCAGGTATCAGTTTGTTGCCCAATTTGCCTAGCCCAGAGAAACAGTTGCCAGCACGTTGCTTAACTTTGCTGGACGATGACATCTTTGAGATAACCAATAATGGCGAATTCGGTAGTCGACTGCGTCTAAACTCCACGGGAGATGTGTCGCCCGTGCATCAACAGCAGCAACCCCAACAACTATTGCAACAGCGCAATAAAATCACCAAATATTTGATTAGTTCCGGCTGCACGCCAGAGGATGCTGGCCAACGCACTCAATCAAGTCAGGCACAACGCAAATCACCGAAAAGTATAAAATCCACACAGTCAACGAAGCTGACGCGTTGGTTTAACTCAGCGTCAGCGTCAAGCTCCCAAAGTGCTCCTAGCACTCCGGTGGTGCCAGCTGACAAAGCAGCAGCCGCTCGTGTTGCACGAAGTGGGGGACCTACGAAGCGCAAGCAACTAAATCTCTTCAAGTGATAGGGGAGGTTGTGTAAATCGTGATCTATTTCAAGAAAAAAAAAAAAAGACTCGAGAGACTCAAGACTATGCAGTGGGTCGTGCTCTGACAACTTGCCAATAGTTCAACAATTTCCAGAATATGGAATATTTCAATATTTTTAATATTTCTCACAATGACAATGATTCAACTGTGAAGAAATAAGTAATTCACAAGTCTTAGAACAATTGTAATTAGTTGTTGTAGAGAGTATTCACTTTATTCATTAAATAGGGTTATTCACTGAATAATTCAACTCATTGTGAAGGGTATTCACTGTCACATATTAAGAATTTTAAGTACCTCAATTAAAAGTTAACAGCTTCCAAATAAAATACAAACTAAACTACCCTAAAGAGGCAGTCCCAAGAGGTTGAATTGGTATTTTAAAGTTTTATCTGTGAATAGCTCAACTTTTAAGCATAACTTGTCCAATTTAGTTGACGATATAAATAAATTCACTTATGTATTGTTACTGAGAAACATTTAGCTAATTTACTTGATTTTAACTATCGTATTTTTTTAATGCACACACAATATGAAATTGATAAACATTTAAATGCGGAAAATACATGCAGATATACATAAAACTATAGCAAGCGGGAGTGTGATGAATTATTTGTATAATTATTAACAAATTAGGTTCTCTTTAGAATGTGCGTCAGATTGTACATGACGGCACGTCGCTGGAACTCGAGTTCTCGTCGACAGGCGCTGCCCAAAAGTGGGGGGACACTGATACTCGATCTTCTCATTGGCGTAAGTATCGCCGCCACGAGCGCTGAAACGGAAATCGCTGTACGAATGCACTGTGAGAAGAGAGAAATGTTGAAAACATGTGGCAGAGACAATATAAACGAGAACCTACAGCAATAGATGCCACCAAAGAAGCAGGTTTCATGATCTGATTTAATGGCCCATTCTGGTGGCTGGACACCCGGCATTGTCTTGGTCACCACGTACTTGGCCGTGGCTTTGTTCAGCCAGTGCGGCCAGTGGGATAATCGCTCCGTGTACTCCACCGTGTAGCGCCAGTCGTGGGCGTGGCCATGATCAGCCAGAATCTTGAAATGGATGCTGCGAAAATGGATATATGTAAATATCTATGATATCTAATGGTAACCTTCTCACATTGTGGGATTCAGCAGGCGCATTTTGTTAAAGTCCGCTACATATTCCCAAACAGTTTCCGGTCTCGCATTGTCGATAACGCCGTCTATTTGATATTTGTGATAGCCACCGGAGAAAACAAAGACGTACAGCAAGAGGACAGCGCTGAACAGCAGCGAGGCCCGCTTAAGATTCCACAGACGCATGTTACGCATGGTGTGAGTATGTATTTGGCAGAAACCTATTTGAATTTCAAATAAACAAAGTACAACTGTGCCGGGAATAAGGCAACCGATCTGCAGTAAACAATGTTCCAGCAAAACTCGCGACTCGAACCAAACAGCAGCGATGCAAACTAAAGACTGAGTGCGGAAAAGAATTGGAAGGAAATTTGAGCAAGAGAATGCGTGAATATCGGAGTCCATCAGAGGCTGCCGCAGTGGCGTAATGCGTAGTGAAAAGGGGTTTCTGAAGTCCCAATAAATTCGGAAAACCATAATTAATTGCGAAATGTATTTAATGTAGCAAATGTGTAAATAATAAACAAACCAATTTAATTTCTTTGAATGAAAAACTAAGATATATAGTAAATTACTAATAAATATGAATTTTATGTTGGAATCCCTTTTGTTTTAACAAAGTTACAGAAAGTAATTAAATAATTAAATTAAATTAAATATTTCTAAGGTTAGATATCGCGTTATTTTTATTATATTTAGAATGTCGTTTCGTGCAGACATTTGTAATGTCTCTGTAGTTTAAAGAAAAGCTGATTATTTTGCACAAAATTAGAGCAAACACCTTATTACAGGGTAACTTTCACTACAGAGGATATTAACATTACAGTATGATATTAGAGGATAACTTTAACAAAGATCATTTTGTTGTCTTTCTATTTAAGATATTTTAGTATATAAACTTACACAGTCTTTAAAGCATAAAGTTGAACATTTAATAGTTATCAGTGATTTATAGTGAATACAATCCAATTTAATAATTTACAAGGTATCTTTCAGTACAGACATTCACTCAGAGTTATTACAGAGATAAGAGCTCATTCAGCAGTTTGGTTCACATTCAGAAACACATACACACACACACACGCAAACATCCATAACTCCTGTGTGTTTGTGTGCGCGGGAGCTTTTTGAAAGCTCCACCACGTTACAAATGCCATATGATCAAAGCGTTCAGTTTATAAACAACAGTTGCCGGTTGCAGGTCGACATAGCGGAAGATCGATATATTAAGTCGAATTTGTAAGCACAAACCTAAGGTAAGCACTTTGGTTGAGTTTAAATAATTGCTTATCAAGAGTCTCAAGTTGTATGAATTGTTGAATTATATGTTTTGATGGGACAGCTAGAATTGGAGCCACAGCCCCCAAGTGAATTGTTGGTTAGGTAATCGTTAACCGAGCGTGTCAATAACAATTTGATTAGTTTGAACAATCAAAAGATACATTCATTAAATGAAATTGCTGGTGAAGAGCGTAAATCTATTGCTGTTCCAATGCACAGCACAGATTCGCCCCTCAGTGGGCATGGCAACCGGTTCACAGTTCCACAAATTGGCAACAGCAACAGCCACAGCAACAAAAACTGTGGCAACAGGTGCGCAGCACAATTTTGAAACTGACAGCAACAAATTGATGGAAGCGACAATCACACAGGTAAACATGATTATTGAATTAATAAACAGGATTTAAGCTAATCTGCCTCATCTTCGATCTGTACACAGAGACAATCTGTCGCGACATCACCGCTAACCGACAGCTTTGGACGGCATCATACATATCTGAGAATTTCACTTACGGAGCGCTGCAATTTGCGTTGTAAGTCAACTGGCACAAGCAATTTAAATGCTACCAAACCAATCAATGTTATCTCTAATGCCGAAGCTATGTTGATAAGAAACTAACGTTATGTTGTGAAATTCTAGGTGATTACTGCATGCCTGCGGAAGGTGTGCCGCTCCAGCCCAAATCGCAGCTGCTTACCACCGAGGAGGTGCTCCGCCTGGCGCGCATCTTTGTGGAGCAAGGTGTGCGCAAGATCCGCTTGACGGGCGGTGAGCCAACAGTTCGACGTGACATTGTGGAGATTGTGGCACAGCTTAAGGCGCTGCCACAACTCGAGCATGTGGGCATTACCACCAATGGCCTAGTGCTGACACGTTTACTGCTGCCGCTGCAACGCGCTGGCTTGGATTCCCTCAACATCAGCTTGGACACGTTGCGCAAAGAGCGCTTCGAGAAGATAACGCGACGCAAGGGCTGGGAGCGTGTCATTGCGGGCATCGATCTGGCCATTCAGCTGGGCTATCGACCCAAGGTGATAGTGCAATCTCAGTTCTAAAAACCGCATAAAATCTAATACGTCTTTACCCTTAGGTCAACTGTGTGCTGATGCGCAACTTTAATGAGGATGAGATCTGTGATTTTGTTGAGTTTACCCGAGAGCGACCCGTCGATGTGCGATTCATTGAGTACATGCCATTCTCGGGCAACAAATGGCATACGGAGCGCCTAATCTCCTACAGCGAAACAGTGCAGATCATCCGCCAGCGTTATCCAGAGTTTCAGGTCCTGCCCAATGGCCCGAATGATACTTCCAAAGCGTATGCAGTGCCAGGCTTTGCTGGCCAATTGGGCTTCATTACCTCGATGACGGAACACTTCTGTGGCACCTGCAATCGGCTACGCCTCACGGCCGATGGCAACATTAAGGTTTGCCTCTTTGGCAACAAGGAGTTCTCCCTTCGTGATGCCATGCGCAGTGAAGATTACACGGAGCAGAAACTGGTCGAGCTAATTGGGAGCGCAGTGCAACGTAAGAAGCGTCAACATGCAGGTGAGTACAGCTAATGCCATTGCAAATCCGTAGAGTTGTCTGTATTAATGGGCGCATGTATCCTATGTAGGCATGCTGAATCTGTCGCAAATGGAAAATCGCCCAATGATACTCATAGGCGGCTAGTCCAGAGCTTGCACAACATTCCCCCCAAAAACTGTTTGCTTGCAGGTATCGGCAGCGACAGGATCTTGCTTCATCCTCATCATAGACAACTTTTACAGCTGCGCAACTGCAGCAGTTTGACCCACATCAATGCCCAGGGCAAGGCCCAAATGGTTGATGTTGCCCACAAGCCACAGACCACACGAATAGCCAGCGCAGAGGCCACTGTACAGGTTGGTGAACGTCTCACAGCGCTTATTGCGGCCAATCAGCTGGCCAAGGGAGATGTGCTGAGTGTGGCTCAGCTAGCTGGGATCATGGGCGCCAAGCAGACATCACAATTAATACCCTTGTGCCACAACATTGCACTGTCTTCGGTGCGAGTGCAGGCCACGCTGCTCGAGACGGAGCAGTGTGTTCGCCTGGTGGCCACTGTGCGCTGCAATGGCCAAACTGGCGTCGAAATGGAGGCCTTAACGGCCGTCTCCGTGGCCGCACTCACCGTCTACGACATGTGCAAGGCTGTGTCCCATGACATCTGCATCAATAACGTGAGGCTGTTGAGCAAGTCAGGGGGCAAGCGCGATTACCAACGTGAATAAAATCAAGCTGCGTGTGCATCCATTGCCATTTCAAATTAGCTTTTCTCTCATTTTTAATTGTGGGCCGAAGTGGGCATGTTATGTGTATGACTGTGTGAGTGGGTGAGATTAATGGGTGTTTGGATGCAAAGCGTTTAAGTGAATGGTAAGGTGTGTGTCGAACTGCGCCTTAGAGCTAAAATTACATATAACATTAGAATCATAATCAATGCATTATTGTAGTGCCGCCGCACAATGAACCTCCTCAATGGACACAATAAATACGCTTCGTTCGTTTTTGTTGTTGTTGTTTTGGCATTGTTTTTATGTTCAGGGTTAGTTAGACACGAGCACATTACGATTTTCTGATTTGCTGCCACTCTCCGCGTCCGTCTTTGTGCCTTCCGTGCCCATTTGCTCGCCACGTATCTTGATATTGTGCTCCTCCTTAAACTTATTGAGTTCCACTCCCTTTTTGCTCAGATCCTCCGTTACCATTGTAATCGTTTTCGCAATGAAATCTTTATTCTCCACCAATTGTGGCAGGACATCTTTGACGGTGCGTTCGCAAAGCACGCCACCAATTAGACGGAAGCACTTGCGTTCCGGATCCGCCGAATTGAGTGTTTCTATCACAGTTCTGTTAGAATTTATTAAAATGTCAATTAGTTGTTTATTATTTGGAGGTTAGGTTAGCGGCCCATTCTGACTCACTTGTGTTCACGAAGATCCATCTCCAACGTGTTGAGGCTGTTGGCCAAATTTCTTTGTTCATTCCGCAACTGTTGGAACTGGGCCACTATTTTCTCCTGCGAGATTTGCGCTTTCGCCGCTTCGTTGCTCATTTTTCTGGTTAATTTTTGAACAGATGTCTACTAAAATTGAATGCTAGCTCGTTAGGGTGTGACCGAATCCAAAGCACTTTGACGTTTTTAATAATATTGATTAATGTTTTAATATTTTCATGTATGGTTAACTACGGTCACACTGCTACATGCTGAGGGCTTTAGGGAACTTGTTTATTAACTAACACTAGCACTTATCGATGTGGTATATCGATTTCGTTCCCAGGGCTGCGAGCTTTGCGTAACGAGCGCGTAATTTGAGTTTGTTTGGAGCTTAAGCAATGCAATAAAAGAAGCAACAAATTAATTGTGCAATCAAAAGATAATGATATTCAGCAGCCTAGAATATTTTAAACTCAACATCTAGCGATTACACAGTCCAGTTGATGGCTTTATAACCCAATTTAACTGCTAAGTGAACGAGCAAATATTTATTTCGTTTGCTGCTGAGGAACATCTTTGTCGCCAGAACATGTTTTACGCATTGTCGACGCTCATTCTTCAAGTCTACTGTCCACCTTACAGTCGAGTGCTTTTGGATCTTGAAATGCAATTATTAATTCATCTGCTTTGCCTCGTGCCGCTGTTGCATGCTTCTTATGATGTGATTACACCATCACAGAACTTAACGGCTTATCTGCATGCACGCCAGAAGCGACATCAGTTGGTTTATCAGAATGGTGCAAGCATTCGTCTAGTGGTTGGACCCGTAATGGCTGTGCAGCTGAAGGATCCTGTAGTGTGGCGCAGCATGGTTAATTTCTATGTACTACACTTTGGGGCATATTCAATGCCCTCCTCACCACTTTATCCATGGGACAAATGGGAGTCCATATTCACCAGATCGTTGAATGAACAGATACGTCAGCTAGATGCATCGCATGAGGATGACACACGCCTGTTTGCCTACACAGCACTGGAGCAATACATGGACAATGTCAGTGGCGTCACGGGACGCGGTCGTGAGTGCTTGCTGCGTGCAATGTGTGAGAATGCGCAAGTGCATCATCATGTGGGCATTATGGCCGAGCTGTTAAATGTACTGCTAACGTAAGTGGAAAGGATCGTAACCGAAATTGCCATTTCACTACATAATAAATT
The DNA here is from genome assembly GCA_018901825.1 of Drosophila funebris. Lineage (NCBI taxonomy): Eukaryota > Metazoa > Arthropoda > Insecta > Diptera > Drosophilidae > Drosophila > Drosophila funebris. The sequence goes on from JAEIFK010000688.1 coordinate 7,863,374, forward strand.
GCAGACCCGCCAAAGCGAAGCTTGAGGATATCTACAGGGAAGCCCACGCTGCGGGTTTGGCAGGTGTCGATTGTTTGCAGCAGTTTCATAGTTGTCCCAGAGGTGACAGTGTGCTGGATGCTTTTGCTTTGGATGTGAATAATTGATTTGCTAGCTAAGCAGTTCACTTAGCAGGCTAAGTTGACAGTTGTATTAAATATGTAATTTGAACGAATAAATATTAAATATTGTACATTAAAAATGAAATGTTTTACAGCATCAAGCGACAGTTGCTGGTTTGGTTGGGTTAACTGTTGTCAATGCTTGCATCTGCCACGCCCAGCTGCCGTTAAGTGGCGCCTTACCCTCGAAAAAGCCGCCACACTAATGGCTTGCGGCTTTAGCTCTCAAGCGAGTTGCAAAGCAGCGAGCATGCGACCGCCATTTTGTCAACAATGACGTCAATTAAATGGAAATGCAGCAGCGCCACCAACAACAGCAACAGCAACAACAACCTCCACAACAAGCCGCAGCGACAACTGAAAGACAATAAATGCGTCTTAAGTGGCACATTAGGCTTGCCAGGTGGCTACACATTGTACAAACTGACAACAGTTTAGCACAGGGTGCACAATGTGTATCGAAGTTAACTATAACCTCAATGTAATTCAGCTGAGACACCCTGTATGCGATATCGGTCGTCGTTTTGTATGCACAGCTAATTCAAATGCGATTATGACAACGCGAACAACGCCGTTGATGAGTGTGCGGTGGGTGGTGGGCGGGGCCGGGGTATGTCATGGTTTAGTCGTGCAGACAGCGTAGACAGGAGTGTGGCAAGCGGAAGGCGCGGCAGTTGCGCAACTTTGCGGTATTTGAACTTGTGATGCAGCATAGAAATAGGTAGCAATCCTTTTGGCTGCAATGTTTATGCGCACAACGAATACGCGATAATGGAATTAAACTTATGTAATTTTTAAGAAAATTATAGGAATATTTACTAGAGTAGAACTAATTATCTTTTGTAAGTAAAATGCATTTATTTTTATGACAACGTACTGCGTGTAAACTGTTATGTTTGCTTAGTTGTATCCGTTGTATGTTTGTTTGTGCAGCTTCCCTTAATGCTGTTTCCTGCCCCATGCCCCACATAGTCACTGCGATAGCGTACTCCTTTGACAGCAATACAAATTATGCAACAGCCACATCAATAACAATAACAACAAGCATTAGTTATGCGCTTTGATTTGACAAATACTTTATTGTTGTCCAATGCATCTATCCATAACGAAAATCCAATCAATCAAATTTCAATAGTGCTCCAGCATCAGCCACTCATCCAGAAAGTTGATGCCACGTGGACATGCCTTGAAAAGAGCCAGGCAATTAGCACCCGCCTGGCCAGCAGCAAAGGCATCGTGATAGGAGTTATCTAAATCCGCTTTACCCGGACTACAAAGAGTTCAAAGATGTCAGAGAGGTGAGCAAAGTGTGGATGGGGTAACATAACATTGTAAAATTGTTTGCTCACCTCAGCACAATGTTTAGTATTTCGGAGAAAATGCCAACATGATGATGGACTTGGGCATTTTCGCATATGGCACGAAGTAGGCATTGTCTGCCCACAGGCATATCATTGTTCCTCCTACCCATGTACTCCTCCAGGGCTGTGTAGACCAACAGACGCGCATCGTCCGCATATCTAACTCCTCCGTTTGCCGTATGCCTCTCAATGTTGCGTCTCATTTGCTGCAGAGATCTGGCAAAAGTGCCTTCCCATTTATCCCAAGGCCAAATGGGCGTTGTTGGCAGGCTGTAGGTGCCACCCTGCAATGTGAACGAGAGCACTGTGGAACGAAAGGTCACATGATCCCCCAAAGGAATTGGCAACGATGGCCCAATGCTAAACTTAATTGAGCCACTGTTCTGATAGATGAGTCCACGACATTGGCGATGCAACAGGAACTCGGTAAGATTCCTGGAGCCACAGCAACCGCAGCCTAGAGCCAACAAAGTAATGCCAAAGCTCAGATGCCTCATTCCAGCCATAATCGTAGCGCGTTTGAAGACTAACTGTGGGTGTCGATGTAACCATTCTAAGTAAGCCATCAATGGTGACAAGTGAAAACTTCAGAGGCACAAACATTTACCCAGCCAATTAGCATTATCATTTGGGATTGGATTGCAGACAGTGGCATGTTTCGATTGAAATCCGAAATCAGTTTATTTTGGTTGGTTTTCTATTTACACACGTGAGACTTAAATTGAGAGAGCTGAGAACATCAGACACTTCTTTTCATTTTTAAAGTCTTATTTCTTATTTATTTTTTGGGTGAACCGCAGAGTGAGGCGCTGATAGCCTGGACAAGATTAGGTTGTGCCTGGTCGTCTTTGAAGTAGAATGGAGACCACTTAAAAGACCATTAAGAAAGCATACAATGAAAAACGAAAAATGTTTTCCAAATTATTTAACCAAATAAACATGAGTGAGCAACACAGCAACGATAGGGGACACCAGAGACGACGATAGTGTGGCCAAGGAAACAGTTTTGCTGCAGATAATATCCTTTTAGGTTGTTTGTGATTTGTCGACGTGGCCGGAAATGAAAAGCAAACAGCAGCAGCAGAGGCAGCGACAGAGGCAGCGGCAGAGGCAAATAAATTTGCTTAAATAACAACAGGAAAGCAAGACATTTTATTTAAATAGCGGCTCCCAGATGCTCTGTCTAATGTGCGAAAATTATTTGAATAGAGGGAATCTGCATACAGAAACTTAGTCTGTTTTCTTGTTATCAAAAACTGAACGGAGAATAAAATTAGTTTCTTTTAACACTTACTATACTAAATTATCATACAAGAAAATATTGATTTTTGAAATAGAAGTATTATATTCACTCCTAATTTCATTCTCTCTTTTGTTCTCTACATTTAAAATTTTATTTAAATTCAATTGAATGATATTTCTGCACGACTTTCAGTTAGGGTATTCCCACAAGTAACAAAGCTGCCCAAAGCAACGATACACGCAAACAGTTACATTAACAGACACACACACACACATACAGGCACACTGCATTGCAAGCAAGTTGACATGCCTGACAAAAGCACACTGCTGTGATTCTGCCTCCTTACAATCCTCAATACAATGTATCTCCACCTCCTTTCCCAAATCGTCACCTCTCTCTTTTGCTCCCACACATCCATGTGGTTGATTTCCGCTTGGGGAACCGCAAGAAACTTACATGAAACGAAAACGCAACGCAAATAAATTCGTGTTGACAATTTGAATGATTTATTTATGGGTGCGTAGCAAAAATTTCATATACCCAATGGAAAGTGTAAAAAAAAAAAAAAAAGAAAAAGAAAACAACGAAATAAACAATGTCCACAACACATGCATAAGTGAAAAGATCAACAATATAAAATTTATTTGACGTACAACACAAAGAATTCTACGTTAGCTGAAAAAATAGCGAACCGCTTCAAAAGTTTGTAAACCCATTAAAATTGAAAGCGCTGAGGATCTTGAAAGCTTGAATTATTTGTCTTTTACCACAGTAGTAAAAATGTTTTATTTTCTGCAAATGCCAAAAAATGATATATTTTGATATATTTACAAATAATTTTTACATTATTCATATTACTTCATATTTCATATTATACCCTGTGTCAGGTATATGTTAACTCTGTGTAACATGCAGAAGGAGACGTGGCAGAGCCAATAAAGCATATAAACACATATATTTTTTCTATTGGCCATATTTTGTTAACTGCTGCAGTCAGTTGTTGTTGCAAGTTTTAGTCGAAATAACTTTGGTTCCCTTGCCGCAATTAGCCATAGAAATAGAGTAAAGTATGAGAGGGGGAAAAGACTGCAAGCATTTCTCAAACTGTCAAAAAACGGCGACGATCCCAAAAATCCGATTCCCAAAGGGGGAAAGAACCTTCCCAGCGAGAAACGACACTCAGAGTGGAGAGAGAGAGTGTCTTTGGCATAGCATCTGTATATAATATTTATTATGTTGGCATAATAAATTGCAACATGGGGCAGATTCATTTTCTCACTTGCGGACATTTTTCATTTTGCTGCCCGGGCGGGTGGCAGCTGCTTGGACGTCTGTTCGAAAGGCGGTAAGTGGTTGGGATGGTTGGGGGGATAGGAGTTAGCCAGCTGATAGGTAGCAAAAGGGTGTGAAAGTCGCAGTGGCGCCATGTCCATGTCGCCAGCATCAACACCATCTCCATTGCCGTCGTTTGCCGCCTACTTGCCACAGTTGAGAATGATGGGGACGGAGAGAAAAAAAAAACTTGTTGCCTCCTCAGCAGTCTCTGGTGGTAACTGCAGCGCATCTTCCTGGGCAACTGTGCAACTTGCCATGTGCGCATTTTAAAAAGGAAATTTAATAAACCTTGTCCTATTTCATGCTCATTAGTGTCATGATAAATTTTAGAGCAACCTCGCCGCTTTCAGTGTGCGCAGTGCTCAGTTCGCAGGTGGACCAGGTTGGTTGGCCTAGGTCTGGGTCTGGGTTCTTGGTCTGGGCATGTAAATGTTGACGGGGTTGTAGGTTCAAAAGGCCCGCAGGCGCTTAACTGTTGCATTCCATGTGACCATAAATTAGAAAACTTTTCTCTACGCTGGACAAGTTGCTTTGATTTGCCAGTTTGCCAACGTTTTATGGCCGTTTAATGTGCTGACATGTCGACAATTACTGGTCGGACTAACGGGAGGAGTGAAACGGTGAAAGAAAGGGATAAAGCGAGAGAGAGAGAGAGAGGAAACTGACTTCATAGAGCGCACATAAATTTAACCAATAATCTCATTGTTTTCACATGAGTTTCATTGCTCGCGATTTTTAGTTGCGAGATACTCTCGACTGCAACACTTTCTCCTTGTTGTTGTATCTTTATGTAATCGTTGTTGTTGCATTTGTTCTCTTTTTTTTTGTTGGTGTTGGTGTTGTCAACAAAGTTTTGCAGACACAATATGTCTGTGACGCTTGTCTGCTATATGTCTGTCGGTCTGTCGGTCTATTGGTCTGTCTGTCTGCCTGTCTGTCTGTCTGGTATTTCTGTCGTTTGGTTTGCTTGCAGCTGCCAACTGATGTTGCTACTTTTATGGTTGATGTTATTACTTTTTTGTTCGTCATCTCTTTCCCCCAGACATTTGCGCTCTCTTTCGGTCTTTAGTATCTGCTGCATAAAAAGCATGGTAACTTTTCTCAATTTGTAACTAGTTGAAGCTTGAATACGCTCACAATTGGAATAGCAGCAACTTGAAACTATCATAACTTTTGAAGCACTTAACAGATTTTCCAGCGAAATGCCATTTTGAGCATTGCTTGAGCTTTAGATTTATACTGCATTCAAATTTTATTCATTTGCAAAAATTAAATTTAAAAAAATCATATTATATTAAAATCAAACTTTGAACTCTCATAACTTTTTCAAATAAATATTTGATTTTAATATTAAATGCAGTTGTAAAATTAAACATATACATATACATAAACATACAACATCTGCATTACATCTTATCTTAGTCAGCTTTTGTACCCTTTGTTAGTAGAGTATCTGCCAAGTTTGTATCGCTGTTGTTGTTGCTATTATTGCCAGTTGCCTTTGTGGTTGCTGCTGCTGCACTTCAGACATCGCGACGACATTTAAAGCGCCATGAATATGCAAAACTTTTACACTCGCTTTTTATACACAAATATATAAATCTAAAATGCAAAACAAAAAAGGAGAAAAAGAAAGAAACCAACGAGAGAGCGCAAAAGGAAACAGGAACACAATAGAGCGAGAATATTGTGCGGGGGCTTTGCGCTATTAGTCGTCGTCTGTCGGGACACCGACTGCATTGGCAACTTCTGTTGCCTCTCCGCGTAATAATTCTTCAATAATAACAGACCGACGCGCTGGCTGGAGGGATAGAGAATGGGATAGAGAATAGAGAATGGGAGAGAAATTGTATGGTATGAGAACTCGGAAGGAGCAACAGCAATAGCAACAGCAAAACGTTTGGCGGTTTTAGCCGGCAACCGGAGCCAAGTCAACTCTGTGCCGGCTATAAAATAAACACTCGCTCACTTTAGCAAGTGCTGCTCTCTACCAGGGTGCATGCTGCTCCTAGTTGCTTCGCCTGTTCCTCCAGCACCTCTCCACATCACCTCCGGCTACGCGTTTTGGTTTTGTCTTTCACTGCGTTTTTGTCGCGCGATGCGGTTTAAGTTTTTCTCTGCGGCTCAACAAAATTTGTTTGCATTTGCAATGCAGAATTAAATTATTGCTTCCTCTATCACTTGCCGCACATCTCGTCCCTCTCTTGTTTGCGTTGCATTCAGTCTGTCGTGGCAAAGTCCTTGCTGTTCTGCTTGTATCTGCTGCTGTTGCGGTTTTTGTAGCTATCCATAGTTGTTGTTTGTGTTGTTGTTGCTGTTGTCAGTTGTTGTTAATGTTGTTGTTGTTGCAATTGTTGTTTTGCGCACCGCAGCAACATTATCGCTGGGTTTGGCTACAAGTTGTTTGGTCTTGTGCACTGCGGTCTGTGGGGCGTATTGATTGGTACTCCCTGCAACTCTGTAGTCTGCCTGGTGAGACGCAAGCTGTGTGCGTCAATGTTTGTTATTGGCTAAATTGATTGAGGTTCCTTGGGGTAGGTTCAAGACTGTCAGGATTTCATTTTTTCAACTTACTTACTTACTTCGAATTTAAATTAGTATTCCGATTAGTGATGTTGTTGATTTATTAGTATATTTTCTTTATTTTACAATTAAAATAAATACATACTCAACTATTTAACTGTTTAAATATTCAGTTTACTATTATTAATCTTTTCTATGTAGATCTCCAACATCTTCACTAATCCATCTGTAGTTATTGTCTATGTCCATCGCTACTCTTTCTCAAGCGAATTGAATTCCTTGTATAACTTGTATTTTCTTTGTAAAAACATTGAAGTCAGAAGCTAAACGAGAAATTCCTTAACGCGTTTTTGCATATCCTGTTGCTATTCCGGTTGCTGGCTGTCGTTTATTTGCCGCTTTGCATTCATTTCAAATATTTGGCGCCACATTTTACAAATAATTTTGCATGCATATTTGCCAGCGACAGCAGAAGCAGCCGGAAAAGTGAGAAAAAAGGGGAGAGAAATCGAAAAGAAAATAAAAAAAACGAATGACGTTTTTGTGATTTTTATGGGCTAAGAGAAATCAACTATCCGAAAGCAGACAAGATGTCCGCATGGAGGCAACGAAACTTCCTCGGCTCATTGGGTGTTCCTAAATTATGCACAACGCAAACAACACTAGAGTTGCAAAGAAAAAGCAGAAGAAGTGTAGGAAAATAAACGGGAAAGGGGAAAAAAGAACAGAAAATGCTGAAGGTAACTGCTCGGGTGCTGCCAAGGAAGTTTGCCAGCTTGTGCCATGACCTGGCCTAGCCCGAACTCTGAACCTGCTCCTTTGGCATCACAACGCTCAAAAGTCAGACGTTGGCGAGAGCAGGGGTGGCCATGAAAGGGGCGGAGGGGTTGGTTCTGCTGCGGACTGGAAGCTGGCTTAAATATGTTTTTGTTATTTATGCAAATTCGTTTTTGTTGCCACTGCGAAGCGAACGTTGGCGGCAAGCGTTGGATGCGACTTTAGTTTTGTTATATTGTCATAATGCCAACGGTTACACATGGCCAGAGGGGGGTGTGGAAGGGGCGGCTATACGGCTAGAGGGGATGGGGTTTTGGGTGCTAACCTGTTGGCATTTGTAACGCTTCGCTCATCGCCTGTTTGTTTATGTGGCAACACTTGCGCGCTTTTCTTTCAGGTTCAGCCATTCACTGCATCAGCTTTATGCAAATTCTCTTAACGGGCGCATTTTCTTGCTCATTTTCCATAGCAACAGCAACTACAAGAAGTCGCATAATAAAGCTGCAAACTTTGACTTGACATTCGCTTCTATTCACCCGATTGCTCTTACATATTTAATGCCTAACAATAGTTTTGAATAATGTAAGCATTTGCCGGGTTTCTCACATTTGACTAACCATTTTGGCCAGCAAATACACAGCACACACACACCCTTCCCTTTCTCCACTCAGACACTTATATAGAGTGCACTCAATATTTGACACACTCTGTCTCTGAGACCATACTGGACTTTATTATATTTTTATGTCATAATTTCTAATGTACTTGCGCCTTTGGTGCCTAATATCTGAGCAGGGCCAACATATTTGACATATTAAATAACAGCGCTCTGGGTCGAACCACACAACAACAACAACAATAACAACAAAGCCATGAGAAATTGTTGGCAATTTATGAACCACAGGGTCAGAGAACCGTTGCGAATGCCTGGGCAGCTTTAGAAGCACAAAAAACACTTGAAAAAACTTAATTAAAATTTGAGTTTAGGCTTTGTGGGCTTAAAGCAGTCTAAAGGGTGCAATGTGTTTAGTGTATAGGGTGTTGCCATAGGAGCTTCTATATATATATAAATATATATTATATATATTTATTTTAGTTCATCATTACGAAAAAGCAACGCAATTATGTTAGACAGACAGCAAGAGCTTCGGTTCTCATTTAAACTTGATTATATATCTAAACTTGAATAATAATTATATAAGTAACAAGTAAAGTGAAGTAAGATATACATTTATGCATTTATATGAAATACAAACTTATTGTATTTAATTCACTATAACTTTATTTTCTATCAATACAACGAACTTAAGTGGAAAATGTGAGAATCGCATGGAACAAAGCACATAGCACCCGTTACTTGCACACACACTCAATTATAGCCTAACTGCTTAAACGCACACACACACACACACACACACACACACACGCACAGAGAACTGGGTTTTATGTTTATGTAATTTTAGTGAAACTAATATGAGGCCTACGACTAGGGCAAGAACTGCAAAGGGGGCAGCAGGGTCAGGTTGTTATTTGTGTGACAAGGTTTCGGCTATCCGAGTGTGTGTATCGAGTGTTGTATTGCTTTCTCCCCTATCTGTGTCTATCTATCTACCTCCCTCTCTCTCTCTTTCTCTCTCTCTTTATGTATGTGTGTGCGTGAGTTAATTTATTTAAATCTCACTTGTAATTCATATTTTACAGGCGACATCGGACGCATAATAAGCAATGGCAAGCATACTAAGAGTACGAGTAGTTAGTCTACTCCTAGTGCTAGTCGAGTTGTGTGCCAACAGACCCAAAAAACGACCTATGCATTTGTGTGTGCGTGTGTGTATGCGAATATTTGAGATATAAATTCAGCAAATTTGGGCGAGTCCAAAGTGTGCTACGTGTCGAGGACTCGTGTCGGGTGTAAATTTGCAGATAAGTCGCATTAGTTGGGCCCTCTATTTCGCTTGGCTGCTGTCCTTGTTGTTTTTGTTGTTGTTGTTCTTGCTTATGCTGGGTTATTATGTACTTAACGAGTGTTTATTAGCATTTTAATTACCTTTCGGCGCGTGAAAGCTGCGCGCATTAGTCAACCTTTAGCTCTGCTTTCAGGCATTTCTCTCAAGGGTTCCTCCGTGTCAGGCAAAACTTTAATTATGTTTTTCAAACTTTAATGAGGCGGCAACAACAACACAATATATTTACTTTGCATACATTATGTACCATCTTTAAATATATCTCTATATCCATTTGTATTATATACAAATTCTGTGCGCTTGATGAATGTGTAGTGGACCAGAGGAAAATATTTACATTGCGCTAATAAAAGCATTGAAAAAAAATTGTAAAAACTAATTGGATGCGCAAAACTAACGCGTCAGAGGGAGTGCTTTATGAGGGCTGAAAGAGGGGAGTTGGGGGGCTGGGCAGATATATTGTGGGCGTGGCAGTTGCTTGTTAAAAGTTCATTACACTCATAGAATGCTTGTAAAGCGAGATGATAAATTAATCTACAGTGTTCAACGAAGCGCGCTATTGAGTGGGCGCGCCAAGAGCATAAAAAGGGAAGAAAGTAAGAGAGGGAGACTGAGGAAGAGAGTGCAGCAGCGAAAGAGAGAATGATATAAGAGAGAGATAGAGAGAGAGAGTGGGAGAGAGCGGACACATAAATGACGAGTTTAATTTGTATGCAAACAAGTTGGCGGCGTTGTCGACACAAACACGACAACGATGACGTTGGACCTACAATAATTACACAAACACTCACCCACATGCACAGTTACACATACAGACTTAAAGAAATGCAAGCGCACACACACACATATACACAGGAAGTGGGTCGACGGGGGAAGCGAGCGGGCAGCCATGATGGCTGCTAACTGTTTCCGCTTGCTGCTGAGTGACGGTGACGTGCGAATGCCAGGAATGAAGCATTACTTGCTATGGACACTAGTGTCAGAAGGGGAGCAGTTGGGGCAAGCAACAGGAAGGAGAGGGGAAGAAAAGTGCTAAAGAGTGCAGCAAATGGAGAGAGATTTTAGCGATGATATAGTATGTGCATTAGTTAAAGAAGTTGGCAAGGGGAGAACGAGAGAAATAGAGAAGGGTAGGGGAGAATGCTTGGAGCAATGATAAAGTACAGAAATTTAATAGTTACTCGAGTTGCAAACATAGTTGCTCAACAGAGTTGAGTCATATGTTTCCCAAATTTGAAAAACAACTTATCTAATATCGTTTATCAAATAGAAAACAAGCTCAACTTTAAGCGAGGATAAAGTACTGTAAATTATTATTAAATATTATATTAATAAAAGTGTTGAATTCATTTGATATTAGTAAGTTTTTAATTTGCTGTTCGCATTTGGCATTTAGCCTTGTTTTCATTGAACGCAAGTAAGGAAATGTTTGTTAAGAAGAGCGCTGAGCATAATTAGCATAAATTTAAACAGTTAATTAGCGTAATAATTGCGTTAAATGCGAGGCAAGAAGAAGAAGATGAAACCAATTCGAAATTGGATTGCAAACCAAAGAGCCAGAGAACCAAATAACCAAAGAGCAACACACAATCCGCAAACTTAAACGGAAACTAAAACTATTGGTGTCTTAATTAGCGTGCGTGTTCAATTACAATCAAGGGGTAGCTTAGGGTGGTGGCATTGTGAGGGGGGGGTGGTCTTCGGGTGTATAATATGCCATTATCAGCTGCTGTTACTTGAATTTATTTGCCAGACAAAACGAAAGAAGCCCCAAGTACGTAGAGCTGAAGAGAATGCCACTCATGAATTTCAAATAATGTCGAACACTTTGACTTTGACTTGCTGCCGTGCAATGCAATGCGATTGAGGGGGTGGCTTACAGAGCTCCTTGTTTCCCATTGTTTTTTATCCTTGTTGTTGTTATAGTTGTGTTGTTGCTGCTGGTGGTGGTGGTGGCTGCCTGAAGTCGTGATTCTAGTCTTGATGCTTGGCATGCCAAAATCCAATGAAAGGCGTTTAGTTTGCTTGGGTGTTCTCATCTTCCTTCTCGTCCTTGCTCTCATCGTTGTCCTCATCCTCATCCTCGGTGTGGTAGTCGTCGTTGTCCTCGCAAGAAATTCGCAAAGAAAACAAGCAATGAAATCGCATAACTAACAATGAATTCCTAACTTGAAGCTACTTGAGCAGCCCGGCACAGGCAGTGGATGAACGTGGTCTGCCCCTGCACACGTATTTCTATACTGCATGAAATGTGCTTGGCCAACTCAGACCCATCGACAATTGAAGTTTCCTGGGATTTCATGGCAAAACTAACTTGAAGCGTATTCTCTTCCGCCCTGCGTGGGATTCATTCTTATGCTGTTTGTGTGCGCGATAGTCGCGATTTCTAGTTACACCCTGTAACAGTTTTAGCAATGGGGTATATTCCTTTTTATACCCTGTGCAGGGATATATTAGCTTTGTGCAAAAAGTATGTAACAGGCAGAAGGAGGCGTGGTAGACCCTATAAAGTATATATATTCGTGATCAGCATCAACAGCCGAGTCGATTGAGCCATGTCCGTCTGTCCGTCTGTATGAACGCGTTGATCTCAGCAACTATAAGAGCTAAAGATACCAAATTTGGCATCAAGGTTCCTGTATACCACACGCAGATCATGTTTATTTTAAATTTTGGATACCTCTCCCCCTTCCCCCGCAATTTGAAAAAAACTAATAATAGTCACATTTTTCAACGTAGACACTTCTAACTTAATAGGTTCTTAAAAAATAACATATAGAAGCAATGCTGAAAGTTTTATCAAGATCGGTTTATAAATAAGACAGATAATCAGCAAATAAATTAAAGTTTTTTTCCATTGAATCGTAGAGCAGCAAGGCGGCACATGTGTGCGAGCGAGAAGGCAAACTACTTCGACACAAGCATATGTAAATTAAGTGTTGTAACACTCACCTTTTAATTGAGTACGTATACATATGTGAAAGTTAGCTGCTATAAGCATGCATATGCTAAATGAGAGTTTCAAAAGGGTATTCTTTAAACACCTTTTATGTTCTTACATTTATTTTAATCAAAGTACCTATTATCAAAATACTTTTAATATAGAAGCCTGTACAGCCTGTATTATACTGTCGAATGCGGTCGACTGTAGCCTTTTCGACTGGTTAATATATATACAAATGCCATAAATTCACTTTTAGAACTGTTTTGCTACTTGAAATGCGTTTGTATATGTTTACCTTTAGCTACAGTACTTGCATAAATAACAGGGTATCTTATGGTCGATTAGTGCTACTGAAATTCAATTCCACTCTATCCTATCCTTTACTATTCTTTGCTTTGTGATGCTGTTTAGCTTGGTTGCGGGCGCATATTTGATTTTTCCTTTGCTGTTTCACATCGGATTTCCACAGACATTGGCAATGCTTTCAGCATGTTGTTCAAATTTTTAGATTGTCATGCCAATTGGCACGATTTTTGACGGGTGCTAAATAAATTGACGCTACATTGAATACATTTCTAACGGTTTCAAATGACTCAGCGACGGGGTAAACGTTTACCGTACATAGAAAGTGAACGAAGATATACGTTTACAAACGTTCAGCAAACGTTTGATAAGCTGTCAACGTTTATAAACGTTTGCTATACCTCGCAGTTCTATTATAAAAACTGCGGCAACGTTGAGCTTTTCCATTCAGTGTATCGTGAGTACTGCAAGCGGCAGCACAGTAGTATAATTAAGCTTAACATATAAAGTGTGTGTAATCAGTAAATATTAAAATGTCAAATGATAGAGCAATTGATTTGGTGGCCAAGTTAATTGCTCAGGTTAATAAAGCGCAGAGCTTGCTTTTAGATGTATTGCAGCAGCTGGAAGAAAAACAAGGCAGTTGTCGGTATGGAACACATCATAAGCGTCGTGGTGTTGAAAGTTCTGACTCCTCTGATAATGAGCTTTTAATCGTAAAGAAAAGGTTTGCAGTTGCGAGAGAGCGAAAAAGTCGACGTCGTTCAGATAGAAAACGCGATCGCTCACATTCCCGTGAACGCTCTCGTGGTCACTCCAGGGGGCGTTCCCATGAGCGCTCGCGTTCCCGTTCTCACACGAATGCTCAGCATAGGCAAATGTCTTTAGCAGTGCAAGTGTAGAAAGAGCGAGAGGTAGAATGGGAGATTTTGATAAGCTGCAGTTATAATACAGTCAGTTGTGTATAGAATGTGTTAAACTTAATTATGGTCTTATTTAGAAATAATTAATAAAATGTAAAAAAATTGTATTTAAGAAAAAACTATCTTTGTATTTTTTACTGGGTTTTTGGATTTCTTATGTTTCAACTTTAATTGATAAATTAGTCTTTCAAATATTAATTTTGGAAATGTTGCTTCTGTTGATTGAATGTTTTATCAAACTGCAACTGCATCCGACTGGAGATGATGATGAAGATGAAGATGAAGAAGATGGAAGATCCAATTGATTTTAATAATTAAATAAATAAAATTCGAATGTTAAATCACTGATGTTGGCTTTTCATACCAGCTGACTTGTGGCATGTTTGAGTTGAGTTGCAGATATATACAGAGATATAAACAAAACTCGTTTTATCAAGGTGCTCAACTGTGTCGACAGTTGCTGCCCCAAGTTGATAAACATGTGTGTAATTACATTTGTAAACAACGCAAACAGTTGTATTTTATTTGCATTAAATAACAACAACAAAATAAACAATAACAAGAGAAACAACAAATAAAAATAAAATAAACATTGTGCCCAAAAAGCATATTGTATTTACGTCTGCCATTGCAACAGCAGCAACTTATCGTATGCTGCATACTTTGCCACTACTCTTGACTTGCATTTCAAGTGCATGACGTTGCATGCTGCTGGTGCTGGTGCTGCAGTCGCGCCATTGTTGTGTGGCACATTGCCTTTTAACGAAACAATGCCACAGACTGCATGCACATGACGGCATTTCAAGTTGTTGCTGTTGTTCTGTAGGCCTTGCCGGCAACGGCAACTGCTGCAACAACTACTTGAATATGCTGAGAACATGTTGGTTGTCGTTGTTGTTGTTGTTTTTGCTGCTGTTGTCTGCAACGATAATCATCGCTAATGCAAAAAACGCCGCAGTAAGTAGTAGGTAGATGGATGCATAATTTAAACGGGGCAGCTTGATAGACAGATAGATGGGAAGATGTTCAGGCACAGGTTATCAACGTCTCTAATCAGAGCAATAGCGCTTTAGTTGCTCTACCCACTGAACGTTGAACGTCGAACGTTGAACGACGAACGACGAACGACGAATGAGCTGAAGGCAACCAAAGCAACCGGAGCCAACATCAACAACATCAACAGACGGCAAATAGGTGCTAAAAAAATAAACAGAAAAAAATGAGAAATATAAATGTGTACAAAATAATTCCAGAACAGGCAGAGGGCAAAAATAAACAAGCAACCAGAGGGCAAAGTTGAAATGATGTACAATGGCAACGAGCAGAAGATTTAGTTGCAAAAAGAAGCATAAATAAGTAATAAGATGTTAATCGAATGACAGAAACATGTTCACTTTAAGCTATTAATGCTGCAGAGCAAGCGATCGTCTGCAAAATCATTTTGTAGCTGAGAACAGATCAGCTAGGTCAAACTATAGGGTTGGAAAGGTAAATTAAAAGACTTTTAGATATTATAAGACAGCTAATGCTTAAGCTATGTCTGCATTGAGTAACATTATTTAAGGCTGCGTATTTAATTTGGGTAACTCCAATTAAGTTAACTTGAGAAACCAATTCACACAAAATTCAGTTAATTTGGTCGCATTTAAATATGTCCGATTTTTAAAGCCTTAACTATTTGGCCGAATAAGAAAAGAGCATGCATTTTTTGCACCCATCGTGCAGCTGTCATTTTGCGCGTTGGCAGCGTCGACATTTTTATGACACGCCGACACTGAGGCATACAACACGCCCAGCTCACGCCCAACAACACACGTCAGACACACGGCAGCTGCCCAGCCCAGGCGCTGTTTGGATGGATGTAGACACCGACTGAGGCATAGCCAGGGACAAGGAGTAGAGCAGTGCGAGAGAGAGAGAGAGAGAGGAAAAGGAAGCCGCCTTGTTTACATATATATATGGTGAGGCTGCAAGCAATTTAGCGCCCGGAAAACCAAGACGAGCAAGCGGCCTCCAAAACTCAAAGCTAAAAGTCTTTCGCACAAATTCTAATAAATGTAAAAGAAATTGTATGAGGTTATGCCACGGCAGCTGTGAAAATAGCAAAAATTGCCAAGCAAACGCATTTGCACTGTTGCCGTGCTATGAAAATGAAAACTAAACGAGTTTTCCCAAGCAAGTCAACGTTAGGAAGCTGGCAGACGTCGTCCATGCCAAGTCCTGTCTGCTGTCAGCAAATTGCCAACGCAGTGCGTATTCATGGTGTGAGTTATGAAAGTCTTGCACTGGAAGACGACACCGAGAGACACAAAATTGCTGAGCCAAAATGGATATCGTTTTAATTTTTTTTTTTGGTTGCTTCTTTTGAATTACAGTCGCTGTGGCAGCCACAAAATTGTGGGGGGAAGAGTGATATAGACGAACTCAGAGGGGGGCAGAGAGAGACAGAGAGGATGCTTCGTTAGCAACATGGGTGTTTGGTTCGTCAGGTGATTTTTAGCAGCCGCAATTTGCAGCGACTTAAATTGGCTGGTCGTTGGGGCACGTTGCGCATACGCCGCATTGTACATGCTGCTTGCTTGACTGACTTTACATAATGGCTGCTGATTAGTGCATAACCGGTTAGAATATGTATCTGTTTGAGTGTTTTTTTTTTTTTTTTTTTTTAATTCAGTTTATTTTTCTCCACTACTTACATTTTACTATAACAATTTTAGCATAACAACACCTACTCAGTAAATTAATTATAATATAGACATACACTTAACTAACTTAGGTGGTAGTGTTTTGGTGGGGATAGTGCATAGCCAGCCCCTGCGGAACCAACGCTAGTCACTGCATCGCAGGGACGATGGCTACGCCTACTCCGCTCTGCTTCGAATCCGTTCCACTCTTCGCAGCTCTTGCATGACACTAGATGCGAAGCTGCAGGCTGCCTCCCATGCTCGCTCAGATGAACACATAATGTTTGCGAGATTATCCGGGGTGATCATTCGGCCGGTCGCTTCCTGGAGGTGAAGTCTCTGCGCTGTGAACCGCCCACATCGAGATATGATGTGCTCTGCGTCCTCGGTGAAGTCTTCACCACACCATGCACAAAGTGGGGAAGGTACGTGACCAACTCTGTGCAGGTAATGCATGAAGCAACCATGCCCACTAAGAAGCTGGGTTAGATGGAAATTTACACTTCCATGTCTACGTCCGATCCAGCGTCTTATGTCGGGAATAAGGCGATGCGTCCAACGTCCCTTAGTTGAGGACTCCCATCGAGTTTGCCAGGCAGTTAGGCTTGCCTCTCTGGCCTCAAGACGCGCCCTGGTTCTTGATTGGCCCCCTCTGGAAGCTGCGTCCACGGCTTTCTCCTCAGCGGCCAATAGATCAATCGGAATCATGCCCGAGATGACCAGGGCAGCATCATCCGATACCGTCCTGAAAGCGCTGCATACGCGTAGCGCACAAAGGCGGTATGTTGCCTGAATTCCCCTGGCATAGCTTCTAACCTTCATAGCATCTGCCCAGATTGGCGCAGCGTACAGCACGATTGAGCGTACGACGCTCATGAGCAGCAGCCTCCTCTCCTGCTTGGGGCCCCGAGTGTTGAGCATGATGCGGGTAAGTGCGCGGCACGAGTTGGCCGCCTTCACCTGCACCGCTGCCAGGTGTTCACGGTAGCTTAGGCGTGTGTCAATGATAACACCTAGGTACCGAATCGCCCGTTTGGATGCTACAACGCTGTCTCCGACCCTGATGCGCGCCGTTTCGACCCTCTTCCGGCTGCTAACGAGCACCGCCTCCGTTTTGTGGGTTGCCAACTCGAGGCCAACTGAACGGAGCCATTGCATCACGATCGTAGCTGCTGTACTGCAGATGCGTTCGGCCTCGCATAGGTGCTTGGCCACAACGACGAGTGCCACATCGTCCGCGTAACCAATGATCTGGCAACCCTCTGGGAGCGTCAGTCGTAGAATTCCATCATACATGGCGTTCCACAAGAGAGGCCCCAATACCGAACCTTGGGGCACTCCTGTCGTGATGTTGTATGTCGCAAAGCCCTCATTGGTGGAGTATCGCAGTTTTCTGTTGCCAAAGTAGTTTTTCACCAGGGCGTAGAGATACGACGGGGTTCCAAAAGCTTGGAGCGCATCCAGGATGCTCACCCAATCGGCCGTATTAAACGCATTCTTTATGTCCAGCGTAGCGATGAGGCAGTATTGCTTAGCGCCACCTTTCCATCTAGCTCCTTCCATTGCCTTTGCGGCAATCTCAGTCACCTTTCGAATGGCGTCAGTGGTCGACAGTGATTTTCTAAAGCCATACTGTAGGGGTGAAAGTCCGCCGTTTCCGCTGATCCATGAATCCAGCCTAGTGCAGATGAGACGCTCAAGCACCTTACCCAAAGTGTCGATCAGACAGATCGGCCGGAATGATGAGGCGTCATCAGCTGGTTTTCCGGGCTTCGGAATCAGCACTAGGTGTTGCAACTTCCACCTGTCCGGGAAAGTGCCTTCTCGGAGACATTGTGTGTATGCTTCCGCGAAAACCTCAGGCCTCAACAATAATGCCATTTTGACGGCGCTGTTTGGAATCGCGTCCGGGCCGGGAGCCTTACCAGGCTTCAATCTCTGGGCCACCGAGGTGACTTCGTCCACCGTGATAGCGTTAACCACAAACGGAGCAATTGGGTCGCGGCCGCGCAGTGCATCGTCACTGGTGTCAAGACCAAGCTCTCGGTAAGGAAAGAGTTCCTCCACAATCTCCTTAAGGCGCGCTGGATCATCTGGAGCATCTTGCCTGTTTGCATAGATGCGTTTAACAACCATCTTGTATGCTTTGCCCCAGGGATCGTGTTCCGCAGTATCACATAGTTCGAGGAAACATGCTCGCTTGCTGGCGCGGATCGCAGTTTTTAGAGCCTTCCTTGCCTCCCTTAGTTGGGTTTGAAGAGCTTGCCAGTTTTCATTCTGCCTTCTTCTTGAGCGCTGGTATTGGCGTCTTGCAGACAAGCAGCTCCTACGCGCCTCTGCAATTTCTTCGTTCCACCAGTAAGTTGGGCTGTGATGTCTCCTGTACCGCTTGCTGATCACCATACTTGCATCGCACGCCCTCTTAAGCTGGTGTGACAGCTGATCTGCCCTATTATTTGCAGAGCCAGAGACCGCCAGATCGCTCAAAAAATTTGCAAATGTTTGCGTATTAAGTGAGCTCTCCCTGTACTTCATTCCAAGGGGCTCGTGGCTCCGCACACGTCTGTTTGGTGATCCAATACTGAACAGAATCGGCTCGTGGTCGCTTCCAGTGTAATGTTCACCTATCCGCCATTTTGCGGAACTAAACAGGCAGCTGCTGACAAAAGTAAGGTCGATGATTGAGCCTACTCCGGCGCGGCTGAAGGTATGACGGCAGCCTTGATTTAAAAGGGCTAGATCCAGTGCAGCGAAAGCTTCGAGCAGACACCGGCCTCTTGCATTGGTAAGCGTGCTACCCCACTCGAGTGCCCATGCGTTGAAGTCTCCAGCTATGATGGCCGGACTATGGCTACGTGCGTCGATGGCAATCTCGTCCAGTGCACTGCTGTACTCTTCGAAATGTATCTGTTTGAGTGTGTGTGTGTGTGTGTGTGTGTACATGTGTTAGTAATGAGCCTGACCAGAGTTAATAGTCCCTGCAACTAAGTAGGGCTCACAATATATAACGAGGTCGTTACCGTTGCCTTTGCTGTTGCCATATGCAACTGCAAACTACATAATGCCCCAAAAATGTGCATGCCTGCATGCGTATAACTGCATATATATACACAGCTATGTGTGTATTCCTCGGTGTGCATCTGTGTGTGTGTGTGTGTTGTGCGTACGCAAAATTCATGTCTCTATACGCACAACGGCGGCGAATGCGAATCAATAATGATGACCTGAATACGTACGTTGCAGCCGATTAACTGGACCTGCCTTGAATGCAACACGCCCCAAAAATATGCAACGTGCAGCTGGCATCATTGCCAGCTCTTGCTCTCGGCCTTTCGGTTTGTTGGTTGTTCCTGTTGTTGTTGTTGTTGTTGTTGTACTTCAATTTGCTGCTGTTGTTGCCTCGGCTTTCTCGGCTACAGCCTGCGCCAGCCGCCTACACAATTTTTCATTTTCATTTACGCTTTCGACAGCTGTGTTGCGTTTACTCTTTTGCTTTCATTGTCTTTGCCTCTACAGTAAGTGTGCGAGTGTATATATATATATGTGTGTGTGTGTGTGTGTGTGTGTGTGGCACGCTTGATTGTTCAAAGCGCAGCTTTCAACTGAAAATTTGTAAAGTGCTGTCAAGCCGTAGCTGCCTCTTACCTGCGTCTCGCGTTTTACTACGATTCCCATATACACACACGATGGCAATACATAGGCCCATATATATATATATATATATATATATATAGAGGTATGTGTCGTTATCTATGTGTGAGTGTGTGTGCCATATTTATGGGCCATGTGCATGCTTTTGCATGTGTGTATCCATGTACAGAGCATCTACTGCGCCTGCTGCTGTCCGTTTTCATTGTGGGTCATTCCCGTTCTCAATGCCGTGGCGAAATCCGCTTTGCCCACACACATACACATGCAATCGCGCGTATATACAATTGTATACAAGGTTTGTCCTTTGCCTGTGTGTGTGTCTGTGTGTGTTGCGTATACGCCGTGTCGCCCATTGTGTGCCGCACCTCGAATCGCCTGCTGCCTGTCGCCGCCTCCCGCTTCGTGCCTCGTTGTCTGTTCGTTTACATTACTCATATGCGAGATGCAACAACAACAATAACAACAACAACAACTACAAATAAAAAATACAAATAAAAAAACAGCATAAACGCGCAAATAAAAAATTGCAAAATATTTATTCATTTACGTGGCAAACCAGGGTTGCAGCGCTTCAGAAAGATCTACAGGGATTATTCGGATTATTTGCTAAAATTGTATTTAAATTTAAATCTAAATGAAGAACTAGTTATTTAATATAAGCGCAAAGAGCAATTAAATAGTAAAATAAATATAATAATACAAATATTATTAAATTAATACAAATAAATAAATAAAATTTTTATTTGGGTATTTAAAATTGATTTTATATTTAATAAATTTATAATATTTACATTAATTTATTTTCTATTTCTTTGATCTATTTATATTATTTTATATTTAATAAAACAGGAATAACCTGTTATCGCAATTACTTATTTTCTCTCTCTTTCTCTCTGTGCCTTATTGACAATATCTATAAATATATGACTATGGTTGTTCAGATACCTTCAACAAATCTAATGTCCAGCCCTCGGAGCATTGCCCAAACAACGTCGACAGTTTCTTCTCTCTTTTCTTGTGCATCTTTGCAATGCGTTTGCTGCATTTTATTTATTGTTCAGTGCATCTGCATGTTGTTGCATACATTTTGCAACTGCAACTCGCCGCATACGTGTGTGTATGTGTGTCTGCTATATGTAAGTGTGTGTATTTTGCATTTACGCCTGCTCCAATTTATTTATTGTATGTATATTTGTTTATGTCGTATATAGAACTCTCAACAAATTGATGTTGCAGTTGTTGCTGTTGCAGTTTCAATGTATGTTTTTTTTTATCATTTTTTATTGGGCGTTGGCCGCTTTATCGATTGGTTTCCTTGTGTGTGTGTGAGTGTATGAAAGGTAGCTCTTGGCTGAATGCAATGCAATTTCAATTATGCACGCACAAATAATTAAATTGTTTTAATTGCGCGAAACGAATTTGCCATGTTGTTAATTAAGGACTCGTAAGAGCTGCGAACCAAACGCAAGGCATAAAATCAGACCAAGTGCTTATCAGACATGTTGCCACAACCTGACAACTGCCTGTCCCACACACATTGGGGGACAGTATCAAAAAGGATACTCTGAGGGCCCAAGCAATATCATCAAAAACTTTTCTGGTGATTCTCAGCCTCTACTTTCCTTTTCATCCCTTTTTTCATTTCTTTCGCTTACTTCATGTTCGTTTCTATTGCTTTGCATTCGTCTCCTCTTCACTTCACTCCTCTCATTTCATTTCATTTCATTTCATTTCGTTTCGTTTTGAGCTTATCTAAAATTACTCTATGCACACATCCATTGGGAGATGCATGTGGGAAAAGGAGACGGAAGGCATGTGTGTAGGCAATACGCAGTAAGATTAGAAAATATTAAGGTCAACAGGTTAGTGTGTTGTACCCAAAGGACATAAAAAGAAGAAGAGAGCGGCAAGTGCAAACGGCAAACGTAAAACTGTTTCAAATTTGAGTTGAAACTAGGTTGGACAACAAGCTCAAAGAGACCCTCGCACACACGCTCGCATTGTGTGTATGTCATGTATGTGTGTGTGTATTTTGATTACTGCCTAATTTTGTGACGGGACGGTATGTAACATGGCGTATACTTAACGCTTTCACTTTGGCTCCCGTGTCGGGCATCTGGAGCTTCCTTTTGACATGAAGTGTGTGTGGTTTTTACTTGAGTGAATGAGGGAATACCCTCTTGGCTTGTCGGCCCCTTTTGACTGCCCACCAACGCAATTTACGTACAATTGCCAGAGCGTGTGCGCATGTATGTGTGTAGTTGTGTGAGTGTGAGTGTGAGTGTGAGCAGTAAGTGTGCGTGCTGATGCTGCTGCTTCTGCTGCTGCTGATGACGATGCCAGCAACGTTTCAGCAACACTTGTCGCAAAATGCCGCATTAAGCAATAGCAACAACAACGTGCGCGGTTTATAAAGTCGCCAAAACGGGAAACAGCAGCATACCACATTCCCTGCCCCTCCCCGCTATCCACTTTGCTCTTTCCTTTTCCATTTGGAGTCTCAGTTGCCATCTCGATGTCAGTTTGTGTTTCGTTCTCAGCGCTGCTTTAAGTAGTTGGATATCATACACTTTTGGCTTATTGATTACTTAGTTATCTGGCTACGTTTAAAATTAATAAGGGTGGCTGCGATAGTTTGGAAATTAGTTTGAAGTTGATCCATAAACTGATAGACTTGCAAAGACGAAAGGAAAGTTTAACGTGAAGTTGTAAATTTGTTTTCGAGTTGATCTCTTAACGGGAAGCCTTGGATAAGCGAGGCTATTGATTACAATTTTAATATAATTATAGGTCTAAGTATATAACTGATTACATAGATCTATATTTATGCTTTGTAAATAGGTACAAGTTGTTTGTTCTCAGTGCGAAATAGTTTTACACTTTGCTCACCTTGTTACATAAATAACTTCTATGTTTCTTAAACGATCGTAGGGAAATATATAAAAATAACAGATGCTATGTTGTCTACTCATAGATCTAAGTAAAGGGTATGTCAAAGTCGAGTACTTCTAAGTTTCTTTGCTTTTTAATCTCTTTAAATTTGGAGCAGTGCATACTCTCACATAGCGCTACTTACAGCAAGCGACTTTCGCTATGCGATAGCACACACTCGCACACACATTCACTTACACACTCGCACACACAATCACTCACACACTTGCATTTGTTGCTAAAACGTAGACCGTCACACGGACGAAATGTTAGCATAATTTTAGGCACGAATGCGCTGCGTTGTCGTGAATGTAAGTGTGTGCGTGTGTGAGTTAGTGTGTGCTCTAAGTGTTGGTGTGCGTATGTGGTCTATTACAACTACAATGCAAGCGAGGGCTCGTTGTAAGCATAACTCAACGAGTCAATGACTTCTTGGTGTTGTCGTTGATGTGCTTTAATATTAACAACGAGAACAACGTCAGTTGGCCGACACCCACACGCACACACATACACACTCGCACGAATACAAGTACAAAGATATGTATACGTATATATAGAGCGACTAAGTCCCCCTTCATGTGCATAGGGTGGCATTTGAAGAGGACATTGCGCATCAAACTGCCACTTACCGACACACAAATAAATTTGCAAATGAACACGTTCCAAGCGATGATGCTTCATGTGCAGCTCTCTCTCTCTCTCTCTCTACATATGTATGAGTATATGTATTTGTGTGTGTGTTGATAAGTGTGTCAACAACCAGGTTTTTCTGCTCCCTGTTGACTAAATCAGCAAATTGGCTACACTTGGGCCCGGCTGACTTCTGACTGCTTATGATTAATAATCATCTTGGCTTCGTTCTCATTTTCCATATTTTCTTCACTTTTTCTTTCTATTTTATCTTCTTTTTTTCTTTGGGTCGTTTGCTGCTTTAGGGAATGACAATTAAGCAGAGCACAATAATCAGTCAGCAAGGCATAAATCAGCAAATTACCAGGAACAGGGAGGAAGCCAGTAGGGAGAGGGCGTCGGGGGTGGGAGTGGGAGAGTTGTAGTGTTGGGCAGTGCATAATTAAATAAAAGGCAACGTGATAAATAACAATCTTTCAGCGGCAACGCTGGCTAAAGCGAATCGCTAGGGAGATTTTTGCATTAAATTGATTAAATGCGCAGCACATGCAAAATGATAACAGCAACAACAACAACAACAAGAGCAACGACAAGAGGAAGCAGTGAAAATTATCAACTTGGTCCAAAAACCCGTCGAGACTCATAAAAATGTGGCACTTAGCAGCAATGGACGCTGTGGGCAGAATGTGAGCCTAGCGGGGGTGTAGGGAGCATGGGCGACACACACATTGCGGTATAACAGCATGCCTCAGTATGTGTCTGTGTATGTGTATGTGTGTGAGGCATGCAAATGAAATTGTTGCTGCTGTTGCTGTTGCTGCTGCCGCCGATGCTGCTGCTCTCTCGTCATGGTGAGCATGCGCATTGCCTGAGATTGCCAAAATGGCGGCCTGTTTAAGAGGCAAGAGAGTGAGATGGAATGTGGAATCAGATAGATGTGGCAAGCGAGAGAGGGATTCGCTTGGTTGCTGCTGTTGCTCTAGCTAAAGTTGTAGCTTTAGCTTTAGCTGTTGCTGCTGCTGTTGCCTCGGCAGCAGTTGCCGCCGTAAATGTCAAGTGTAATGTCACAATCAGCAGCAATCAAATACGCAAACATATACAGCCACACACACACACATACATAGATGCATAAATAAAGCGAGAGAGGGAGGGAAAGAGAGAGAGAGAGAGACAGAGTAACTTGGTTGTGCATACCAAATGCAAATGCTAATGTGTGCGAATGCAGTTTTGCAATTGCAACGTGCACAGGAAATGGAAATGCAACGACAGACAGACAAACAGACAGACGGACAGACAGTTCGTCAGACATTCAGGCAATCCTGATACAGTGGTGGGGAGCGGAGCAATGCAGAAGGGAACTACAGGCGAATACATGATATTTTGGTAAATATTTAGAAATTGAATTAAATTTCAACTTCGCAACAGCAAATGCAGCAGTCGGCGATGCAGAAAATTTCATGCTGATCGCATTAGAACCGGAACACAAATTTAATTTTAATTCTTTGGATTTCTAATTGCCATTTTTAAACTAATGAGCAGATTATAAATTATATATAAATTGATTTAAAAATTCAAATTGGCCAACTAATTTAATAGCATAGAATTGTAATTGATTTGATTTAATTGATTGACTTCTTGTTTTGTAATTTTTATTCAGATTTATTAAATGCTGTTTTTATGATCTCAATCGGGTATGTACATTAACAAAGACGCGACTGTGCTACAGTGCGCTCTCTGATTACTCTATCTCTTTGTGCAGAGTATCTTTTATCTTATCTTATCTTTCTTAAAATTTCAATTTATATTTTATAATGTAAAATACAAAGTTAATTGAAAACTTTAATAAAAATAAATTTTAACTATTTGGCTAATGGAAAGTTTTGACAATTTTAAAAGAAATTGGCAACTCATTATGTGCTTTTTGCAGCATTTCCTGTGTTTTGTTGAGTCCTTTTGTAATGCAAAACTTTTTATAAAGCGCCAAAGAGGGCCAAAACTAACAGTAAAAGGCAACTGGCCAGCAGCTGAGCAATTGCTGCGTGGATCAACCTCAAGTCTTGGCTTAAGTTTCAAGCGCTAGACAGGGATAAGAGCGGACTGAGGTCGAGCTGAAGGGCTGTGGGCCTGAAGCGGTAAGTGGTGTCAGGGGGGGGAGGTGTGGGGCAAAGTGTTATTAGTTTTTGCGGTGTACGCTCATAAAATGTTTTCCTTTTTCGAGTGCCGTCGACGCGCGCGCAAAGTTTGGCATTTTCTTCTGTAGCTTTTTCCAGCTTTTATTATTTATAATTTTTTATTTCGTCTTTTTTTTTTTTTTGAAAGAAGCAAGGGGTGTAAAGAGAAAATAATTAAAAATATGAAATGACTACGTGCCTGCTTAGTTATAAAGTTGAAAAAACACCACAGCAAGTAGTTGGACAACATGAACCAGCGGGGATTATGGTCAAAAACAAAACTTTGTCGACAGGGATCCGACTATGGATTATATTGAAAATGTTTGAAAATTGATTAAACTTGTAAGTGAAAAAGAGTTAAGTAGAGCTTAGAGTATATAAGTATTTATATGTGTAAGTAAAAACAATTAATAATTCTTTGTTATTATGCCACGCTTATCACTTGAGAATATTGTAGAAATATTCATTCACATAACTGTCATTACCTTGGCTAAATTGCTTACTCAACATATTTGACAGATAGTTATTGTGAAACAGCAATTTATCAATATATTTATCAAATTTCTTTATATATAGCTGCTTATATAAAAATGCCAACTTCAGTTAACTTTTTGTTTTGCTATCAACAACAATTTTCGTTGTACTTTCTTTTAAGCTGTTTATGTTTGGATTGCAATACAGACGAGAGTTGCATTTTTGACACATACCATTACACACACACATACACACACACACACTTAGACAATACAGCACATATGTGGCATACTTCAGTGTGTATAAATATTCTCTTTCAGTGCAGCTTGGCACAGTTGAAAGCAGTCAAGCGAAAATATGTGGACAGATTCTCGCAACATGATAATGATGTTGTAGCAGTTGATGATGATGAGCACCTCTGGCAATGCCGGTTGAGTGGCTCACACACACACACACACATATACACATTTACACTTCTCCATTGAACTTGCTGAGTGGACACAAGTGTCAAAAGCCTTTGTGACAGGAGGCAGTTGAAAGTAGAAAAGCAAAACTGCGCCACATTTTGACAATTACTCTGAGGCCTGGAGTCTGAAGCCTACTTGTAATTAGCTTAAATTACAATAGCCCCTCTCACAATTCTACCGATTCTTAGCAAGGGCATCTATGGCTAGCATAAAAGAAACCCTTTTCCGTTGAACTCTGAACTCTGCTTACAGTTGATGTAAACTTTTTCTAGCATTTACACATAATTTCCTTGCGCTTTTGCTTTGTGTTGGCTTCTGTTTTTCCTCCGTTTTTCCTACCTCCCTCTATACACATTGGGGGCTTTTGGCTCGACTAAAGAGCAACTGAAGCGACATTGGGGAGCTGAGGTTGAAGTCTCTGCTGGCATTTGCCAACGTCAACGGCAGTTTGGAAAAGTTATTGTTCCCCCAAGTGCGTGCTGAACATTTATATTGGCCATAAAATATTTCTCATTTATATACGTAGAAAGTACACATGAAAAATGTCCAACGAACATACAGATACAAACGAAACACACACACCCAACCCCCATTTAGAATACAGTATAAACTTGTATGCGTTGTCCATGGAATTTGTTCGTTGCAGTTCAATCAACTTTCATGGATTCGCCAATGTGCACAAATTGTTTACAAATGCAATAGCAATTATGCAATAATTTGTGGAAGCAAATTAAAAGCGATTTATATGCAACAACTCAAGTACCCCTCGCCCCCGCATTCCACACAAGTGCCCATTAGAAAATCGATGGCCCAATACAGCAAATATAAATCGAGCTGTGTAAAGTACACAGGCTCAGTTTAGTCTCCTCTACAGTTGATCGGGGGTCTGGGGCAGGTCACTGATGTTGCAGCAAAAGCAGCAATAGCAGCAGCAGCCAACGCCCAATCGTCCTCAACGTTGTCGGCGCTGATTGCATGCAATTGTATATGGGTGGGGTCCACGCTGCGTATGAATGACCAGAGACCACATTGCGAATGAGTGCTTTTGACTCATGCTCACGGGGTCCCATACTTGCTCTCTGCTATCTACTATCTCTCTCTCTCTCTCTCTGTCTCTCTCTCCGTCTCTCTCTCCATGTCTGCCTCTATCGCTCTCTGTATCTATCTCTGTCTCTTTCGCTGACTTCTGGTCAGCCACAGCCGCCCACTTGGGCGATGTGCATCTGCTTATTTGTATGTATTGTATTAGCCAACATAATGGCCGCAGCAACAGCAACATGCAGACCGGGGCATTGCTCATAACGCAGACTCTTCGCTCACTGTGTGTGTGTGTGTGTGTGTGTGGGTCAGGCAGCGTTGCTGCTTCCGTTTCCGGCTGTTGTTGCTGCTGCAATCCAATTTTCGTTTCTGCTATGTTTTTGACACTTACAAAGTGGTTACGGCTTTTGCTTTGGCATTTCTCACTTCAGCAACCGCACAAGCACCCTCTCATCTACACATACACCCACACACCCAAGCACCTATACCCACACCCACACCCACATATACACATGCACACTCAGTGGGACCGCAGTAATTTACAAATGTGTGTCAAAATCTGCACATATAGTGTGGCATGCCCCTCGTTGGCCTCATCCCATCTTCTCATCTCAACTTCTCATCTCATCTCATCTCACGTCTCGTCTCTCTTTGCTTTGCCATTACTTGGCCTGACTGCCATCCAATTTTCATTGACGAGGTCAGCTTTTAACAAAGCATAGCACTTGAACTAAGGCTGCAGAGTCATCGTCAGCATTATCATTATCACCAGCATAATCATCATCATGATGAACAGCAGCTTCATCTCTTAGGGAGATTATTCAGCTAGTCCTTAGTGTGCCACTGTCTATTACCATATGTCTCTGGGCCCTGCTGTGAGGCACATTTATTTGCATTTGATTATTGCCATGGCCATAATTGATTTATCATTTCGAAATTGCAATGCAAGGACTGAATTTCAATTGGTTTACTTTTCAGCACAAAAACTTATTTGAAGTGCTCAAGTGTCTCTAATATTTTTAAGCGAAAATGATGGCAAATACATTATTATATTAGACTGCAATTACGGAAATTAGAGGCTGACTCTTGATGTTGAATTAGAGGCAGTGTTGGAGTTAAAAGTAGAATAAGAGATACAAAAGTATCTAGCAAAGGTAATGATTAATATAGAGTTAGAAGTAAAGTTAAACAGAGAAAGGAGAAAGAAATAGTTATAAAAATATGAAAACAAATACGGAAATTTATGCATTTTGCATTGAATCAAATCAAAACTTACTGCAAATTTTGCGAATATTTGTAATACATTTTCTAGATTTAACAACAAATAATTGGTGATTACATATTCCATTGTTGATAAATTTTTATGTTATCTACTTGCCATTCCTTGAGAGTTCAGAAATTGATATCGTTGAGTTGTTAGCCAGCACATATTACAAATGTTGTGCATTAAGGACATGAATTTTACACACTTATGACACCCAAGCGAGTCGTAAAAAGAACCGCACGCAAATAACATTAGTCGGCGATAGATGGTGGCATGGTTGCTTAGCTTAGAAGAGGGGAAGGAGGGGGGCGGTGGGTATGGGATATGGCTGTCAGCTGAGCTGCTGTGGCATTTATTAGAGTTGCCACGCGACAGCCACAGCCGCAAAACCCACAACGCGGCTTAAGCTTATACCAAATGGCTGTCCATGTGACAGCGTCAAGCTGGCAGAGATACGGAATACGGAGTGATGGTGGGGGAGGTGGAGCAAAGATGACTTTGGTCTCTTTGGTTCTGGTTGTGGATGAACGTCTTATTGTCTTGCACAGGAATATCCCCCAGACGGAGCGCTCTAACAAGGCAGTCAAATTGTATTTGCATGCAAGTCGCTACAGCCAGAGAGCTAGAAGAGCAACATGCTTGCAATGTCCTTGCCATCCTGGCTGGATGCTACAAATATGCAGATGCCTGGCAACAGATACAAGGCAGCAATGGCAACGCATGCGACAGCCACGACAGACTAAGTGAATTTTATGTCGAAAAGTTTGAAAAGGGTAGCTCCGAGCTGTGGAAGGTGGCTGGTGGATGGCAGAAGGTGTAAGGTGGCTGGGGAGCAGGACGACTCCTACAACTTAAGCAACAAGTGCTTTGCAAATGTGCAGCAAACTGTGAGGCATAGTCCTCCCCCATCAGCCCATCTCACATTCAACATCCTGCAGTCTCAGTCTCAGTTTCTCTGTCAGTGTGGCATTTGCATTTTTTTGTAGATCTTTTGGATTTTTGGTCCTCTTTTTGGCTGACAAATTATGTAAATGCGAAACTAAATTGAAACTTATACTTAAAACCGCGTTGCGGCATTGCTTAAGCTAATTGAAATAACTGTATTAAAGGATACCCAAGGATCAGTCGCTGTGAATTTAGCATTTTAATTACCATTCTGTCTGAAAGTACGTCATCAAATGTGGCTGCAACGAATTGCATTTGCACCATAAAACCCAAACTGGCGACATTCTGGGGTCAGTTGGCCACAAACTCTCATTGCAATTAACTGTAGAAAGCAATTGCAGTCAAGTCGCTTGGCCCAAAACCATAAAAAGATACGACAACTTACAGTCACGCACTTATGTGGCCATTTCAGTTGCCTTGCAAATTATGAACTCGACTCGACGAGCGGCAAAATGTTGCAAGGGAAACTGTAAGACAGCGCGGCTATGTGGCAGCTTAAAAGGCGCCCAGCACAGCTGCCACATAACTTGCGCCAATTAGAAATATTTACAGCCATAAACAACATTCGTTGCCCCGTTGTCGCTCTTATTGTTATTGTTGCTCTACTCATTGTTGTTGCCATTTTACTGTGCTTCTTTGGGTTTTTATTAAATTACGCGCAGCGACATTAATTTCCTGCCCTCGTCCCATGGAATCCAATAAAGTATAACACAGCTGAGACTGCGAATTCTAAGTCAGTCGGCAAAATAAAATCCTCGGACAATTAATTGTATTTTATAACTTTAAGTGAAAGAAGTTTAATAAATAATAGGATAAGACTTGTTAATTTAAATGAATTCTTGGAAAAGGTAGTAAAAATGGTCAAATAAATAATTTCGAGAGCATTAGTTATTTGAAATGACCTGAATAAACTAAGGGCAATGACAGACTCTTCATACTCGAGCTTTAAATTGCTACAGTAATTGCTATGAGAAGTGACCAGTATTCCATTACTTCATTCAAAACTAAGAGTGTTTCCATTAAATAGTGAGTAAAACTAATCAATTCTGATTTAATTCTAAGCTATAACTATTTTTGTAAATAAGAAAGGATTATTTTATAGACTGCAAGACATCAGGACGGATATTTGACAGATAGATAAATAATACATCCTTGTCTCCCTTCGGCTAAGCTAAACAGTTAACTAATGCTTTATACTTCACATTGTTAACTTGGCTATTTGTGGAATTTGTTGTTATTTTATTTGAGCTGACGCTGCATTCTTCATTCATACATCAACCGAACAAAGCCTGGACATCTTTGAAAGCTCGTCATGGAGCTCGGTGCTTGTTCTCTGACTTCCCACAGCACTTTTCATATCATTGTGGTTGCTCCATAGACTGTGGCACGCATACTGCATATTTAATAGATTTAGACGACCGCATAGACACGTTTTGCGTCTAACCACCCGGACTAGGTCTTAGGGCTTAGCCCAGCTGTCGGTTATGCCCAGAATTTTAAGCATAATTGGCCGCATATTTGGGCAGTGTATTATTTAACTATTAACGTTCAATTGCCACAAGGATTTATCGTACAGCATATGGACTCGACATTTTTTCATATCTTAAAGCCGTGCCCTGTGGAATGTTCCTGTTGCGATGGGCCAAAGGAGGATGAGTTCGGTGGAGGTTAGAAGACAGCCGGTCTGAGCTGCACGAACAAAAAGGTAATTCAATATCTTAATATCCGCATAGATCAAGTGCAGGTACGTGCAGGTTTGCACAGTTTGACTTGGGCGCCGTTTAACGTTAGCTGCGTCTTTACTGTGGCTTCCCTTTGGACTGGAGATGGAGACTGGAGGACAGACGTGGAGTTAGACTGTTGAGGATTGGATCCCTTACTGTTTATATTGCTCAGGGCTGTGCTGGGTTGGGGGGCTGCGCTTGATTAGAGCCGCTTTGCATTTTTTGTGTGGCTGCTCAACGGTTTTATGGGCAAACAACATTCAGACAGTCAGTCAGTCAGTGAGTCAGTTTAGTCAGTTTAGTCAGTCGTCGATTTGTGAATAACTGTAGTCGAACTCCGTGCAAAGGGAAAGTGTTGTTGAGGCAAGTTTTGGGTAGCGCTTTGTGGCTAGAGCACCCAAAACTTCTGCCTTGTGGTTATTATTATACATAGACTTTTTTCTATGCTGTTTCGACCGAAAATCTCGTCGAAACTTTGGCAATAAAACTAAAAGTTTCAACGTTTATTGTCGCCAACTTGAAAGTTTAAACAATGAGCCTCAGTTCATGAGCAACATTTTTTGAGGAGAGCCAAAGGGGAGGTGCTGATTCTGCGGCCAGGGGCTGGCAGGATAATTAAAAGCCACAACCAAGTATGAGGTACAACAATTTTACAAAGCGTTAGTTCGCTCGGCATTTGGGGGATGCAATTAATATGAAAAAGATAAGCTGCAAAAAATGAAATTAAAATTTCAAATACGAGTTTGTACAGTTAGAGCAGTATTATGTAGAAATTATAAAATATTAAAACTGTCGTTAGCAAAGCCCATATTAAATGCGCACGCATTGAATATACTATGTATAATATGTTATATTTAATTTAAAACGGAATATTCAACGCTGTCGCTGACATTTTTATTGACCCACAAGCCCCGCCCCGTCGCGGCGCATAACAGACAAATAAAAAATAATATTAATAATAATAAAATGACAGCTAAAATTGCATTTTGTAACAGCTGCATAGTATCAGCACTTGTATATAACCAACGTTCCACATATCGTTTTAATGCCTCTTTTTTAGTAAATAAAATTTATTTATTTAATTTGCCGTTTGCCGCTGCTGCGTTCTCTGCAAACAAATGCGCGAACAATTCATTTAAAAACTAACGTGAGCACACACACGCACACACACGCACACACACACACACGCACACAGTTGCATAGCAGATACACATATATATATAGAGACATACATACGTAGTGCAGCTATTTGCGTACATAGTTGCTGGGACAACGGAAAGCCAATTTTTTTATATTGTGGCATATTTTTTGTGGGACATTTTGTGGTGATTTTATTTTTGCTTTTGATGCTTTTCAATTGATTTTTAGCGGATGTAAAGGGGCTCACAAATTGTATATATGTATACATATATATATATATATATATGATTTTGATTGTGTGTGCCAAAATGCATAGCGGGCATCGATAGCGCTCAGGGCTTTATCTCAATGGGTTTATCGGAAAAACTATAGAACAAAAATATTGAATTAATATTTAATTGTTCAAATGTCAACAAAGCCCTCAGCAATTTTATTTATATACACAGGTATGCAGCTTTGAATCTATACTATATGCTGCAGATACTAAGCTCTGAATCCGTTCTATATTCCATTTTACAATCAAATTGAATATAGCTTGGAGTTACTGTGTCCCCATAAATAACTAAAATATGTTTGTAGTCTTATCAAAGTAGTATGTGTAGTTTCTATAAAACTATTTTTCTATCCTTATATATGTGTTTTAGGTAACACTCATTAACAATATAATTCATTCAGTTAAATTATGAAATATTTATTTATTTTATTTAAATATACTTAAGAGTTTAATTTGCCAAAAACGTAGAAAACAAATAGCTCTGCTCCTCAGTTCAGAAGTACCTGTTGCTCAGAAACTACAGAAACTGAGCTGGTTATGCATATTCATAAAGTTCGCTTAAGTAAGAATATTTTAAATAAATTAAAATGGATCCACAATAACCGCAAAGCGAAATGCAGCGGCAAAAAAGTTATGTCATTGCCCAAAGGGGCAGGCAGAATGGCAAATTCAAACTGGGTTGGCAAAGGCAATGGCAAAGAGCTGTGCATCTAACAAATGGCAATAGCTCGAGTAGAAATGCGGCATTTATTGTGTTTGGTCCTGTTGCTGCTGCTCTGGTCCAGGACAATTGCTTAAGAAACTTGCAAGTCACATTGCCTTTGGCTAAGCGAACGTAAAAACTTTTTGCATCATTGTAAACAAATCCCAATACACAATTCAATGCGCTTCAACACGCCTTAATGTATGCTCAACAGTGAAAGTTGCACAAAGCTGGAGACACAACGAAAGATAGAAGATGTAGAGAGTGAGAGTGAGAGTGAGAGAGAGAGAGAGAGAGAGAGAGAGAGAGAGAGAGAGAGAGAGAAAGAGAGAGAGAGAGAGAAAGACGGACAGAACAGAGTGGCTTTAAAAGTTGTGCTGCATATTATTGTATTAGTTTTTGTTTTGGCCGAGAGTCCCCAGAGTTGTTGCCAACGTAAGTGGAATGAATGTGAGTCCCCTCACAACTTGATGATATACACAGCACAGATGCGAACCATCAGTTCACTCAGCTCAGATCTGTTCAGCTTCAGCTTCAGCTTCAGCTACGGCATCCACTCTGTTTGTACTTCAATCTGTTGGTTTATCTTGGCACTGCCCATGCCCATGCCTGCTGCTGTCAATTGGCCATTGGCATTTTGTTTGCAAAACATATCAAAAACTTTGGCCCGGCCCGACTCTTTCAGTGGACATCTTTTATGTGTGTGCTCTTGAGCTTTGGGCGCCTGTTCATTATTGCGGTCTTATTATAATAATATGCTTATCAGTTAGCCCAGTTCATTGAACTTATTTGGCCAAATTGGGACGCATAATGTTCCAGCTTGTGCAAATAAATCTGCTTTTCTATAATAATAAATAAAAATGATATTAATTTCCGTTTTGTCTGCAACAAAACCAGACGCACACACAGATATACTTATAAACCGCAGTCATTTTGTAGCTCACGTAGCGGAAATGAAAATCCAAATACATAGAAATCCGATTTAATTGCGTGTAATTGACATTCACTTTGAAGCATCAAACGAACAGACCACAAAACGGATGTTATTCTATTATTTTCTCGCTTTGTTCTTTTGGCGAAAGCGGGAACGGGAACGTTCATTGACTCAATCAAATGCGGGTTAGTTCTAAGAATAAAGTACAATGAGAGAATCTTTATTTATCCTCGACTCAAGATGTATTCTGTCAATTTGACAATACAAAATTGAAAGTCTTCGTTGTGCTGTCCGTTCATTGAATTCTCAGCCTAAGCTTACGAGTACGCTATACAAATTTCGTTTATTATATTATCAATTTCTAAGGTCAGCCTAAAAGCTATACAATTATATCTTTTCAATCTTTCAGCACAAAACATTCTATAGGTATTTAAAACTTTTGCAATTAATTAATATTCATTTTATTAATTAGTATTTGCTTAAGCCAAAGCTAATCTTTATCGAAATTGAATTGTTTAACATTTGCTTACTGTTTCTGTAACATATTCGTGTTGTTGTCTGTCTGGCTCAAGTAATTCATCCATTTTCATCATTATTGGTCGATTTCTGCTTGTCAGGCAAACAAATTAGCTAACCAATGATGTTCAGGTGTATACACTCCATTTACACATACATACACATAGTTAGAGATTGTTAGACCATCATCGAATTGTGTTTGGCTAGGAGACAAAGTCAATTTGCCTCAACTTTTGGCTAATATCCTGTCGCCGCATTGGCAAAACTATTTTCGATGTGCTATCGAAAATGTTGTTGTGATTTTTAATTGCTTTTGCTGGGGGCGCTTCAGTCTTAATTATAATTTGAATTGCTTTTACGACTGCCGCAAAACTATGGCAATTATTTTGATTGCATTGCTCTGGGATTTAACATTTTTCTATATTGAGTGTTTTGTATACTCATATCTGAAGCTTTTGTTAATTTTCGGCGCATAATTGCTGGGGAATGTTGAAAACTACATAAAACGTGTGCGCAATAAATTTACGAAAATTGCTCTTTATGGTCATTAATTAGAAATACAATTTCCGTAGGCTAACAACAGCAGTAGAATCAGCAGAAGCAAGTGCAGGAGCTGTGGGAGGAATTGTCAGAGCAGCAGGAAGTGAACAATACTCTGGGGCTCTGGCTGACACCTGGAAAACAAGATTCAGTTACATCCGGTCAAAAGGACTGCCAGCTGGGCTAACTGATGAGATTAATTAAGCAAGGCAAACAAAAGGATTCTAGTTTCATGTATACACACACACTTGGCATTGTTGTTTTTGCTCTTGATATTGAAGTTGTTGTAGTTTTACTGCTGCTGTTGCTGTTGCTGTCGCCTGACAGGCAGCAATGCGTATGCCTGCTGGCATTTTTATTGACAAGGACACATTAATTACTCAATGACATTGTAATCAAATGTAAGCATTGCCTGCAAGCTCATCATGATTGTTGTTGTTATTGTTGCCGCTGCTGCTGCTGTTTCTGCTTCTGCTTTGCGTGTCTGTAAGTCAAAGTTCAACTTCGGCCTGTAAATCTTTGTAGCTGTCAATATTGCGCTTACGTTGCCATCACTCAAGTCCTGTAAGGCGCATGTTTACCTATATACATACGTGCTGTATCACATACATACGTATGTGCTAGTCAAGTGTGTGTATGTTTGAGCATGTAGCATGTTTTATTAATTACGTAATTATGTAACAAATTAAATGTGCGTTGTGTAAGCGACGCAGGGCTCGCGCTTGAAACAGACTGTATAGAGTTAAAAGTGGTTTGAGCTACTCAAAGTGTGTTAGCAACATTCGTGAATGCAGCCTAAATGGGTTAACTTGGCTAAACGACAGACATGTTGTGACATGTTGCGTTGCACAAAGGATCAGTGTTAGCGTTTGACAAGGTCTGCTGAACTCACAAGCACTTGAAGCACTTTAGGGCTCCGAGTTAAGATAGTATTACATAATTTTATGAATTAACCTATTGAAGATAAGCCAAGAGTGGAATCATTTGAGGGAAAAAGAAACTACTAAATGATGTAGATTACGTGAGTGCAAGTGGGTCATTTAAGTAAAGAGTTTTCAGCAACTACGTAGCACTTTAGAAAATGTTACTATTGTATAAATGCAGTTGAATGTCTTTCAATTAGAATGTTAATTCCTTTGATTATTTTTATAATTAAATAAATCTGAGCAATCGGTGAGCAATGTTCATAATCAATTAGTTCTGGGTTGACAACATAACTAACAATGCGGAAACCAACACGGAGTGGAATCTGAGCCTTTTGCAATTGCGACACTAGCACTCAAACTTTGTTGGTTCTGTTGTCAGTCACACCTGAAGTTGAGCACGACTGGCTGGAGGACTGTGTACAAGATTCTCTTGCCGCAAGGAATACAACCATAAAAACTTTCTCTTGGCATTTCCGTCCCACCTGCCTTGTGCCTTGTGCCACATTTGTCTCATTTTCCTCGGTGCTAT
The DNA here is from genome assembly GCA_018901825.1 of Drosophila funebris. Taxonomy (NCBI): domain Eukaryota; kingdom Metazoa; phylum Arthropoda; class Insecta; order Diptera; family Drosophilidae; genus Drosophila; species Drosophila funebris. The sequence continues at coordinate 7,900,449 of JAEIFK010000688.1, forward strand.
GCTACGAGGGTGCGGAATCGGAGAACAGAAGCTGGTGCAGCTGAAGCTGGAGATTGAGCTTGTGCGTCAAGGGTCGCTCGCCTGGTTTCACATTACGCCGTGGCACGCATTTAAAATCCAAATTAAATATTTCCGCATGAAACTCAAATCTTACAACTGATTAAATAAACCGGCGTCGGATGAGAGTTGTGGGTTCTGCGCAAATGGCTTGGGGGCAAGTCAAAAAGGCAGCGCTGCCAGCAAGCACGTAAATTGCGACAAATATGCTGTGTGTGTGTGTGTGTGTGTAGAGAACGTGTATTTTTCTGTGTGTGTGTCTGTATAATTGGCATGCACAGGAGACACACGTGGTTGAAGCTGTTTCTACCAGTTCCTCTTGGTCGTAATATGTTGAAATTTTTTTAACATTTAACAAAAACTCAGTGCTACGTCGTCGGGGTAATTGTGTTGTTATTTGCCTTCCCTTCGTTCCTCGGGTAGCACCTACAGCGCTACAGTTGAAACTTGCTCCTACACAAAAAACTCATTTGCCCAGCCAGAGCTGTTGGCATTTGCAAACTGCATACCTTGTGAGTGTCAGAGTGTGAGTGTTGTGGATGCTTTATGAATGAATTCAGCTGCTCGCATTCAGAATCACATTCGCATTTGCTTCAACTTCACCTGGCTGAGTGACTGGGAAATGACAATGAGGCGAATGCCGCAGAAACGAAGATGAAAACTTTGTCCTTTGCTTTTGAGTTGCTCACTCCATCATTCGTACATCCGCACATCTGCGCATCCGCTAACCCCTTGCCACATTGCGTACATTTACAGTTACAACTTGTTCAGGCAACAAGAAGTTGCAGGTCCTGGCCACGCCAAGCCAAGCCAAGCCAAGTCAGGACAGGCCAGGGCAGGCCAAAGTGAAAATCATTTGCACGGTAAAACGTTTTTCGGTAAACTTGACTTGACTTAGATTGTGGAATATAAAATAAAATTACCAACAAATTGAAAATTGCATCCTGCGTGCACTGCCAAATGGTTCTGCCTCCCTCCTCTCTCTCTCATTCTTTTTCAAGTAGTTCACCCGCTCAGAAGATACACGAAAACTTTTCTATTTCATACTCAAGGATTATGCTATGAATATAAAATCTTGCAAAATTACACACATACACTCACAGCAAAAGTAACTATAAGTTGCGGTCGTGATGGTGCAGCGGGAGGCATGCCAGAGGTTATGACTATCTGTCTCTCTGTCTATGTGTATGTGAGTGTGTGTGATTGCGATTTGTGTGCACTGTAAAAAATGTTAGGTTAAGTGAATGGCTGTAAGCTGAAGCAGTGATCAAATAACCTCAGCAGAAAGGCATTCTATCTACAGAGATATATTTGTTAAATTATACTGCAGTTGGAGCTCAATTTGAAGGCATAAATAGATTATAAACATGACAGATATGACTTTAAAGATGTTTATTAATTATCAATTAATTATCAATTATTTTTGAATTATTAACATTCTCAGCATAATTATTCATATTAACTTATAGCTTAACATTCTTGCTAGAATGAATCGCAACTTAAGTTCTTTAATATACATTCACTGACTTGCTTTCGACACTAGTGTAATCTAATTTAATCTGTTAGTAAGCAACATTGTTTAGCCATGGAAACGTGTGTTAAGAATGCTGATAATAAGATTAGCACGTTTTCCTATTAGCATCATTCAACTGTAGTTAAAAGTAACCTTGCAACTCACAAACCAGTCGAGTACTTAGGAATATTAATCAGATCGACAGCTATGGAGTTTGTAGCGCTCGAAAGTATGCAACAAACTCTATTGTCGCACTAGAGATCACACACACACTCACACACACTTGCATATAAATTGAAACTGCCACAGAGCTCGGCAGAGGTAAGTGTGCTCAGTGTAGCATCTCAAATTTGCTGCAATTTAAGCAACTTACTTGCAGTTTTTGTCGCTGCATCCTGCGGCAAAAGGAAGCTGAGAAGATGGAGAAGAAGCGGCAATAGAAGTTGAAGTAGAAGTGGAAGCTGGAGTTGGGGGAGTAGTGAGAGCAGCTGGTGAAGCTGCCACAAGCGCAATCATAAGCCAACACCTAAGCACGTCAACAACACTGGCTGTCTCCAGGTACCCCTCTCGCTCTCTCTCTCTCTCACACTCCTGCTGCTGTCCAAACACCCTCATCAACAGTGACTCCTGCTCCCGCTGCTGCTGCTGCTGCTGCTGCTGCTAACGCTATTTAGTGTTAGAGACAGCGAAACTTTTTGCAGGTCCTACAAGTAAAACTAAAATTTGCCAGATCATTGCTTCCGTTACGTGCAAGGATTCACTGAGGCAACAGCCGGAGCAGTTGCTTGGCACGGATTTCAGTGCCTTCCTTAGCTGCCGTCCTGCATACATAAGCATGGTTAGTTTTTTGGCCAACTGCAATGTAATATTATAATGCATATAGTGCTTGCACTTGCTGCAGCCCATGTTGTGATTGTCACTGGTAAAAAGCATGTGCAGAGAAACTTTTAACATCCCAGACTGGTTTGTGTGCTGTGCTTTGGCTTGTTGGCTCTAAGGCCTTTAAGCCATATGCATGGTGCAAGTTTGGCCAAATTAAATGTTAATTAAATTGTTATCATTCCTTGCCGTTGCCTCCGTCTCCGTTACCGCCTATTCCTGAGTTGTTGCTCAACAATTGTTGGTATTCGCTTATTTTTGTATTGCAGCTCGCTTTGAAACTAAAGTAAAACATAATTTCTGCATGAATTGCCACTTGGCAGCTGGGAAATGCAAAGAACAGAGAATACAGCTTATGGCTGCTTATAGCTATAGCTCTGCTTGCTTGCTACTTGAGCGTAAATTGCATAGCTTCAGCACAAGAGTCCGAGTCCAAGTCAGAGTTTGAGTTGCAGTTGAAGTCGGAACGCAATTGGAGTTGGGAGTCCGTAATACACAAAGCCGTGCAGTGAGGCGTTTAAAGTGCGGGGAGAGGCAAGGGTGCAGCGACTGGCAAAAGCCAAGTCAGTGAGGCAAGTGATGCAGTCAGCAGCAACCAGTGGCCCGGGTATAGCTCCAACTACAGCTCCACTTTCAGTCATTGAGGCACTATAAAACTGCAATGAATGGTTAATCAAGCAACCGGCTTGAACAGCTTTTGGCTTCATTTTGCCAGTGCACTCGAGCGCTTGGCAGAAAGGGGCACCAAAGTAAGTATATAATGTACAAAACGCATGTATAAAAAAGAAAAACAAAAGCTGCCGCAAAATAGGCCGAGTGCACCAAGGTGCAACACGGTTGACATGGCAATAGGAACAGCCTCATAATCCGAAGCGAATTATTGGAAAAGTATTTAAGAAAATAGTGCATAGTTCATTGCAAACTATCTATATGGTATTAACGGAAGTTTTATTTTATTAATTAATTGCTTTTTTACCAAGGAAACAGTGGAGTAAAATTAAATATTTAATGAAAATTTTAATATATTTTTATGCTCCTATCAATCATAATAAACAGGAAGTTATTGTATTTCAGCTGTCGGAAAAATGTAAAATTCTCCAGTTTTAATCAACTCGCATATTTACTGCATAAATTCTGGCAATACTCTTATACTCATATATGCATTGGTTTATTTTACGACTGCTGGAAGCTGCTTTTATATGCAGGCAAAACAGAGCTGATAAATGGGAATCGGGTGATCCCTTTACAACAGCCTTCCAGCTGCTGCTCCGGTGCAGTACACCTGACAGTTTAACTATCTGTTAAAAGAAGAAAAAAAAACGGCAAACTAAAAGTAAATTCCGTTTTTATTGGCTGCCAAGCTCAAAAACGTTGAATTTCTATTAAATATCTGGCGCTCTCACGTCGTATACGTAATATCAGATTACGGTGCCGGCTTAAAGGCAAACAAACAAAATGCAAAAAAAAGGTAAAAAACAAAATAACAAAACAACAAAGGTAAATAGCGAAAAAAAAGGATTGCAGCAAACAAAAACTCGCGCATAAAATAAAATGGAAATTACACAGAAAGACGGAGAGACAGAAAGTGAGACTGAGCCTGGGCAGGGGGGAGTGTGGAGATGTTGAGAGAGGGTACATAACGGATAAGGGTAGTGTACGTAGAGTCGGTGTAGCTGCCTAGGTATGGAGGTGCTTACGCTTTTTTAATTACCTCGTTTAAGGCAGCGGGCCTTGAGCTTCCATTCGCATATGAGTGTATGTGTGTTTGTATTTGTGAGCTTTACTCTATGTGTATTTGTGTGTGTGTGGGTATTTGGTTGTGTGCGCGCTTTTATCAACTCGTTTCGCCGTGTTTTACTCACTCGCAGACGTTGCCATAAGTTTTAATTAAAATTACTTTGCCCACTGCTGGCTGACGGCTGCTGTTTCTCCTCTCTCTTTATTCCTCTTCTCTCCGCTCTTCTCGACGTTTTGTTGAGTGTTTTGCCGTGTGCTTTTTGTTATTTGCTGTTTGGCCGCTCACACTCGCCAGCTTCAATTGTATGTGTGTGTGTTTGTGAGTGTTTTTTGCGGTTTTTGTTGCAGCCGTCGCCGTTGTCGTTGCCGTTGCCGTTGCAACTTCTGCTGATTCTACTGCTGGCGCCGGCAGTTTGCTTGCGGCCTGCGTCTCTGACATTGCCCCAGCAAATGACAATGGCGGTCGCATTCACATTCGTAGTCGCCGTGGCAGTCAATGCCCGTTGGTCGTTGGCTTTCACGCTGCAATTGTTGTTGCATTGTTGTTGTTTAGGCTGACCGGATATTAAAAGCTGCGAAAGTTCCAAATATTGAACAATTGTTGAAACTGCTCAACATAAATTCATGGTTGCTTTAATGTTAAGGAAATTACACATTAAACTACTTGATAAATATGCAAAAAAGACCATTTTATTTTTGATTTATATGAATAAGAAGGGACAACATTATTTGGAAATATGTATAAAATGCACATATTGAAGTTGTTATTTAGCAGCAGCTTAACTGGTCGTGTCAATTCAATGCCAGTTAGCATGAAAGCGCAGCTTTATGGGCTTTGCCCGCTGACGTTGTCATCATTCAAACAATCAGCGAACTGTGAAGCGATGCGCCCAAACGAGCGGCTCTAAACGCGCATTTCAACGCTTGGTTTGGTTCGACTTGGTTCCTCAACAGCAGGGATAGCCATGGAGTCAAATAGAGTGTGAGAGAGAGTGAGAGAGAGAGAGCGGGAGGAAGATAGGGAATCTGGCAGAGGCACAGAGACACAGGGACAAGTACTGACACAGGCGGTGGTCCTGGAGTATATTTGCCACATGCTGATAAGCAGACATAATAATAAAAAATGTATGAGCTGCCTCACAAGCGGCAGTCATAATAAAATGTGCAGAATAAAATGAAATGGCGAATAACCACAGAGTAGAGTAGGAGTAGCAGCAGCCGTAGCAGCAGTAGGAGCAGCAGGATCAGACTGAGGACATGGCGGCAACGGATGTGCGCCAAAAGCAGTAACGGAAACGTTGCACAATTTTGTGGCGACAACGCGACGCGGGTGGTGGACCGAGGAAACGCGACATAATGAAGTCAAAAGTTGGCCAAAGAGTTTTGAACGTTTTGCTAATGAGAGCTCTGAAAGGCAACAGTGATTATCTGGGCTGGGCTGAGCTTCTCTGTGCTGGGCTTAAAGTTCAGACGACATAAACTGGAATGACAGTTTGTAATCCGCTTTCCACTGAATTTCGCCATTTCTCGTCTAGTCAGCTAAATACGATAATGCCACAAAAATGTTACCTTTTAAGAATTGGCGAAATTAAGTAGAAAGAGATTTCTCAAATCAAAAAAAAAAAGAACACACAACAATGTAACCAATATCAACCAAAGCGTTTGTCGTCGGTTTAAAAATGGGAAGAGAGAAGACCGAAAAATATTTACGCTTAAACGTTGCTGTTGGTTTTGTTGTAGTTGTAGTTGTTGTTGTTGTCGTTGTTGATATTTTGCGACCCAGGCGACAACATTCATGGCCTTTGGCATTAAGAACCTTCATAAATTTCTGAGTGAACAGAACAGAACGGAGCGAGCAGCAAAGTCTGCTTTTGATTGATACTTGACGAAGACAGCGATGCCAGCAGATGCAGAGGCAGCAGCAGCAGCGTCAGAAGAGGCGTTGAAGTTGATGGTAACGTTGGCAGAGACAGAGAAGCTGGCATTATTGTTGTTTGTTTACTCTGTCTGTGTTATCGTTGTTGTTGTCATAAGCAACACAATTTAATAATAGATTCATTACACACACAGACATCATATTCGCAGCTTCGCTAATATACTAACACACACGCACACACATATAAGGAGAAGACACACACACATATGTGTGATGCTCCTCAGGCGCTGCCTCTTAACAGGCCACGCGAGCAACATTCGGGGGAATGCGTATCATTATGTCAACAGAAAATAAGTGTCTCTATATAGAATATAATAAATTGAATAAATTTTCATCAGCAATAACAGCAAACAAACGCATCAGCAACGGCAGCAACAACAATATCAATGAAAACATCATGTTAACAAAATGGGCAAGAAATCCGCCAGAAAATGGTAGCAATAAAATTAATAGGGTGCTCTGTGGATGTGGATGTGGATGATGGTGAGGGTGAGGGTGAGGGTGAGAGTTCAACAATAGCGCGACAAGTGATGTGTGTGGTAAACAAAAAGATTGAGGACATCAAACTGAGTTCTAATTGCGAGAGTAGCTCGAGATGTTTGCGTTATGTTCGACTTGACTCAACTAATAGATTCTAAGTAAACTTTCTTCTTAATTCTCTTGGCAACCCTCGGAATTGTTTATCTCTTCTATGCCTATGCCTATCGCAACTGCTACAAATACTAATTTATAATAAAACCCTAAATCTATTTGCTACATTCGAGTATTTGCCAAAATGTCGCTTTGCTAACTATCCCACATATATATATCTTTCGTATCCGTATCTGTATCTATATCTATAGCTGGCTGTCAGGAGCTGAGCGCAATTGAAATGAGGCGACGATGCGCCAACATTTTGGAAGTTTATTTGGCAGCTTGGCGTGAACGAGTATGAGATTGAGAATATGGATGTGGATGCGGATGAAGGCGAAGGGTAGACGTGAAAACCGCCAAGATGCCAACATTTCAACGCCATCAACTGACGCGTCGGCTGTTGTTTATCTGTTGTTGCTGTTGAAGCTTATTATCTTGAACCAGCAGGCGGTTCCAATACACTACAGCGCGAGCATCATCAATGGCAGAAGCCTTTCTCCATAAGCAGACGCCCCTCACTCGCCGGCCATCAAGAAGTTTCAATAAAGTTTGCCGTCGTCTTGGCATAAAAATTTCATGTGAACTTGCTTTGATATTTTATTTATTTTTATTTGTTTGCAGCCCACAGTATTTTTTCATCTCTCACTCTTTCTTTCCGCCTCTACTCTCTCTCTCATTCTTACGCAATTTTCTTGCGGGCTACTTCTAATCAATTCCGAATCATTTAGCACACGCATGAGAGCTGTCAGTGTATATGTGTGCATGTCTGTGTGGCCTTGTGTGTGGCGACCGCCATTTTGTTTAAGTTAAAGCTGTGGGGCTTTAAGCTCGTTGCTGGCCATAAATCAGGGGCGTGACGGCGCACAAAAGGCTGCTGACAAAGCCCAAAAGCTGTGCGGGTAATTATGACTAATTAACGTACCAAATGAACACCCCAAAGACCAATTCCCCCCTCCCACTACTTATACTCATCTTCTCCACGCCATTCGATGGACCTGCGAACTGCCTATCGATATGTTGAGTTTCTGCGAGTTGCCTTAATAAAATCATCAAATTTGCCTCGAGCCAAGCATAAAAGGCTTTTGGTACAGCCATAAAAACGTCGTCGCTCGCAATCCCAATGCCATTTTGATATGCCCCACACGCTCACCGCAGCTGATAAACTGAACAGTGTTCGGCATTTATGGACGCACATGGCACATGGTTCATGGCCGGGACTCGATACGTAATGTAAGTGGCGTAAATTGTGGTCAAGAGGTTGACGGCGAAACAATGCCACATTACGGAGGGGGGAACTAAAACTTTGTCACATGCGAGAGCACTCCCAGTGCAAAATGTCCTCCAATTTCGAGTAATTTCGAGATACTTTATGGCTGGCTGTATGTACATATGTGTGTGGGTGTGTGTGTGTTTGGTTGAGCATAAAATATGACAGTTCACTTCTGCGTCACACATGTGGCTAAAATGTAATTTAAGTTAACAGAAAAATTATAAACTGCGTTATAACATTTTGCCACTTTCAATTCTCACATCTGCCCAGCATTTTTCACTTGTAATGCACCACTTCGTCTTCCATATCTGTATTTGGTGGTATCTTTCTTTGGTTTTCTTTGAAACATTTTGTTGGTTGAACCATATTTTATTTTGTTTGGACTTATTTACTCTGGGCTCTGCCGGAATACGCAATTCTGCACGTTCCTTTTGTTCGCCGCAAATGTTCATAAATAAGTTGATTAGTTTTTTATGTGGTTAGCGCTGAGCGACGTTTTGAGTGGCAGCCATAAGAGCAGAGACGACGCGTCGCAAAGAGATGGGTAGGGAGAGGAGAGATTACACGGCCTTAGAATGCAGTACAGTAATTGAAAATGGTACTTAATGCTTGATTATTATATTCGCAGAGCCTGCCAGCTACGTGATAGGGCGAAAAAGCAACACTCCATTCATGTTGTTTATTATACTCGTATATTATTAACGGTGTCTCTGTGTGTGTGTGTGAGTGTGAATGGAAAGTGCGTGTTAAGCTGCTTTTGTGCTGATCAAAAATGCTTAACAAATGTTTGCCCCCCTAAAGATAGACAGCAACTGATTACTTGCAATAACATTTAAAATCTCAGAGATGATTTTTAATATCATCTGTTTGACAGAAATTTTTAAAGCTTTTGATTGATTGATGGAAGTGTAGAGTATTTGCAAAAGAGAAAACATTAAGTTGAATGAAATAGATTACACATTTTTGTGACAACTTGCAAGTAACTGCCATAATGTCTATAAGAACAGCTAAGAGCAATTGCTTAAGTGTAGTAAATTATTGGGATATTTGTCGATACGATTTTACATTTATAACTCAATTTATAGAATCATACCAATAAATACACTTATAAAGTTCTCAGCAACTTGACATCAAATAAACTTGGCCTTAACTTAAGAACTTTTGCTGTTTTTTTATGCATTGTCTATGTGCAAACGATGGGTCTTGGCTAAAGCGGAAACTAAGTAATGGTTATTTGTCTATACTGCATATATATATATGCATATATATAGATACTCGTATTTATGTTGGCATTTTCGTCACTATTTCCGCTTGCCCGCCAGAAACTCAAATCGAACAAAGCCAGAAATAGAAAACTTTGTTTCAACAACTTTTGGGGCATACGGTTGCTCTTAAGTTTATATGCTCAACAACTACTTGGCAAATTGTTTGCCATTGCCATTTCCATTGCCATTTGATAAATATAAAACGATTGCACTGCAATCTGTTTTTTATACCCCTTGCCCATAAAATTCCCAAAAAAAAAAAAAAAAATAGAGAAAGAGTATCGCAGGTTTGCAGACGGCTTCAGCGGGTACTCAGTAAAGTGTTTACTATATGGTTGGGGTTTGATTTCTCTAGACTCCACTGTCAACTAGAGCATCCGCTAGTCGATTGCTTTCGACACGATAATTGCAAGCAGTTTATAGCTGATAGCTGTTGTTTTCATGTGTAACTGACATTTATGGATTGAACTATTGAGTAACGTTAGCTGTTTTGAGGCAAAGTTTTTAATCATTTAATGTGCAACAACTCGAATTGCAGTCAGCTGTAAATGCATTTCATATAACTTGTTTTTATGTTTTGTGCGCTGAAGCGTGCTCTGGAATCAACACAGAGCAACTCATCCTACGAGTATCCCCTGTGTCTTCAGCCCAGGCTATTTGTATGCTGTCATGTGTGCCAGGGCAGCTAGGGGCTCTGGTTGGGGTTGGCTGTTGTTGGTTCTCGTGTTGGTGTTGGTGTTGTTGGTGTTGAATGTATGTTGCCTCAAACAGCAAACTCAACCCTACGATGCACTTACACTCTCACTTTAATTTGTGTGCCAGGCGGCGACCCACGGGCCCCCCAAACAATGTCACTTGTCCTTTGTGAGCTCACGTGTTACATGCAAATGCGCTTCCTGCCCAGAACAGAAGACTTACAACTCACAACTCATCGTTGTTGTTCCTGTCGTTGCTGCTGCTGCTGCTTCGCTTTGTCTTTGTCTTTGTTTTTGTCTTTGGCATCCCTAGCACTTGTGGGGGAGGTTAAGAGTGTGCACAAATAAATATTGTAATGATGTATGTGATTTCTTTTATGCCAGGCAACACACAAAAGAAGCTCCTGCCTATCAGTTTATTGAAATCTCTTTAGCTCAACGGGAACGAGAACGACAACTCGGTTCTGGCTTAAGTGGAGTCCCACTTGAGTGAAATTCGTAAAAAAATATGCAACATTTTGATGGCATTCGCCTCTTAATGAAGTAACAACTTGGCAAAAAGTCATTAAAAATATGCTAAATGCATGTGGCATGCAAAAATCAATAAACAATCAACGGAAAAAATGTATGTGTATATACATATGTATTTATAAATAAAAAAGAAAGGTAAATTGTTGGCCTCAAGGTTGCAATTATGAGAATGCTGTGCGCAATGTTGTCAAAGGAGTTGCATGGGCTAAAAAATATTTAAATGCGAAATGCGTTGACGATTGCATTTTTCAAGTGCACAGCCACATCAAGGGGAGGCCATTGCGAGTTGTTGGGCTTTGCAAGTTTAAAGAGTGTGCATTACACATACCCAAACAAACTCACACACATACATATGCATGGGCATCGTGTTGACGCGCGAAAATGCATGTATACCAATTAAATGCAACGGACAACGCCCAAAAAAGTATGCTACAAAAAATGTATGGCGACTGCTGTCAATGACAGCGCAAATAAATGCAACAAAGCGCTTGTAAAACGCGCAGAAATGAAAATCAATAATGCCGCGTAAGCTACACACACTCTCATCACCCACACACAACCATATACATATACTGGACACTCACACACGGACACATACATATGTGTATGTACATAAGATTGTATATAGGCGGCCTGGTCAGCTGCTATTTGCTTAAACACAGCATAGCCATGCAGCTTGGGCATTTGTCATAACAGCGACAATAATCAGAACGACAAGCCTACAATAACAAGAACAACAGCAAAGGCAGCAGCAGATGCGCTGGCAGAAGAGGTGCAGCAGCAAGAAGAACACGGGAAACGGAAACGGACCGGGCAGGCCCATCCATGTTGACGTCAGTCACACAGCGTGCAAATGTTGACCTACATACAAAACGCTGAGCAAACAGGCGCATAAATGCCACGCCAAACAACAGCAATAACAATAACAACAGCAACGACGACGACAACAACAACAACAACAGCAACAGCAACAAGAACAACGCGCAGTGCAGATAAGTCTGCCTTTTTGTCCAGTTGCCAGTTGCCAGTTGCATTATTAGAAATATGACGGACATAGTCATAGTCTATATATAGCTATACATCTACATATCTATAGCTTTAGCTATAGCTACAACAATCGTTGAGGTTGTTGTTGCTGCTGTGCATGCTGTTATTGTTTTTAATCCTAACCAGCATCATAATTGTTATGTAGATTTATAGAATTGGGTTGGCAGCATCATTTGCTGTCCAGTGCCCAGAGGCGGATGTTCTATAGCCATTAAAACAAGCCAAGCTACATGGACACTGTGCACAGTGGTACATATCACATCTACATTTATTATAAAATATAGAATATTATATTCATTTACTTCAGATGGATTACATTATACTTCCAGACAACCTCCATCACAGAGGGGGCTGAACTCAATGATGTTTGCATTTGCACATTGATTTGATAGCGCCCAACGGGATGAAAAAACGGTATAACCTTGGCTCTAGCCATGTTCTTCAAAAAGTATACCTTTGGTGATATAGGACATCTGAAGATGGTCTTATTCGCCACAATCGTTTGGTAAGTATGACTCAACGCTTTGCTCATCAATGGATTGTTAAGAAACTGACAGCCATTCAGTTTCTTGATCTGATACATTATGCGTTGTGATGTCAAAGCCCGAATGATGATGCTAATTGAGAAGGAAGGCGTTTCTCTGGCCACACGGAAGGTGTACGACATCTCTGTGCCGGGCACTTTGTGAAAGTATTCCACAACATCGTGATCACAGTTCGTTTCGACTGACTCCACTATAGTCATCACTTTACCGTTCACATAGACCTATTCCATGAAATGCAGTATATTCAATTTATATGGTAAGGTTAATTATATGTGAAGTATACCGTTTCATTGGAATAGACTCTTTGGACGAATAGCGAATAAAATAGGAAAACCAGAAGCGACTGCATTTTCAACACCAAACTGTCGAATGCAGTCCAAAGTAACTATTTTAAATGGCTAGATAAACAAGTTAAAGTCGTTCTTAATTGTACGTTGTGTACTTTAGTAACGGATCATTAGATACTCGCTGAAAATCTGAATATAATTGCATATCTGATTCGTCTGTGATAAAGTTATTTTTATTAAAATGTATTTTTAAACTGTATTAATCACTTTATATTTCCATACAACCTCCATGACAAAGGGAGCAGGACTCTGAGACATTTTAAGCCTCACCGAGAGCTGATAGTGGCCAAGTGGATGAAATGTTGGCATTATGAAGGCCTTGGCCACATTCTTCAGATAGTACACCTTCGGTTGAATAGGGCACTTAAAGAAGCTGTTATTTACGACTAGTGTATGGTAAGTAGAAGCGAGGACTTTGTTTATCATTGGGTTGTTGATAAACATACACCCATCCAGATTTTCGATCTTGTACATTACCCGCTGGGACTTTATGGTACGCATAGCGATGTTCAAATTGAAGGCTGGTGCCAGCTTAACGACCCGGAAGGTATGAAGCGTTTCCTTGTTCGGAACTGGGCGAAAGTACTCCACAAAGTCATGATCACAATCAGTTTCCACAGATTGTAAAATAACCTTTACTTTGCCACGCACAGTTGTCTACAGCAAAATTTAAAGAAAGTAGTCGACGAGATTTTAGGTGACAATTACAATTACAATGAATTACAATTACCAGCAATATCAAGAAGATGAAACTACGAAGCGAGCACATTATAAACGTCTAGCTGTTGATCCTCAATTAATGGACAACCTTAATTGCTTAGATATTTTGTGAAGCCAACTCGACTATTTGTTTGAGTTTTAATAAACACATTTATATATCGGTAAATAAATATTTATTTACAAATCTGCAAAGTCATTGGTTTTGTTATGGATCATTAGTTGGGTTCTATTTCAAATGTATTATACTATATTTCCAGTCAACCTCCATAACAAAAGGTGCACGACTCTGCTTCATTTTGATGCGGGCATTCAAATGATAACGTCCATCGGGATGAAATGAGGGCATTATAAATGTAACAGCCGCACTCCTCATGAAGTACACTTTCGGCGGAATAGGGCACTTAAAGGTATTATTTACCAGGACCCTACGATAATTAGATCCTAGCACTTTGTTCACTATGGGATTACTTAGAAATTGGCAGCCTTCAACGTTGATTTTATACATTATTCGTTGGGTCTTCACAGCTCGCATTATGATGCTAAGACTGAAGGATGGTGCCAGCTTTGCCACACGGAAGCTGTACAGAAAGTCCTTTTGGGGCACTTTGTCGAAAAACTCCACATAATCGTGATCGCAATTGGTCTGTACTGACTCTATAATCGTTTTGACTTTTCCACGCACGGATACGAACTAAAATACACAGAAAGTTTACGTTTAAATAAATGAAAGTGTTGTTGAGTTGTCCTACCGTTTCGTTAGAGTCAACTACAAGGAAGTGTAGAGTGTAAAATTGGCAAATAAATATTAAGCGCATTTTAACACTCGTCAACTACCAATTTTGAACTGGAAAAAAAACAAAATACGTTTCTATATTTGTCAAAAAATTTTAATTACTTCATTAAAATTAGTTTAATATTCATAAGCTGGAAATAACTATTTAATTATTTGATTCAGTTTGAGATTATACTTTCATAATTATGTTCCAATTAAAGCTTCCACTAATTGCAGCATAAAGTTGAAAACGAAACAGAAAATCGATTGGCATGGAAATCGACACGTGCTCAAGCAATTTGACCCACTGTACGAGCATTGTTGGTCATTTGGTCATAGACCGTAGCCATGCCCATGGCCGCCTTTTTGAGGGGCCTCTTTTTGTTTTATATTGTTGGCTCGATGATGGGTCTCTCGGTTTTTGGCGCGTCGCACAGCTACAACGTGCAACCTGGAAGTGGCAAGGCAATGTACTGCCACCTGACAATGTCTAATGATGATGGAGTAAGTGCAGCAGCAACTACATAATCACAGCCATAACGTCAAGGTAGCGTCAGTGCAGTTGCCTATTGTTGTTGTTCTTGTTATTTTTGTTGGCGTTGTTGTTGATGTTGGCTACGTGCAGACACGCAGGCAGTCAACCAAGCAGGCAACCAACCAGTGAACCAACCAACGAGCCAGTAAACAAACAAGCTAACGCTGCTTGAGCCAACGAGTGTTGCCTGTGGTAAGTGGGTTGGGCTTGCATCCTTCTCATTGAATGTGGAGGCGTGGCATTTTGGGAGGCGTTTGCTCCAACACAGGCGTTTGTTATCGTACACAGGGAAAACTCAATGAGTCAATGACTTTTTGGTGTCGTTCGTTGATGTGAGACGCGGCATCGTTGTCATTAGCAACAACACCGACACGCACTCACTGACAGCCGCACACTCACACATCTAAGTACACCGCACTAACACACACACACACATACACACGTATAGATACCACATACGTCCATTTGTTGGCTACTGTTATGCGTTTGGTCGCTGTGGGATATGTGAGCCGGTCCAGCAATAAATTTGGCAAACAAACACGTTTTGGCTTATGTTTTATTGTTGTTGTGTTTGTTGCTGATGTTGTTGTTGTTGTTGCCTTTGCGGCTGATGTTTCGTTATTGTCCTTGGCGTACCTAATGTATGTCAACGACGGACAACGCAGCTGCTGCTGTTGCTGTTGTGGCTTTCCTTTTTTTGTTTTGCTTCTCGTCCTTTCTTTCTCATTCAAATTCAGATGCTGACTTGATGGGGGGGGACTCTGATTCGGTTTGCTTTTTACGCATTCACGCGCCTCAAATTGGCCAAGAGAATGTTAGGAAAACAAAAACAAATTATGTATATGCTGCATGCTTTTAGGCTAAGTAATTATCATTTTTTGGCAACAAGCAACAGCAACAGCAACACTTGGCACGACCATTTACTCGTATTATGCTGTTGGTTTTCTCTCACTCTGTAGACATAATTTCCCCAGTTGCTCATTAGCCGCACTCCGTGCTAGGCCAACATAGCTTTAAGTGTGAAATTGTTTGGGTAATGCCAAGTAAATTATGCAAATATATTATGCGTTCATAGATGTGTCCGCACAGCTCTCATCTCATCTGACAGGCAAATTCATTTACGCCCACGTACATTTTTCTCTGAATAAATTTTGGGGGGCTTTTGTACATGATTTGATTAATCTATTTATGCAATTTTATGTGGGGTTTTAAGAAGGATTTTTAATTATATAATTGTGAGCACAAAGTAGACTGAAAAGAGGTTCATATGTAGTATAATCTAATCTGAGGAGAATAATTTGTCACGCACTCATTCGATTACGCTGAATATAAATGTCATCTAGCCAAAATAATTGAAACATTAAACGAGGCATTCAGCCATAGAGCCAAATGGCCTTCTCCCAATATACTTCTAGACTGTCCAGTGTAAACACGGAACACAGCTGTTTGGTCTGATACCTACCCCCCTTCCACCACTTTACGGAGCTTCGGCTCCTGCTGCGTCTCATGCTCGTGCCTAACCACAGACAACAAAATGTGGAGCGCATGCGTCGAGTGTGCACTGTTTGCTGGCTGTCAAGTGCACCGCCAAAGCGGAAGCACCACACAGCACAGCCGACAGTGTTTGAGCGGTGTTCGAGTCAGTTGCTTTTCGAGGCTCGTAGGATACGCACGGCTCAAGCGGTTCATAAAATGCGGCAACTGAGTGTACAGTGAGTACTGTAAGTGAGTGCTGTGCTGTGCTGTGAGTGCGAGCGGTTCGAGTGCGAGTTCAAGTGGCCAGTGAATTGACGTGTGCTGTGTGGTGAATAGGCGACGACCAAAGAGTACATCAAAGAGAGTACAGAATCACAGTATCGCATCTAAGAGCTTCAACAGCATCGCTGCCAGAACAGGCATCGCAGTCAAGTCGAATCCTTGCAAGCGTGCAGTTGCCTCAACGGACGGCGAGAGTGTGTGCGAGCGTGTGTGTGAGTGTGTTCGCTTGTGCCCGGAGTGTGCCGGCTTTAAAGTCTAACAAACCATGCTAAAACACAACAAAGTCCTATTCGTAATCAATTAGTAAATTTTCCAAATTTATTACAAAACAAAAATTGTGCCAAAGAATCAAATTTGAAATGTAAAGTCGCTTCTGAAGTGCAACACATAAATTAAATTGCTCAATAAATCATTGCATAAACCAAGAAGGCAACATTCTGCCGTGTCCCCATAAAACAAAACAAACAAAAAAGAAACCAAACAAACAAACGACCGACGGAGACTTAAGTAATTCAAAATCAAAATCAAAACAGAAAACCGGAAAGCATGTGGATTAGTAGCCGCCTTTTTGTGATTTGTTTGCTGCTCAGGTTTGGTAGGTGCAACTTATCTCACTTGCCTCTCACTCTTTTCTTTGCTTTCCTCTTCTTCAGTTTCTCTTTCTTTCATCAACCAACTCTTAAGCCTTGCTGCCGGCTTTACTTAGTCCAATCGTTGGCACGCGTCACAAAATATGCTTAGATTTCTGTGTGTGTGTATGTGTGTGTTTTGGTATGCCCATCAACAGCTGTCGGCATATTCCCTTTTTATGCTCTCCCAAACTTATTATGCCAAAAGGCGCTAAAGCTCATAAGGATTTTAGGGGATTTCACAGGTTTTCCCTGGCATCAGATGAAATGGATAGAACTTTTGCCTTGCCATTTAAATCGCCTGAAACAAAACTTACAATCAAATGTATTCCGTATATCACATTAGAATCAATCTCCTAGTTTAATGTAAGAATATCCTGTTCACAGTTCTAAGTTATTAAGAACAGATCTGAATAAATAAATATTAAGTTGAATTTAAATAAAAATTATGTATTTGTGGCCAAGATACGACTGCTCACATTTGGAACGATATGCGATTTCATGCTACAATGAGCATATATGAATATAAACGCTTTTGGGAGAGGTGTTAACATAATTTATGGCTGAGCTACGAGCTACGAGCAGCGAGCTAAGTGCAAATGATTTGGTCGCTTTATGATATAGTCGAGGCCATAAAAATGATGCTCATAGCAACAAAAACTAAACCAGCAAACGTACGAGATGCGTATACATAATATGAAATTGCCTTATGATAAAAACCCTGGCGTCAATTTATGCCACAAAATGTTGCCCTCTCTCGATGTGTGTGCAGTTGTGAGTGTGTGCGTGCGGGTGTTCATGTGTGTGAATGTGCTGGTCTGCGTATGAAAGACTAATGAAATGTGTCAGAAACAGAGTCAGGAACAGTCGATCGAACTGCCAGACCCATCGACCTCTTCACACACATAGAAATGGCAGAGAGCTTTGCTTTTTTTTTGTGGAAATTTGATATTTTCCAATTTTCATTGCTTTCGTAGCTGTTTGCATTTTATGATGGCAATGCCAATAACAACTGACGCAAATATGTTTCGGCCTGAAAAATTACTGAAATGCCATACAGATATTTCATATTCCATGCATACATATACATACTTATGCCTCCTCTATATAAATATAGAAATATATCTACTTGTATCTATATCTTTTCACACCCCAGACTGAGGTTGAAGCAAATGAAAAATATGCAAATGAAATTGTTACTCAATGCCGGAAGGGCGCATTCACATTTTTTTTAACGTTGTTATTTCATTTTCATGCGGATAAAAATACACATAAAATATAATGTGATCCATGAAATCAGCACCAGAGAAAAGAATATAACAGAAATTAGATTAACCCAACCAAAGTAAGGTCGTCTTCGATCCCGTTCCCATTCTTAGTTGTGACAACAAAATTATGAAAGATTTTTTGGGTTCAAAAAGGACTGTTGCGCCCTTTGATTGATTGCGTTTTAAATCCTTTGTGACAAACACATTAATTTGTTGTAATATTAATGGAGTGCTTACCCAAATGTTCTCCCAGTTGAGGGGCATGGGTCAGAAGGGAAGCAGCTGACTTTGAAATTGAGAAAAATAAAAATGAATTGGTTCTAGCCCAAAGAAACTTAGATCGTGATTTGATAAAACACTTTTTGCTACACTTTCTGCGAAAGTTTATGGAATATAAATTATATTATTAATATTTACCAATTTATATTTTTTTAACCTCTTATATGTATGATTTCTCTATTTATTTTAAGGGAAGCAGTAACAGAACTTTAAGCTCTACTTCTGAGTTCACTTTATTTTCCAAAATATATTATTGATAGAGTATATTTACTTTGTATTAACTTATGTCTGACATTATTTTCACTTTCATTGAGACGTATTTTTTGCTTTTTTTTCGTTTCCTTCGAGAAACAATTTGCGCAAAATACATTTTCACATCCCGTTGCCTTTTCTTGGGCTCTGCCTTTTGGGTTTGCTTTCGACGGTTCTCGGTCTGTGTGCACTTTGGCTTTAAATGGGCTTAGGGCCAGCTGGAAAGCATCTTTTGAGCCAAACACAAAAATAAAAATAAAAAAATCAAGTTATTTACAATTATTATAACTGTTGCTGTTCTCTTTGCTGTTGCTGTTGCTATTGCTCAATGCGCGTTGGTCTGTAAATGCTTTAAGTTCTTTCAAGTCTTGGCCCAGACAATATTGACTTGGCATTCGATGTTGTATACTCACAACTTGCAAGTGTGTGGGCGTTTGTTTGCCTGTCTTGGCGTTTCCGTTGCTTGTTTTTGCACATAAAAATTGAATTTCCTGTATTTTTGGGCTGATTGCGCATAAGGCATGGCCCACCATTTCCGGCGGGGCGTTACGAAATGCTAGGCACTTTATCTGAGTATTTCCGACGTCTTTCTTGAAGTCCGCTTAGGTCGTTTTGGCTTTAAGGCGAGTGGAAAACTAAAAATGTGTTAGTTTTCCAGCTGTCTGATTTTATGGGCTGCCCACGGCTTTAACAGTGCTTTTATGGCCAGGCCATTATAGATATTATGTCTGCAGCATCATAAATACAAAACTATACAAGTACAAAGTCAGACAACGGTACTACAAAGACACACACACACACACTCTTATGTATACACACACACCTATACGCTTTGCCCAAAGGCAAAGAAATAATTTTAAAAAGTGCCAAAAGGGCATAATCAAAAAAAAAAGCCGTCTGAGACGTCTCGCAAAGCAACCCCTCAAGTCCCAGTGCCATCGCCAAGTGTACAAGTGGATGGCACACACATTCCATATGAAAGCCAGACCGAGTCAGAGAACGAGCGGAAATGCGTAGGTGGCAAGAGGGAGACAAGTCGAAATGGAGGTAGCCACCGCAAATGCATTTGCTGCGGAGTGCAACGAACTGACAGGCAGTTTGACAACTTGTTAAATGGTGACAATTTAAAGCCCTTTGAAATTTATCTGATTTCGGGTCTTAGGTAACTGTGGCATGTCCGCATATATGTGTATAGCAAAACTAGTTGAAATTGACACAGACTTAATGGAAATTCAACAGAGATTGCTACTCAACTGCTGGTCGTTTCTAAAGATCCCCAAATTCTTTATAACTAAGGGATGAAATCCGCATAACCGAAAATGTAGCGCACCTAAATGAGAATATTCGCGTGTGAATGTGAACGTTGAATTCGTCGCTTGAGCCGCAGAAATAAGCCCAAGTCGAGGTGCTCAAAGAACCAGATGATGATGGTGGTGATTATGATGATGATGCTGGGATAGAAGAAGTATAAGATCTGGGACCGGGACAAAAAAAAGTATATACACATACACACAACAACAGGAACAACGGAAAACACGCACAGTAGCGCTTGCAGCGTAGAACTTTTTGTTTTCACAGGAAAGAATAAAAAACCTACAAGTGGATGTACACACACACATACACAACCACATTTATATGTATATGTATACACCCACATACATGTGAGTGCGCTTTGAGACACATGCTCGTAAAACATACCCTTTCTGCCCGAAAAAAAAAAAATGAACCGAGTGCCAAGCGTACTCAAGACATACTTGCAATAATTTTATGGCCTGGCTGATGCCTCGGCCTCGTCCTCGCCCTCGTCCTAGTCCTGGTTCTCATCCTGTTCTCGTCCTGACAGCGGGAGCCATAAAATCAGCGGGGAAAAGCAAAATGAAACGAACACTGGCTGAGGCAGAGACGTACAGAAAAACGAAACCAGAAAAAAGTAACATAAAAATCCATGATGCCAAGCATAAAACAAAAAGCGCCTGGCCAGGCACAACAACAACAACAACAATAACAAGAGCCACAACAACAACAGCAACAACGGCAATAGCAACAAAAAACATACAAAAGCAAAAAAAAGAACAAAAACAACTCTAATTGCAGACACAATGACTTGACGGAGCGGGACAACGTACCGAAGGGGGCGAGCTGGTGGGCAGGGGAAAACAGGGCGGAGTAAGAGGTTCTTAGTACCAAGCCTGAACGAGTTGCAAGGATTTGCACAGCGCCGCAGGGACAACCGCTTGGGTGGCACAGACAGTCAAGGCGCATTCATGTGGAATTTGAAGCGAAATGTCAATTTGAGAAATATATACATACATCAAAACATATATATTTCTGCCTTTATATATGACCGTAGGTTTATATGAAGAGATGGGTAAAAAAAAGGAACCTAAGCTAAAGACAAAAATGTTATTCTAATTTACGATAAGGCAAAAATCTGTTTGCCAAGTGAGACGAAAGTAGAAAAAACACATTGAAATGTGTTTCAAATGACGAATGTGGATGGGAAATAAGAAATTTAAGTGCCTATTAAAGGGGAACATCTTAATGCACCCCTAAATCCAAATCTAAAGAGGCTTTCAACAAAAGAAAACATAAATATAAGAATATTTGAAAATCATTTCATTTATTTGCACATGTAAACAATTTGATGACCCCTTAAGATATTTGCGTACATAAATTGTTGATGGTCTGCTTATATTTTCTGTATAATATTTGTGGATTTCTTTATGATACAATTCATACACTTTGCTAAGTAGTTGATTATTTAAAATGAACTAAAAGAGATATTATTGAAAGGTCGGATAAACTGTTTGAATAATAAAAAGAAAATATTGCGAAAATATTATAATAAATAAAAAACAAGTATTTAAAATAAATCTGGCATCTATTTAGAATTATTAAATAATATATGTATATTCAAATTTCTTCTGTAAACATTTACTAAATAATAAATTATTATTTATTTGAAATAAATTTAATAAAGTAAATTACTTTTAATTGTCGAAAAACTGTGAGTGAAAAATATTTGTATTCCTATTTCACTTGCAGATGCAACGATTAGCGAACCCTTCGAAACACATTTGCGTGGTCCCGGCTTTGTCATGGAGCCGCCGGGTCGCGTTGAGTTCTCCAATTCGTCCGGCGGTTGGCTGGACTGCTCTGCCTCGGGCAGTCCACAGCCGACGATCGATTGGGTGCATGCGGATGGCACGGCGGTTACAGAGATTCATGGAGTGCGGCGGGTGCTGCGCAATGGGACATTGGTGCTGATGCCCTTCGCGGCGGCTGCCTATCATCAGGATATACATAATACGATCTATCGTTGCATTGCCAGCAACTCTGTGGGTCGCATTGTGTCGCGTGATGTGCAAGTGAGGGCGGGTAAGTTGAAGTTGCAGCTACTCGACTCTCTGAACATAATGTATAATATATATAAATTTTGTATATTTTTGTATTTTTGTGGCAGTTGTGGCGCAGGCCTACAAAGTGGATGTGGAGGTATTATCTGCCTCGCGCGGCTGCACCGCCATTTTGCGTTGTGTGGTGCCCACGTTTGTCAAGGAATTGGTACGAGTGGTCTCGTGGGTTCATGAACCCGCTATCTACATCTATCCCTCGCTTCAAGGCGGTAAGTAACGGGACGACACGACACTCGCCTGTTTGGGGTGTGCATACTTGTAACGTCTATCTGTCTGCTTGTCTACTGAAACTGCTACTGCTGCTGCTGCTGCTGCTGCTGACGTGGCACCACCAGGAGCTGCAGCCTCGGCCCTCGTCTGCTGCATCCTTGTCCCTGTAGCGGCTTACCAAGCCAACAAAGTGCATTGTTTGTTTGCAGTATTTGCCTCACATGTTTGCCTGCTTAACTTCCATAGCTTTCTCCCTGTGTGTGTATGTGTGTACGTGTGTCTCCTTGTGTGGGTGTGGGTATCTGTGTGTGTGTATGTATATGAGCCCTGTGCTTTGATGCATAATTAACATTGTCCTTTGGCAATTTGAGAAGCACTTTTAACTTGCCTTAACCCTGCACCCAACTAAGGTGCAACTCTGAGCTATGATAAGTTGGTAAAGCCTTCGGGAAGCGCTTAGATATTCAACATTTAAGGCTGAACAATGCCTTTAAGAATTATTTAGACATGCATACAAGATAACAGCTTAACTTATTAAGCAAATGCAGGCTGAGCTGTCTTTCTGCAGCAATTTCCTTTGTATGCACAATTCATTTTTTGAATTCCTTAAACTATTTGTCTTTTACTGTTTGTTAAGGTTCGTCTCTAGCTATAATTAAATTTCTTTTGTTTAATGAGATTGTGCGACAATTGAATTATCAAATTTCCTGCGACTCTTCAGTTTAATTTTGAATAAAAAGCGAATTCTGCTTTCGACGTTTCCATATAGATATAATAAATTGCTTTCTCTCAGCATTGAATCGATAGAACTTTTATGATAACTTGATAAATGACACAGAACTTTGTCACAATTATCTTTTTGCTTCATTCACAGATGGCAAATTCCATTTGCTGCCCACCGGTGAGCTGCTCATCCATAATCTGCAGGAGAGCGATGAATCGCAATCCTTCCGCTGTCGCAGCATGCATCGTCTGACACGTCAGGTTGTTGTCAGCTCTCCAACACGATTGCGTATTAATTGTGAGTAACCCAATCACAGCAAACGATTCTCAGACTCATATCTATACGCATACATACATATATTCATAGATTCTCGCACTTAGCACCCAAATGAACTAACCAATGTCAATCTCTACTCACACAGCGCATCGCGCCATCATTTCGCCGAGTGTTGTGGAGCACACATCTCATGTGCAGGTGTCGCAGGATGAGGGAGCAG
The DNA here is from genome assembly GCA_018901825.1 of Drosophila funebris. Classification (NCBI taxonomy): domain Eukaryota; kingdom Metazoa; phylum Arthropoda; class Insecta; order Diptera; family Drosophilidae; genus Drosophila; species Drosophila funebris. The sequence goes on from JAEIFK010000688.1 coordinate 7,923,963, forward strand.
TGCTGCTGTGCGTGGCGCAGGGTTGCCCTTCGCCCGAATACAGGTGGGTCTGCTACGATATAGTACGGTACGGTGAATAAAATCGATGGCACTGCCAAGCCACATAGACACATTACAGGCGAAACTTTTGACGTTGACAGGACAGACCTGTTCGTATGTTTCCGTTGTGTGAGTTAATTGGCACGCATATCCATTCACACCTACAGAAAATCATGCACACACACAGGAACACACTCGCATACAGGCGGTACTTGTGTGATGTGAGTCAGCGTGTGTTTAGAGTTGCCAGGCATACAAATAAGCTGACGACCGCTGTGACTCGGCCATTAATTGTATAAAATGTGTCGAGAGAGTTGCCAACTATGGAACGCTAATTGAAATATGAACTCAGCACGCGTTGCCAACCTTAAAGTTTCACTATGAACTTTATCGTTTGGCAAACGGTGCGTATGTGGTATGTGTAGGCCGCGTTGAGCAGAGGAATTAAAGACAAAAGCATAGGTAATGATGTGTGTAGTCGTTAAGCTGACAGGGAGGCAGCCTCTCTGGAGGTATGGCCACATATGTGGACACATAATTACGCTTTGATAAGCAGACAAGTAATAAAAACTTTTGCACTAGCACAGAAAGAGAGAGAGAGGGAGGGAGAGAGGGAGAGAGAGAGATGGGGAACTTACGAGTACTTGTATATCCGGGCTACAATGCCAGACTGTAAACGCGAAACAAAAGAATCTATGAGCGAAACCAGACAACAGCCGGATACACGGATAGATGGATGGATAGATTGCGCTACAGCCATACAGAAAAAATGGTAGAAAAACAGAGAAAAAAATTGCAGCCATTTCATAATTAATAAAGCCGAGAGATAGAGAAACTTGCGAGAGGGAGACGGCAAACAGAGACATTGGCAAATGAGCCAGCCATAGGGATTAATGCAACATTAAACAAAAGCGGAGTAGATAATACAGACAAACAGAGGAATGGTGCTGGGGATGTGAAGGAGATGGCTGTAGGCTCGCTTAAAATAAGTTGGGAAGGCCTTGAACCTATTCAAACTAAAAGAAAATGAGAAAAATATGAATATTGTGACTTTAATAGATTAAAGATGGCGAAGCAAAGCATAAATAATCTAGCAGGAAGGTAGATTAAATTCGTGACTTAGTTGTTATTATTTCTGAATAAATTATAGTTACAGTGAAGTAAATTTAGTGTTATATATTTGAAAATAAATTGTTTTTATAGAATCCATTCCAACTTTATTGACAAATTTACAGTAGTGTTACCTGGAATCTACTATAAAACAGATTGAGTCTTGCCCAATCACATTATGCTTTATAGAAGCCTCCAAGTTACTTTTATTTTTATCATTATTATATTAATCTCTTGAAGAAACTAAATCTGTCAAACTGTTTCTATTTCTGCTATCTATTTAATAGCTGGTACACCCAAAATGGTGCTGGGCCATTGCCCGTTTTAAGTGGACCACGTGTGCGTCTGCTTGGACCGATATTGGCCATTGAGGCCGTGACCGGCGAGGATTCGGGTGTCTACAAGTGCACGGCTAGTAATGTGGGTGGCGAGGCAAGTGCCGAGCTGCGCCTAACTGTGGCAACGCCCATACAAGTGGAAATCGCACCAAATGTACTCAGTGTACATATGGGGGGCACGGCCGAGTTTCGCTGCCTGGTGACCAGCAACGGCAGCCCCGTGGGCATGCAGAATATCCTGTGGTACAAGGACGGACGGCAGTTGCCCTCATCCGGTCGCATCGAGGATACGTTGGTGGTGCCGCGCGTCAGCCGTGAGAATCGCGGCATGTATCAGTGTGTGGTGCGACGGCCCGAGGGCGATACATTTCAGGCCACTGCCGAGCTCCAACTGGGCGGTAAGTAGCGTTGCCGCACAAAAAACAAGAATCGGCAAAGTAATTGCAGCTAAAATATTTATATGTATATCCGCAATCGCATCGCCCTCTCACAGATGCACCGCCCGTGCTGCTCTACAGCTTCATTGAGCAAACGCTGCAGCCGGGACCAGCTGTGAGCCTCAAATGCTCCGCAGCCGGCAATCCAACGCCGCAAATTTCATGGACACTGGACGGATTTCCGCTGCCATCAAACGGAAGGTAATTGAACTTGTTGAAAAGGGAATCCGACATGGGATAGGGCTAGGCGTAGGGCGGCGGCTTGGCAATGCCAACGCTGCGGGCGGCTCTGCAGCAAAGCAGCACAAAAAAAAAATAAATAAATGCGACTGAGGCTGCATTTATTGCGCTCTCGTTGGGTGTGCATTTTTTTTCAACATTTTTTTTTAGCATTTGGCTTTCAAAACATTGCACGTATAGAAAGTGGCTGCCGACGACTGGCGGGCCTATCGAGTAGGCGGGTTGGGCCACAGCCTGCTTCAGCGTTCATTCACTCTTTGTGGTCTCCCCCTCACAGACTGAATGCCCCACTCCTGTGTCTGCGCCAAGCCAAGGTTTTGACTTTGCCTTTCTATTTGTTAATTAAGGCTGGGGCAAGTGTGTGTGTGTTGTTTGCTTCACGCATTTAATTACGTTTTTAAGCCTGGCCAACTGCCAACTGCCAACTGCCAACTTGCCAACTGGCAACAGTTTGGGGCTTATTAAATTCTTAGTGGCCCTTTAATGACATTGACATTTGCATTTGACAGTCAAGCTGTGCAAGTAGTTGTTGTCTTTGTTTGGTCCAAACAAATAAAATGCAACAACACAGCGATTGATTGGCAATCTCTCGCTACCTTTTCCATACTCCAATCCATGCTGTTGCCACTGCTGATAGTCATCCAACTCCTGTTTTCAATTGCTAGCGTAGCTCTGGCTTTGATGATGCTGCTCTGACATTGTCGTTTGGCATTTCATTTGATTTTTACTGCTTTTCACTCTCTGATTTTCTCTATAACTCTTCCTCTCTCCTTTTCTGTTTCTCTCTTTCTCTGTGTCCTGCCCTCTCAGTCTGCACTTCATTTACAGTTTGTTGGCAGCTGCCACTAATTGTTTGAGTTACGTCTGTAATGATTTGCAAGTCAAAGTTGCCCCTTTGCTACTGTTGACTTCTGTTGTTGATTAAAAAATAGCTCTTGCTTTTCTTTTTATTTCCTTTTTGTTTATTAACATTGACTTTGGCTATCCATTAGTTTGCTCTGTTTGCAGTCCAATAAAAAATCATAGCAACAACAGTTCACCCAGCGTCTCCAGTTTCTTGTTGTCCAGTGTTACAGCTGTGCAACTGCATTTTAATTAAAACTTATGCAATATGCTGTCCACTGCAAAATTTTACAAACAAAACACAGATGCATAGTACACTATCAAATACCCTAAAGTCCTACTTGGAATGTCTAAGAAATCAAAAGAGAAATAGTTGATAACATACTCAATATTAACCTCTGTTTCAATGCTCTTCTCGCGTGTGTATACTCTATGAATACCCTGTACATTTTCTGATATTTAATAAATAACACTGTCATCTGTCGCACTTCAGTATTGCTATGCACACAATGCAGGCAAAATATGCCGAATACAAAACACTCTCGAGTCTGTCAACTTAAAGTTCTTCACGAGCTGCCCATGAATTTGTTTTCACAAGTGGTCAACGCATCCTCCGTTTGGTGTCAGGACCCTCGTCCTCGTTTCAATATGGTTCAGCAGTTTGTTGAGAGTTTGGCTGACCACAAGCACAAATTGATTACAAGTATTTTGATGTGGCCAGTGTAGAAATGTTGATGTTGATGTTGCTGTTGGTGGCCTGAAACTTGCAGATATTTTCAGTGGTCGCCCGTGGCTGTAATTTAAAAGTTATTTGAGCAACACAATTTTGACACATAATGCCGTTAGGCATTATCCTGCTGTGGCAACCGGCAACTGGCAACTGGCAAGTGGCGTCGTGCAACCTAATTTGCCTGGTAGCAGCAGCTGACAAGCCTCCGCAATGCTGCATAAATTTCGTTGCCAACGTCGCAACATTGCTTGTTGTTATTGCCGAGTTTTAAGTGGTTTACATTATTCGGTTTAAAGGTATATCAACTTGGTAAGTGTATTTATTTAATACACACGCAGCCAGAGCTGCCACCCACACGCCCAGACAGGCAGGCAAACAGTAAAGAGAGTCACGCAGGCAGACAGACAGTTGGACAGACAGATGGCAGACAGACAGTCAGAGAGACAGACAGACAGACAGACCGACTGGTTTTTAGTCAGGCAAGCCGAGGCTCAGCAAACGAGCTAAAGCTGTGACTGTGACTGTGGCAGACGCCTTGGGGCGGAAATTAAATGATTGCGCGCACGAGGTAACGCAACACTCAAACGCTCATTTTACGCCATTTGCAAAAGTTTGTCTGCGGCATGTGGCAACAAGGTTGCCACTTGCTCAGAGTGCCGTCTCCTTGCGGCAGCGGCATGTATGTGCCTGATGCGTTTCTGTGTCTACAACTGCAGGCACTATACACACACTATACTCACACACACACACACACACACACACACACACACACACACACACACACACACACACACACACCATATATAAACACAGCAAGTGTGTATAATTTTGGTTTAAATAATAAACCGTTGTAAGTTTAGCGTTAAGTGCCTCGGCAAACGCAATATGGAAAGTAGAAAGTGAAAAGTTTCGAAAAACTGCAGCAGAACTTTAAAAGGCTTTGTATTTACCTTTTACCTGGCGAGAATAATTAATGTGCAGCGTTAAATTCTAGTTAACAGTGATATCTTCAGCGTTATGTTAAGTCTTTAAGTTCAACTTTATTCAGTTATTTGAGTGAACTTTTACTTAATTATTTTGTTATTTCTTTGCTCTCAAAACTAATAATACATTGTGCATGTTTTTGCTACAATATTCAATTAATGCTCCACTGTAATCCGTGTCAGTTTAAACCGTTTTGTTCGTTGCGCCAACTGCAAACTCAATTCACACAAATTGAAATTCATAATTTTGTAAGTTTGTTGGCGCAACTTTTTCTGTTCACACTGTTGTTTAAGTTGTAGCTAAAGCTTTTTTATTTTTTTTGTTTTTGTTGAAATTAAGCCACCCGCAAAACCCATACACACACTCACACACACACATACATACGTAGACTACCACAGACTTACTCAACAATCAACTAAAACAGCACACAAAAGCCGCGCCAAACTATTAGGTTTATATTGTTGCAACCAAAGCGTTTTATGCCACAGCCCTGCCCCTTGATCCAGCTCATAGAAACACACACCTACACATGTGTATATATATATATATATATTTGTACACACACATACACATGCATTTAAACTTTCGCATTGGCGTTTAAGCTCGGGAGAAACTCTCGTCTGCCATGTGCGGATGTGTGCAACTTTGTTGCAATTTTGTCCTGGCATTGTTTCAATGCGCTCAAGTGTGGCAGTTAGCATCCATGTCCATGACTGAGTATCTGGCTATATATGTGTGTATGTGTATGTGTATGTATATGTGTATGTCTGAGTTTTGAGCAGCTTCATTTTCATTTAACTACAGTTGTTGTTTTAACAAGCGTCGCGCGGCTTTTGGGCACTTCATAAAGTGGCTACCGCCAGTCGACTGTCGACAGTCGGGAGTCGGCAGTCGACAGTCGGAAGTCGCCAAGTTTTTTGGTTTGACTTTGGCACTTTCTGGGGAAATCAGTGTCCAGGAAAGTGCACTTACGACCAGCTGAGTTGCAGCAGTACGAGCTAATGCATTCATAAGCCGCGCCAAGGATGCGGTTGCAGCAAAACTTAATTAAAATTGTAATTACTTTGCCTGCTGTTTCTCTAATGCCAATTGAAAAGTTGCGAGTGCCTCGCCCGCAAACTAATGAGCCGCTTGCCGAGATGCTCTGCTTAACAATAAGATGCCACAAAGCCGTTTGTGTGTGTCGGAGTGTATGCGTGTGTGTCAGCTGGGTATGTACTTGGTGGGGTTGTGGGTGTACCACATGACAGGACTTATGCGTAGCATTGTTTGCTGTAATTAATGTCTATGCCAATAAGAAGCTGAGCAGTTCGAGACAACGCGACGCGGAGCAAGCAAACAACTTGAGCGCACATAAAATCCCTTTTTCATTATTTGCCATAGAAAAGCGTAACGGCCGCATTAAGTGCGCGTCGTATCTGATGTCAGGCAAAGGCGGGAGCTGTGCTTTCACACTGAGGGCGTGGCACATGACATTGAAAGCAATGTAAAAACTATGCTAAGCCTGACAGCTCGACATAAAGACGGCATGAGAACTGACAGCCTTCATTACGGCTGAATAATGCAATGTTACGTATACGCCGTGGTGTTATGTCGAAAACAAATGAAGCTCACAGCCAAAGGATTTAGGTCAGCCTGCATATGAGATGCGCCTTGTTGAGTCTCAACACATACATATATTTACATAGACACACACACACACGCACACACACTTGTATGCACGTTCATGTAGTTGCTCGTTAATGCCCCTGGCCGGAGAGTTTAAATATGCAAAAAACAATTCTAAAATGCATATCGCATTGCGCATACGACTCGTTTGCCATATGAAATGTTTTCTATATTAATGTATGTTTTTTTTCTTCCCTCATCTTTGCCACAGATTTATGATCGGACAATACATCACCGTGCATGGAGATGTAATTAGTCATGTTAACATAAGCCATGTCATGGTCGAGGATGGCGGAGAGTATTCCTGCATAGCTGAGAATCGTGCGGGTCGTGTGGAGCATGGGGCCCGCTTGAATATTTATGGTATGTACCACATTCACCAACACACACAGTTACATACACAACTGCATATATGAGAATGCCTCTGTGTGTGTAGCTACTTTACACAGGCACTTAAACGTTTTTCAGAGCTCTCGGTTTTCGTTTTTTTATATCATTCTTTTTGTGTTTTGGCAATTTTTTTTGTGTTGCCTACTTTTGCTAGATTTTGTTTTACATCGCGTTTGCCATGTACCTAGTACCCACTTCACCCTTCGTTTGTCCTTGCCTATCTTTGCCTTTGCCTGCAGTTTGCTTTGCACCACTCTAAAGTGTTGTTGAAGGCACACACAAACGAGCGGTGCTCCCAGCGGCGTCTATGTGCGCCTCCTCAACGTTGTTTTTGCAAGAAATCAAATATTTTTGTGTCGCCGGGCAAACAAAATGGCGTTGCCTGGTACAAGACAATTCACAAACAGTATGACTGCAAAGGCGAAAATAAAAGGTAAAAAAGCGTAAAAAAGGACGAAGTGTTTGTGCTCAAAGTTTGCGCTGAAACTTAACAAATAACTGAGAAGAAAAAAACAGACCAACTTGGTGTACACTATAGAAACTCGCTTCTTAAGAGCAGATTAAATCAGTTGTTGATATCATATATATTGTATTTTATTGGATATTAGATAAAGAAACTGCAGAAACAGAGAATTACAGACTTTATAGAATTTAAAGAATTTAAATATTATGCAGAATTATACAGATATTGGGATATTATTTTTGCCAGTCTTCTATATTACTATTCTATTATGTTACACATCTAATGCTTATGGCATTATACTCTTAAAGTTAGTGTCAACCAGCAGCGCTGTTAAAGTGTAAATCACGCAAGTATCTTTTTGTTTAAAGGCTTTTGCATTGTCGCTGATTACGCGACTTGGTAATGGCGATGATTACAAAAATTGTTGCCCTTCCCTAGACACAGAGCCAGAGCCAAACACAGGGACAGGCACAGTCCTGGGGGAAGGGAATTGTGGCGAGCAACGACACCAAAGCGCACACGTATGACATGCTCGAAAATTATGCATATTCTGCAGGAATCCGCAAGCACAACCAAAAGCAGCAAACGACAACAGCAACAGCAACAGCAACAAGAGTAGTAAAGACTATGAGAGTTGTTGTTGCCAGCCGACATTTGCTGCATTATTTCCTTCCGCATTTTGCAAGGGACGCAACGCAAAGTGTTTCGGCGTCGTTGGCAGAGGGGCCGACAGGCTGCCAGTCTACCAGGATATGCATATTATATTGTGGGCTGCTTCCTGGTTGGCCTCCTTGCCAACTTGCTCGCCTGCCGACATGCCGTCTTGCCTGGCATGGCAACCTTTTTGTTTTACTTGTTTTGTTTGCCTTATATTTTAGCTGCATTATTAAATGAGCAACGTGAGCACAAAATCAGTTAAGTATTTACATTGGCCATCCGTTTTGCAACATCTTTACCAGGTTTGCCCTATATACGGCTCATACCGAAGGTTACCGCTGTCTCGGGTGAGACATTGAATCTGAAATGCCCAGTGGCCGGCTATCCCATCGAGGAGATACACTGGGAGCGTGGCGGACGCGAGCTGCCCGATGATATAAGGCAGCGTGTTCAACCGGATGGCTCGCTGACCATCAGTCCGGTACAGAAGCATACGGATTCCGGTGTCTACACGTGCTGGGCCCGCAACAAACAGGGTCACAGTGCTCGTCGCAGTGGCGAGGTGACGGTCATAGGTTAGTATAAAATTTTTTGCAGTGTCAACAGTCGGCCATTTGGCCAGTTTCCTTCACAGCATTTTGAGGACGACAAGGAAACGAGAGCAACAACTAAAACAACAAGAACAAGAGCACCAAGAACGACAGGGAAAATGAAGCCAAGTGAAAATTGCATTTTAATTATTAACAGCAAACTAAGTACATACTCGTACTTGTACTAATACTTGTAGAATCGTATGGCGCTTCAAGTTATTCATTTGCCTTTGGCTTTGCTTTTTCTTTCGTTTCTGCTTTTAATTTCGGTGTGTGCTCGGCATTTGCTTTTGCTGTAATTAAATATGCGCAATAATCTAAGCTTAAAGGTTTGAAAATTAAAAAATAAAATGGAAGCAAATGGTGGCAGGAGATTGAGTTCAAGCACGAGTCAGCAAAAAAAGCAGGCAGCGACCCTTTTTTATTATTTGTGTTTTCTTTTTTTCATATTTTACTCATTTTACGTAATGAATTCGCGTGCTAATGAAGCGCGACGTTGATTAAATTTTCATAATTTGTAACCCTTTTCTGAGATTTGCTGGATTTTCTGGATTTTTCACACTTTACACTCCCACAATCACCGCGCATTAGCGAATCTCGCGGAAAAGTTTGCTACACTTTTTTTATTTTGTGTATTTCACACTGATTGCTATCGCAGCATCGCAGTGTGCAGCTGCTCGTAAACTCCACCTTAGTTTGTTACTCATGTATGCCTTGACAACACCCACTTGCAGTGCCACCACGTCTCAGTCCCTTTCAAACATCGATACTACAACTGAATATGGGCGATCGCGCCTCACTCACCTGCTCCGTGGTCAAGGGTGATTTGCCGCTGACCATCAATTGGCGCAAGGACAGCCGTCCCATCGATCCCACACAGCACATGTCCGTCAAGCAGGTGGACCAGTATAATAGCATTCTGGTCATTGACAATCTGGCCAGTGATCACACCGGCAACTATTCCTGTGTGGTGCGCAACTCGGCGGCGGAGGTGGAAAACTCACAGGCGCTTTTGGTCAATGGTAAACAAATAAGTCGCGAAATGTCCTATCTATACATAAAATATAAATATATTACAATAATCGTATTTAGTTAATAGTAGTTGCGTTTGTTCGTATGCACTTTGTTCAATGTAACCAAAAATCACAAAGAAAACTAAAGAAATGAACGACAAATGGAATTTGTTCTGTCTTGTTGTCCAATGCAATAATATCCTTATATATTACCTGTAAATTATATTAACAAAACGGCATTTAGATACCTTTCTGAATCACTCACACTTTAACTTTTGGAATGTTTGTACCATTAAGTAATATACTTGAACTATTTCGTAGAGTTTAACAAATTCTTTAACAAAACTGCGAAGGTTTAGTTGTACATATCTGTATAAAAATGAAAAAACAAAAAAGAAAACGAGAGAGAACTAACAAAATTCAATTAACAAACCGCAAACAGCAGCTCAGCGTGGGAACTGCTCAACCTCATCGAGTGGAGCATCATCTGCATTAACGAAATTGAATAACAAGGCTACAAGCTGCAGGTTGTTTCAATTGCAGTTCTTAACAAATCTGGTTGCTTTCTCCTACTTGCAGTACCGCCGATCATAGAACCGTTCGTCTTTCAGGATGGCCTGGCCGAGGGGATGCGGACGCGCACCGTTTGTGGTGTCTCCCGCGGCGATGCTCCGTTGAAACTGATCTGGCTTAAGGATGGTGAGCCGCTGCCCGAGCTGCTGGGTGCCAATGTCACCATGCTAGATCAGTACAGCTCGCTGCTGAGCATTCCCTCGCTATCGGCCACGCATTCCGGCGAGTATACGTGCGTGGCCAAGAATCCGGCAGCTGAGATCAAGTATACCGCTCTATTGCAGGTCAAAGGTAGCGTACTAGGTTACAATACAGAAATCGAACAACAACACCAATTCACTTATACTTATACTTATCAGATAACACACACACTAATACGCCTCACACGATATTAACTGAACTTTCACGATTGCCCCTCAAAAATCAATAAAATTTTTGCTTTCTCGCTGATGTACTTGTATTCAAGAAAAGCGCTTCTTAATGGTTTTCAGTTTTTGATTTTTACTTTATATATTTCTAAATAATAATAATAAAATCTCTTTTGAGATGCTTGTAATCTCTTTTACAAGATCCATCGTAACTGAACGTTGCCTAACTCTTTGCTTAGCAAATGGTGCTTTGATTTTGACGCTTTCTCACAACCAAAATGAACAATTCTAAAAACAAAACCATAAATAAACAATACTACTACCAAAAAAAAAAAAAAAAAAAGAAAAGAAAATAATAAATTGCCCTGCTTTAAACACCCAAAATGAAATTATTTATACGAATCCCTATACCCTTAAGTCGCTTTGGCACGCTGTGGGTTTTTTTGACAACAACAATTTCACCAGGTAACATTATCAACTGCACTGCTTTTTAAACGCTTCGTATTAAATGCTACAAAATTACACACATATTTTTAAGTATTTAATAATGAGCATAAGTTATTTATCGATTAGTTGCTAATATAATTTAACCTGCTTTTTATATACAACATAATTAGGTTTAAATGAAACTACGGCTTGACGTTGTTAAAGCGCTTTCCCAAGTTGTGAAATTCGAATCCATACGTTTATTATTTATTTATATTATATATATGTGTATAATTTGTTAAATATTATTATAAATTAATTTGAAATTCAACTAAAACTTTTAGTCCAGTTAGCCAGTTTAATTCAATTGAACTGTTTACTTGGTAAGGCGCACAGAAACAGAAAATACATTTAGCTGTAACTATGATTTTACTCAATACTCGAACATAAATAAGGAAACATAAGCTTACTTAAGATTAATTTGCTTATTCGCTTACTCCCTCTTGTTTGCTATCTCAATTGTTGTTCATAGACTACAATGCAGTTAATTTTCCTTTTTGTTTTTGCCAATTTTTGACTTGCAGCTTCATAAAATTTAGCGCACAACGGCTGCTGTTTGCCCGCCTCCCCCCTCAGCTAAAACAAAAATAACTGAATGGCTAAGCCCTAGCTATAAATGTGCTGTGCTTAATTAACAAAAATAATAATAATAATAACACTAATAATAAACTAAATGAAAAAGCAGAAAGAGCTAATAATCCACAGAAGATGCGCTGCTTATGCTTCAATTTGGTTTTGGGTTCTAATTGCTTACACTCTGCTCACTCTGCTAATGTATGCGTGGGAGTGTGTGTGTTTGTGTGTGTGTGTGCGTATGTTTGCGTGTGAATGTGGCTATTTTTCTACCCTTGTGTGAGTGGCATTTTTGTGCAGCTCAGAATGGGCATAAACATATATTTTTTGCAGAACCAAAGCGAGAAATGAAATACCAAATTACTAACCATATATAAATATAAAGCTTCGCAGTATTTGCTAATGTATTCGTAGTTGAGAATGATTGTAGTACATATTTAGGCACGTTGTGGCATGTTGTGGCAGCATTTGTTACATTTGCTTTTGCTTTTGCTTTTGCTTTTGGGTTTTGCATGCTGCAACTAAACATTAATTGCTTCCTCATTTGCTGCCATTTGCATGCGAGTTACGCTTGTAAAATGAATTATAATTTCTGTTATTTATTATTTGCTTGCTCTCTGCTCTCTGTTTTTATTAAAGCTTGGCTATTTTCATTATTTTTTTAAGCGCGAATGTTTTTTGAAATTGTTTTCACCCCATTTTCGCCAATTTAAATGAAATAATAAATTAACAGATGTAATTAGTGAATGCATTTTTTTCAAATATATATCGGCGAATCAAAGTGAAAACTGATTCTGGAACATGGCGCATAAGAATTTTTAACGAATTTTCTTTGATTTTAATGCCCAATTATCCAGGCTGCTGTTGTGTGCAAAGATTTTTTCCAACTAGTCGCTATTAATCAGTGCGCTGTTGTATTCCCCCAAAACCCGCTTTATATGCAACATACGAGAACCAATCCATAATAACCGCAAATGCTTTTTAATTAATGCTGTGTCCATAGACCCAGCTGTTAATTTCCATTATTATAAACATTTCATTTTGTTTGTGTTTCAATTTTTTATTGCAACAAATTTATTGCCTGAGAAACAAAAGGCTGGATATTAAATGCAATGCTCAAATAAACAATGATTGGCCTCATAAATTATCATTGCAAAAGGCATTCTACTATAGTGGGCGATACATTCGATTTAAAAACTAATTATTGAAGGCCTTTTTGGGGTTTATTCTTTTTTTTTCGTTGCCTTATTTAGTTAATTTCCAACTGCGTGCCTAACAATAAAACTCATATATTCGTACATATAAAATATTTATGTATTTTATTTTGCGCATTTTATAATTTAAATGCAAATATTTCTAAATACGCTTTTGGCATGCTTTTGTTATTTAATTTATGCGCCAACGAGAAGCAATTTTTTGTAAATTTGTTGTACAACAAAGCAACAGCAGAACAGCGATGCGCAGAGCGTGGGGCAAATATCAATAACTAATAACTAATTTAAATATGACTATAAAAATCCTTGCACAACAACAAAACCACAATTAATGAATTTACCTAATGGATTTTATTCAACAAAAAATATCAAGATCCATTATAAAAGCATCGAATTTTTCAGTTATTTCGATTTTGTCTAAGTTGCATAAGAGATTTTTGTTACATTTTATAAGCAAAAGAATTAAAACAAATGAATTTTTAAGCAAAATATGAAATACCCTATTGTATATTAGTTGAAAGTTTCTCTATATGCTACATACCTTTCTTATACTATTCTCAAAACATTTGAATAGACACCAAACTATATTTTGCCGTTTTTACTTTGCCAGAAATCTTCACATTTCTCCTGTTCTACTCTATAACCTTATCTTTCTCTGTCTCTCTCTCTCTCTCTCTCTCTCTACATCATATACTTTCTGTATGTCTTAGAGATTTATCATTTACATCATTTTTTAATAGTTTATATCCATTTCTTTATGTCTCCAATTTAATATACCATAAATATTACGTATACGTTCCTCAGTGCCACCACGTTGGATTGTGGAGCCTGTCGATGCGAATGTGGAACGCAATCGTCACATTATGCTGCATTGTCAGGCACAGGGCGTACCCACGCCCAGCATTGTATGGAAAAAGGCAACTGGTAAACTATTAAAATTCAATGATTAGCAAATAAATATTAAGACTAGATTTATTTTCAATCTACTTCAATTAACAGGCAGTAAATCTGGTGAATATGAAGAAGTGCGAGAGCGTCCATTCACAAAGTTGCTGGGGAATGGTTCGATGTTGCTGCAGCATGTGAAGGAGGATCGAGAGGGCTTCTATTTGTGTCAGGCTAACAATGGCATTGGCACGGGCATAGGAAAGGTTATTCAGCTGAAAGTGAACTGTGAGTATTGCAGGGGGTAAATGTCCGGGGGGAGATGGATGGATGGTGCCAAATGGAACGAAACGTGGCAATTTGGTTAATTGCAGCGCTGACGCCTCATGGGATTGTGATGCTGTTGCAACTGCCGATATAATTAAAATGCAAAATATTGTAATGTTGTAATTGCAGCCTCCCCGTACTTCTCCTCCACTTCGCGCTCGGTCACCGTAAAGAAGGGCGACACGGCCCTATTACAATGCGCTGTCAGCGGCGACAAGCCGATTAACATTGTGTGGATGCGTTCAGGCAAAAATACATTGAATCCATCAACCAATTACAAGTGAGTGCAGCCAAGTGAACCCAATGTAATGACCTCACAATATCAATCCCCAACAGAATATCGGTTAAGCAGGACGCAACCCCAGATGGCGTTTCAGCAGAGCTGCAAATACGTACTGTGGATGCCACCGACAGCGGTCCCTATTTCTGTCGTGCCACCAATCTCTATGGCAATGATCAGCAGCTGGTGCAACTGCAGGTGCAAGAACCACCACAGCCACCCAGCGTACTAGAGGCAGCCATGATTAGCAGTCGCTCGGTGAACCTCAAGTGGCAGCCGAAAACACACAGCACAGGCGATGTCTCCAAGTACATTGTGGAGTATCGCGAGGCTGATCGTAAGTTGCATTAACCAACTCATTGCAATCTCAACTCCACTTCGAAATGTTTCTTCTAGCGACACTCTTTATCGATCAGTGGCAGCACACCGAAGTCAAGGATCCACCTAGCTATAATGCTTTAATTGAGAACCTCAAGCCGGCAACGCGTTATGCCTTTAGAGTCATAGCCGAGGGCAATGCAGGACGCAGTGCACCCAGTCAGGAGTTGATTGTACGCACAGAACCACAACGTCCTGCTGGACCACCCTTGAGTCTCTCTGCACGTCCACTCTCCTCAACGGAGCTTCTGATTAGCTGGGTTGCACCGCTGCCAGAGCTGCGACATGGCGATATCCAAGGCTATAATGTGGGCTATAAGTTGGCCAGTTCGGGCAATACTGCCTACAACTTCACATCTGTGTCGGGTGATGGCGAGGGCGGCAGTGGGGAGTTGCTGCTCAGTGGACTCTCAAAATTTGCACGATATAGCATTGTGGTGCAGGCATTTAATCAAGTGGGTCCCGGTCCGCTCTCAGAGCCAACTGCAGCTCAAACCATGGAAGATGGTAAGAAAAAAGCATGCTCTACTTGTCTGTCCCTCTTTCAGTTATGCGCTTTCTTTCCCACAGTGCCAAGTCGGCCTCCGGAGGATGTGCGCTGTGCCGCATTGACTTCGCAATCGCTTCAGGTCTCTTGGCAGCCACCGCCAATCTACCACACAAACGGACTATTGCAGGGCTATAAGCTGATCTTTGAGCCCATCATTGATGACATTGTGCCCAACAAGGATGAGGTTGAATCGCGCAAGACCACTGCCCTAACCACGGTGCTCACAGGTCTTCGAAAGTACACCAATTACAGCATCCAGGTGTTGGCACACACACGCATGGGAGATGGCGCCTTATCCAAACCTCTCTATTGCCACACAGAGGAGGATGTGCCTGAGGCACCAACTGATATCAAAGTGGTTGTCAGTTCCCCACAATCCCTCTACGTTTCCTGGTTGCCTCCGACCGAACCCAATGGCGTCATAACCAAGTACAGTCTGTATACCCGCGTGGTGAATGGACGAGAGGAACTGAACAATGAGAAGCGAAGTCTGCCCTCACAGCAGGCCTATTACGAGGCCAAGAACCTACATCCCCACATGGAGTATCAGTTCTGGGTCACGGCCTCCACACGTGTCGGGGAGGGCAAGAGCTCCAGGGTTTCCTCTCAGATTACCACGAATCGCGTGCCAGCTAGAATCATATCCTTTGGTGGTCCTGTGGTGCGTCCTTGGCGCTCTACAGTCACCCTGCCCTGCACTGCGGTAGGCAAACCGAAGAGGGAGTGGTTCAAGGCAGATGTGGCACTACGCCAAGGTGGCCTACATAACTCACAGCTCTTGGACACGGGGGGATCTGATCATCTCCAGCTTGCAGCTGGCGGACAGTGGCAACTACAGTTGCCAGGTGGACAATGGCATTGGCACAGATCGCCTCACACACATGCTGCTTGTCCAGGTGCCGCCCTCTGCTCCTGTACTCTATGTGACCAGCGCCACCTCGAGCAGCATCCTGATGCACTGGAAATGCGGCTTCACTGGCAATGCTCCGATCACTGGCTACACTCTGTTCTATCGCCGTGCCACTGGCAACACGGATGAGATGCAGCTATCACGTCACGCCTCCAGTCACGAGTTGAAGGGTCTGGTGTGCGGCAGTACCTATCAGATTCACTTGAATGCCCACAACAAAGTGGGCAGCTCCCCTGCAAGCATTATGCTCCATGTGCGAACTCAGGGTCAGGCTCCGGGCCTGCCAGCGACAACCAGTTTGCTGGCTCCCAATTCCACCTCAGTGCTGATACGTCTGCACACCTGGCCAGACAATGGCTGCCCTTTGATGTACTTTGTGTTGCAGTATCGAGCGGTAACCGATGATCCCGACAAGGAATGGATATTGGGTGAGCTGCAGCTTTGCTTGGAATGAGTTTAAGTAGTGTTAAATGTACTTCTTCACAGTTTCCAATGCTCTGAAGCCGCAACGTCGCGTGGCCATCTCGAATCTGCAGTCATCAACGCTCTATCAGCTTCGGATGGAGGCACACAATGTGGCAGGTGTGTCGCAGGGGGAGTTTAGCTTTGTTACCCTAACAAAGGATGGAGACCCGCCACCGCCAGAGATTGTGCAGCGTGGACAGCGCGGTCCAAGCGTCTTCTATGGCAACATCAATCTGCTGATTCCCAGCATTGCTGCTGTTTCCGGCATGATATGTACCATAGCCTTGGTGATCATTTGCTATCGACACAGTGCGTACTCCTGATTGCATTCCCCCAATTAATTGTTGACTGATTGTTTGTTATTCTTGTTTTTTGACAGAACAAAGCAATCACATACAAAAGGAATCGCTTGAGAATCGCGCCAACTCGGAGGCGGCACAGCGTGAACGATATTATGCCACCATCCATAAGGTTTCCATGCAGAACAATGACAAAATTCCGGGTAGGCAAAGTTGTTGAATCATTTAATCGAACCTATGTGCTAAGCCTGGGGATATTTCACAGAAACCTCGGAGGACATTTCGCCATATGCCACCTTCCAATTGTCGGAGGCTGGCAACTTGTCACAGCCACATCATGGCGGTCCAGCCAATACTCTGCTGCACTCGTTCATGTACCATGAGAGGGCTCTGGCCGAGGGCTGCTCGTCGCCACCACCAGCTGCGGTATTAAAACCAACCACCACCCATCACCACCACCACCATAACCAACGTCCACAAAAGACAATTCATAATTATTATCAGACCTCACCGTTTCATAATATCGTGCGTTTGTTTATTCATTTCTTTGATTTTAGCTCTCTCTCTCTCTCTCTCTCTTACTGTACCTCTACCTCTCTTTCTCTCTCTCTCTATCTGTGGGAGGGAAGGGGGGCTTGTCCTACAATTAGTGTGTACTTTTCAATAGACTATTACGTGCTTTTTATGTTGTTTCTCTGCTCGTGTCTTACTTTCCAACTAAGTTCTCTTAAGTGCAATGCTATAAATATATATATATACTAAGGGCATTGAGCGAAGCGCTCTGCCTCGTGTCACATGTCAATCTTAAGTTAATCCTTTGTTTTAGTTGAAAGCGTTTACCATCCCAAAGCGCTTTTGTAGTCGCTAGTCGCATTATCGGTACAGTAAGTGCATTTCCAACTAATCAAATGCTCTGTTCTCTGCCCAGTCCAAGAATCGACGTCGTCATTCACGCAAAACTGAACCAGAAAGTGAGGAATCCGAATCGGATCAGGATCAACTGACTTCCAGTCGCACCGAGTCTTCCAATCAGCACGAGGGCAAAATCAAGCACAGTAAGTCACAAACCCAGTGATACCTGAACATTAGAAGTAGAGAAGCTGTTCTTTGAGGTGGCCAATCTATTGATTCCGATTTGATTAATGATGCAGTGCAAACTGATCAATGATTGACACTCTTATTGTAACACTTTCGGATGAAAAACAAGATAATTTCCCCCGTAATTCTTCGCAGTGCTCTTAGGCTATCAAATGGAGTAATCTACTCGCTCTCTTTCTCTTTTTGCGCTATTCTATATTGCAGACACCGACTCTAGACTAATACAACATTTTCCAAATCACAACATATCGATAACTTATCTGTAGTAGATCAACGATATCTGCACAATTTGTAGTTAACTGCACTTAATGAACAATGAACAATGAACAAGCAACAAAAATTCGACCAGTAAAGAACAGAGAGTAAACTGAAGACTAAGAAACTTATCAAACTAATGTTATTATTGTTGTCAAATATATACTACGAGTAGTTAGAGCTTAAGTTAGTTTATAAGTTTTGCGTGTGTGTGTGTGTGTTTATCCCCTTCCACATGCCAAATCTCTATTTGCCCGTATTTTCTTTCTTTCTTTCTTTCCAAAAAAAAAAAAAAAAACCAAACTGAAATTGCTCTATGCGATGCAGGCATCATCTACCATGGAGCACAATCAAGCACATCCTCCGATCTGTCACCAATGTCCGAACAAAAATCATTGCCACGACGCGGTCGCTCCAGGTATCATCATCAGCAATATCAGTTTTCCACCAATACAACACCGCGTCATCACAATAGCAACAAAAGCAATAACAACATTACCACAAACACGGTCACAAATACAAATACTGGCACATCGACAACTAATTCTAACAAAATTCTATCGCCACGCAACGGCACTGGCAATCTGAAATCCATATCGAGCACATTCAAATCACAAGACTCCATACAATGCCACATACCCACATTGGTGAAATCGCCATCGATAAGCACACAACAACAGAAACAATATCACAAACAGCAACACCAACAACAACAACAACAACAACAACAACACCAACAACAGTTGAATAGTAAATCTGGTCAGAATCCCAACCAGACCAATCAGAATCAGACCCAATGCAGTAGTAGTAGTAGTTTGAAGCAACAGCAACCACTGTTGATCCAGCCAAAGCTCCATCAGCTCGAGCCGACGTCAACGCATGTTAATGGCCAGGAGCTGATGGGTTTGGATGGAGGCGTTAGTACCCTAGCATCTGTTGTGCCCGTCACTTGCATGCCACCCTCCTCACAGTTTCGACCCATACCACACAAGTCCATAATGCCCGCGCATGAGCCACACCACAATCATCATCAGCAGCACCATCCGGGCGGTGTCTCTAGCACCGCTCTGTTGAATCCCTCGACGGCTCTGCTATCTTCCAAGTTCTTTACGGCACCAACGTTGCCGCTGCCCAAATAGGATACGGCCAATGGGGGGAGTGAATATATGGGCGGTGGTGCTGACAGCAGCAGTAACAGCACCACCTTTGGCTATAATAGCGGCGAGATATCGTGCACCTATATGGATCCTATAGATCAGACATGAGACTTGGCGTACGGTGAGGTGTGTGGTCCTGAGGGCGCCCGTTAAACAGCAGCCATCACACCACAACACCACCACCAACCAACCAACCAACCAACCAAGCAAAGAACAACCAATAGTAACAACAACACTACAACTACAACACCACTAAGTCTCTCTTACTCTGAATGCTTAAGTGTGGTTGCAAACAAAAAACATAGTATGAAAAACCAACTCTGGATACTCTTCTTCCTCTCACAAATCATGCAGAGCTGGCATCCTGCGCACGCTGCATCCGCTGCAGCTGCAGGCCGAGTGCACCGCTGGTGCCTTCCATCATGGCGAACGCGAACGCGATGCCGGCGAGCACATAGAGCTGGCTGAGGTTGAGTGCGATGTGGATACAATCAAGAAACTGAAGCTTGGACAGCGCTCATCGCTGTGGTCGCGTCCAAATTCAACCACATCGCAGTTGCAGCAGGAGCATCAACAGCAGCAGCAACAGCAGCAGCAGCAGCAACAGCAGCAACAACGTCAGCAACAGCAGCAACCACCACATAAGCGAGCACATTCAAAGTCACCGCAACCGCAACAACAACAACCATTGCAACAACAACGCCCACAACAACATTCACCCGCTCCAGGCCAGAAATTGCTTAGCGAGAAATCGGATTATTCGATATCCGTGTGAGACATTGGTAAGATCTGATCGAACCAAGATCAGCACTTAGGATGAGGTCAGGTCAACAAAAACAAATACCAAGCAAACAAAAACAAATAAGAAGTTGGGCAACACTCGCAAGTGGAAGACAAATAGGTACTCCCACTTTGGGTATGCAACAGCTGAGCCGTTCTATTGTAGTACCTCTATTTATGTAATGCCAACACTTTAACTATTCTCCCGTTATAACGTTATTCGTTATTCGTTAACCGTTATCCGTTGCCCGTTGCCCGTTATCCACTCTACCTTAAGTCCACACTGACTCCGCAACCAGCTTGACAACCCCAACTCCAACTCCAACCCTAAACAAACCATAAAACCAACAACAACAAAAACGATACAATGCAAAACTTTCGGACAATCAATATCAAAATTCGCTGCACAACCATCCAAAACACGAACAACAACATCAAATCAAAGAGGAAACTCTATGCACATCCCATTTAACAACTCTCCATTCCCAAAAACAAACAAAAATAATATACAATAAATATATATATATAAATTAAAGTAAATAAACAAATACTAATCTAAAGCTCATATAACCGTATATACATAATTATATACCATACACTAGTATATACTTATATAGGTAATCAAGATTTATGCATGTTATATGGCATGCTATCCAGAACCCAGGTCAGTTATCGAACTTCCAAGATGTTGTATATATACATATGCATACTTATCTAGTACTGTCTACTAACCTAGCTGTAAGTACTTATGACTATGTAATGTAATGTAACTCGAACTACTACTCCAACTCGAATACTAATTGAATACTAATCGTACTACTTACATATATAAATATAAATATAATCGAAAACTGTATGTAGAGAGAGGTTGTAAGTATTTCCCTTGGTTTATGCTTAATAACATCGTAATCTAACGTATCTTTCTAATATATAGTTAGTACTGACACATTGAGTTACAGCTACAAGTATATCGAATAGGTTCTTTTTGTAAACGTATTTTTGTAAGTTCTATATACAATATATATTCAAGATGGATTCCGTTTCGAAAACTGCATTTTCCAATTTGTAAAACGAGGAATTTAAACTAATATTAAACTCAAGACATATGCTGTGTACAAATTTATATATATATTTATGTCTAAAAACATATAAAGTAGATGGGCTCTCGTGTACATATACATACAAATAAATACATATATATCCAACACACTCACACTCACACTCACACACACACACATGATAAATCTCTAGCTGTTATAATGTAAATAGATCCCACTAAGATCCCATTATATAACAAAAGAAAATGACTGAGAAAAAGTGAATGATGAAAGCAGAAAACAGAAAATAGAAAAGGAAAAAGTGAAAAAGTGAAAAGGAAAAGCGAAATCTATAAATTATTGCATAAATACAATGAAAAATGTTAACTAAATGTATTTGATATATATTCAAAGTGTACACGAATAAGCGAATACACGAATTAAGCGCCAGTTGAATCGAATCAGTATTCATATATGATATGACATGATATCGCAGTATCTACACAATTTAGTGTTTCCATTACAATAAACTGTCGTTCGTCAACGTGTAGATAAATGTTTTTAAAAACCAAAAAGAATTCTAGAAATCAAATAGCAAGTCGTAATCAAATATTTACACACACACACACAGTCACACTCTCACACACATACACACAGTAACATGGTCAAGTTAAGAGCAGAAAAACAAACTACAAATTAAAATTTAAAAATTTAAAACTAAAATTAGTTCATACTGAGTAATCCACATAATAATTAGCTGTATTTTAAACTAGCCAACAAAAACCAGAACAGTGAATTAGCAGCAGATCTATAGAACTTTGAGAACCCTTTCGGAAACCATGTGCCAAAATTTGTTTAAGATCAAATTTAAATCAAGATGAAATCGTATTAACAAAATATACAATAAATAAATGAATAAACAGCAAAGAGTTGTAGTTGTAAGCGCCAGAAATAATAATAAATACAAAACATATATATATATATATACATATATATATATATATATATAACACTATATAGCAACTGCAGTGGTATAAGCCTGGGTTGCCAGACAGTTTACAGATCACAGTCGAGGGTATTTATATATAGAAACCTTTGGCAGCCAACAAGTCTGTATTTACGAGTTTCATTTGCTGCAGCGTTAGATACAATTAACAAATTATAAGAACTAAAAAACTAACAACTATATAATTAATAGAATTTATATGCAGCACTTTTTTGTTTTAATTTTAAATATGTATACTCAATCGAAGGCGCTGCAGTATTTTTTATCCGTTTTTTATACGCATTTATTTATATAATATGTAATAAATGGTTTATTAAATTTAACATCGAATTTTACGAATTTATTAAACGAAAACAAAAACAAAAAAACAACAAAAAGTCGCAAGTGGAAAATCACAAATGCAAAGTCAACAACAAATCAAAAGATGGCAATTAACTTAAATAACAAAAATAATACAATCAAAATGCAATACAACAAAACAATATATGAGTAAAAGAGAAAAGATAACAAAAACAAAAAAACAGCATTTTTATGTTTAACAATATAATTAGCACAAAAACTACAAAAGTAAAAACTATTAATGTAAAAACAAAAAACCATTAAAAAGTATAAAAGTAATTACTAAAAAATCATATCGAGCATTTTTATATTTAATATATCTAAGCAAACAAAGTCAATGCCAGCAGCAACTAAACGTTGACAACGTTTACCCAGCAAACAGAAAATATATAACACAGACAAGGGGGGGAACTAGCGGAGACATGGAGAGGGGGGGGTCTGCAGTTGACGACGCTTTTAAAACGTTTACCCGCTGGCTATTTAAGCTCTGCAGCTGCGACGCCAACGATATCAGTTTGATTTGTGTATTCAGTGGAGCGGCAACAGCAGCAGCAACAGCAGAGCAGCAGCAGTAGAAGAGGCCCCAGCGGCAACGTAAGTCAAAGTCTTATCGGTGCCGTGTGTATAACTGTAAACTAGTGCGAAAATGTCGCACGATGATAACACACAGAGCAAGCCAGCAGCAACAGCGAGAGAGCCGCCCAAGGCTTGTAAGGGCTGCAGTGGCTTACAAAAAATTATGGACAAAATTGCATTGGAGACACTTATACGCAAAGCGAGCATTGCTCAGCAAATGTTAACGGATCTGATGGAGCAGTTATCAAAATTACAGACGATTCACAGCTCAAATCATCAATTATTTGCATAGTTAATATATTCTGTATATCAAATAGGTAAGAACTTGGACTGTGCGCTGTATTAATTACCAGGATATGATTTGACATTATTTTTGTATTTCACTTGCGAACAATAAAAGTTATAAGCATAAAAAATTTCTTTGATCTTTTAAAATAATTATTTACATAGAATTGCATTTAATTATATTACTCCTCCTGTTAATCATAATAACAGCAGTTATTATAAGGTGTATGTCTTGGCTATTCTAATATTTAACAACTGCTGCTATTGCTATTTTATAAGGTTTATGTCTTGGCTATTCTAATATTTAGCAACTGCAGACTTATACTGCCGCTGTTAGTAACATAAATCTTATCATGGTTTATGTCTCCACTATTATATATTCTATGAATGTTCTAAGCTTAACGAAAGTGGCGCTCCACATGAAACATACTCCACACGACTGCAAACTGAACGAGTCAGCTTAACAGCGCTGCTCCACACTGAACGAGCTTGCTCCACACAGCACTACTCTCGGCAACTGTTATATGCGCTCTTATACTAATTAGGTAGAAAAAGTACCGCCGCAATAGCATAATCCCGCTTCACTGTGGGACTTTTAAGGCGTTCTTAGGAAATGTCCAAATTATATTACCCACGTAATTGGCATGTCAACCGTAGATTGGCCAATACATATTGGCAACTACTCGCAGCGAGGAAGGACATCATCAATCACCAAGGGTTCTCACACATACGCACACACACACACACGCACGATTACACACACACACACACACGCCCACCTATTGTCGCCATGATAGACAACTTTTTGTGCATTAACAACACAAAAATGTCGATCAAGCTAAGACGTTGGCCAATAAAAAAGGGTTTGTTTGAGCCAAGTGTGCAAACTTTTAAATGACCGGCTAATTAACATGCAAAACAGCTACGAGCTGTGAACTGTGAGCCTTGCCAAATATATATATATATATATATATATGTATATCTATGTTTTTTTCTTGGCCAAATGCTTGACCACAAAACGCCTTTGGCGCCATAACAATTTTATTAAATAACAATTTTT
The DNA here is from genome assembly GCA_018901825.1 of Drosophila funebris. Lineage (NCBI taxonomy): Eukaryota > Metazoa > Arthropoda > Insecta > Diptera > Drosophilidae > Drosophila > Drosophila funebris. The sequence continues at coordinate 7,948,366 of JAEIFK010000688.1, forward strand.
TGCTCAGCCCATAAAATGGCTGAGAGTGGGCGAAAGGCGAATGGAAAAGGGAATGAATTACTTATATGTATAACTATAAATATATAAATATATATATGTATGTATAGGTATGTATATGCATATATGTATATAGGCGTGGGGTAGGCAAAGTAGGCGGGGCAGCCTGACTAAAGCAATTCGTAGTTCCCGTTCTTTGTCAATTCGCAAGCAATTTTCATAAGCCAAACCATTTGGTGTCTGGTCAGTTGTGAAAGAGTGTGTGTGTGTGTGTGTGTGTGTGTGTGTGTGTGTGTGTGTGTGTGTGTGTGTGTGTGTGTGTGCCGCACGTGACCATAAATGCGTCTGTTTGTCTTTGTCGTCTTTTTTGGCATTTTGTGTATTTCAGTCATGTAACGGTAAAAATTGTTTGCATATTGTTTTGTGCTTCCATTGTGATTTCGTCAGCTACAGCTTCAGTCCAGCCCCAGTTACAGCCCGAAACGGAACTGAACAGGACTCAACTAATGTGGGAACGTGTGTCAGATTGAATAAGGCAAATGAAGCGATCGTAATGATGATGAAGATGCCAGTGTCAGTGTGGCAATGTGTCATTGCGACAAAGCAACAGAACGACCAATCGAACGACGACAACTTTCGCTATCGTATTTGGCTTTTGTTAAACAAATTAAAATAAAATATATGTTATGCTGCTTGGTTATAGGCCGTGCAACTGGCTCTCGTATGCTCTGGTCACGCACGTACGCCTGCGGCTATGCAACGTTTGTTGCCTTCCCACTTGCACCCCTCGCCCCGTCCACCCCTCCTGGCAACTTCCTTTCCCCAGTCTACAGGCAGGCTGCCTGGGAAGTCGGCACACTCAAATTAATGGCTGCCATTGCCATAAGTTATGCAGCTGCATATTAAACGCATGTGTGTGTGTGTGTGTGTGTAATAGAGACAGAGGGGGGATCGAAGGAGAGAGAGAGCGTGAGAGAGAGAGAGGGAGAGAGAGTGAGAGTGAGAGTAGAAGATAGAGATGCAGATAAGCAGAGAGGAAGCGTGTCCCCTGCCAATGCTTTGCGGCATTTACACCAATTATCATACTAGCACACACACACACACACACACACACGCACACACGCACACATACAACAAGTTATATCATACTGAGATTGAGAATATATTGCATTGCTAATGGTCAATTTTCACACGCCTGCTTAAGCAAATGTTGGTCAAGCCAGTCGGGGGAGCCTCCTCTATTCCCACCTCCTCTATTCCCACCTCCTCTCTCCACCACTTTCCCCTTCTACTCACTCTATCCACCCACTTTGCTCTATCTCTTTGGGCCCTACATGCGCTGCATAGGCAAACAAACACAAACAAGCAGGCGGCTCGCATAGACACGCCAGACAAGCGCACAGTCGACTTAGTGTCCTGGTTACATATTTGCACATTAAGTGAGATCATAAATCAGTTAGATTCAATTCACTTGCGACCATTCACAGTGCTAATTTCGCAAGGTAGCAAATGACACAAGCTGAAACTACTTTCCTACAGTTGAAAGCAGCTTAAAACTGGCTTCAAGCCAAAGACTTCTATATGTTTCGATTGCCGCATTCAGTAAGTGTCATTGAAAGTCCCATGAACTAGCAGTTAAATTCACCAAGAGATCTTTAATATTGCCTGAGCCTGGGCAGTTGACAGTTGCAGGCTCGCAAGGATTTAAAATTTGATAACATGCTGGGAAAGTGGAAAGCAGGACGATGAGTGTGAAGGACAACGTCGTCGTTGGATGGCATGTTGAGGCAGTGCCAAACAACGCGTAAAGTTGAAGAGCAGCCAGGAAAACATACACAGACAGGCAGACAGACGGAGAGACAGGCATACTCACGCTCACACTCACACTCACAGTAACACTCACACTCACACAATGCTGTCCTCTGTCTGTCAACAGCTACGCTCAACGCCATTTCAATGTCTTGGCAATGTCTGCCATCTATCTCCCCCACATTCTCTTCTCTATCTGACTCTCTCTATCTCCCCCTCTCTCTCTCCGTCTAGCACTCCCTGCTCACTCTTCTTGATGGCATTTGCTGATGATGCGTTTAAGTGCGTTGATTGCACAAAAATTGAATCTTAAGAACATATTTGCATTTGATTATTTGTTGCTTGTAATTTATATGCAAAATTAGACCAGAAATGTGCTCCTTACACTTGTTACGTCTGTATGTTTGCCGGCAAATAATATTTATAAATACGCGTGTGCCCCCTCAATCAGAGTGTGTGCTCGTGACACATTTTATTTGATTGCATATCGCACACACACGTACACACATAAACACATGCACACATTCCACGACGATACCTCTCTAAATTCCCAGCCAAACAATTCATTGTCACCAAAGAATAAATAAATAAATAAAAATGGAAGAGTATAGGAATGTCTCTTCTTTATATATAGCTAAAGTGTATAATATTGAATATGTAAATTTAAATAATAATGCTTAGAAGCAATGACACTAGCTGAAATGTTTAGCTTGACTATTAAATCATAATAAATGTTTATTTATCGGATAAAAGTATCTCCAGTTGTGCCAGAGGCAAACTTGAAGTTCAGCTAAGAAAAAATTATATTATATTTAATATAAATATTTAAATAATAATGTTGAGAGACAAGGACACTAACTGAATAGTTCAAGCTGATTCTCAAATCATGTTAACTGCATTTTTGTGAGATAAACTTTATTATGAAGAGCTTCTTCATTACTCACAAATGCCGAAGATATCAGCTCTCTCTTTCTACACCTCTCTTTTGGTCGTTTGTATCTATATTATATCTATATTATCTACACGATCTGTATTATCTGGATTACTCATTTCAATTGAAATAAACTATCGATAGCCATATGCTACCTGTCAGTGTTACCAACTTGATTTAATAGCGAATGAAGCTGACCCCCCCCTGCAGGCAGACAGATATTTATGTGGGTTACGTAATGTGGGGGAGGCACTGGGGAGGGCAACGTGGTGTCGTTTTATATACAAATTTGTTTGCTTGAATCAACTGAGTCAATGTTGAAGGTTGTGAATCTGTTTATTCTGTTGCCTGCGCTTCGATGCAGTCACTGATATGTAAATGCTTTAATTTCACAGCTGTAACATAAAAATCAGTCGGGCATCACACACACACACACACACACACACACACACACACGCACTCAGACAGTCTCACATCGATTTCAACTCCACCCCCACCCCTAAGTTTGCCTTTCTCTCTTGCTCTGCCCCTCCTGGCCGACTTGCCCCTGACAGTTCGTATCTTTCCCCAATTCAATCGACTTCCTGCCGCCGCTTTCGTGTTTGCGGTCGCCAAAAAGCGCGTTGCATGTTCTCTCATTGAACGAGAACGTGTTGAAAACAAGCCAAGTGATGCAGACGCGAATGCGGATGCGGATGTGGATGCGGACGTGGACGTGGATGTAAAAAACACGTAAAGCAAAGTTGCACTTGCGTAAAAGTTTCAGTTTCTCCACATTTTGTTGCAAATAAATTAAGTGCAGGCGACGTTGAGGCTTATTGGCACAGCTTTCGCTTATTTTGTAAACAAGCGAAGTACGTTGAGAGGGCAATGGTATTTGTGTAGGGCAGGGAGATGCGGTGTGGCAGGGAGTGGAGAGAACAGGACAAAATAGAGCTCAAACCTGTGCAGACTCTTTGCTTCCGTTTGTCAGCTATGTCAAATAGCAGTTAGAATACACGAAGCTGTTGCAGTTCTCAATACATTGACAGACATTATCGAAGTTACCCCTCTGCCCCTCGTCTCATTTACCCCCTCGCTGCACTAACTTCCGTGCAGGATGTGAAACTGTGTTGTTTCTTTATTTCGCGTGTCAAAGTCAAAACATTTTGCCACATAGCGAATTCCCTTTCAATTGCCATTTTGGTTTGCAATTGCAATGCGACAGCAAAAAGACAATGAACAGGTGAACATGCAGGTAAAAAAAGAGCTCGGTTATCGTTGTAGTTAATTAGCATGCAATGATTTTTAATGGCGTTGATTGCCTGCCATAAATGATACTCTTCCCCCCTCTCCCCGTTACCCTCTCGCTTGCTGTATCCCAAGCCGACCTACAGCTCAATTTTGTGTTAATAAAAAATTTAATTAACAACAGTTGCACGCACAAAAACAAATATTCAGGATGCGGCTTAAAGTGCAATGAGAAGTGCAAAAACTTTGCAACAATTATTAATAATTTTATACCCTGTAGTCCGACAACAGACTACTCTTACGAATAGATACTCTACTATTGCCTAGAGGCTATCTGCCAGTCGCAGTCACGCATCTCGTATACTCCATTTTCTGCACAGAAAGGAAAGTATTTACAAATGCTAACAGGGTATCTGAGTGTGACTCAAACTCTTGTTAATTGTTGGCAGGCTTAAGTTAATTTAAATTACACGCAACACAATTGAATATTGAAGTGCTGAGCATTCATATTTAAATTAATAAAATTTGTTAAATTTGCAATTGTTTGGCAATTCATGTGTAATTGATAGTTTAGTGTTGTTGTCGACTCAGCTGGAGAGCTTCTAATCAAACACATTTGTCTAATCTATTCAAGAATTAAGTAGTTGAATGGAATTTCCTGCTCGTTATCGTTGTCCTTTCCGATTTGCCTACTTTCTGCTTGTGCTTTTGCTTTGACTTGAGCTTCTTCATCGTCGTCTTCATGTTATATAATTCAGCGCTGTTAACAGTTAAGTAAATTGTTGAAACGCATGAAGCTATCATAACTCGAAGTAGCTCTCAGACGACAGGCTATGGCCAGCTAACTGGGTGCCTGTTAGGATTGTAGGACAAAGTTTGCCAACAGGAAGTGACAGTTGATTTAACACGAACACACTGACGCACTGACGCAGTGACGCACTGACACACTGTATATATTGTAGAACGAGCTGCAAACACAGACACGTGCACCTGTCGTCAAAACTTGCATAAGTCATGAAAATGCATGCACTCAACTCGACAGAATTCGCCCAGACTTTTGTGAAATTGCACAGACTTATTCCTTTTGGCTCATCCTGTTCCTCTTCCATTAAAAATGTCAACTCGAATGATTTTCGTGCTTGCTTTACTTTTCGCTTTCATGCAAATGCCAGACCACAGCTTCATCTCCTTCTCATTCTCCTTCTCCTTCTTCATCTACAACTACATCTCCATTTCCATCTAAATCTACATCTATAACTACATCTACATCTCCAGCTGCAGTTGTCGTTGCAGTGCCAGCAAATTTATGTCAACTAATTAAATTTAATGCGCTTTGTGTGGCATTTTGCATTGAAAAGAGAGTAGTTTATGTTGCCTACTTGATTTTGGGCCAGGTTACTCGGCTTATCCTGGCAAAATAACTGCAGAGCGATGGGAGTGTCACAGTGCATTCGAAGCAGCTGCCAAAGTTATCTTAAATATTTGACAATCTTTTCAATGTGAATCGTGTCGTCGACTCTCAAGCAAAGACCAATCAAATTGGATAAATTAAAACTTTATGTGTATCCTTAGGAAAGTTTTCTATTCTGAGCTGTTAACCTAAAGACAATACACTCAAATTGACAATGACAGGCAACAGACACAACAACATGGCCAGAAGCAGCAGCAGCAGCAGCAGCAGCAGCAAATGAAAACGTGTCAATTTATGTGGCATAAAAATGACTTTGGCTTGAAAATGAAAATGAAATGTGTGACAATTTAGGAAACAACGTATATTAATTTCATATTTGTCTGCTGACTTGACAACTGCTCAAATTAATAGGAAAAGCTTTTTAATGTAAAGAATATAAGTTTCACACGATATACCCAGTAAAAGAGGAGCTTAAGGGTAGTTCAATTTGTTCTCTACTTGTTAAGCTGAGCCAGCAAATACCCTCTAAGCCAGTGTTAGATAATCTAATAGTTGTATAGCTCCAAGCTGCATAATGTTTAATCTCTATTCACTTTTCAATTCCTCCTCTTTGTCATGCTAATAATATTATAGCTGCTACGTTAGAAAACATTCTCTATCTTGCTAGTCATATACCTCTATCAACTGGTTCCTTTTAATGTGTCTTTAATTTGCTATGTGTTAACTTTAAATGCTTCCTTTCTGACCGCTGTTAATACACCTAGAATTGACGTGTCTCAGTTCATGGACAACACGCATTATTCAATTGATTAAAGTCTCATTGCCAAATTTATTAAAGCTCCCGATGAAGTGCAACTCAGAAAGGAATATTTTATTTCGTTTGCAGTAAATTTATTGGCCTAACGGTATAAATCGACAGTCAGAAACCCTTTTGGTTTATAGACCATGCTGTCCGCATGCCTCAGCCCCCCGTCAAACCCAACGAACTGCGTCGAATGTCGCCAAATATCAAACCACTTTCAGTGTTTATGTGCTTATTTATTATTTCACTTTTATATGAGCGACATTACTTTGGTTGAGGTTTTGCCAACGAATCGGGTTGTCGTAGTCTTCTGCTTCCATGTCTCCATCTCCATCTCCGCCTTCGGGCTTCATTTTTATGGCAATTTGACGCCGTTTTATTGTCACACCGCAGCGCTGGCCACTTTAGAGTTGTCTCCGGTAGTCATAAATTCCGCCACGTCGGCCATTTTGTGGCATGCTGAGACATTAATTCGTTGCCAATGTCCATGCTGCCTCCCATTGTTGTTGTTGCTGCTTACAGGTTTCTCCTTTTGCGCTTTGGCATGAGAGCATAATTTATTTACACTCGTTTTTGCCGTTACAGAAACTTCATTTTTTGTCGGTATTGGTTGCTGATTGGAAACCTACACACACACATATATATACACAGCCATGTACAGAGGGTTTTTCAATTTCATGTGAGGTGGCAACAACAGCAAAACATAATTCCAAGTGCAGCCAAAGTTATGGCAGCAGCAACAACACCTAAAGAGCTGCGTTAACCAGCGGCAAAGTAGCAACATTTGCTTGTGTGTGTGCGTGTGTGTTTGTGTGTGGCACTGAAGGACGCAGTAAGCAGCAAAATGCCAAACGCAAATGTCGCCAATATCCCAATGGCAATCGATGAAAATTTATAGAAAATTGCGCACAAATAAAATTTTACGTTTGTTTGCTTTTTTCATTTACGATGCCGGCACGCACCCTCCTTTGCCATCTCTCTCTCTTTTTCCCTTTCTCGCTCACGCCATCTCGCTCGCACACAGCATCTGTCTCGCTTTATTGCCAAGTCCGTTTTCTTGGCTTATTGAAATGCATTTTCTTGACTGCTGCTGATCGTCAACGTGTTTTTTCTTAGCCGCATCAAAACGATTTGCATTGCAGCTGCAACTTTTGTTTTGTTTGTGCAATTGATTGTTTGCGCCACGCCCCCACGCCCCCATGCCCCTAATGCCCTCATGTGGTGCATGTTGTTGTGGCTCATGCTGTGCCACACTCGCTCAGAGCTGTTAATGTTAATGTTTACGATTGTCGTTTTCCATTTCAGTTAATTGAAACATACAAAGGGAAGCAACCTTTTGGCCCCCAGTTAAGAGTTAAGAGAATGGCAAGGAGTATCCTTGCCATGTCCTGTCGCCTGCCAAGTGCCAAATATACGTATACCACAATATTTTTGTATACTTGTATACTTTTTGTTGCTTTCGTTTTTTTTAAATATTCCCAGCTCAAAGTAAAACTTTTTCGAAGCTGTTGGCGTTGCAGTTGCTTTCGCTTTGAGCACCGCTCTCTGCAAAAAAACAGAAGTTGTAGTTTATGCTCTTTGCCCCGAAAAGTGTGCTGCACTTTTTGTAAAGCAGTGCTGAAAGTTACCCTTTTGTTAAGCTGTATTAAACTTAAATAGTTGAAACACTACAGCGGAGAGAGATACCTATCTATGGCTGTCCAGCATTGAGTGAATTGGAACACTTCCAATTTGGGGCAATTTCCTGAAAGTGCTCGCTAAAATAAGAAAATATATCTCTATATTTGTATATATTTAAGAAGCTTAAAGACAAATAGTTCTTAAAAAATATCTTAATGCTCTTTGGCGAAGTATCTTATAAGTTTGCCTATTTATTTTTATCTTCACCATGTTTTTCTACAGGCTATGTCTATGCCATATTCTTGTCTATAATTTGTTTATTTCGTAAGTTTATCAGTGGACTCGGTTTGTTGTGTTCTGTGTGTGTGTGTGTTCTGTGTGTACATTAAGCAATTATGAAAGTTATACCTTGTCGAGTTAATTAAATGCCTTATCGTGTATATTTTTATGTGTTGCAAAATAAAGCCAACTTTTGAGGCTCACGCTGCATAATTAGCTTAAACTTTAAGTTTTCAGCGTGGCCGTTGGGAAATGAGAACAACAGCAAAAACAAGGCAAGCTAAAGAAAAGATGTTTCAGCTATTGCTACTGCATAAATAAACAAATTTCGCACAAGTTTGCATATTTTTTGGCTCACAGTAATTAATACAATTAAAAATTAAATAACTTTAAACTCAATTCCCAACGCTTCATTTAGCCGAGCAGCGCCTTCGCCTCGAGGGTCCATTTAGTCCTTTGGCCTACTCTTATTGTTGCTGTTGTTGTTGTTATCATTGTGGTTCTTCGTGTTGTTGTTGTTGTTGCTATTACTGACAGTGGCCGCATGTTATTGGCCTCTGAGTATCGGCATTTGCCGCAACAGCTAATTGTGGGCACACATTGCCTGGGTCCAGGCTCAAAGCAACCAGAACAACCGCAAGACCAAAGGAAGGTTTAGAGTCATAGCCAAGCATAAGGAGAAAGACATAGAAACCAAGAGCACTTAAAGCACCAACATGACCCCAAAGTGCTCTATGTGCTCGCTCTACTCGCATCTGACTCGACTGCTTCACTTCGAAATGAAGATGACTGCAACAAAAACACAAATATTGCATATCAATAACTTTTCATTCATATATGTATATCCAACATTTTTGGGTGGGCGAACAAATTTTCCACATCATTAGAGGGCAGAGCACTCGAGTGAGCTATCCTGGGAGTTGTTTCACTTGTCTATCCTTTGCCTCCTTTGGTCTCCTCTTTCGTTTTTGGCCTTGGCTTCCAGCATACGCGCTTTATCCAGCAACTGTTTTGGGTCTTGCTCCGAGAGCTATTCAGACTCATCACACGCCATATTCATCAACTTGATTTCTGTTTTTGCCAGCCCATCTTGCTCCCTCTCCCTCTAGCTCTCTCTCTGTATCTATCGCTCTATCTCTCTCTTTCCCTCTCGTTTTGGTGCTCTCTGTAAAATCCTTGCTGAAGAACGCCATAAGTTTACAATATGCCATATTAGGGGGCAATGGCAATCCCAATAAGTTGTACAACTCAATGAATGAGCAAAAGTTGCTCGGAAGCCGGCTGAGAAGAAAAAAAACATTGTTTACAAAGCGAATAAGGGTAAATTTGAGTTGACTTTCCCATGAAAGCTCTGGAATGAGAATACTGGTTACAGTTACTCACTTATAGCAAAAAGCTTCAACGAAAGCTGTGACACGTTGTTAAGCTTTCAGCGCAGCACAGAACACTTAACCCATCAAAGGCTGAAAGTTATTAAAGCTTTGGCAAAGTGTAGAAAGATTGGATACATATTTTTATTTGAAAAGTAAACTAAGGAGAAAGTAATACTACAGTCATGTCTCGAAATAAGAAAAATATTTCTATTCATGCACAATATTTTGGATTATAGCGATAGTTCAATTGCTACTAGAGATAAATGCATACAACTTAGCATAGATAGAGATAGCTATTTGATAGGTACCTGGGTAACATTTGATATGGAACAGTCTATGGAACTTTCTTAAACTTTAGCAGGCACTCGTAGAGTGTTAACTGCTTTGTCTCTGGCATCAGCGAATAGACGAGCAGGCCAAAGACAAAACTTAAGCCACCAAATGTAAAAAAGAACACAGAATCCCTTAAATTGTGCTCGAATGCGGCCACCATGAGACCCAATTGCAAGGCCTGCTCGCAGATGAGAACGCCGGCCAAACACCTGGCCTTGTGGGCCACGCTGAACGCCTCACCAGTGTAGACCAGAGCAGGCACAGCGACGCCACCAGCCACGATAATCTCAAAGAGCAGCATGAGCAGAGCGATGGCCTGGAGATTGATGTCATGGAAGGTCTTCTTTACGGCCTCCATATGCTCAAAGACGCCGCCAACCATGACAATGACAATGCCCGCCACAAATAGCGACAACGAACACAGTTTTCGACGTCCCTGCCAATCGACAAGCAGAGCACCACCCAAGCTGCCCAGGAGGCCACAGAATGCCAACCAATATAGACAATTCATATCACACTCCAGTCCATGTCCGCTAACCACGAGAAAAGCCCGATTATATGGCAATGAGAGCGCCAAAGTGGCAAAGCAGCGCAGGAAGAGCACCTTGAGCAGCGGGAGCATGCGACGAGATAAGCGATACCAGTGGGAATCCACTGGAGCCTCAGCAAACTGCTCCCAATCACGTGCATTGTGCAGTTGACGACAATCCTCTCGCAGACGCAGCAGCTCTGTTCCAGACTGCGACTGGCCATTCAACTGCTTCAATGTATCTCCAAGTGCCATTTCCCGCTCCTGACGCAGCAGCAACAGCGGCGATTCCAGACGATGAGCCAAGGACATAATCACCGCAGCTAAGCCCAACGTGGCCAGTATTATACCATGCAGCTGATCAATGTGCATCGTGTGTCCTCTCTCAACTGGTTCCAGAGCATACCAGAGTCGCGTATAAAAGACTTGTATGGAAACGCCCAGCCATAGAAAGATGCGCTCACAGCTGAGCAGCATGCCACGTATGGACTTGTGGGCCACCTCCGATCCTGTGACAAGTGCCTGCACTTGGGTCAATCCATAGGCAGCGCCCACGCTGACGCTGCTGTAGCAGGCGGAGCTGAAGTGACGCGGCAGAGCCAGATTCAATATGCCAGCCACAAGCAGAAGAAAGCCGCTGGAAGTCTGTAAATGTTGATTAATTAGTTCAACTACATTTACATTCCAATTAAATTTCCTACATTTTACTATAAATGTAATTATCAAAGTATTCAAGCATCTGTCTGAATCGAAGCTGAAGTACAATATGCTTTGCTAAACTCTAACATTAAAATTAAAATTAGATAATTTCACAATTGGTAAAAGGCTCAAATTAATAACACAAATTACTTCATGCTTAAAATGTTAAGTATCTCAATTAATAGTAATATAGATTGCCTTTTAATAAGTTTACCCTTGCCCATTTACTTAATTAACTGGGCCATAATGTTTGCTTATTTAAATATTACAGTAGTTAATCTATTCTTTAAAAGGCTACGATTTTAATTTTGAAATTTAAGTCATTAAAAGTAATATACAATTAGTGGGAGATTTATTCAATCCGTATTTGTTTTACTGGTACTTGTAGTTCCCCCTAAATTGTGTCGGGGACATAGCTCTAATTAAGATTGTCAGAGTTAATGGCAATGCGATTTGAAGTTTATCAGTTTATGGATGTGAGATAAGCATTTAATGGCTGACAGGCAGCCCACTAGCTATTTAACCAGCTGGGGACAGAGTGAGAGGGCACTTACATAGGCCACGTTTTTGGTGACGCGTTGGACAAAGACCGCGGCGAGGAGAGCACCGAAAGCGGCTCCAATGAACCAACTCATCATCAGATTGTGTGTGCCGTAGTTGTTGTGGAACTTGCCAGCGGGTGTATCAAAGATGGACCAGGCCAGGCGCATGCCACTACCGACAAATACCAGAGAAGCTATGGGATACAGAGTTGGTAGCAGTGTGAGAGGCAAATGTTCCTTGATTCAGGGTCAGGTTTAAAGCAGAATTTACCGGCGGTCATCGACTGAAACTGTAGACGATAGCGCCACATGAGTCGAACCCAGGACAGTTTGCCCTCCTCCTCAATGGTCGGTAGCAATGGCATTTTCACTAATTATTTTGTATTTATGTATCTGTATTGCGTTTAAGCTGAAATTTCCTTTCAATGAGCACAATCGTTTTGTTTACTTGCTTGCCAGAATCACAATCACAATCACAATTCCTATCACAATCACAATCACAATCACAGTCACTAAATATGTTTTTCCTTTTTTTTTTTTTTTGTTTTTCTTGTTAATTTCTCAGTAATTTCAGTACTTGTCACTTCTTGTTGTGTTCGTATCTGTCATTTTCACATACTGAGTCTCAATAATAATTAGGGTTTCAATTTCGCGCGATATACTATTGCGATACACTTGCGTTCCGAGAGAGACCTGGACAGTTGCTGTTCGCCTGACCGACCGGTTGCCTGTGCAGTTGATAAACGGAAAGCACACACAACAGTTGTCTGAAGTGCTTGAGGCCAGTATGTCGAAGCTCTCTGATAAGATAAATACCCCTGGAGATACAAACAAACAAACCGACAAACAGACAAACAAACAGGCAAACTGCCAGACACATAAAACTTTTTGCCTGCTCACTTATCAATATGATTACTGGATATAAGTATAAATAAATTAATTAAATTTGAATAGTACGCTTCCCAAGTGGTTAGAGTGGACGCGATACCGAATTCTCGAATAGCTTCCGAAGCAATATACCAACAGCACAACGAATTTTTAATACTCTCCTTATTTGATTTTCCAATATGTATTAATTATTTAATTACTGTTAATTTAGATAATATTGTGTATGTCTATTAAATGATATTTAAAATAATTTTAATGAATTTCAGCTCGAAATATTATAAACTTATTTTTAAAATATATATCAATTTAGTTGATATTTTATTAGAATCAATGTTAATTCCCTAACATCAATAATATAATATATTAATGAAAAATTTATAATATTGCACTTATGTCAAAACGTAGGCACAACCAACATAATAGGTGTTTAAAACATACTCTTGTTAAACCACACTGAATGTATCCACGATCCATACATAAGCCAGCAATTCAAAAATAAAGAATGAAAAGAAAATTATGATTGTGCGCGAGCGAGACAAGGCGATAAAAATAAATACAAATAAATATATAGATGTCAAGTTCGATTGCACTGGTGAGCAAAAAGAAGTATATAAAACATATGGTGCATGTTGTATGTTTGTATATTAATGCATAAGCATATATACATAATGATAATAATATAATAAAATACTATATAGCTAAATAGTTAATGACAATTCTCCTCTATAAGCGAAGATCTTTTACTTTACTCTTAACAATATTTCTGAGATATAGTTGTCAAGTATTGATTCCATTAATCAGCCATTGTCAGGGAATTAGTTCCGATTAATCTTTGCCAATATTGTCAAATTTGACTAGTGCACTCGAGAAATATCGGTAAATGGACTTTGATTAGAAAGCAGTCAAAGCAAATGCAAGAGTTTTAAAAGTTTCGCTGATAATAGAGACTTATCAGCTGTTTAATATAAAAGTCTATTAAGTATATACAATATTTTAATCAGGCAAATTTGTTTGTCTAAATATAGTTAGTACTAAGAGGTAGATAGTCTTTCTGTGTGTTGTGCTCACTTCTGAGCCGATCACGAGAAGTCCCGAAACTTTTGCTGGGCCTGACGTAGTGTCAGAAATTTGGTCTCTGGCAAATACCAATGGCTAAGTGCAAAGCCCAGTAACATGAACATGCCAAGGCCAAAGAAGTAGATACTGGCGGTATGCAGAGTCAAGTCCACGCTGAAGATAGACATCTGTACAGTGAGCTCCAGTATATAAGTGATCGCAATGCAAGTGCGTTTAACGGACAGAGGAAAAGCCTCTGAAAGATAGACGGAGCTTGGCGCAAAGCCAAGGCCAGCAAAGAATTGAAAGAGTAGCAATAGCCACAATGCCATCCTCAACTGTGGAATTCCCACAAAGTCAACGCCCATGAATCTGCTGGCCACGGCAATGGACGTACCACCGCAGATCATAAAGCCAATCAACTGGGTCAACTTGCGGCCAAGAGTATCTTGAACGAAGGCGCCACTGCAGCTGCCCATCAGACGCAGCAGACCGAAGAGCACATAGGGACCTGAGCTGATGCCATAGACACTGGTGCTGGACAGTGTGAGTGTGAAGATGACCAACATGCTGGTGCTCATGGCGTAGAGCGCTCGAAGCAAGCAGAGACGCAACAAGGCGGGCAACGCTTGACACCAGGCTTGAGCCGCACCCAGTGAGTTGTTGTGGGCAATATAGGAACTATGCTCAGTCAGTTGTTCATTCGTTTCTGTCGTCACAGCTCTGGGATACTGCAGACGGATCAGTGCATCGATAGCCAGCTCCTCCTCATCCCGGGCCAGCAGCAGCACCGGGGACTCAATGCAGAACAGGGTTGCCAAGAACAATGCAATGCCACCATAAATGGCACACAGCACACCCTGAAACTGGTCCACACTCAGCTCATAATCCGTGTTCCAATTGACGCTGATAATGATCTGCATATATATTCCCAAAGTGCACGGCATCTGTTCCGTGGCAGAGGCAATTGTGCCACGTTTATAACACACTGCCAACTCCCCAGCCATGGCCAACGTCGATGGCAGTGCCAGACCATTTGCCAGGCCATTCAAGTAACGTGCTGCCAACATGGCTTGCACATCTGGCAGCTGTCTGGCAGTAAGGACGATGCCGCCAAGAATGACGAGCAGGCAGCAGAGTTGCTGAAAGTATAAATTGTTGATATTAACTAGTTCAATTATGTTTTGATAATGTTTCTATTAACCATGAGCAGCTTGTAGGAGAAGCGTCTGCTTAGAAGAACCCCGAGTAGAGCACCTAAGATGGCTCCGAGGAACCAAGCCACACGCAAATGCATGCAAATGACCAACTCATCCTCGAGACTGTCAAATCCAATGCTCCAGGCAATGTTCATTCCGCCGGACAAGAAGATCAGAGCAGCTAAAACGGGAGAAGAATTGCCAAATATTAAATGTATTCCTATGAGAGAAAATTTCCCTGTTCAATGACTGTTTCAATATGTAAGGGGCCTTTGCTGAGGGAAATTTCTTTGGGAGTGGCTTATTTTGGTAGTATTCCATTATAGAGTTTAATGGAATTGGTATTATCTAAACTGCAGAACTTATCTTGACAACATCTGTAGATAAGCCCGTTCCTTTGCAGCACTTTGGCAATAAGTTTAAGCAACAGAGTTTATTTGTTAAATACTATCAAATGACTAACTATATATAGTAGCCATATTGTTAGTTAGTTCTTACCTGCACCCAAGGCATTTGCCTGTGGCTGATTTCGCATATCCCGATTGCAACAGCTGGATTGCAATTGGTATTGATGTGGGATGTGTGGCTGTTGTTCTTCAGTCCGATTTGGCTGCGGCAGCGGGGAATAACCCACTGTCGACTGTGACGGCGTGCGTTGATATTCGTTTCTTAGTTCCATATTCGTGGTGCGACCAGTTCCGTCGAGCAGCTAGAGAGTACTACGTATAGTAGAAACATTTTGGGTGCCATGTTGATTGTCGAACAGGTTTCCGTTTGGTTTAACCATTGGTAAACGAATCTTATCGGTTATTGATTGATAAACGTAGGTGGTGTTATCGCTATCGCAACCTTTCAGCTAGTCACTTATCACTTATCTCTTCATTGTTTATATTGGATTCTAAGCAAGTTAAATAGAAGCATATGTTATTTTTTTCAGCTCATCAAATTTATTTTGTTTCTTTGAACAGATAAAAGTAGGTAAATCTAAGATACATTTGTTGTGCTCATCTCTTACACTTTTCTCTCTCGGTCTCTCTCTCTCTCTCTCTCTCTCTCTCTCTCTCTCTCTCTCTCTCTCTCTCTCTGTTATTCCTTGTGCTCTGCAAATGAGTCAACAATGGAATATCCCTGCTTAACAGTGTTTTCGATCTTTGTGAGTAATAAAAGTTCATATGAAAATCGTTGAAAGTAAAAGTACATTCATAAAATTATAACTATCAAGTTAATCGTTGTTTCTAAATAAATAAATTAAGTGATTTAACTGGCATCGTTGGCATTGTTGCCACTTAGAGAAACCAAGTTTCTGAATCTCTCCTGGGCTCCACGCAATGTCGTCCTTCGGGTCTCCGGCAAACATAGAATGGCTAGTACAAAGGCTGCCATTAACAATCCCCCGACAATATACAAAAATTCTGCAATTAGGTCAGATGCTCCAATGATGATGAACAGCAGAAGTTCGACAATATAGGTGAAGCTAATGAAGTGCTGCTTCACTTTCAGTGGATAAGCCTCGGATAGGTATGCCGAGGACATAGTGAAGGTTAGTCCAGCAAAAAATTGGAAGAAGTACAACCAAAGCAAGGTAGCCCTGTAGGAAAAGCATACTTGGCTTGCAGCGACAAATGCAAAGGCAGTGCTCCCAGCCAGACCCACAATTGTTGGCATTTTCCTCCCAAGAGAGTCCACAATAAACGAAGCAATGAAACTGCCCAGCAGCCTGCAGCCGCCAAATATTAAGCAGTGCTCCATATTCCAGTAGTATCCATTGACATTGGCAAAATATAGCATATCGTAGAAGAAACTCGAAATGCAGATGGCATTGAGACAGCGTAGTATGCTTAGTTTGATAAATGCTGGAATTGCTTGACTGAAGCTTTGCTCAGTCGTCAGATTCTCATTTTCTGCCACATATCGTTTGTGCTCCTCCAACTGAGCCAAAGTCTGATCGTTCGGAGTGAAAAGGCGTTGCAGTCGTCGCAGTGCATCAGTGGCCGCCTGCTCTCGTCCGCTGGCCACCAAACTTACTGGCGATTCGATCAACAGCAAAGTGGCAAAAACTAATCCCATAAATCCAAAAACTGCAGCGATAATGCCGTTTACTTGCTCAAAATTATAGCCACCAGAATGATATATCGAGTCTCTTGGACAGATCACGATTTGCAGAAAGATGCCCAGGTTAAGGCTCAACTGTTCGGTGCACGTACTGAGCTTGCCTCGCATATAAAATACGGACAACTCACCAGCCAGCGCTAATGTCGGGGCAAATACCAGTCCATTGGCAATGCCATTCAAATAGAGATTTGCCATGAGGGCATTAAGATTGTGATGAGTGCTGCAATTCACAATACCTCCAATGAGCACCAGCATCGAGCAGAATAGCTGTGAAGCAATTCATTAGAATATGTGGTGCAGTGGTGCAGAGAGCTATGAGTGTATGCTTACCGTGATTACTTTCCTTGGTATGGCTTTAGGAAGAAAAACAGATATTGCTGCTCCAATGATAGCTCCAATAAACCAAGCGACTCTCACATGCGTATCCAGATTATAGTAGTTACTACTGCGAAATCCAATGCTCCAGGCAAGGTTCATACCACCCGTGACGAATATTAATGAGGCTAAAAAAGTTCAGACAGTTTGTGTTTGTTGTCCAAAGAATTAACTAATATTCTAAATATTGCAAGTATCCGCTCAATCTTATCTCAGTATTTTGGAAACTTGATAACCCGACCAACGATGACTAATTACCAAGTACACATCACATCAAACTTAATTATGATATATCATATGATATATCATATTATGATGTGATCCCCGTATGATGCAGTCGGGAATTCTCGTTTTCTTAAGCTAAAAACCACACTGGTTCAGTGGTTCTGTGAAACTTACCCGCAGACAAGCTATTGCTCTGTGGTCTATTCATTTTGGTGCGGTTGTACCAACCGTTGGGACGCACGAAGATTATATTCTGCTGTGGAGGTGGCTGTGTTGGAGGTGGTACAAAATGCTGTGGTGGCGGTGGACCATAGTTTTGTGGTGGTGCAAAGCTGTGCGGTGGATATGTCTGTGGTGCGTACACTTGTTGTGGAAATCCTTGCTGTGGAAATCCTTGTTGGGGAAATCCTTGTTGTGGAAATCCTTGATGATAAATTCCTTGTGGTAATCCTTGTGGATATACTTGTTGTGGAAATCCTTGTTGTAGAGATCCTTGTTGTGGATATCCCTGCTGTAGAGATCCTTGCTGTGGATATCCTTGCTGTGGATATCCTTGCTGGCGATATTCTTGCGGCGGATATCCATGCTGAGAATAGCTTGGCGGCGAATAGTCTTGTGGTGCTTCAAATGGTTCCGAAGTGCACCCATATTTCGGTGGCTCTGGTGGTACACATTTTTCGTTGTTCATTTTCTTTTGTTCTATTTACTTATACACCTCTCAGTTGACTGAACTCGTTTGAAAATAATACTTCAATGAAAGGCCTTGTGACACTAAAAGCTTAGAGAGTCGTCAAAGCATTGATATTAATTTTTCGCTTAGGTCGAAAAAACCGCAAATGTGAGATTGATAAGCAAGGCGACTGATAAGAGCAACAACGGTTTCGATAATAAAATGGGTTATGAACATGTTTAGTTAAGTTTAGTAATTAACTAGAACTATTATATAGGGACCCTTAGTTTATATATATATGCTGTGAGCATTCCCTGCAAATGGATTAATATTTTACCATGATTAATATTTGCCAAAGCTATTTGCAGATGCTGACTCATTGAAGGTCTACTATAATATCCACTTCATAAGGTGCATTTGATAATCCAAGGGCAGTCCATTGATTGAAAACCCCATTGGGTATTATATATAAGCTCTTTGGCATTAAAATTGGCAATGGGGTCTTGCGAGACCTCCGCGTTCAATTAAACACTTATTTGATTATTTATTGCCTTTAAACAAAGATAAGAATCAAATCTAAAAATGCTTTTATATTTTAGCAATGCCTATGACACCGCAACCAATGCGAGCTCCGGCATTTCCAGTTGTTTTGCTCAGTTCATGTCCGCCCTTGCCTAGATCATCGGGATCAGCATGGACCACAACAGTGCGTCCAATGATGCTGTTTCTGCCAAAGAGCGTAATCTGGCAATCGCAAATTTCAATTGTAGTGGGTCCATCGCCGGAAGCGGATATGTTGCCCAAGTCACCCAAATGACGATCAGCATCAGTGCGTGCACCGTGTTCCTTGTTGTGTGGATTGAAGTGTGGTCCGGCTGATGTACAGCCATTTGTACTATCGCCAAACTCGTGCACATGAAAACCATGCAGACCCTTTGACAGACCAGTCACTTCTCCTGTGATTTTTACAGCGCAAGTTTCGGACTTCTGTTCAAAGTAAATGGTCCCCTTAGCATCCCCATTGAGAACGCAAATTCCTTTGACTATCATCTTGAAATCGATACAGCCAAATTGATCAAATTATCAATTTGTAACGCAGAAATGTTACACAGAGTGGAATTAAATTTTGTTTATTTCGTAGTTGTGATTTTAAGGAGACATTTATTGCAGAGTTCAATGTTTAATGGAACATCAAATAATATTTCAATGTTACTATTTTATTTAAGCTATTTGTGGCTGGCAATGCTTCAATCACAGTAAACAGAACAATTTACAAACTCAGAAGCCCTTGCTTATAAAGCCTTCAAACTTTTCCTGGGACTCGCGAAGTGTGGTACGTCGTGTTTCCGGTAGACACCAAATGCCCAAGAAGAAGCCCACCACCGAAAATGCACCGACAACGTAAAAGAAAGTCGAAAGACCTGTAATGCTAAACTTCACACACGATATGATTATGTAGACCAGCATTTCGGCAATCAAAGTGATTGCAATGTAATGTTGTTTAACCCCTAAAGGAAAAGCTTCGGTTAGGTAAACGGAGGGGGCCGTAAAGGCAATGCCAGCAAAAACCTGGTAGACGCAGATAAGGGTAAATATGGTATCGATCGGACCATATGGTATACCGCCTAGTATATTGGCAATACCAAACGCAAATCCACCGCTGACTAGGAGGCCGAGAAGTGTTGGCTTCTTGCGACCCGCTGACTCCATACAGAAGCTGGTTATTATGGTTCCCAGCCAGCGACAACCGGCAAAGACCAAATACTGCCAGAAGAACCGATATGATGTTAAATTTGGGGCAACAGAAATGAACAGAGCGTAGAAGACAAAGGCGGACAGGCTCATAGCATTGAGTGCACGCAAGAAAATGAGTCTAAAGAGCGCTGGCAGTCCTTGCATAATGCTATTATTGGTCGACATATCCTTATTTTTTGCTAGATAACGTTTGTGCTCCTCTAGCTGGGTATATGTCTCTGTAGTGATTACCTTAGGGTGCTGCAGACGACGCAGTGCGTCAATAGCCTCTTGCTCTTTTCCATTGGCCAGCAAGATCACTGGCGACTCAATGCACAGAAAAGCGGCAATAATCACGGCCATAAATCCAAATACGGCCGACAGGACGCCATGCAATTGCTCGGAATTAAAATTTCTATAGTAATAGCCACTGTCTCGCCAGGATTGGGTATAAATGATCTGCATAAAGAATCCAAGCACGTAGGACATTTGATCGATGGATGCGGTAATAGAACCTCGCATATAAGGGACGGATACCTCTCCAACCAGGGCCATTGTGGGGGCAAAGGCCAAACCATTGGCAATGCCATCGAGGTAGAGACTTGCCTCAATGGCCGGGAGATTGTAGCTAGTTGCGGCTCTTATAATTCCTCCAACTAACACAAGGATGGAACAGAAAATCTGTGAAAATTAGATCATGAGAATAGAGAAAAAAGATATTCTTGTTATGCTTACCAGCACCACTTTCTTGGGCAATTTGTTGGCCAAAATGCAACTTATTACAGCTCCAATGATGACGGCGATAAACCAGGCCACATATGTGTGTTGAGGTACAGCAAGGTATACAAGATTTCGGAAGCCCACGCTCCAGGCAAGGTTCATGCCACCCGAGAAAAAGATAAATGCACCTGAAATGAAGAACATTCATTATTATCATTCTCACATTCTCTCTCTTTTCAAAAAAGGAATTTCCGAAATCAGTTAAGGAACAAATAACTAACGAGTTCTACTGAAATTCGTACGTAAACAAGAACCTGTCCAAGTGCCATGGCCTATCTTATCTGTTGCAGTTCTTTTATTACCCATCTGACTCATTGGAATCAGTGGTTCAGTGATTTAACTCACCAGCGGCTGCAGCATTTGATTGTGGCTTGTTCTTCTGATTGCGGTTACAACAGCCACTGGGAGCTACTACTAATGTGGTGGTCGGTGGTGGTGATCCATAATTCTGTGGGGGAGGCACTCCATAGTTTTGTGGTGGAGGAGGACCGTAGTTCTGTGGCGGATAGCCTGGCTGTGGGTATCCTTGCTGTGGGTATCCTTGCTGTGGATATCCATGCTGTGGGTATCCTTGAGGTGGATATCCATGCTGTGGTGCTTCGGGGGGAGCCGATGTGAAGCCATATGTGGGTGGCTCTGGTGGCATAAATCTGTCGTTTTGCATTTCGAATTCGCTATCAGGCTGATAAACCTATTCAGACCGTTTACTGATGGAAACTGAAAGCTTTTGCCCACAGTTTGACGCTTTATGGCTAGAGAACAATCAAAATTGATAGACAACTTAGATAAGCTCCTATCAATATACTGATAACCTCCGTTAAGCAGCGCGTTCGCAAGTACCAATTGGTGATAACAGAGCTTATCAAGTTGCTCAGAAACTATAGCTAAACTCTGCAAACCAACGAAATTATAAAGTATTTGAACACTTGCCTTACAATCTGAATGCCGAGTTTATGTTCTGTGATTCCCCATAATCTGAGTCATAACTCACATTTTTCTCTATTTTCTCTTCAGTTGGCAA
The DNA here is from genome assembly GCA_018901825.1 of Drosophila funebris. Lineage (NCBI taxonomy): Eukaryota > Metazoa > Arthropoda > Insecta > Diptera > Drosophilidae > Drosophila > Drosophila funebris. The sequence goes on from JAEIFK010000688.1 coordinate 7,969,981, forward strand.
TCCAAGGTAAATGCGTCATGTTTATTATGTTATTGAACTTTATACGAGTAGTTGTGAATTCCAGGTATTCTATTTAATATCTTAACAATGTCGTAATGAATTATTTATTTGTATTTATAGAATTCCAAATGTATTTGATAAGCTAATATTAAATATTGCTGTGCAGTGCAAACAATTGACATGTTAAACACTGATAAAAGTGTATTAATGCGATAGCTCAATTACTTTTTTAACTAAACATATAAAAAGAATAGAAAGTGGAATGCCAATCGGAGGGGATATAATCAGAAATCTTCATTGAACCACTTGCGAAGTTTATGGTGAGCCTTGGCAAGAGTTGTCAGCTTCGTCTCCGGCAAACAAAAGATGCCCAATAAAAAGAAACTCATGGAGATGCCACCCACAACAAAGTAATATATGACAATAGCCTTGTCTGTGGGCTTAATGCAGCAAAGGCCAATTCTGATGAGCAGCTCCAGGATATAGACGAAGGCCACAAAATAAGGCTTCACTGCCAGCGGGAAAGCCTCCGTCATATAGACCGCAGAGGCAGCATGCGCCACTCCAGCAAAGAACTGAAAGCTTAACAACATAGAAAATGCTGAGATCATGTAAGGTGTACCCGGGAATAAGGTGGCAAAGACAGTGGCAAAGGTCCCCCCGGCAAACATGCCAAACAACGAGGACTTCTTCCGGCCACCGGAGTCCATCAGGAAGACAACACAACAGCTGCCGAACCAACGCAGTATCCCAAATACCACATAAGGCCAGGTATGAAAGCGTGGCGTCAGTTCGATAGCTGTCTTGAAGAAAGCAACCCAGATAATGGGAGTCAAGCTGAGGGCATATAGCAATCGATGTACAGAGACCTTCAGCATGGGCACAAGACCGCGTTGAATGCTCTGACCCCAGCTGAGTTCTCCATTGTGCGCCACGTAGCGCTTGTGCTCGTCCAACAGTAGGAAGGTTTCGCTCGTTACCATCGATGGACGTTGCAAGTGCCGCAGTGCTGCAACTGCAGCCTGTTCACTGCGACGCAACAGCAGATAGACAGGCGATTCGACGCAAAGGGTCAGTGCCAGGGCCAATGCTGCAACGCCAAGGAAAATGCTGAGCAAGCCGTGCACTTGATCTGCCACAATGGTACGATTCCATCCACTGTTCCAGATGGCGGTGTAGAAAAGCTGGATGAAGATGCCGAAATTGCAGCTTAGCTGCTCCACAGAAGCAGCCAAGACACCACGCATCTCACACACTGACAGCTCACCTACAGTGCTCAGGGTGGGAACAAAGACCAAACCATTGGCAAAGCCATCCAAGTAACGAGCAGCTATAATGGCGCCCGCTCGTTCTGGCAGCGTCAAGAAGAGAACACCACAGAGTAGCACCAAGCAGGAGCTAAAGATCTGCGGATGAGAGCTTGAACTGATCTATTCGAGACACTGAACCAACTGTAACTCACATAAACCGGACGCTGTGGTGTGCGATGTGTTAGGAGAGCACTCAACAAGGCTCCAAGCAGCGCAGCTCCACACCAACAGATTTGCATGTGCAAATTCATTGTGATCAGGTCCAGATGTAAGGAATGCTCTGCAAATCCAGCACCCCAAGCCAGACTCATGCCACCCGAGACGAAGATGAGAGAACTGGCACCGAGTGCATTCCATTGTGGTTGATTCTTGCGAATGCGACTAATCCAATTAACCTGCTCCTGATCCTTCTGCTCCTGCTGAAAGGAGACCCTCTGTGTTCTTGACTTATCGTCTGTCATTGGCGCACTACAACCAGCTACCCACTGATACCATCCATTTATAAATAAGTCACGCATGGATTGATGGGTTACGGGCATTATCAGCTTATCACATCTCATTACCATAAAGTAAAGCGCATTGTCCATTGCCCATTTCCCATTGTCACGCCAAATCCATCAATCCATATACACAAAAAATCAATATACGAGTATCATATTAAGACTTTTAATAACCAGCTACTATTACTGGTGCTATAAATGGGCATTAATATGCGATAAGCTACCAGAATTATCAACTACGCCCTCCACCTTGTGGTTGATGCATAAGTGCTCGAGTTGATTGCGTGATTTTCATGCCGATGGCTTAATTGAGTGCTCAAGTTCACAGTTTAGACAGCATCTGAATAATTGATAATTTGTTTTATATCGGATATACTAAATATATCTAGGATATACTATCTATATCACTATCATAAATTGCAGTTTATAAAGCCACACATTGGCCTTGGCTCCAGTTTATGACCACCGAAATTCTGGGAAATTGCGCATTGCTGGCAAAAATTACAATTCGTATTCGTTTGTTTATCTATTTTGCTGTTTCCGCTGCATCGCGAGTGTTGATTAAAGAGACCACGCCCCCTTGATGTCACGACTGCCTTGCATTACGGTTTCCATTGCATTGCATTGCATTTGTCAGCTTGTTTATGCCTTGCATTAGCCAACGTTGTTGCCACTGACTCAGTGGCCAGTAGACAGTAGCCAGTAGTCAGTAGTCGGTGGTCTGTAGTCAGTAGGTTTTGCAGTGGACAGAGGAGTCGGGATCATGCGTTTGCTGTTTGCCGGCTCCAAAAAGTGCCAGGGACAGCGGTAGTTAAATTCAGACATACAGAGGGAATGTGTGATATATAAGCAAAGTGGAAAATGGCGCAGAAACTTTATTCGCAGGTACGAGGTGCCTTTCCTGCCTTCTTCCCCTTCTCTCCACCAACTTCCTGCTGCTGTGGAATCTTTCCCATCTTTTACAGCAAATTCAAGCGATTTCCGCCCACAGTTGCTGCAGAGGAAGGATAGACAAACGTTGCCGGGCATTGGCATTCAAGTTTTCAACTAGCAACTAAGTTCGCGATAATGTTTGACTATGTGCGCACATGACACGCCCACAAGCAGTCTTTGTGGTGTGTCTGTGCGTGTGTGTGAGAGAGTGTGTTTGCCTGCCAGTGTGTCTCCCATTTGGCTGGCGTTAAAATAAATTTAATTTTATCGCTACATAAATAGAGGCTCTGCAACCGACCGATGCTGGGTGAGGTTGCCACCAATCGACTTGCCAAGTGTCACTTCCACGGAAGTTTCTTTTTATACCCCGTAAACAATGGTAATTTGTGATAGGGTATGATAAATGAAATCTATGATTATCGTCACCTTCAGTAATTGTAGTCCAATGTAGGCTAATCGAGCTAGTCCTGAGCTCAACTACGAAATAATCTATATGCTTAAAGTATCTCTCATTAGGAACAGGGTATCCTATATTCAATTCTTTTTAGCTGGACATTTCATTCGCATTGTAGCCTGTGGCATGCCACATTTTAACTTTTATTTACACATACTACGAACTACAGCCCATAAATCCTTGAGCGGCAATCTTAGGAGTTAAAGTTGCGTGTGCCTTGTCTACTCTTGCCTCGTCTCATTGTAGAGATGTAGATGGGCATAAGGTTATTAATTAGCTAGCGTTGTGGACTCGTCATACGAATACGTAACATTTTGATGGTCGGCCATGCAAAAATAAAAATAAATGTTTTATTGATCTGCTCCCCATCTGCTCACATGGGCGGACTTATGTGTAGTCTCAGAAAAACACAAAATGGGCATTTTTCCATTTTTAAAAGATTTACGAGCTTTGGCCAAAATGTCTATCATAAACATTGCAGAATCGAAAGACGCAAGAAATACCAGCCACGACTCGACCTCTAAAATGAAATTGCTTTCTAATACTGCCAAGTCAATAAAAAATAAATATGTGTGGGTGTGAATGTGTGTATGTGTGTCATTGAATGAGTGAGGGCAGACTCACGCTTATGGCAGTGGCAACTGCCGCCTGGCTCATTATGTTAGCTGCCATTGCGCATACGCCACGTGTGCATAATTTACAATGCATATACACACAATGCATGATGGTATCAATGTTGTACGACATGCAGAGCCGAGTGGCATTACTGTTATTTACACGCACAGAAGATGCTTTCAATTAGTGTTCCATGCTTAAAGGACTACTGAAGAAAACTAAACATTGCGTTTAAGTTGTCGAAGCTTGAAACGTTGTTTGGCAATTTTTCTGCTCTAATAGTTACTCTAGATTAAATAAACACAGATTCTCTGTCAACAAATTTCAAGGAATTTACTCTTTTCTGCATAGGTACATATCGTTGTACTCGTCTCTGAGTCATTGGCTTTCTCAGATTGTTTAACTTGCAACCCTATACGCTCAATCTTAAACTAAAGAGGGAAACTTTCTGGCTTTATGGCAAGTTTATTTGTTTGTGACCATTGACTGAGTGACAAATTGTTCCAGCGTCTGCTTACACACATTTGTACACACACAGCTCCTTCCCCGCCATAAACAATAAATCCAAAGTTAATGTACTGAAATAATAGAGTTTTGTAGTTTGCTTTCTGCGTTTTTTTTTCCTTGTGCTTGCTTATCGAGTGCAGAGTTTAAGGTTATTTGCTCCGAGCGGTGCTTAATTTGCCAGGCTATAGAATTTTTATGTTTCCTGCCGAGATTTACATGCAACCTACGGCAAATGATATTTATGCAAATTTCAATGGAGTTGCTCGAGGGCAGATCACAAATTAATTTATCTGAAAAAGTCAACACAAATCCTGATTAACTTCCAAGCATGGAATATGCGACAGCATATAGAGCAACATATAAAAAAATAAGGCAAGAAATTTGCCATTTGCCAGTTTGCCTGCCAGGAAGATGAAACAATTGTGAAAGCCATCTACGCATATAGGAATATGTGTGTGCATATATGAGAGAGAGTGCGTGTGTGCGACTGTGTGTGCGTGCGAATGTGTGTGTGTGTGTGTGTGCGTGTTGGTTAATGCGAGCTAATAAATTTCAGCGACATTTGTACCTTTTTTCGGTCGGCGAAGGCGTGCTTTTATTGTTAACACAAGCCGGCATCTTGCCTACCACCGAATTCCTTAGCGTTTGCCTTTTGTCCTTGTTGTCAATGCCATTTTTTTGTTGTCTTTATTGCCCAGCTATGTGGATCACAGTGCGTTCGCCATTCTGCACCAGCCAAAGATGCCTGAAAAATGGAAACAATTCATTTGCAGCGCCGGGGAAAATCTCGTCAAAGCAGCGACAACAACAGTAGGAGTCTCGTCTGGAAGTGCAGCTCCTTTCGCAAGGACTAAGCCAGCTACCATGTAACAACTCAGCCTTACAATGCGTAGTTGTAAGTTTGCCAGCCGGAGTTGCCGGAGCAGTAGCCGCTCGAGCAAGTGATTTGTTTTGGTTCGTTTGGCAACAAATCAGAAGATAAACGACATCGATTGCGGCAAACGACATGGTTTCCACAGCAGATTCCCTTCTCAATAGGCGCCCAAAGGGTTGTCGCCGCCCTTTAAAGGGCAATGGCATCTGTATGGCATCGATAAATGTCACGGCTTTTAGTTTTATGTGTGGCATTTGTTTAAACATTTGAGTATTGGTGCGTTAACAAACAATTAAAATTGCATTATGCGAATGGCAACAACTGTTGTTGTTTGTCCACCCAACAAACTCACTTCTGTTGCACCTAAACATTTTAATCCCTTTGCTGTTTTAATTTAATTATGCATAACGAGCGACTTGGGCGTTTAAGGCAGGACACCCATGGAGCACACAGTAGGACAGCCAAACGGGTTTCGAAATAATTGAAAACAATAGTATTAAAATATACACAGCGGTCAGCAAAAATTGAACTGGGAAAAGGTAACGGAAATGAGAGCAATAATCATCATTTATAAACGAATTAAACAGGTCAGCGTGCGAATGTGAATGAGTATAAGTGTGAGTAAAGGTGCGTGAGTGTGTCAATGACCTTTGGGATTAGAAAGTGAATAAATACAACAGAACCGATTATGAGCTGTGAATTGTTGCACCAAGTTGTTGGCCCAGAGGAGCGATAACAGCTAATTCATGTTGCATACATCTGTAAGCTGACATATAGAATTGTAGTTTAATTAATGACTTCTCACTCCTGCTCTCTTTGATGTTTTCTCTCGTTGTGAGTAATTTGTTTTGGCAGGCTGAGCTTACTCGCACATCTTTGCCGGCGGCGTGGCGAAGTTCTCATTTACATAAGCAATAACAAAGTTAAGACAATAAAGGCTTATAAGCTAACACCATGCTAAGACACCTGCCCTCTCGAATTCTGGGCATTAGCTGCGAATGCTACAAAATGTAAATGAGTTTTGGCTGCCATTTGATTTTCAACAGCAGCAAAAGCGTTAGCGTCTTACGCGGCGTATGAGCAATCTAATTAAATGTTATGTTTATGTTATAAGTTACACACACACTCGCACATGCCACTTACAAACTTGCAATGTTAATTCGGCTGCTCAGTGTTAGCTTGTTGTTGGAACTATCATGTGGCTATGTTTTGGGGTTGCCATTTAACGAGGCACTCAAAGTTTTATGCAGCGTCGTGAGGCCTAGTAAAAGTTATAATTTCGCATTGTCTTAAAATGGCCCAGCTTAATGTCTGTGTATATGTGGTTTGGCATCATGAGGAACTTAAAGCTTAAGCTACCTGCCATAAAGTTTAACTTAGTTGCCAACTCTGTTGCCAGCAATGCCTTCAACTAATAACCAGAGCTGGGGCACGCGCATAACCCTACACATAAATCAATCATAATTGTCCTTGTTAACTACAATCATGAATATTTCTGCGTGCATAAAGCAAATGACAGTCATGCCATATACATATATAACCACACACATATCCCTTACCCTTACCCTTACCCTTTCCCTTCACCCTAATTCTGCCATACCACAGCTCAAATGCCTGTCACATTCTGCATTTGTGTTTGTGCATGTGTGTGTATGTGCGTTTGTGTGTGGATTTAGGGTCAATTTTGGGCGGTTGCCATGTCCTAATGCTTGACGTTTACCGTCTCTAATTGTTAACCGGTCTTGCAGTGAATGCCAGACCGTAACCAAAACTACATGCGGCTACCATACTCACCATACCAAATGCAGACAATAAAACGCAAAATGCTTTGCTGCCAAACCCTAAAGATCGTGGTAAATGAGTTTTAATTAATTTAAAACCCGCAACGCATTTGACAGCCTTACACGTTTGCAAATGGAGCTCAACCCTGCTCTGGTTTCTGATCTCATTGTTGCTACTTACACCGCACCTTCTGTTTACTTTAGTTAATTGATTTTCTTTCAATGCGCTGATTTGCATAACAATTTGCTGACCAAACCAACAACGAACCAAATAGAATCGAAACGAACCGAACCAAAACGAACTGAACCGAACCGAAAACTAAATCAAAAGTGAAAGCAAGAGTGAAAGCGAAAAACAAAAAAAAAAGCAGTCAACGGTTTCTGCTTTGTTTGACAGTTTCATTTGTGCTGGCAAATGTGCGTGTGTGTGTGTGTGCGTGGTTCGGAAAGCAACAACGGAAAATAAAACAGACCAAATTGCCAATGGCACAATTAAATTTAGAAAATGATTTAATTTGATTGCCTTTTTTATTGTTGTGTGGCTGTGCGGTGTACAATGAGAGATAAAAATGTAATTTAGGTTTGAACATTTATAGGTTCAGCTAATTATAGTGCTAAAAATAATAAGCTTATGCATAAATAATAAATTTGGGTTGCAAAGTTTTGGTAGAAATAGTTAAAAATTGTTTAATCAATCTAATTGGAAAATTAAATAGCAAATGTCTAGATTTAATAATATAATTAATGCAAATGCTTTGTTATTATTATTATTATTATTTTTCTATTACGGCACCGCAGACTTTCTTGAATTTAAAGCTGGTCTTTAGTTAGGAACAGTCAGTTGAACTCAGGATTTGTAGTTGCTTCCATCTGATGTCCTGTGGTCATGGTCCTATATCAAAGGACTTTAGCACGTACGCAAGGTGGCACGATTTGCAGCTCATTAGCTACCACAAGACAGGACACATGTCCAAACTGCTAAGCTGCGCTCTAAATCACTGGACACGACAGGACTTGACACGAATTGACTGCGACTAGGTATCCTCCTGGCTCCTGGTTCCAGTTGCACAGTTGTTGAGCTGCACAGTTGCTCCGTTGCCCAGTTGCCTAGTTTTCCCTTTGCCCTATTGCTCTGTTACCCTCAGCTTACTTCAATTAGTCAACAATTACCAGGGACAATCCAAACTGAACTGGTCACTGCTGGAATCACAACAACAACCACAAAGAGAGCGAGCGAGCTGAGCTAAGCCAAGCGGGAAGCGAGTTGAGAGCGAGCTGGGCAACTCAGGTTATGTGTGCACGGCCGGCTAATGGCTTATGAGTAGTCACGTGCCATGATGCCAACGCACTGACAGTGGAATCATTCTGCATACCTGTGAGTGAGTGTATCTGTATGTGGTTAAGTGTGTATATGCGAGATTATATGCCTGGTAATGAAGCACGCGAGTTCGCGGCAATAGCAACAGCAACAGCAACAGCATCAGCAACAACAAGTTTTCAGCTCAAATTTGAATAATTACACAGAATTAAAAGTGTTGTCGAGATGGGTCGGAGTTGGAGCATAGTTGGCCTGATGAATACCAGGCGCAGAAACTGTGCCGCTTTTCTGCCACTCGGTCGAGTCTGGCACATCTAGCACATCCTGGCAGGATCTGCTTAAACTTTTGCCAGCAGTTGTGCCGAGGAACCAGCTCGAGTCGTTAATAAAGTCAAGTGAATGCGCTTAATCAACACGTGTGGGCGCGGGCGTAGGTGTGAGTGTGTGTGAGGGCGTAGGCGTTGGCCTGGGCGTGAGAGTGGGCGTGGGCATGGCAGGAGGCAAGAGGCATGTGTGCTTGTGAGAAAGGCGAAACAAGAATGTTCATCCTGCTGCTTGCAACTTCAACTACATAATTTGTTTGCATGCTTTTTAAATTTTACACACACACCGCACCGCATCACCTCGAGCGGGATATTAATTAAATTTCTTTTTTTTCACACACTTACCACGATGTTTCGCTCATAAACTTTGGTTTCGAGAAGGTTTTATGCATTCCAAAAATAAATATTATTTTTTAAACATTTTTATCTGTTTTCGGTGCATAAGACTAATAAACGACAGCGAAAAAGAAAATATAAAATAAAACCGAATAAAAATAAAAAAGTTACGCTTACAAAAAAGCCAAAAAGGCGGCAGCGAGCACAAAAGCCAAACTCGTTGCCATTAAAAACGCATTATCCTTTGTGCTTTTTTATTACTTTATATTTGAAGAGTAAGATTAAAGCCCAGCCTGTGTCTGTGTACGTATGGAAGGGAGTTTTCCCAGTTGCGTGTTTATGTGCTGTTGAGTTGTAAAAGAAACACAGGAAGATAATGCATAGAAGGCCCAACAAATTATTGCATATGCAAAGCGCGGGAAACATTTACTTAATAATATATATAGGAGTATTTCTATTAAAGACGGAAGCGGAGACGCCCGAAAAGAGAGACAATATTAAAACACGGTTGCCAAAATAGAAATCAATTGTCTTTCGTTGCGAGACACAAAAGTAAATGGAAATGGCATTGAGAGTGAAGGAAACGTCTCGACTGAGATGGAAAATATTCGATGGGTCCTCTTTTGGTGCTGCCAATTTGGGCTCCCTTTTGCGCTTGGCTGCCAAAGGATAACATTGGATTTTTATTTGATTGCTATACTGAAAACAAAAATACAAGAAAAAACAAGAAAAAGTGGCTCAAAAGTGAATGCTCTGGGGAATTTAGAAAGTGGGGAGTAATGATTTACAATGTTGCCAAAATAGAATGTAATCCAAATTGGTGCTATCTGCATCTCTTATCCTAATGGGAATCTTACGTTTCCTGGACTATTACAGCAGTTTCCCGGTTGGGCAAATGGGGCGTAGTCTCAAAGAGCCGGGAGGCTTAATGAATCCCAAAACATTGTATTTTTTCTACCTCATTATAATAGAGAATTGTTTTGAATAATTTACATTTTGTGTATGCGCAAAAACTAATATCTATTCTTGTGATAATTTACAATAACGAGTCTATTTGGAATATTCCCTTTCACAACAATTTAATTTTTCCCATTTGTAATCTGTTTGCTAATGATTCAATCAATTCTCACACAAGACTAAGATAATATCAATTGTAATAACAACAAATAGCAGACTCTTACCACTTACAAGTAAGGTACCACCTCTTACTTTCTGCAATTGAGACATAAACTGAGACGAAAACACTTATGGGTTATGGTCTCGAATGTTAGACGCCGCATTGTTGTTATTGTAACCCGCCTGGCATGTGGCACGTGCATTGAACGTAGCAAATTAAAAACAGCATAAGTAATGGGGCAATATCTGAAGAGGACACAGACATAAAGGGGCGTATGCAGAAGTCGTATGCGAGTCGAAAAAAAATGAAAAAGTAACTGAAATTAATCGGCGACGCATATGAATTTATAATAAAAGCACAAACGAGAACATTCTGTGCAGCTGACTTTGAAATAAATTTCCACAAAAGAGCGGAAAACTTGAGCTCCGGTTTGTGTGTGGGTTAAGACGCCATTCATAATTCACCAACATAAATTGTATATAGGGGTAGAACGGGTAGAGAGAGACAGAAAGAGAGAAAGACAGGGGGTTAGGTTATAGGGTCAGACCTGTATACCTGTGTACCTGTGTGAGCTCTGGCTTGTTTTTGGCAGACGTGTGTTAAGGTGCCACGTAAATTTTGGCTAACGATGCACTTTGCAGTGGCAATTCTCATGGGTTTTGCCATGCTGCCTGCCACAATCAAGTGCAATTCATTTTGTGCCATGTCAGCACACACATGTGACACTGGGGCCTTAAAGCCCCGAGACCGGGCCACACAGACCAGTTGTCGGAAACAATAGACGACGCCAACTATTTTTCTTGGGCCTCCAATTGGCCAAGTGGCGATTCCATTTGCCGAAGCAGGATTTCTCAATTTTTCATCTCTTGAAGTTCAGATTCATTTTTCTTTGCTTTGTTTCATTGTTTCGTCTGCCGCTTGGCAGCCATTGCGAGTAAATAATTTATTTTATAAATTCCAAAGTAGGATTAGCACTGAAATATGCAGATTTCCACAGGCGCAGTCAAGTGTAGCTGTACTCTGTAGCCCGAAAGGGTCAGACGGAAAAAGCAAATGCAAAACAAAGCAGCAGGCAAATCCTAAAAAGGTCACTTGGCCTTTTTCCTGTATAAAAACCTGTTCCTCAAGCAGATTAGCAACCAAACAGTGTTAAGCCTATTTATATAGTTAAAATGGTTGCAGGCTTCACTCTCTCTATCTCTTTGTCTCCTTTTCTCTTTATATATATATCCATCTCTCTTCCTCTGTTCTTGGTGACTCCATTCCTTTTAGCTGTCAACTTGTGAACAAATTAAATTGAGTTTGTTTTCTTATAAATGTAAAAACATTTCCTTGCATTTTGCAAAACATCATGCAGCACACACAGCCAGCCACACACAGCACAAACACACACACGCACACTGCTGCTGTTGACAATTATTGAACTGATGACAAATCTAGCCCAGCTTGATGATGTGTGTGTCTGTGAGTGTTAGGCAATTTGTAAGTAGGTGCTGGGATACAAAAACTTTTGGTTTACAGTCTATTTGAATCGTATGCTTGAATATAATAAATTGACTTGTCGTAAAAGGATTGTTACAAGTAAAAACTGACATAAATTGAAATGATATATTAGACATGGTTTTTGATTCAATTTGTGAAAATATTAAATGTTAGATAATCAATTATATTCCGAATGTTTTTTATATATTTAAAAATACTTTGTGAACTTGCGTTACCATAATTTAGATACGTTTTAAGAGGCTGTCTAAAAACATACAACTGTTAGACTTCTAATAGGAATGCTTTAAACTAAGCAAGGTATATACATACGAGGCGCACACGACTAAGCTTCCGCATTATTGCGAAGAAGAGTTGCGCCGCAACTGAGTGTCAACGAGCTACATGTGTATTAACTACTGCAACAACATTCGTTGCGAGAGATAAGGAATTGTCATTGATTGCCAGTAACATGTGTTTTCAGCTTCGCTTTATAAGTTTCGATATCGGACCTGCCTGACACATTGACAACAAACACACAGCAATCACAAAGCACACGCTGGCAACTTTAGCGATAGCGTTAAATTAGACATCAACTTGGCAAAGTATACACAAGTCAAACTCGCACACACCCCCTAGCATACTCACAAACACACACATACACACACAGTCAGCTAACATTGATACCCCGTCGAGCTGATGTATGACATTGCTTGTCGCTTATCAGCTAACAACAACAGCAACAACGGGAACAATAACAACTCGTAGTCGTAGTGGCTGCCGCCATGTCTTTGAGCGCCTTACAAAAACACAAAGTGCAGCATGCACAACATTTAGTGGGCGTGGCCAGCGACTGCACATGTTAAAGGCGCGACAGACGTCACGTCTGCCTCATGTCCACGCCCACCGCTCGTTACGCCACACGCCTCACGCCTCACGCCTCGTTTGCATATCCAAGTAGCTTGCATTCATATGCCATTATCAGAGCCAAGGCATCGCCATCGCTTAAAACAAACAATGGTGCCCATTACTCAGCTCAAATGTATGACCAGAAGTCGTGTGTCTATGTTTATGGCCCTATGCGTATGTGTGTATGTGTGTATATGTGCACTGTAGCTATATTGCCTTAGCTTACTTGTGTTCCTATCTATCGCAGTGTGGCACAGATCTCGCCTAAGATGTTTGGCTTGAGGCTAATAGCAGCACGCACATCAAATGCCCGACCCACGCGCTAAGCTTCAGAGACTGTAAACAATTTTCATATAAAATATATAGCTGAACAGATAAGCAAGCTTTTCATTTGAATAATTCGAATTTTAGATACAGTTCTTAAATGATTATTACCCATTTGACGTTTGAATATATGAGCTGGCTACAGTAAGTACACGTAAGAAAAGTTTTCATATAAATAATACAAATGTCTAATTCAGTTTTCAAATGATAATTGAACATTCTAAAATAAACAAATAGTAAAGTTATTATGTATATTTTAATGAACAATAAAATGTTAGTTACTAAGAGTAAACAATATTAAATATTTTTGAAATAAATTCAAATGTAGTGTACAAGTTACATAAATGTATTAACGAACCTTTTAACAAATTCATAATGCTCTCTTTGGGCGAACAAAACTGAAACTTTTGGCACGCGTCACACTCAAAGTCTGCGAATTGTTCGCTAGAAACTCAAAATGAAATTTTGTGCCAACGCGAGATGTCGAATGAGAGGGTGAGTCCGGGTTGCAGACGCAGAAGGACTTACAGCAGCATCAGCAGGAATAAAACTTTTGCTGTTTTTTTTTTTTATATAAATGTTTATTTAACGAAAAAAATAATAAAAAGCAAATGCCAAAAAGGTGAGCACAACAAAAACAATGAGCTGTCCCTTTTGTCTTAAAGCAAGGCGAACGATGTTTTTGGCTAACGCGTTTGGGCTGCTTTTTGCCGCTTTGTTTCATTTGTTTCGCTTGGCTTTTTGTCGATTTGGTTCTTTCAACAATAATTTTGCTACTTAAACGGATTTTTGTATTTGTCTATCAACATTTTATTTGCTGACAGGTGTAAAATTATTGTTGCAGCTTTCTATCGTTCAACCTCTCTCTCTCTCTTCAATTTCTTATCTGGAACCCTCGATAATCTTACCCGCCATTGCTTTTTGCCCAGACATTTGCCATGGATAATTGCCATAGCGCAACAAAAGCGATTAGCTTAATAGTTGCAATTAATGTTGTTTGCCTGAGCAATCATTCTGTTTGTGTCTGTAGCTATATTATGTATACGCCATGTTGCTTATTGCTTGCATCAATCAAAGACAGACTTTCACAACACATACATAGTCACATACATCAGCAGAGATACATCAATTTTCAATATACACACAATAAATAATGTTTGCTGCTGCTGCTGCTGCTGATTCCTTCGTGCTGTATTTTCCGATATTCTGAATACTTTACACATAACTGCGCCTTCCTTCAGTTATCAACGTCAGTCGCAAGGCGAGTGCGTTGCCAGTAACTTCTCCTTCGACTTGCCACTTGCCGCTTACTACTTGCAACTCATACTAACTTGGCATATGTGCAGTGCTAGCAATTTCTTCGTGTTTGCCTTTCCCATGCACGTGCATTTTTTTCCATTTCGTATCGAAAATGTTTTGATAAATATGCACATCTTGAATTTTGAAGTGTGGCAAGTGTGTAAGAAGGGATGCGAATGCTGCTCAAAATATAACTACGAGCATGTTGTTTGCGCAATTTGATTGCACAAAGTTGGTTTTGCAATATGCAATTTCAATCAGTCAGACAGTCAGAAAAATTGCTTCAAATATTCTCTATGCCCAATGCCCATAATGAACATATCAATAAGCAAAAGAGTGTACAATTTTGATTTGCAAACACATACTTCACGTTGGCCTCTGACCTCTTTCCAATCTTTGCATATATCCATGAGACAGTCTTTTATTGCTATTTATAATGGTTTGCCAAAGTATATCGATACATTTAATGGCAGTCCATTTTGGCTATCCATTTTCGTATAAGTAATGTCTGTAAATGCATTTGTTAATTGATTTTCCATTTCATAATTTAAAATGTTTACAATTGAATAAATATGGAGGAAGTGCTCACATATTCTTCAAGGCACTTGGTGTCGACATCTTATCCACTTAAAACCACATAAATTTCCTTACAAATTATTATGCCAATGAAAAGGATAATAAAAGGGAGCAATGAACAGAATTAAAGATCAGCAACATAACTTGCGCAGAAGGCGAAAGGAAAGCTAAAGTCGCCACTGCACAGAATATAATTTGACTGAAATAATAAAATAAAATTAAATTCATTACAGATTGCCGTTGCGTGGCGCAATAAGCAGCCAAAATTCGAAAAACCAAGAGCGAAAGCAGAGAAAAAGCAGTTGCGCTGAGTGTTTATTTAAAAAAAATAAATTACATTTTAAAAGCATCATAACTCAACGAAAACACTGGCGAGGCAAAGAACTGGAAGGCAGTCTCCAGTAAAAAAACAGTCAGCCAGGCAGTCGGGCAGACAGGCAAACCAGTCGGTTAAGGACCACGACCAGAATCAAAACCAGAAGCAGGAGCAGGCAGAGCTTCTGCTTCAGTTGAAATTCATTAAGCATGTTATAAATGCCTCAAATTTATAAGTAATTGTAAAGGTTTATGCGGTTCGCTATGGTTTGAACGTGTTTATCATCACAAAAGCGATGCCAAAACTCAAGGCATGCCACATAATTTATTTAAGGACGAAATAAAGCGTCCTACCCTCATCCTCACCTCTGGCCGACGCCTGTCCTCGCCACGTACCCACAACCATTCTGACTAACTTTGGCCTTGAGCACAAAACGTTTAGCGCAAATAATTGTGAGCAAATATTTGCTAAGCAGCTAACCAAAAGCGAGTTTCATTCTGCGGTTAACACAGACACACACACACACACTCGCAAACATAGAGCAGTTGCAATAGTTTCAGTTTAACTTTCTCCTACACTAGGTAGGCATTTGTTCATGACCCTCACGATTCATACTTCAAAGCAAAAGTATTCACTTTCATGCATTTTAGCTTTTAATTACATACTGAAGGGTCTAAGTCCACAAGGTTTCAATTCTTGAAGCTGGCATATAAGTTACGTAAGTACATACGTTACGTTTGCGCATATATGTACAAATATAGCCAATTACGTATAAGCCACATGAGCTGAAGTATTGGTTTGCTCGATTTCAAATCAAAATATCAATGTTTACCCCAAGCAGAGCCACTATTTGCTTCAAGTGTTGTTGCCGTTGAGCTGTTATCAAACTATTTGCTTATTTATGGCTCGGCATAGGCAAATGTGTAATTGTATGTGTGTTTCGGTTGTTATGTGTATTTCTGTGTGTGACAGTATGCATTACAGCTCATAATTCAATATGCATGCTGAGCTGCGGTTCACCTGATTGCAGGTGAAAGAGAAGATGCAATTGAGTTACCCGATATCTATCAATATATTCAATACATTCTTACTTACGATAGATGATTTAAACTTTCCAGTTGGATAATTTGCTTGCTGTGATAGGAAATTTCCTTTGTACGCTCACTCGCTTCTTAGCCATAAGAAATGACATGCGTGTCCAATTCCAATCCGAGTCAATAATTCACATGGAGTTTGGCACAAATTAATGGCGTTACTTTTGAAACCTTTTATACATGCCAGTAAAGCACCAAATTCCACCATAAAATATATAAAAAAAAGAAAACAAATTGAAACAAGAACAATATTAAGGGGAAATGTCTAGGCTAAACAATGCTCGTAAATTTGTTGGCCATAAAAATCAATATGTTAATGGGCAAAAGTTAGCTACAGTTATTTGTGTGTTTGTCCCCATACGTATATGTGACTGTGTGCGTGGGACACTGTTGAAACATAAATCCTTCTGTCAACAATGGCCAACAGCATTGACATGCCGACGACGAGCGACGACAGCAGCGTCATTGTGATAGGATGAGGGGTAGCAGGAGCAGGATACGGATGAAGAGCATCCATAGCCGGCGGCTGCATTGACCGCAGCGTTAAATAAATACAATAAATACACATGGTGACATATGAATACGAATGCGAATGTGAATACGAGTATATACCCGCAGATGTGAATGCTGCAAAACCTCATTAAACTGTTAAATCTTTTGACAGCGGCTGACGCCAGTGGACGACGGATCTCGGACGATGGACATTGGACGGATGACGAAAGGGAATCCGACAGCCACAACCGGAGAATCAGAGAGCCGGAGAGTTGGAGAACCGGAGAGCCAAAGGCACGGACAACCAGCGGCAACCGGAGAATCAGATGAACTGCGCATTTAAAATATGCATGGGGAACAAAAAAATGGCATAAAATTAAAATTGCAATTAAGCGTGGGAAATATGCGCAACGTGTTGAAATGTGAGCTGACGATGCTCTTCGAACTGAAATTATTGACCAAGCAAATACTCAACAATCCTCAACTCCAGCCCCACAGCTTGACACAAGCGCCACAACTGCCACAGTGAGCAAATAAGCCAAGGATGACTGTGAAATTTATGTAAAGATATACCAAACTACGCCTCCTTCAAAAAGCCTTTGGAGGCCCGCTCCATCGCCAACTGCTCGTCGCTTTCAATTTCTGCAAGACACTCGTTGAGCTCAAAGCTCTCAAGTGGAGTCGACTTGAATCAACTAAAATTGATTTATGGGTATTTTTAGAGAACAACGAAGTCCCGAGTTGTGCAAGAATGGAAAACTTTAAAGCGTGTTGCGTGTCAAGAGCAAATATCAAAAATCGACATTCGACATTCAAGGCGTGGTCGTAAAACCGCTTGAAAATTATAGCTTTCAGTTTGCGCGCGAATTGTAATAAATTTAGAAAACTTATATACACATCGCGACCGTCCATCCTCCGCCATTTCCAACCGCCCAAAACCCTTTCACCATTTTCATAAACTTGGCTCGCAATTGCAGCTTAACGTTCCCCATCCTCATCCCCATTCCTTGTGCCAGTTACGCTAGGCGGT
The DNA here is from genome assembly GCA_018901825.1 of Drosophila funebris. Taxonomy (NCBI): domain Eukaryota; kingdom Metazoa; phylum Arthropoda; class Insecta; order Diptera; family Drosophilidae; genus Drosophila; species Drosophila funebris. Next base: position 7,987,568 of record JAEIFK010000688.1, read on the forward strand.
TGATTACCCCGCCCCCATAGCTAGGGCAGCAAACGAGTTTCAACTAGCAAAGGTCGTTAACAGCTGGCGAAGCTTAAGCCTGGCCAATGGAAAAAAAAAGTACGGTAGGTGCAAACAAGCGTGCCACCGAGAGCGGCTGGAGAAATAAGAGAGCAGCAGCAGAGGATATGGCTTAAAGTGCCTGACCTCGACCATGGTATACGCTGCAACGCCCCCAGCTAGAAGAACAAGAAAAAGAAGGAAAGTACGCTGGGGTAATCAAAAATATGCTAATGTGAATATTATGACTAGACTGGCAGCCAGCAGTAGATGACTTGGGTGGAGATGGCCAATGGAAAGTTGATCTGGGATTACGCGAAACAAGCGCTAGATAAAAGAGGGAGATCGATGAGAAACCTAGGAAATAGCTCCATATCTTTGTAGTTATGACACTCAGTCATGTCGTAAACGTAAGCGAAGACTATTTCAAGTACATTCTCATCCGAAATGTGTAATTATCCAAATTCGCAAGCAATCTGAAGAAGTGATTGGCTGGTAGACAACTCTACAATTGCCTCTATCTGTGGCACGCCCGCTTCACCTTGTTGCATAGCTGCAGACAAAATAATAATACCCTTATAATCCCAACCATACTGCAGAGCATCAAAAACAACTTGCCTAAGTAGTGAGAAAGAACTTTCAGACGACTTAACACGCGATCCAAAAGGAGCTTAAAGGTTAAGCATTATAATTTTGTGCACCTTTTTTTTATTTCTACTTTATTTTCCTTGCAGTTGTTGCTGGGCCTACAATTGCGAAAGTTAAAAATAGTTTTAAAAAGTTAGCCGCCGGGCGGTTCCCTGGCCAATTGAATTAAATTGAAGGCGTCGGCGATGGCGGTGGCGGTGGTCTGGCCCCCCTGTTCTGATTTTGGGCCAGTTAAAGCGTGCGAATGCAAAAATGTGTCTAATTTGTTGTTTATTCCCTTCCTCTTTCCCCCATCTTCGGAAATGGGCAACTAATTTATCGGTACCCCAGCCACTAAATCCGAGTATGTATAGCAATGTTGCGATTGTTCTGTTGGGTTATTTATTGTAGAATACCCGAACACATACTCCAAAAACTGTTAGATCGATATGAGGCAATCAATGGGCAATGGGAGGAAGTGTTTTGGTATATATGGGGATGGGAACTTATTGCTCGTATTTAATAATAATTTCTACATTTATTTATGCCATTTGGCGTTGTTGTAATTGTTGCCAGTTCGGGATTGGGGCCAACAGACATGTTCCAGCAGTCGCTTTGGATTTGTAAATGCCTGACTGGCATTTGTGGTGGTTGCCAGTTCTGGTTTGGGTTTGGGGTTGGGATTGTCTTTAGGGCATTGGCGTGCCAAACAAAAATATTTAACACTTGGGCCATAAACTATTGTCAGCCGTTTCAAAGGGGGGCGGGACGCCAAGGCAGTTGGCTAGCTAGTTAAAGTAATGTAGGTCGTGGTTATGAAGCCGCTCGAAATGCGTTAAGAGTTGAAATTAACCAAAAATTACTCGTATTTACACTTCCCTGGAGTTCACGCCTGAATTGTTTTCATTTAGCAATGAATATGGCCATTATTTGTCGAGCACTGTAAATATAAACAAGTATGAATGCAGAAAGTGAGTCAGCCTAACTCGTAGATACCCGGCAAAAGTTCTTATATCTACATATCAATAGTCAGACATCGAGTCAACCAACTCTCTTTTTCTGTTCACCAATTACAGGGTGCAAAATACATTTTAAATTATTATTAATGAACTCTACCCCGGGATAAAAGAAAGCTTTCCCATCTGTTTGCCAATTTATAAATTTTCAATTATAATTATTTATATAATCACACATCATTTCACCTGCCATGATTCCCGGTTATTTGACAATAGAATATTTCTGGCATTAAAAATCTCCGTAATTACAGTTTGGCAAGTTTTTCGCGCAACATTTTAATTTCTCGAATTTTCACTGCTGTCGTCGTCTATCTGTGGACGGAATGAGGGGAAATGGGTGGAGCAAAAATGCCAGATGCTGAAATTAATTCATTTGAATTCAAATATTTCGCATTTATTTATTTGCAAAATTTTGGAGTGGTCCATATAAATATTGACACATACACCATTGAGTTTTACAATACATTTATACGCCAGTTGGCTTGCATCCTATATATTATACACTATATACATAGGACTACAGATAATTGGGCGAGGTTTTTGTAGCATGAGGTGAACATTGGGGTGCATCAGAACATCATACATTAAATTTATAATTAATTAAATTATTCTCATCTATTGATTTCATTTTGTTTAATTATCTAATTAAATTTTGTTTTAAATATTATTAACAACTCGAAAACTATTTTTATTTTATTAAATGATAAATAATAAAAATTCTATGACACTGATACACCCGCCTAAAAATCGTAAACAATTGTGTTTTTTTAGATTACTCAAACGCATCGAGACACGAACAAACTGGCAAACAGCCGCCAAAAAAATTCAATTATTTTGCAGTTTTATAAAATTCCAATAAAAATTATTCTATCTATATTGACATTTTTTTTCAAATAACAATGGATGATTCATTTGTGCGTGTGCCGTTTTCACACAACACAGAACAGGAGTTTTTATACCCTGTACAGGGATATATTAACTTTGTGAAAAAAATTTTTGTAACAGGCAGAAGGAAACATCTCCGACCCTATAAAGTATATATATTCTTGATCAGCATCAACAGCCGAGTCGATTGAGCCATGTCCGTCTGTCTGTCTGTCCGTCTGTCCGTCTGTCCGTCTGTCCGTCTGTCCGTCTGTATGAACGCGTCGATCTCAGCAACTATAAGACCTAGAGACACCAAATTTGGCATCAAGGTTCCTGTATACCATACGCAGATCAAGTTTATTTTAAATTTTGGATACCTCCCCCCTTCCCCCGCAAATCGAAAAAAACGAATAATAGCCACATTTTTCAACGTAGATACTTCTAACTTAACAGGTGCGTTAAGAATGATATGTAGAAGGAACGCTGAAAGTTTCATCAAGATCGGTTTGTAAATAAGACAGATAATCAGCAATAAAAGTTATTTTTCCACGGAATCGTAGAGCAGCAGGCAGCACATGTGTGCGAGCGAGACAGCGAACGACTGTGACACATGCGTCTGCTTACCATGTGTGCATATTTGTGCGAGCGAGATAGGGAACTATTGCGACACAGGCATAAGTAAATTAAGTGTCGTAACACTCAGCTTTTGATTGAATATGTATAAATAAGTGACAGTTAGCTGCTATAAGCAAGCAAAGAATTCATATGCAAAATGAGAGTTTCAAAGGGGTTTTCTTTAAACACCTGTTATGTTCTTACTTTTATTTTAATCAAAGTACCTATTATCAACATCATTTTAATATAGAAGCCTGTACAGGGTATTATACTGTCGAATGCGGTCGACTGTAGCCTTTTCGACTGGTTTGGAATGACTTTGCGATAAGGCAGCAAACGACACGAAAAAAACGGCATGAAATAAGTGCAGTCTCATGATTATTGTTATGAGAGAGAGGTAGAGAGAAAAGAGAAGAACGGGAGAGAGAGAGACAGAGAGAGGTAGGATGGAGCTAAATACAAGGTGCTTAAGATAGCGCACAAAAGGCTGACAAAGGACAACAGGAACAGCAATAGAGAGGGTTAGTAGTCGATGGACAATGAAGTTGCCGCTAATCATAAAAAAGACATCTTACGTTGTGGGGTAAGCTGGGAAACAATTGTGGCACGAATGGCATTAAGGACAGAGAACTGTACAGCTGTTGCTTATTGGCGTTGGTGTTTCGAGTGCGTCTGCCAGACGCTCATTACGTAATTAATTATACGTCATGTTCTACGCCTATGGCCGAAAAATGGCAGACAAATCGCAACAGAAAGCGACAGAGCAACAGAGCGACAGAGAACAACTAAGACCACAAACATAATGAGATAATCTGTACAAATGGCGCATACGCTGGAAACCAGAAAGAGGTCACGTAACTATCTCTCTTTCTCACTCACTCTCGCTCTCCCCCTCAATCTGTGTTCATGAAAAGTGGCAGGAGAAGTGAACTTTTGGCTTTAATGACACTATGCGCTGTTTTTAATTAGCAGAGAGCGTGTGAAAAAAAAAAAAAACGAGATAGAAATGGCAGAGCATAGAAATGAAGAAGGGCAACAGAAGATGAAACCTAGAGCATGCCGCAAATGCAACACTTTATATGCATTTTCTTTTAATTTTTATTTTTATGCGGAGGCTGCGACAACAATGTTGCCTCCGCCTCAGCCACAGCAACAGCAACAGCCTCAGCTTCAGCCTGAAAATTTAGGTTGGCATTTCTTGCGACACACTCGCGGCTCATGACACTGCCACTGTCACGGAAGTGCAAGTGAATGGGAATGTGGATGAGGTTAAGGATGAGCATGAGCATGAGGATGTTGGCAAGGATGTGCCTCACTGACTGTGCCAGGCGAACGTTATTGTATCAGTGCGAATGCGAAAGCATATAACTTGTAATTAGAGTGGAAAAAAAACACGCAATTACCATTATGCACGCCGAATTTCGTTTTACGATTCAGACATACACTAAAAGCTCTGTAACAACTGCAACAACAAGGAGTACAACGGAAACTGAAACTACAACTGCAGCAGCAACTACAACTATAACTACAATTGCTTACAACTGTCTCTTAGTTGACCTCAATTTATTTTAAATCCAAGGCGCTTAGCTTAAAACACGCGCACCAGACTGACAGGATATTGTACTATTTGCAAGAGCTTTCCCCTCTCTTTATTTAATGCAGCTGCTCATTGTGTTTCGTCCTTGGAGCTGTACTTGGTGACCGTTGCTATTGTTAGATGTATATAGTATTAAGCTTAATCAAATTTCATTTAAAAACAACACAATTCAATGTATTTTATTTGCATAATAACAAGAATTAGAACTATCAAAATACTTAATTAATATTCAATTATTACCCTTTTATAGTCTGTTGTTTTTACAGCTGTCAGTTTGCCCATAATTCCTGCATATTCTTTTGGATGATGAATTCAGATTCTGGACAAAGGATTGTTAACCATGTCCATGCTTACAACTAGCAGCAGTTATTCATCCCAAGGTCAAGCTGTAGCTGACATTTATGGGGATTAAGTTGCCGTTGATTGCTGGCCAAGCCGAAGTTGCCAAAACTAAACCGAAGGTCAAGTTGTGACTGACATTTATGACATTCTGGTTCTCCGGAAAATGGCGACATTTCGCATTCCGCATGCTTAACAATTCAGCACATGGTTTTGCTTATGCTGATGCTGATGATACGCAAAATTACAGAGAATGAGAGAGCTCCAAGTGCTACCACCCGACCCGACGAACTGTACATAAAAATGTCTCCATGCGGTCCACAAAATCGCACACAAAATCCACCGCAACTATTTTTTGGTCGCATGCTGAGCAATAAAAGTGTCCTGGCTGGCCGGAGACACATGTACAGTCCATGTCTATTCTATAAAAAGGGGCACATGCGCTAAATCTATACGAAACACACACTAACTTGGTAAGGTTTAGGCCACAGCTGTGTGTCTGGCCAGGCTTACGTACTTAGGAAGCTAGAAACAGGAGCAACAACTGTTTGTGTGTGTGTATGTGTGTGTGTATGTGTGTGTATGAGTGTGTGTATGCCATACAACGAGACTGACAATTTGGGTTAGAACAAATGCTGACCAGCTTCGTAGTTGCAACAAAGCATTTCAGAGCAGGGAGTTGGGGAAGAAGTCCCCAAGTCCCCCTAAGTCCTGCCGCCTGCTTAACAGTTTTTGTGGCTTTTGCGGTTGCAAGGATAATATGTCAGCTAAACTTTTCAGCTGCTGCAAGGAGTAATAAAATTACTTTAAGGGCTTTGTGGGCAACAACTGAGTGTTGAGGGACATTGAAAGTAAAAATGAAAGTGCATAATTGCTCAGTTTCTGGCCAACATAATAATATGCCCTATCCTTGACGAGGGTTGTTTGTAAAATCTAGACTCTTATTCGTATTATACATTCATAAAGATCTGATAAGTACAAGTTAAAGTACAGTGTAACTATTTGTACATGCAGAAATCTGGAATATATAAAACAAACCTCCGGGTGTCTAAACAAAAATTGACCGGATGCAGATGCTGTGTGTTATTTCAAGCCTAAAAGTAGCCCTAGGAGAGGTAACATATTTCATCTGCTTCCAGGTGAATGCAGAGTGTGCAGTGTCTCCTCTGCATTTGCATATAAAACTCAGCATTAGCAGTCATATTGCCATTGGCAAAATTTAACTTTATAGCACAATAATTATGCTAATTTCGAACAAAGTTGTGAGCGTCATTCGCCACTAGCCTCCTTCTGCTGTCGTTCCCGTTGCCAACTGGCAGCTGCCTGTTGCCCTGTGGGCTATTTTGTTAGCATTGCAAAATTATGAGTATGAAATCGAAAAAGTTTCAATCATCCACGTGCAGGTTGCACAGCTCTGCAGTTTTGCAGTTTTGCAGCGGTTTGCAACGGAAAGTTGCTAGCAGTTGGCAGCTTTGAAGTTGCAACTTCAACGCCCAACATCGCTCAAAGTTGAACTCATTTCTGGCGCAGCAATAAAACGCTTGAAATGTTTTTTAATATGCAATAACTTAACCCAAATTGTGCCCAGCCCAGCGTAGCACTTGACCCCAAGTTTCAAGCAGATAAAAACCGCTGGCAACTTCATCAGACCCGAAGGCCCAATCTCTGGCTGATTAATTGATTAGGCGCACTAGGCTAGGCTGCATCTTAATCACACTGCTGGCAATCTACTCATCTGATGACGTGTGTGGCACAATTTCTTAATTTCATGCCACCGAGTGGCACTTGAAGCGCTAAAGTTTCAGTTCGGGCCACTCTATTATCCATCCAGCAGAGAGGAGGCGTTGGCATCCATTATAATTGAGTGCAAAATTATGCATTGAATTTACTATGTGTGTGCTACTGCCACACGCTGCAGTCGGCCCACTTCAACCAGCTGATAGCATCGTGTGCTATAAAACAACTAATAGTTCGGCTGCCCAGTAACCAGCGAGCAGGCAATAGTGGCCAGAGCATATTATAAACAACACTGTCGGGCTAACGATAACAACGACAACAACGACAACGACAACGGCGATGACGGAGACGGGAGCGGCGACAATAACAACCACAGTAACAACAGCTCAACACAATGGAGGCTAATAACTGCCAGCAATGTGATAAACCATATGCAGCGTGTGTGCTGTAAATCACAGACGTTCCTCAACTGGATTTCGCTCTATTTTCAAATACAATTTGCACATGCAAACATCATGAAACTGAGTTTTCAAAGGATATAGATTTATGGAACGTTTACCTGTATTCCTTTTGGCCATGCATTCACTTCGTGTCGGCTCGTGTCAATTAATGTTGTGCGGGCCAAGAGCGAACTTTAAGTTTTAAAGCAAGGCTGCCTGCCACCCTAAGTGGTAATCATAATGCAATTCATTGCGGGAACGTTCCTCGGGGCACAATTTTTGGTAAACGGCAAAGATTAAGCGGCATTAAAGTCAAAAGCAAAGCAAAAAAAGCAATAAAAAGTAGCCTCACACAAAGCCACAAAAGACGCGGGAATAAAGGACTTAAACATGGACATTGTGAAAGCCAAAAGGCAACAGTGAGGCCTAGGGGTGGGGCAGGTGGAACGGTAAAGAAGGCAGCACGCTGACTGAGTCAACATTTACAAGCTCATTGCCCAATGGTTGGCGCTATAAATTTGCAATTATATTTTATAGCTGAGTCGCTAGTGGGGTATACGTAATTTTTCAAGTATTCACCAATTCGCGTTGTTAAACAGACCTTATTTTGCCAATTAGTTAACGGAAGACGTTGCAAATTTTCATGGCCAGAGCCAAGAGGCAGCCAAGAAGCTGACAGTCAGATAAAGATAGACGTTCACAACTTACCTGAAGCAAGAGGTAGAAGTTAACGGAAAACTTGTTGCCAACTGCTTTGCAATTATTACAGCCATAAAGTATGCTTCAATTTATACAGTTTGCAAGTCGTCTTTGCTGTTGCCGTTGCCGTTGTCGTTGTCGTTGTCGATGACGTTGTCGCTCTGACTGTTGCCGTTGTAAACTTGTATTTATATTGTTTGCTTTGCACTTTTGAGCTTTGCCAAAGATTTGCATTTTCAATTCCACTTTTCGTGCTATTGCTGCTTGTTGAGCAAAAGGCTTAAATACACTGCAAAACATAAGGTTAACTTTTGCGATTGATTAGGGTAAGGTATACGTAGGCTAGTGTAGCGTATGCCTAGTTCGACTTGATTGTTTGCCTCAAATTTGCCACTTGACATTGTAATTCAAATGCGAAAATCAAATGTCATGTTAAAAAATTTAGCATTGCTTTGGAAAATCTTAAGCTGGCAACGCATTGGCCAAGGCAATTGCTTGGGTCTTATCGGCATTTGGCATTGACATCCCTTCTCCTATCAGCCCCGCTCACTGCTCTTGGTCCTAATGGCATTGTAAGCGCGTCTAAGCTTAGACATTTTGTTTACAACTAGCAAAGGACTTGAATTTTCAGGTAGCCACTTTAGCTCTCCTTCTTATTCTTTTACAATTGAATCGTCTGGCATTAGGTATACAAATTGACATGTTATGCTAAAAATGAATTGCGTAATTTTATGGGATTTTTCTAAGGCTAAGGGACTACAAAAACACAAAAAGAGAACAAGAAAAATACATCAGAAACTGCAATATAAATTTCGATAAAAGTAAAATGTAAAAAGTTTTGCTTTTTGTCGATTTTGTAAGCTTTTGCTTATTTTGATCCTATGAGATTCTTATCAACATCGAGGCAGTTTGTCTATTTCTATGTGCGTGTGTGTCTGTCTGTGTATGTTGCCACTTTGCTGCACTAAATTGCATTTAATTTTGAGATTTGGGTTTTATGTACGAGTTTGTTATTTCATTTTATATTTTGTTCTGTGTGCCTCCTGTTTTGTTATTGTCGCTGCCTTTTGGGTTGTGCATGGCCTTCACCTAAATAAACCAGTGTCCGCTTATGTGTATGTGTGTGAGTGTTTGTGTGTAGAAGTGTTGGTGTGTGCTTGCCTAAAATTTATGTGCCAAAACAATGCACTCACACACACAGACTTATACAAATGCATGCACTTACCCCCCCGACAGTGAATGCGACAAAACAACACAAAAATTTTGCATATTTCGCGCGGCTTTAATATTTCGCACATAAAGAGAAATGTGTATACATGTGTGTGTGCGTGTGTGTGTGTGTGTGCGGTTTTTGTATATTTTTCGTTTCACAACGACAAAAAAGAAACGAATAATAAAATGTTTGCATAATTATACTCTAAGCTAAGTGAGGGTATTATAATTATATATGAAGCTAAAATGAGGTGGAATTCAAAGTTAAAGCTTAGTTTGTATAATACATATATATTTTACACTGTATAAGCATTTAGGATAGTTTTTGGTCAATTTATTTAAAAAGTTCCTCTGCTTAAATTTTAAATCGAATTTGAACGTTTAAACTATTCTTTCCCATTTATTATTTATTTAAAAAATGTTATCGTAAGAGATTAAAGTATAAATATGCTTTTAAGGCTTCAGAAATATATTTAAATTCCAAAATGTATAACATCTCATATGCAAATTAAGCAAAGAGAATTATGGATTCATTTTATCCTATTACAGTATTCTCTCTTAGTTTTTATGCCATTTTTAAAATAAAAGAGTTGCAAAACATTTTAATGCGCCTCTATATTTTCTAGAACAGCGATTAGCGTTTAGTATTAAGATCAAAATTTAAGTACTTAATTAACTTAAATTGAGTTGCAGGTTCCACCCGAAAAAGTAGCTAAAAGTTGACATGATAAGCGGAAAATGCGCTAGATTTTTATGTTTACGACTCTGGCATTCTGTAAGGTCAGGACTAGGACAAACTCTATTTGAATTGAGTTTTGAGACAGAGAGTTGGAGACTTGGTTGGCGTAGTTGACACATTTCTTGGCATGCAGGACACGAACAAGTTTTACACGGTGGCGCTTAAAACTTTCGCAACGACTTCTAGAGAGGATTGCGCGAACTAAGCTCATAAGATGAGGGTGGGAAAAGGAATGGCGAGGAAACAGGATAGATAGAGGGTCTCTTGAAGCGGTTACTTTGACGAGATTTGCATAAAATTAAGGCTTATTGTAACAGGATTCGGTGAATTGCGTGAAATATTGAACTTTATGTGCATATTGATGGGACAACGACGGCTGCCATTTCAGCCCAATCCTTTGACAAGGGTATTCCGAAATCCGCAATGTGTTTGCATCAATTTTATTAGGCAAATATTAGCGCAGGCTGATTTAATTTATGGCGACCTGACTAAACAATAAATCAGCCTTGACCAAGGACCGAGAGAATGGAGCTTTGAGAACAGAGAGCTGTGGACCTGAACCTTAACCACAATGCCACAATGAGCTTGATTATTCAATTGCAAAATGTAGACAGCTGCAATTTGAAGGAAATGCGAAGATGCATTGCCCAGATAGCAAAGGCCAAACAATGCTCAGCGAGCACATTGCGACTCCAGCTGCATCCTTTGGCTTGATAATGACATTCTAAATGCACAACGCTTACATAATTGAACGCCTGATAACAATGGCCACACTTTGATGTGCAATGCGGTGTCGGAAAATTTATGGCCCACAAACAGCAGAAACACTCGCACTGAGGAGTGCAGAGGGGACATAAAATACGAAAATGAAGCAGAAAAAATACGAAAAGAAACCAAGTTTGTTTCTCTATTAAAAATGAATTATATACAAAGCACGAAATATTGTATAGGGGCCACGTAGTAGGCCATAAATTTGCCAGCCAAACTGACTTTATGGCCAGGATCTTTGCCTATGTTTGGCTCGGGAAGAGGGGATCAGGGAGTTGGATAGGAATATGAGGCAACAGGTGCACGCGCGTGCCTCGAGCGCCGGCTTCAGATATTGCTGTTTGCAGCATTGGTTCCGGTTTCCGGGGGCATTCGCTGTCCAGAGACTGGCCCTTGTCTGTTATTTAATGCATGCCCCTTCACATGCCTCGCCCCAAACAATAAATCAAATAAAAATGCTGTGCCTTTCGCCTTTCTGCTTTTTGCATTAAAATTTACAGCCTACTAAACAAGACAACGCACCCCGAAGTTGACGGCTGCACGCGCGAATTTCCCTATATGAATAATTATGCATAATTTAAGCATTTATCTTTCCATAGACTCCTTGGAATGTACAACTTTAAAATGGTTAAAGAGCTTACAGGAGATGGGCCTACCTCAAGCAGTCATGCCTAATTAAGCCGGCCCCGATAAAACCAATTACACAAATCAGCCGAGCATCAGTTGCCAGACAATTAGTGTAGTCTTGGCAAAAGCCAGCGGGTAGCTGAAAGCTGGGTGTCCTCTGTGCAGGACCTTCCTTTAATCAATTGTGCGATATTGAGTTATTAGCACGGCTGCATCGTGAAAGGATTTTATAGGCTTCTGTCCGCCTTCATGAAGTGCCATTTAATGTTGCCTAATGCGCACCCCATTGACAGTCGCGATGCCACCAAAACAGACATGCTGCGAATCAGAGACAGTCCTCAGAACAGCGACAAAGTCAGAGGTAGGGGCAAAGGCAAAGCCAGCTTAGGCACTCGAGCGTTAAACACGACAGAAACAACAACATTAAGAACAGAAGCGACAACATTGCCTACGAAAACGAAAACGAAAACAACAACGACAACAATGGTGACAGCTTTTTTAGATTGTAGCATGAAAATGGAAATTATCCGTGATAGCAGACGCTGTTTCCCCAAGTGTTTGCGGCTAATTTGCTGGCCGAGTTAAGAACATTAAAAATGCTTGAAGAGACTGACAAGTTCGAGCCCAATGAAAAGCTTATGACATGCCTATACAATTATAACTTTCCCTTGATGAGCCAATTGAAGATCATACCAGATAAACTCTGTAATTCAGGCAGCTTTAAAAGCGAAACAATTCCATACATTAAAAACAATTAATCAAAACTTTAACTCCTTCATATATTTAATAGTTTCCTTCTTTTGTAATTAAAATTCAATTCAGTCATTAAATTGAGACAACAAATCTACAAAAATTTATTGAATATTTGATAATTATGATATTTAACCAATTTTTTAAATGCATCGTAATTTTTTAAATAGAATTACTGGTAACTAGAGTCAATTATTTGAATGTTAAAATAAAAAAATATCAATTAATTTGTTAAGTAAGAAATTTGGTTTGTATATTTAATGCGTTAATTGAAACCCAATAATCCATTAAACTAAAATACACATAACAGCATATCGGTATTTTTTGTTGGCAATTAAATTCAATTAAATGCTGATTTTACTATTTAACAGTTGAATTAAATGTCAAATAATGATTGACATTCATGCATGCATTCGCTTAATCATCAATTAAAAGCAGACTTCAAGTCCGATGTAAACCGACTGTCAACTGCTTTTTGATTTAAAATATTGACTCAATGGCCAATTGTTGCTTGAGTTCTTGGCTATAAAACGCGTTTGTTTGCCAGTTTTTAAAGTAGTTACATAGCTAGTTGAATCAAGATGCATATGCTGGTTTTATTCTCGCTTATTTGGTGTGTGCTCCATGCAGTTACTCAGGAGACGCCACCAACTGGACCCAATAATCCTTATTGCGATCAGCTTTTGTGTCCGAGAGGCAAACGCCATGTGGCCTGTGAGAAATTGTTAAATGTAAGTTGAAAACTCAGTCACAGGAGCAGGATACACGTAAAATATTCCTTGTGCGCGCTAGGATGCTCACAAGGCCTGCACCGCCGAGCAGCCGCAGCTCGTGAATCTGACTAAACAGGCCGATATCATATTGAAGGCGCATAATGAGCAGAGGCAACGTTTAGCAAATGGCAAGAACATGACATTGCCACGTGCTGCACGCTTAGTGGTCATGCAATGGAGCGAAGAGTTGGCCACACTGGCCAGCTACAATGCACGCATGTGCCAGCCCAAGCACGACGATTGCCGCAATACAGCCAACTTTAAGCATTCCGGCCAAAACATCATTGTAAGCACGTAAACGAGAAACGGGGTGTATGCTTCAAGGTCTATTTGATCAAACATTGGCGCCCTTTACAGCTATTCAACATGACGCGTCTGGTTGATAATGAGTTGATGGAAAAGATGTATCCGCAATTGCTTGGCATTGGCGTACGCAATTGGTGGGCAGAGCACAAGAGCAACAGCAGCAACTTGATGACCGCAGCGGATGTCGAGCACTATCCATGCTCATTGAAGAGGTTCAACCAGCCGCAGTAAGTGGCCACCAGCCAATGGGTAAATTAACATGCTAACCCCTTTTGCTCCTCACTTTATTCTTCCGCAGACTATATCGTCATTTTGCGGTCATGGCCGTGGAGAATAACACGCATGTTGGTTGCGCTGGCTCCCGTTATGTGGCCAAAGAGATAACCTACTTCAAGCTGACCTGCAACTATGCTGAGGACTTTATGTGCGGCAGGCCGATCTATCACTTCCGTGCCATGGGTTGCCTCACTGGACCAAACCCACAGCATAGAGCGCTCTGTTCCAAAAAGGAAATATTTGCCTAAGTATCAAAATATCCAACTACGCAAATACCCTAATAGCATCACATCATAGCTAATACCGTAATACCCCTAACAAGCCACAAATAAAGCTCAATGCCCATCCGTTTTAGCGTTGTAAATTAATGCTATGCATATTTGTCTCATTTCAATGTGCGATTTCTCTGGCGCGTGCCGATTCCTCAATAAATATTCCACAATAGCCCACTGCGGCGTGCTTGCTCTATTGGCTCTATCTCCCCCCCCTCTCTCTCTCTCTCTATCTCCCCCCTCCATCACTCACTGTCTCTCTCTCTCTCTCTCTCTCACATCCTTCTACTCTCTCCCTTTCTTTCCGCACTCTCTTTAGAAAATGTGAAATCATTACGCATGCAAAATTCAAATGGTGCCGCATCAAAATGGAATTTCTGCCAATTTCCTGTGCATTGCAATAAAGTTTATCGCGCAGCACAGCTCGCGGGGATACCCGAGAGTAAATGTATCGAGAGGGTCGGGTATAACTGTCAGGAAGCCGGGAATTGGCGCTGTTATGTGCCAAAGCAATTACCTGGACAAAAGCGACAAAAATGCCAATGTGATGCATAGAGGAAGACACAATTCAGTTTTGAATGAAAGCGACTAATTGGAACGAATCGAGGATAACTTATAGACTATAGAGTCATTGTTGCCATAAGAAATAAACATTTTGTACCACAGTTCAAATAAAAAATGTACCATCGATTGTTGTAGACTAACTATAAAGAGCTCTACAGAAAAATATTAAATAAAAGCGATCGAATGTATCAACTAAATATGTACCAGTTTGTTTTGAACTCGGACTGTGGAATGATGTGACTGAAATTATATGCATCTAATGCTATTGTCTGTTACTTCCTGTATGTTTAATGCTCGCTACAAATGGAAAATCACACAACTTTATAAATGCATTTTTTATTCGATTGAAATCAGATTTGATGAGCACCAGTATAACTTGTATTTGTTCAATTTCAACTGTGGAATTTATGTCAGCTAAAATTATTATTTATTGTTAAAGTATTGCAGTTGCCACAATGATGTCCCCAGCGTTCAATGGTTGCTAGTGAACCGTTCCACCCAAGAGCTTAACATTTTATTGCAGTCAACCACAAGCCACAGTTGTTGGAACACATGTTTTTTGCGCTTAAGCGAGTCAGCACGATTGGGAAGGGGAAAATGTGGTGGGAAACTTCACCCCAGGGAGCTTTAAATGAAGTCAAACATTACGGAAAATGGGGGGGAAAACTGTCAACCAGTTAATTGATATAGAGCCAGAGCATTATATGTGCAATTTCTATGTCCCTGTTGACTGGGAAAATGTGCGCCAATAACTGAATTGACTTTGCATTGACTTGGCTCTGACTTGATTAATAAAAGCGCTGAGGGCAATCCGATTAGCACTTCAATTTCATTATTTTATGCGACTTCAGTTGATTGAAAAGGGAAATGCATGTGAGATGTGAGATGTGTTTGGCAGGGCATCAGATTAGCTAAATGCGACGAACTGAAAAACAAAGCGAGAGCGTGAAAACGTCTGCCAGTTGTGGCTCTTAAATCAGCTTTCACATTGAGCGCAGTCGGATTGCATTTATGTTGGCTTCGAGAGTTGGCTTTTCCTCGACTCCTTTTCGCTCTCCATTTCATTTTTCACTCCCCCACTCATTTCCTCTTTGCCGCGTGCTCTTTCTCTGCTGCCAACACCTGGAAAAACTAAAAGTCGCTACTTCCGCAGCACATAAATTTGAAGGACCGCTCGTTTTTAAGGTTTCCTGCAGCCTAAATAAAAAAAATCAAATGAAAATACCTTAGCATGAATGGCGCGGCAGGCAGATACCCTATAAATGAATGTTAAGTATGAAAAAGAAATATATTTGTTAAAATAAAACCGTTTGCAAATATTCGAAATTGGTTTGAATTGCAAGATACATATATACCCTATTATACATATACTTAGGGTATTACACAAAAAGGCGTCTAAATAGGAATTCCAAGCTGTCATTTGTGGGCTGGCTTAGTTTAGTTTAGTTATTTTGTGTGTTTCTCTAGCAAAACATGGCAAATTGTTGTTGTTCAACGTTGTTCTTTGGTGTTGCTGTTGTAGTGTTTAGGCCACAATTTGTTTGGCTTTGGTATAGGTTACATTTGTGTTATTGCAGTTGTTGCTATATTTAAACGCATCAAGTTAAAGCTTTTATCTTGTTTGCCTGCAAATAGTTCAACAATTTATCAAAATTTATGACCAGTTACAAATGCTGCTGGCCCCGCCCCGCATATTCACACCGTGCTATCAGCCTCTTCACTCACACATACGCACACACACTGAGACATAAATATCTATTAAAGCTATGCAGTCAGATGCAAGTGAAGATTTACGAGTCTTGTAGGGCAGCTTTTGATAATGGTGCATTAGCGTGCATCGCTTTAGAATGCACTTTTGTCTGCACTTTGGGACTGAAGAGAGTGTTGGGGCAGCATTAGAAAACGTCTGTCAACTATAAGCCGCAACTCTCTTCATCGCCTTGTACCCCTTTTCCAAAAACCTGACCAACATGCAGACATTCAGTGGCAACGTCATTATCATTGTTAAACAGTAGCACGTCACGTATGTAAGCCGTCTCTTGTGCTTAGTTCAGCTCGCATGTATGCTCAAAGTGTGGTTCGCGGTTTCCTTTTGCATTTGCCCTTTGACCCACACAATTCACATTACGTATATGTACGAGTGCGAGAGCGAATACGAATTCTCGTAATACGTTAAGTTGCCACCCAAGCGAGCAAATGCTTTTTCCCAGCCACTTGGCCGCATTTGCTTTTTATGGTCTATAGCCAGCGGGTATCGAAGAGAGACAGAGAGCGAGAGACTGTATAAAATGTAATGGAGCAGGCTCCATCGAGTCCATAGAACATTTATATTGCTGATTAGCGCTGTGCCAATCTTACCACAGAAACATTGAAAATAATGTACAGTTGGGGCAGATCGAGAGGTGTATCAATAGCCACCAGCAAAGGGCCTAATTGGCTGCACAAAACAGTGCAAATTACGAGTGAATCAAATAAGTACTCTAAAGCACTCGATTAATGAGCCTGTTTTATTTTATTTAACCTTGTACCAAGTCACGATTATAGAGCATTCCGCAGTCAGGCTGATGGCAGTTTATATACTTTTATGAGCAACTCCATAATGGCGTACGGTTTACGTTTATTAGCATACTTCTAGGCACATTGGCTTTGACTCAAGGTGCGTTTAATGGCACACACGGACATCATACGGACATCTAGTTGTCGACGGCTCTTTATGACTTCATTAGGAAGACATTTACGAGAGTGTGTTATCCCCCTTCTCAGTCTCTCACTCTCTCTTTCTTTTACTTCTCGTGTTTCATTCTTTATGAGAGCAGCTTTAAAAGCCAATTGATTTGACATAAAATTCTATTCAGGAAAACAATGAAACAGTAAAAGGAGCCCACAGCTAAAATCTAATGAAATTTATGCAGGCGCTGCAATGCGGCTGCACATGAATGGAAACTACAGGACATGTACACCTTACACACAAACACACACACACACACACACACACAAAGATGGCGGTAACTTTTACCTGTAGTTGGCCGCAATTTACAATGCGGCACCATTTGGTGAGTGTGCCCGTGTGAGGGACTGACCTACTTCAAGGGGCCACAGGACGCGGCGCGCTTTCACTGGCAAAGTGGGCCATAGACGTATGGCTTCGAACATTTTATGAACACTTTGGGGCTGCCTTTGTCTCGGCTCTTAGTTAAAACTGCATTGATGGCCAGCTGGAGTCCGTCTACAGGCACAGCCACATCCTCAACTTCTCGGCCACATCCCCATCCTTGTCGTCTATATCGAGCTTCGTCCTTGCTGAATGTGCGCGCATGTGGAAGTAACAGTTTAACGCTTAAACATGCCCAAGTTGCGCTCAACTCAAGTGCACAACACACACACACGAGTTTGTCATTGTGTGTGTGTGTGTGTGTTTTAGTTTTCACTTTCGCAAACTAAATTTGCACATATTTCTTAGCTCACTTGTAAAGTTTTTGAGTATAACAAATACAATTTGTGCTTTTGCCCAACAAGTTTAAGAGAAAAATAAAAAGCAGCTGTTTAAAAGGCTGCGGCATTTAGATTGACTGACTGAGTAAGCGAGTGAGCGACAGAGTGTGGACGGAGAGAGGGAATAAGATGGGAAAATGAAAGCATAGCGGTCTGATGTGGTGCCGGTCTTAGGTGTCAGTCGCTTGCCAACAGGAAGGAAGCTTTTCAAATGCCAAATGATAAATGCATTTTTAATGGAGCGCTCGTGAAGAGAGGCGAGAAGTGGGTGGCAAGACGAGAGCCGCGCCAAGGGCAGGCAACGTCTGAATTTAACAAACAACTTCCTTGGCATTGCTGCTGAAAGCCTGGCTAAGCGGCAGGATGAGCAAACGAGGCGCTTCAAAGCGGCTGGGGAGCGCCTGAAGTCGAGAATCGGCCAGTTGAGAGCCGACAGTCGACAGTTTTGGGAGTTTGGGAGTTAGGAGTCGACAGTCTGTGCTCCGACGACCCGACGGCTTACGGTTTAACAGATGATTTAGCTAATGTTTCACTCCTTTCATCATTTCGCTTTAAACTGAGCACATTCTCGATTAATTATCCACGCATTTTGTTTGCCATTCCCAATAAATAAATTGCCTCACTTTGGAGCAGTCAAACAAATACCCGACACGTGTTTAATAAATTGTTGGCCATAGTTTAAAGACTAACAAAAGGCGCAATTGTTTAACCTTTTATTTGTGCAATCAACGTTTAATGCAAGCTTGCAATTGTTGGCCATTTGATATTGGCTTTTGCTGCCCTTTGTTTTGGGCCAACGTTTCCATTTAATCAATATTCCAAACACAAACACAGTATGGCCCAACGTGTTTCCAACCCCATCAGAATACTAGTTCAAAAATGTGGCTAAACAAAAACTAAATACTATACGCACATACAGATACGCACACTCACATATAGAAAACATAATACAGATAGTCCAGGGTCGGAAAATGGAAGATGGGAAATGGGAATGGAGATGGAGATGGATCTGGAACGTGCGCTACTAAAAGCCTGCCCCGAAAATTGAAAATATTCGTAAAAGCTGGAGGAACAAAAAAACGCCCCGCTGACCATTTTAATTTGGTAAGTTCTGATGATGCTGAAAAATACATATATATGTGTATATATATTTGCATATACATATGGATAAATATTGTGTATACGCACTGTGTGTAAAATTTACAGCAAATCACATAACAAAAAGAAACCAAGTTTTGCTGTAAATTTGAGAAATTGAAATGAAAAATTGCTGACCCTCGAATACCAACACCCCCTTCCACCCTGGTGTGTGTGGAAGTGTGAGAGGTGTGCTTTAGATAGTTATTGATATTGCGTGGCCATCGTGCTAACATGCAGGCAAAAGGTATTCAATTCAAATTGTAAGCGAGTTTGCCGTTGTGGTTGTAAATTTATGAGCAACTGGCAGCCATACTTAATAGAGAATAGAGAGTTGTCTGTAGTCCGTAGTCTGTAGTCCGAGGAAGAGAAAACCAGAGGACCGTCATTAACTTGAAGTGATTCCCGGAAAATGAGCAAAAGGGAATGAAGTGTGTGTGATAAAGCAGACCAAAATGAACGATGGATTGGGCAAGGGAAGTTAAATGATAGCTGCAAGGCTAAAATATGCTTGTGAAATTGCTATGAAATTACTCATTTCTCAGATGATTACGATAAGTAAGTAGTCGAAGCTTTATGGCGGTATATCGAACGAAAATCTATAAATGAATTTTTCATTGGAAATAAAATTAAGAGACTGAAAGTTTATCAGTGCGCTAATTCTATAAATTCTCTCAATTGATTCTTTACTATACTATTCTCTTTCCAGTTTCCGCTAGTGTTTACTTCAGCTTGTCTATGACTTTTCATTAGTTTTTGCTGCCCATTTGAAAACATGCCATATCTTGGGGCAATAAATTGGAATTGAATGCATTTATTGCGGTATATACACAAGAAACAAATAATATAAAAATCAAGCTATTTAACTTTCAGCTATTGTGCTTGAGTTTTCATTGTTTTTGCATAAGCCGCTGCAATAAAATTTTTTAATAACATTTTAAGCAAACAGAAGCAAGAGAATTATGAATGTTTTTATTTAGCGCGAATTTCTTTAACTATTTTTTTTTTTTTTTTATTATTCTGTCATGTAGTTTGCAACTTTGGAACAATGAACATAATATAAGCAACTGTAGACAAAAGCAAAACAAAATAAAAGCCCAGGTACAGGTCCAATTGGCACATGACAGACGTTGCTGATAGCATGCATTGTATAGAAAGAGAGCACAACTTAGGGCCATTGTTAAAGCTGTCTGACACACACACAGAGACAATGCGCGTCGCCGCTTGCGTCCCGTCCCAATCCCGACCTAGTCTACCTAAGACAAAGCCTCCGAAAGCCTGCCGGCTAATGTTGCAGTTTCCATTCTGGCCAACAGTCATGGGTGCTCTGCAAGCAAACATGCCGCAATGATGTCGATTGCCGCTATATTTAGCCACTGACACGCCCCTTATCTGTGGTTGTTGTTGTTACTTCCATTGTTTATGCAACGCGCATTGTTTCAATACATTTTGTAACACTCGACGTGGCATGTAAGTTGGCGTAAAAGTTTACAAGCTAGTGGTTTGAAAGAAATGTGTTCTATTTCCCCCGGGAAATGGGCTATTTTATAGTGTTGCAGATTCTAAAATTTAGAAAGTATCATACAAATTCACTAGAATATGTCAATAATCAATAATACATCTGTTGCTATTGCAGGCACAGCTTGGCCTGTTTGTTACTTAGGTTATTCGAATGGGTAATCTATATGGAAATATGTTTACTTATTTCAGATATGTTCAGACTGTTTGAAAGTAAACTCTTTGAATATTCCCTGTGTTTCCCCATACAAAGATAAAGTAAATTCGCATAGCAAGAGTGAACTACTTTGAGGCGTTTGGTTAAGTTACGATTACGACTTCATTGCAAGTTTTGCACTTGCAGGACTTTCTTTTATTGCCGCAGCAAAACCAAAAATGAGGTTAACGCGTGCACTTAACGACTTGAGGGTCGTTGCTGTCGCTGTAGCTGTCGCTGTGGCAGCAACTGTGGCAGCAACTGCGGCTGCAACTGTGGCAGCCACTGCTGTCGAGGACGATGTCGAGGACAACATTATAAATCCCGACCAGGCATTTGCAAGTGGCAGCCATTGCGGAACTCCTCCCGCCTAAGAACATTGCCAACTGTTATTTTCGGACTGTTTTCCTGGCTTACAACTCAATTTAGTCAGTTTTTAATGAGCAACTGTTCTGCACATGTTATGGGCGTGGCAATGGGCAAGGGACGTTACCTTATTTGCATTCGGTAAGCGATTTTGGCTCTGTCGAACTGTGTGCCATGCAGCTGCTATCTTCTGTCTCCAAAGAAGGATTTTGCCTCGTTGTCTTTCACGTCATTTATTACCGTTTGCAACGTGGCCCTATTCTGCATTCCCCTTCCCCTTCCCACAGCTCGCACTCCATCCGCCTGCCTTCCGTAATTCCGTTCATTCAATCGTTAGATATTTCCGGTGCGCTGTCCTTTTTAGTGCGACGCTCTGTTGGTCCTTTGTGTGCAGTGTCCAATGCCAGTCCAAGCAGTCTACCCGGACCGGTCAGTGGGGCCTGTCCTGTCAGCTTGTCCTGTGCTCTGTTGTTTGTGTAATCGCGTAAAGATGGCTCAATAGCAACATGACAAAATCGGAATGAGGGGTGAATGTGTTGTCCTTTGGGCTGTGCCAGCAATTTGTGGGTCAAATTGAATTTGTATTGAGCCAAGCCTCACAAAATTGATTGAAACATTTGCGTGAATTTATGTCCTTGAAATGATTGGCCATATCTCTGAGCCCAAAGTCGAAACACTGACCATCAACTACGAGTACGAATGCGAATACGACAGTATCTTTAGCTGCCCACTGCTCTTCAAAAGATGAGGAGAGAAGCCATGCTAAGCGGCAAATAAAACAAATTTGCACTTTAATATGCGCTATGCTAACCTTGAGTTCAAAATTCTTGAACAAAACACACTAAAACAGACAAGAAAATTGCCTGATGGGCAACAAGTTGCTCTGTCTCTCTGGGTGTGTGTATATATGTGAGTGTGTGAGTGTATATCTGTGTTTGTGGCATGTTTTAATGCCAGAAATCAGGGCAGACAACGCACCAAAACAGTCCAACAACATGGTGTAGCTCTTGGGCACATAAATCTAAACTCTCCAACATAATAAATAACAAAATACTAAATGGCAATTGCATAGATTAAAATATTCTCTATTTATGTTTTTCATTATATATTTATAATATAATAACGCAATTTATATTCCACAATATATTTCGCAAAAATTTCAATAAATCATGACTTAATTTTTACCGTTTGATAAAGATTATTTATATTTGGTTTGTTTTTAATTATTCTCCTGGGCTTAACATGGTAATCGTTTCAATAAATATTTATTTAATTCATAGCATTTGATTTTTGACTGTGTAAATACACATTGAATACAAATCGAATATTATGTTGCTTAGTGTTGTGTGAGTGTGTGTAAGTCGACTTAATGAAGCCAATGTCATGCTTCAACATATTTTTTAATTTCTAAAATGGCGTTTTTTATGTGGACCCTCCACACTCATCCAAGCACCCACAGTGACAAGTGTGTTATATATAAATATAAAAAGCAGACACACGCAGTTGAGCGTAAAATAGTTAGTTTAATTTGTTTAAGTGCACACGTGGCAATGGAATGTGGGAAGCGGGATGCGGAGTGCGATGGCTGTGATCACGACCACGAATGCGACTACAAGTACGACTGCATACAGTAATCAACGCCAGAAAGTAGGCTGCAACAAAATTTCAATTATAAAATGTCAGACAAGCCGCAGATAGCAGCAGCAATAGCAACAAGCAACAATGACAACAACAGCAATGCAACAACAGCAGTTTGACATTCTCAGTTGGGGATTGTCTTATCAAGATGTTTGCTTGCTTGTTTGAATACATGTTTCTTTGCGCCTATGCGAGTGTGTGTGCGCATGTGTTATCATTGTCATTGTAAAACAAGTCACTTAACACACACACACACAAACACACCCACATACATGAGAATAAGTTAAATTTGATGCTTTTGTCTTCAGTTGTAAAACAATGGCCCCAATTGTATCTCTGTTTGACTGCTTGAATGTATCTTGTATCTTTTTTGTGTGTTAGCTCAAGTCAATTGTTTGGCATATATGTGTACGAGTGTCTTATCTTGGCCCCAGGCACGCCCAGCACTTTGTTGTTGCTACTCTCTCTTTCTCTTACATTGTCACTTGTCTGCCTATTGCGCACACTGATTGTTTGCATAAATTAGCATAATTAAGCAAGGTTGAGTGACGCCTATCCGCGCGCTCTCTCTCTCTCTCCCATATCTCAGTTTCTCTTTCGAAAATCTATAGAAAGTACAAGTAAATTGTCTTGAAGAATTCTGCGATTCTCACTCTCCTGCTTCACTGTTCTCCACGCATATTCATGCAACTGTCGAAGCAATTGCGCAACATTTTTTGGGGCATACGCCACGACCTTTACGCGCGTGACCAGTCGTGCCAAAGGCACAGAAGAAAAAAGAAAAGGAAGAAGCAATGCAAAAGTATAAAATAATGGATGGATAAAAACGGCAGCAGGCAGCATGAGGCGTATACGCAATGTGCTATTTCCAGGGTCCATTGTCGTCGTCTTGTTAGCCTTTTGCGCGCCATTCATTTCCATTTTGTATGCGTTACTGGTTGCCATTATTTGGCTTTAATTGCTGCATGCATGCTGCCACGCCCCATGAGCCATGCCACATGCCCCCGCAGCCCTATATGAATCTGTACGTGTTTTAATTAAAATACGTTGTACACAAAAAGCGAAGCCTTCTCCCAAAATGATAACTTTGTCAGTGTTCAATTTTATAAGGTGAATAAATTCGAATGAGATGGTGAATGCGATGACGAATGCTTGGCATAATTAAGCAAATGAACTGTGAATATGGAGGATATAACAAGTATAACAATATATTTATTGCGTGTGCCAATCAAAAAGCAACATGTCAAATGTCACAAACGAGTATCAGCTAATTTCTTTTGCTGCTCCTTTCTCATATTTCTCTCCCTTTTGGCCATCAAACAATTTATGCGCACACGGGCGAGAGGACGAGGGGACGAGAGCAAGGCGTGGGTAATTAGCTCGCCAGGTGGCCAGGGGCAGTCAGCAATAAATAAATTAACATAAAACAAACAAAAATTAATGAATGCATAAATGATTGGCCTGGCAGCAGTCGGCAGTCGGCAATCGGCAATCGGCAGTCGGCAGTTGGCTGTCAGCCATCCAGGCCATCCAGGCAGGGAATCTCAAGCGCTGGGCGCGGCCATAATTTATTTCAAGGCAGCACAAAAATGGCAACTGTCGATCAATGTCAATTAGCTGCCTCACGAAAACGGGAATTGCCAAGTTATTTTATTGCTGCATACTCTGTTACATGTATTTTCTCTCATTTCGTAAGATGATTGCAAACAAATCCCGGTCCTGGGCATGTAAATTATATGCATATCAATCAGCCAACAGCTGGCTGACCCAACTTCTCCATCCCAGTCTCCTTGCCATGGAGACGAGTCGTTGATTTATTAACGAATATATTTCAAATTTAAATTTGAATATACTGAGTAAGCTGAAGAAATGATAATAAGTCTTTGTATTGATTTTCCACGAATTTCCATTTAATATCCTACACTGTTTTATTAATTAATTTATACGCAACCGGTAAAAGTAACATCAAATTGCCAAGTCTCTTACTTCGACCCACAGTCGCAGTCTTACTTGTACTTATTGAAGAAATTCACAAGCATTGAGTGAAACTGTTAATTTCAATTAAACACAATTTATTTGAAAATTTGAGCAAAGTGTATGCATATTTCATGGCACCAGCTTTCCTGTCATTTTCCGCCTTTTCCTCACCGCGTCTCTCACCTCTTCTTGGGCAAAACACTTCACGCATAATACAATAAATAAAACTTACAGCTTCAGCGGAAATAATTAACACACTGCGAGGCAACCAAAAGAGGCATTGTAAGCACTTTCTCAGTTATTCCTGAACAATGATCATTATCATCGTATTGATAATGATGTAAATGAAAATGGAAATGGGAATGGAAACGGCAAAGCCTTGGCGCACATTTCGATGTCAGCACTTTTTCTCACTTCAATAATAATAGCAAATAATAATAATAAAACGAAATTAATTGATTTGCGGCTGTTTCCCACCTGAAAACCATGTATTTAAGGCAACCAATCGTTTCTTTTTTTTCTGTGTGTAAGCAAGTGAAACAGGAACAAGAACAAGAACAAGAACACGAATAAATACTGTCTTTAGCAGCCGTCATTCAATTTGCATTGAAATTGTAAATTGTATCTCATATTTTATGGCTCTCATTAATGTTGCAGCTGTCCAAGTAATGTGTAATTAAAGTAATTTAATTTATTATTTGCCATTGATCAGCAAACTTGCACGCAGCATAAATCAATGCGAAATTATATTATTTTTTTTTTTGCCAATATATTGTGTTATATTTTATATAAATGCTGACACTGTATAATTCGCATTAAAAACGGTATTTACTATTACCCAATGACACTTGCTGAAAGCTTTCTTTTTTATATTACAGAATAAACATATCAGCATTATTCTTGCCTAGTATTAAAGTGATCTCTTTAATTCTCTCTTAAGGCACATCAAAGCACAACTAATTGTAATAATCAGTTCAATTTTATTTTAAATTATTTGATCAGCCAAATTATCGAAAAGAGCTTAAGTTGCTGAAAGTTCAAGCATCGTTAGCCAATGTTATGCTATTAACTTTTATGTAATGCCTGAACTAGGGTATCAAATGCTATCAACTTTCATCATCAATTCTCTTATATTAATTTGTTGTCCGGGTTTCGTATTAATTACGAAATCATTTTTCTGCCCACTAAATGGCAGGTAAAATGAGTTATGCAACAACAGAGGCAATTTATGGATATTTATGGCCCGGCCAAGATGTTCAGCCAACGATATTGAATGGCCTAAACCTTCATTTAATGTTGGTAGTCGGCAGTTGGCAGTAGACATTCTGCATTTTAATTATGACTTTTAATAAGCAGTAAAATCAACTAATCGCCGCTTAACATCTCGTCTTACGGAATAAAGTAAGCCTCGTTGTTGGTTCTTGGCTTTTACAGAGTAAACGAACATTTAATAACTTAATGCATGTGTGTACAAATGGTAAAAGTCGTTTTCATTTTCCTTGTTTTTTTGTTTTTTTGTTTTTGTTTTCAGTTCTATGAATTTAATAAGCTTAATGTGCTGCTCCCGGAACGGACCACACAGTCAAACTGAACGCAACGGAACGAAGCGAAGCAAATGGCAAGAACTTAGATGAATTTCCCAAGATATGCTGGGACACACCCGTAAGACACACACACACATACACGCACACACACACACACACACACACACACATATGCGTCGGTGGCAGGCGACTTGTGCGCACAACAAATGCAATTAATTATAATTTTTAATTAGCTCAACAACAACAATAGCAAACGAATACAAATACAATAAAGAGAAGAAGAAGAATAAAGGCGAAAAAAGAGAGTAGAATAAAACAAAACATAAGCGACTAAAACTCTATTTCATACTCGTATTACCGACGCATGAAACTCGACACGCGATTAATAAAAAGGGACATAGCCAAGTGGTGGGCGGTGTGAGCTGGGGGCGTGGCACTGACAGCAAGTGAAAGGTATTTAGTCACGCGGAAAGAAATGTTTACTTTTATTTAATACAGCACGATGTGAGTTTGTTGCCTGGTCCTTCAGTAGGAAGAGTTGCCAAAGGCATGCTCTGGCAAGCTGGACGAGGATTAGCAGTTAGCAGTGGGCAGTGTAGGACAGTGGGCGGGGCTTAAAACGAAAGAATGGGAAGGAGCTATAGCTAGGTCGCCACTCAATGTGTTCTTTACGTGCGAATTCTCAATGATGTTATAGCTACGCATGCGAGATACGCCTCAAAGGATTATGAATTCCATGCAGTAGCAAGTGATGGAGGCAAACCTCTAATATATCATTCTACGTGTAGGTGGCTTAACGGGAGTGCCAGCACTTTGTCGCGTCTAATGCCTCAAGTTAAGACCACTTAAGGCATTCACTTTCAAGGTCACAATAATACCGCCTGCTGGTTGTCTGTTGTCGGTTGTCGGTTGTCTACCGTCTCAGCTTTCTTATCCTTGGCCTCAGCTGTAAAGGCGCAAATTAGATTTCACCGAATGTCCGTGACTCACAAGTGGAGAGACAGTATACAGTACAGCGGAGAGAAAGCGTAGCAGAGAAAGAAACGGAGAGAGAGAGAGAGAGAGAGCGAGCGAGCGGAGCGGTGAAGCGACAGTTGTCTTTGTTTGTTGCTAATTAGGCAAAATTACATTTTAAAAGGCTTTCAAGCGTAAAATGGAAAAAGTTGTAACCGGAACTCTCATCTGTCTGCTAGTTGCCCTTCACCCAACATACACCAATCTGTCTCTGCCCCCACTTTCTCTCTCTCATCCCAATTTCCGGCTGCTTGCAGACAGCAGGAGGTCATCAAGCGGAGTGCTCATAACTTTTAGTGCCTGCAACTACAACGTCTGCTATAATGAATATGACATAAACGTGCTCCTGCAGATTTTTAGAGTACCACTTTACCGAACTATGTCTGACAGTGTCATATAGGGTTTAGCTTAAGTAATTGTCTCTGTGTTGCTGTTTAGTTAACTGAACCAGGATTCAAAAAGGGGAACTCGAATTATCTAAGCTTCACCCTATCGAAAGTGTGGACACTTGTGAATAGGTTTGAGATTGATTAGTATTCATATCTATAAATGATATCGAATACTCCTGCTCTAATTTCAACCATATCGAAAAATAGTTAATTGAATTGTCACAGCAATCAAATAACGAGACAAACTCTACTTTGTAAAATTGATATTTAAATAATTTTGTCCAGTTGAAATTCTTCAGCAAAATTTGTCAGCTTAATTGATTATTTATAAATATAGATACAGTAATTAAAATAAAATTGTTAATCAATTGTTACAAATGGCATATGTTTATATATGACACGAAGATGAAATTCTGTTTCAGAAATTCTTCATTCACTATGATAATAATTCATCAAATTAAACTAAATATTTACAATTTGTATAAGTTAAAGTTGAGCCGAACTTTTGCTTTGTCAACTGTGGTTGAAAGCGATTTGGGAAACTTGAGCGATTGCAGCCTTATTAAGGTCTCACTTGCTAAGCCAATAAAAATCACACAAAATAGAATGACAAGCCGCCAAAATGTCAGGCACTCGTCAAAGGGGATTGGCAGCCAGCCAGGCACAGATATAAAAACAAGACCCAAACACAACAACAAAAACACGAAAATAAAAAAAGAAGAACATGAACAATAACGAATGTGAAGTGAAATAGCCAAATGTATAGAATGTTAAGGGCTGTCAGCTATTTGTGGCATATTTTACACGCTTCTCTACTTCATTTACACGCACGAATAAGAAGCAAGGTCCTCCTTGCTCGGCACTTGTCCTAGACCTGATGCTCCTGTTTCGGCATCGACTCGAACGCGCGGCGAAAATATTTGATATGTATGAGTGTGCATATAAAGTGAAAACATTTACACATGTTTGATTTATGGGTCAAGTGTGTGATAAAACTACAAAAGCGAGCAAAGCACAGACAGCACACACACGCCCTGACACTAACACACTCTAACACTGACAACTGAAAGACAAGCGCGAAGAGCATGGCTCGTGTGATGCTGCGGGAGTCGGGAACGGGATCGGGAGAAAGAAATCAGAGTAAATCATGCAAAATAAAACCAAGCGAATATTTCAGAAAATTATGCAGTCGCAAGGATGTCACAGACGATGTGCGAAAAGCCACAGCATGAGAGCGCCTTGGTGCGCACAAAAGTATGCAACAAAAAGCGCTTCACACAATAATAACAAGAGAAATAACAAAAGGATTTACTTTTCTCCTTCACTTCTCGCCACAGAAAGAGATAGATAGAGAGAGAGAGAGAGAGAGAGAGAAAGAGAGAGAGAAAGCGCGTAAGCTATAAAAGTATATTCGAGTTAAGTGTCTGGCAGGGAAGCAAAGCTGGACGCTCTCTGTTGACTTGGTCAGTTTAAATTGCATTAAATGCATGCGCACATATTGAAAGTAATTGCATTTAATGCATCTGCATCGAACTGTAGCGAGAGAAAGTGAATGAGCCAAGTAAACGATGCAATTAGCCAGACTGCAGATAGCAAAGAGAATTTTTTAATCGCATGAAAGACAAACAATTTGCATATGAATATATAAATTTATTATGCTAAACTGTATTTTTTTGCTATAATTTAAATGCAACATTTATTTATAACTTCTAAATGCCTGGAAAAATTCCATTTAAGACAAAGGCCACAGAGCCAAAAATTGAAAATGACAAATTGCATTAGGTTTCCAACAACAACAACAACAACAACAACAAAAATAAAGCAAGGATGACCGCAAAAATGACAGCACAAAGTGTGCAAAAAGTAAGCAACAATTTTGGTTCTAGGTGCCCATTTATGAGCATATATGGAGACAACAATAACATCAACAAACAGCTAAGAATTCCCTACTAAAGACTGCTGGACAATGAGATACCCTATAGCCCGAATACAAAGTAAACTAACTATCCAACTATGGTAATTTCTTTGAGTAATAATAAATTGAATATGGATGTACTTTCTAATTACGCGTGCATTACCTTCTGTAGAATAATTCTAATTTAAAAGATTAGTATATCCCTTCTGTATCTATTGCAGGGTATAGAAATAATAACGAGAATAACAACAACAATGTAACACATATTCAAAAAGCAATTCTCGGCTAGAAGGATTTGTGCTGCTATGTGTGAAAGTGTCAGAATGTGTGTGTGTACGTGTGTGTGTGTGTGTGTAATCCCAACTACATACACACATCCAAATGGGGAATTGGTTAGCAGTGCAATGGTCTGTTGTATTTTTGACCACATTTGGCGCGTCGCAAATGAAAACAAAAGCAAACAGCAAACAAACAGAACCAAAAACACAACAAAAACATCAGAATGACAACAATTTTAAAACGATTTTCTAATCAAAACGCATTACACCATGGCCTAAGGTCAAACATACTTGTACAGTGTTGTGGCCCAAATATATATTCTCTACGCTCAAATTTAATTATGCGAAAACCACAAAGTTTTCCTCTTCGCTTTATTTCTCTTCATTGTTTTTTTTATTTTTTTTGTTGCTGTGTTAAAAATAATTAATATGAAAAATGAAAAATTACTGAAAATGTGGCGCCAAATTTGTTTGTTTTTTTCTTTGGATAGTAGCCCTCGTTGAGGTAGGTGGGGTAGCTGATCCATGCACGAATAACCCCTGAAATTTCATTACATGTGTAAATTATATACGAAACAATTTGGCAAAAACGAAATGAAGAAAACTGGAAGAGTGGCGGAGGAAGAAGTCGTGGCCCAAACGGGAGCAAAAATAATTATTCTAATATTTCAGGAATGTAAATATGAATGTGTATGTACGTGTGTGTTAATGAGGAAATGCAGAAAGAAACGAGCATTCAACAATTTAAATAAGTTCAACTAGATAAAAAAATTTGGAAAACAATTTTAATGACACTATATCAAGGATTTTATAATATAATTTTTAAAATAAATCAAAAAAGCGTTTCGTTTAGATGTGAAATCTCTGGTAGCTCCCGATAACTTCACTAAACGCATTTGCCAGTTAAATTCTTACTTAAATTATGATAGTTTTGAAACTATGTCAATTGCACAATCATTGCCGAAATCATTTAATTAAGCCACTTTTCGGGTGCGCTCCAATGACCTTGGCTGCAATCATTTGGAGCATGCAGCTTATGGTGGAGGCATTTGCTTTGACGACTCGCTCCAGACAAGCCTCTCATGCTGGCACATACACAGAGACAAATTGGTATGGGCACAAATATAGTACAATATTACAACTGACGGGTGAAGGATGAAGTACATTTGGCAGCCCGTCGCACAGCGCGAGTACTTGCCGGGGAGCACTTCAATGCGATCTCAATTATTTATGTAGTGGATTTTCAGCGATACACATACACATGCAATACGGGTATGGTGTTGTTTTTACATGTGGCACATAAGTCGCCTGATTTATGTTCAATATATGCACACATCTCCAAAGGGAATCAAAGGACATATTCGTTCACATACATGCTCGTATGCTGAATATTTTGACTGGGGCAGCCGGTTCAATAAATTGCAGATTCTGAGCGACAAATGCAAACAAATAAATGTAAAAAAATCAAATCATATTTCCACATTAAATATATATACAGCAATAATAAGAGCAATATCCTGGGCACCCGGCACATTACTAGCAACCGTAAAGCGATCGCATCACTCCGATGTGACATCCAACCAGGGAAAAGCCAGCGTGGTTGGCTACCTAAGCCATTTGCCAGCCCTCAGCAGACAGTAAAGTAAATTCCTCGCCAAATTGCCATTTTTTTCGTCTTTTTTTTTGTTAGTCTTTTCAAAGGTGCACAAAGTGTAGATGTGTAGTGAGCTTTTAGGCGCGGACGCGTTTCATCGAGAGAAAAAAATGCGGCTCAAAGCAAATTACGTTGACAAATGAAAATGTCACAATGATGATAATTTATTTTGCCTTTGTCAATTGCCAGTCGCGCCAGCTGGCAAACATTCCTCAGACATTCCTCTTGCTTTCATCTGAAATTTTCAGTTGACATACATGTGGCAGCTACCTTGCAGCAAACAGCTGTGCCCCAAGCCCTAATACATTCGCCTCAGCCACTTGCAATTAAAAGCAAGTAATTTTTGTCTATTGCCAGACCAAACCATCCGGCCTTGTACACAAAAGCCTGATACTCTTACCATTATTCCTGGAAACAATATATTGACGAATTCCACGAAATTAATGAATATAATCTGCGTGTAAATTGGTCACTTTCCAAGTATTTTATGAGAGTCTCAAATAGAATTATAATAATTTATTATATTTGTTAAAAAGAAATTACCTCAAATGCGACTCTTCATTGAAAAGAAGATTTGTATCTTATTATGTTTTGGGAAATAAAAGCTCAATAATCGTTTTAATTGAATTTTTAGCTTAATTGATAATGTTAAATAATAAATAAATACATTTATCAATAGTAGTTTGCTGGATTCAAATGTATACACTCATATTACATATTGAAATCTTCTGTATCTCTTCGATTCGATAGTACTGCAAATACATTCGTAGGTCGTCAGTCAGCCGAATAATAGAGTATACTACTTTCGTATATCGTTTTATTTCATGTTTCCGTTATCCTGTTCTCTGCGGCAAAACTTTACGCTTCATATACGCTGAGTGTTTCTCCTGGTTTTTCCTTACGCTTTCCAGCCAATTCGCCTTGACGCGTTTTGCGCTATTAAACTTTTTGGCATGATATTGCCGTTATTTCGGAATCGAAGGGAAGGGGGCGAGTGTGAGGGGGGATGGATGACTACAGCTCAGCACATAGCTGAATACAAATATATGTACTTACTTGTCATATAATAAAGTTTTATGCTAACGGCTTTTGATGCCTTGCAGCCAGCCTTACAGGACGCACACATGGCCTGGGCAGGAAGCAACCGGGGACAACATTTTATGCCCATTCTACACTGTTGTCCTGGTCTCCTGCTGAGTCCAGCCAACAGTTTTCATACTTTTCGTTTGCCTCTTTATTAGGCTGAAAAATGAAAATGCCAAGGCCCCACAAAACTTGAATCTCTTCTCCTCAAATTCACTGTGTGTGTCTATTGTGTGTGCCCGTTAAAATTCTCATGGTAAAAGCATGAATTCCAATGGTTGTGTGCCAAATATTTGCATAAATCTTTTCAGTCTTTTCTCTATTTTGTTTATATTACTCATACGCAACGTGTATGCAATTTATTATAACTTTTTTAGCCCTTGCCTCGGAGTGTGTCATGGAAAGTTAAAGACGTGGGCTTTTGTTGTTATATTTATCATTGTCATAATAACTAAAAACTTTATTTAAATGTTCCGCCGCTTTTATTTATACAAGTTTATATATATATATATAGTATATATAGTTAATCCTAATGCTTATTAACGCACAGCTGGCGTCACTCACTTAAATATTAAAACAACTTTATAATCCATTATAATGCGTTTTCATTTTGTTTGAAACAAAATGTCCTCATCATCGCTAACATCATGATCATCGTGATGACCTTTATGACATATATACGGATAATTTTTGTTTTTATTGTTATTACATGTGTCCGATTATAATACTCAACTTAATTTATACATATTTGTACATACATAACTATATAAGTATGTACTCTTTGCACTTAACTGCAATTATTGTTGTTGATTTTAAGTTTTTTTTTTTTTTATATTTATTTGTTTTCTGTTTCTGTTTCTGTTTCTGTATGTGTTTGTTTTCGGCTTTGTAGCAACATTCATTTACTCATTAAACATTCACATAAATGTCTCGACTAATTTTCATGGCGTACATTTATAATTTTTAATTATTAATATTATTATTAATATTTGTTTCTCTTTGGGAAATTGTATACTATAGCTACAACACACATATACATATACATATACAAATATAGCTGTAGTGTTAAATTTATTATTACCATATACTCGTATGCAATTTTATTTACAATTTTGATCAGTTAAATGCCCTGCCTGCCGAATGGTCATAACATTTAATAGTCGTCCGACCATTAAACTGCAGTGGAGACACTGGACACAGTGGACAGTCGCATGCATTTTTAAATGTGACACATTAAACGACGCTGAGTACGACTGGAATGGGCGAAACTGACAGGATAAGGGAGTACCTGGGCGAGCATGTGGTTATCGACCCGGACGAACTGCTTACGGGCTGAAGTTTTGGGCGCAACACTTCAGTGGGCAGCTTGGCAAATGGCAGACGGTAGTCGGCAGTCGGCAGGCGGCAGACGGCAAATGGAAATGCAAATATTTTGTTGACAGGCAATGGCAAAGTGAATTGCAGATTTCTTGGGAAATACAGCCGGACATGCTGAAATGGAAGTTCCGAAGTTCCAGTAACCAGACAAACTCTAAAGTTCTTACAGTTAGGACACATATCCTGGCTACTTTATGAGATACTCGCAGTCAGGCAATGGTTTAACCAAAGAAAAAGATAAGCATACCATATCTTCCCTTTCAAATATACTTTCTTACCCAAAAATTTCTATGAAAACAAATGATTATCGGTAGAAAAGGAAGAGCTAAAGCAATAGATAGCTTTTGTACTGCTGGGTTAAGGAATTTCTTGCGGTTCTGGCTCAGTCAAAAGCTGTTTGTTGGAGCATTGAGAAAAGAAATAGAAATAAACTTACATTCATACCAAGTAGACCATAAGAAATGCATTATTGAAGTTAACTGCCTTAACGTTAAACTAACTATTTACATGTCTTAGAAGCTAGGCTTTAAGCTGATGAACTAGACATTCATAAAAAATTCACAAGTCAACGGATATATATAATAATACGGACAAAGGAATCTGAATAAACTATTGAGTAGAACAAGTTATTGCCACAAGCCCGATTATAAACTAAGAATTCCCCCAGGGTAATTATCATTATACGAATATTCTAAGTGTTATGATTACTAATATATATGTTATATGCTCTCTGTTGAGCTTAATCGCCATTTGCTGTTCGTTTCGCTAATGTTTCTAGTGCTGGCATATGAGTTTTTGGTAAGAGTACTATGTACATAGCTCGTGCTGCCTCCCCGGGGCGCGGCTTTATCCCTAACCCACTTAATTACACACGCATTTACTTACAACTTAAAGAGTATACCAGGAGCAATGCCAGAAGCAGATACACGAGGAACAGCTCATCATTAGCATAATTAGCTAACTAGTTTTTTGGTGTTATCATTATGGGGTAAGCTTCGCCTTGCAACTGCAACTGCTAATTCTCCCCCTGCCCTTGTCTGCTTCTTTAGCTGCTGCTGCACTGCATCATTTATGCGACAGCCAAGCTTCATATCTTGATTGTTCTCCAGTGGGCTGACCACTTAGTTACATTCGTTTACTTGGCTGTTACATTGGCGGTGGCGTTTCTGTGGCCCTTCCAACTGTGTAGCTTTAATTTATCACCGCTCAGTTGTCCCACTTGTATTGACATGGTCAGACGTCGTCCGCTGGCCACCACCACAGCTGCTGCTGCTGTGGCTCCTCCTGTTTGCATGCGCAATTTGACTTTGCGTTGCCCGAGTTCCCCCCTCCGTCTTCGTCACCATCTTCCGCTCCTACACCATGACCGTCTGTTCCCTGGAGCAGCAGGGTGCAGCAGGCTTCCAACAATACAAATGCCGCGACCATTGTGCTAATTACTTTGACTGCCTGCGTTGCCTGTTTGGTGTGACAGGTCCAGGCCAGGGCGACAGCAGCTGGAGCCGCATTCGTTTGCATGGCTTCGGGTCGCTCGCCTGTGTGAAATGAGCAAACAGAGAAGAAAAATTAATGCAGACATGCCATAAATGAGTTACAATTTGTTGGATCTTCTCCCCTCCCCACACACACACACACAGTTACACATACAGAGCATACACACCTACGCAAACACACAACTACAAAGCCGAACCAGAAGTACTTATTTCTGTTGTGGTTCGAGGTTCACTTGCCAAAGTTGTTGCTCACAAATGCATAAACTTTGTCGAGCTATGAAAAATTTCACAATATTTTTTCCCCTCATCGTTGTGTAGAGTATGTCCTTCGTCCTTCAGTTTGTTTGATTGCAAGTTCCATGCATGTGCAAAAAGGTCAAGTATGCAGTTATCAGACTTGAAAGCCCTTCAACATCATCTGCAAGTTGTGTTTCCAGGCTTCTATGGCATTTCACCATTTCTTCTTGATTTGCCAACCATCCCTCATCCAATTATTGAGCATTTAAGCTTGTTTAAGGCTAGCTCCGAAATAAGGAAACAAGTCGGAGATTCCCTCCCATAATAAGGTTAAACTCACCTTGCAGGACGTGGACGCGTATGCTGGCTATTTCGGTATTCGATGGATAGCACGAGTATTTGCCAGAGTGCAATAAATCCGCATCGTAGATAAGTAGAATTGATTTGGTTTCCTCCGATTTAATGGTCTTAAATTTCAAGCGACCACCCGCCGTCTCCTCACTAAGAACCTGTTTGTACAAGTGAGTGAGTGTGTGCATTATTAACATATTTTGCTTTGAAAAAGAAAATTTTTATGGACGGTAGGCAAGCAGTAAGACAGTCGGGGTGCCAGCTAAATGCAAAAGCATGTTTTCTCATAATCATAAAAGCCAAAATTAAATACATTGCGTATACGCAGTGTAAACAAAAGCAAAAACACGACTCGCGCCCAGCCCCAATCCCAGCTCGTAAAACTTGAAAACGTTTATCCAACGGCAATTGGCTGGGCGTTCAGCTTGTGAGTGAGTTTCAGATTGAGTGTCTACTGTGGGCGCGGTCGCTGTGATTTTCATTCTTCTTTTTCCAAAGTCTTTTTGTACGCGTGTAAAACTCAATTATTGCAAGATAATTTGACGCGCACAAAAGACTTTTAAATTCGTTTTCTTTCATTTTTTTTAAATTGATTGAACTTCCACACAGTGCTTTCAATGCTTACCTTATCCTGATGGTACCAGAATATATGCGTTGGCGGTTCAGGGCTGAACTTGATGATGCACGTAAGATTTATGGTGCTGCCTTTGTCCACATAGAGATCGGGTCCACCCAGGATCGTTGCTGTTGGCACTGCAAGAGAGTTGGCATTGTTCGTCAGATGCGGCTCTCAAGTATGATTACCCACTATGCGCCTTCTTCTTTCACCTCCTCCTCTCCTCTAATCGAATTTACAAATCATCGTTGAAAGTTTACAGTCCACGTGACTGTTTCCAATCAGCAAACTACCTAAACAACGTGCACAGTTTTCAACCCGTTGAAATTTACTAGCACCTGTCGCTAGTTGACTCATCATGACTGAATTACCTTCCCAGTTGCCTCAAACAAGATGCCTCAAAGTGTGTGTGTGTGCGTGTATGTGTGTGTTGGAGGTTAAGTCTGAAACTAGTCAGGTTTCGACCTTAGACAATTTCCATCCAACTCGACAGAACTGCCCACTCTCCTCTTCTGTTTCTCCTACAGCTTTATGTCGCCTGATGTTCCCTTTGTTGCGGCTGCCACTTATGCAAGCTGGCATTGTTACTGCTCTGGTTGCAAGCAGAACATACTTGTTTGTGTGTATTCTCCAAATCAATGACAATAAGCAACGTCAGCAGAATTCACGTTACTCGCTTGCCGACTACGAAATGAGCAATTGCAGGTGAGCTGATTAGGAACTGGAACTTAGGCATGGTATCAGAGAAATTACTTCGTTATTATGCCTTTGATGATCTATTGCTAAGCTTAGCAAGAAACGTTTTTCATCTCGACCTAAATCAAGACGACACTGATCAAACCTTTTCTGACTCACCATTTATCAAATTTCAATTTTGAATAACAGAT
This sequence comes from Drosophila funebris, assembly GCA_018901825.1. Classification (NCBI taxonomy): domain Eukaryota; kingdom Metazoa; phylum Arthropoda; class Insecta; order Diptera; family Drosophilidae; genus Drosophila; species Drosophila funebris. The sequence continues at coordinate 8,024,993 of JAEIFK010000688.1, forward strand.
TTTCTACTTGTTAGCTGGAACACATGTGACACTTGTTTATTTTCAATTGTAATATAAGCAACTGGCAAACGTCTGGCAGCTTCAGTTCGTCTCGGTCTGCGGTTTGGAAATGCATCAATTATGGATAGTTTTGCTTTTATTTGGCCTGGGCCATGCCTTCGACATAGACTTTTGTAATATGACAGAATGCAATGGAAAACCACATTTGGGCTGTGATAATGATTTGGTAACATCTAAGCTCCTCTGTCTATTAATAATTACTAAAGTGTGTTACTTTCATAGACATTTCATAAGAGCTGTATGCACAAACATGTTCTGGTTAACATGCAGATATATGAGGAGTATCTGGTGAAAATACACAATAAATATCGTGAAGATGTGGCGTCGGGTGCTATTCCGGGTGTACCTAAGGCCAAACAAATGCCAGAGATGTTGTGGCACTCAAAACTTGCCTTGTTGGCCGAATATCATGTGAAGCGTTGCCTCCTACGACTGACAAACTACTGTGTGGCTCTGACGAACTTTACCGAACCGGCGCTCAGTTATGGATCAAACTGGTTAAATGTTGTTAGTTACCGTACCAAAATAAGCTCAGATAAGATCACATTGCAAGTGGATCAATGGATGCATCAGGTATATAAGCTGGCACATACTGCAGAGTACTATAGGCAAGAGGTGTACGAAATCAGTAATATACTGAATGATAGAAACTTCTTTTTGGGCTGTGCTGCTGCTGAGGATTATGATCGAAGGAACAGTCGCTTTGTGCTGATTTGTTACTATGATGAGAAACATCATTGGGAGCAACCAATCTATCAGAAGGGCAAGTTTCGAGCAATCAATTGCCCTCGCGGTCCTAGCGAGAACTATGCACATTTGTGCAAGCCCTATAAAGATGTTGAGGACTAGGGAAATGAATAAAGTATTCTGAGTATTCCAATTTAACCAACCACACACAATTCTTTTGTCACTTTGGGTGTCTAATTAAATGTGACAGTAGCTCGAGAAATGAAAACATTTGTGCCACAATATTTTCCATGGAAATTGCTATGCATACACACAAAGAAAAATGAAAGGTAAAATGTAAACTGTGCAAAGTAAAGTAACAAGCTAGCAAAGTTGTTCGGGAGAAGTATTTTCTAAAGCAATTTGTTCGTCATGAGCCAGAAAAGCGCTGCTCCAGCCACAAACCACTCGACTACTTCCTCCCATTTGGAGGACTTGCGAAATACTGACGCAGACTATGTGGAAAAATATTAAAAAAATAATATGAATACTTGGGTGCACCAAGTCTGGAGTAGCAGGAACTGGTTGCTAACACATGTCAGTTAACTTAAGAGTACGTACTGCTTCTGACATATTACACTATACACTATACATTAAACTACAAACCCGCAACTGTCTGGATGGGTCCGAACATGCCAGCAAACTCATCGTCACTCGACTGATAAACCCGATCGGCGGCTATATAGAAGGCATCATCGTTGTAATACTGTTGCATTAGATTGCTGGTCTCCTCATCGATGAGATCTAATTACAGTCAGAGTAAGTGAAACCAAAAATGTATATAAAAAAGAAAAAAGACAGAAAAAATATAAATATGAAAATCATAGAAATAAATATTAAATTATATTTAATTAGAAAATATAATAACTTACTTTCGAACATTAAACCACATCTGTTTCACAAAATAAACACAAATAAAATAATATTAAAAAACAGAAAATAGTATAAAATTGAAAAAAAATAACTATGAATCGCCTCCAGCCAAGTGAAAACTCATTCAGCATGTGATTCTTTTCACGTCAACGCATCTAACAGATTTTTCCGTTCTTGTGGCGTATTAAATGACAAACCGGATTGTGAATAGTTTTCACAGCTTGCAAAAGGTTTTACAGTTTCCCTTGTGAAATGGGGATTCCATTTCATTTTAGATGTACACATTTTATTCGATATCTGCGATATCTGTGGCCACGTTAGCTTTTCTCCACGTCAATTTTTCACATATTTTCAAAACCCGAATAAATATGTTACCCCAGCTCCCCTCGTTTACTATGCTATGAAACTGATGTCCTCTTATTTTAAACTCGCAGCTGCTGATGTTACCGATGGTTGTTGTTACTGTTGCAGTTGTTATTATTCTTGTTTTATTTTTCTTTTTATTTGTTTTGTTTTTGTTATTGTTACTTTTGTAGCGAGATTGTCAAGTGTGCATAATTTACACTTTTGCAAATTGCATGAATATGCAAATAATAAAAATCCGAATACCCATCGTGCATCATGTTTTTTCTACATGTCGATATATTACGTATACGCTCCGAGCACCAGCAACAGCGGCAGCATCAGCAGCTGAAATATGCAAAAGCCCAACGGCTAAAGGCTCGTCAGCTATTCTCGTATACTATATGGATTCTTATATTATATATATTTTATACATATGCATATATCTATATGCTCCCACAAGCGTGTCCAGCATGACACAGTTTTTGGCAACAACTCACCAACAATATTCAAGTTGACCGAATAGCTGCGCACCGGCTGCGTTGATATTTGGCATTCGTAGACACCAGCATCCCGCTGTTGAGCATATTTTATTTGCAATGTCCACTCATCAATATCCCGATGATAGGAGGTCTGAAAACGCTGATCCGTTGTATAGGTATATGTGCCAACTGTGAGTATGTGCAGATCACGATTGCGTATCCAAGCCACCTGTCAAATGAAAATGAATTGGAATCAATTGAAAACTATATTCAGTGTGAAACAATAATACGATAATAGATTAAAACAATTCTTCACCAATTTAACTACTTTTAAAATGCACTTAAGATGTTTTAACTCAGGCTATGAGAATTATTTATATGACAAATCTGGTAAGCACACACTTCATGTCATAGCTGACTATACAATGAGAGGGTAAGAAAACATTTGAATATATCATTATGTGCCTTTTGTGGAGAAATTTTGCAATCACTAAGTGCTGATTTGCATTTTGATTGCATCAAGCTAAAACTTGTGTCAATTTGATCAACCTCAGTCACAGTCTCGACCTCAGTGCGAGCCTCATTTTACGCTGCTGGCCAACAAAATATATGCAGCTGGCAATCTAAATATTAAATAACTTAAAAAATTAGTGTGCGGCACGCATGAGAGAACCGGAAAATGATACTTCCGTGCTCTTTTAAACTCGACATTCCTTTTCCGCATTGGCCACTACATTTTGTAAATTTTTCATACACATTTTTTTTTTTTTTGAGTGGAGCCTGCCAATGTTTTTGGCAAGTTTTTCGGGCGCCTTGTTTATGCGGCGGCCAACTGAATAACCAATACATATATACACATACAGGCGGACAGGCCAACAGAGAGACAGACAGACGGACAAATAAACAGAACAGACACTGCGTCAGAGGCCAGCCGACTGTGCCAGGCATCCATCTGTGCATTTCCAGTTGCCGTCTGTCTAATTCTGCAATAACAGTCCAAAAGGAGGAAGAGAGGGAAAGAGAAAAACTTTTTCCCGTCAGAGTTTTTGCCGCACTGGCAACATAAATTTACCGTTGGCCAAAAACCGAGCCGCCAGTTAGCTACAGAAGCTTTTCTTTTGCCTCGGTCTCCCTCTCTCTTTCTCCCACCGTCTGACTGTCCCTGTCCGTGTCTGTAGTTTACTGATTGCGGAAGCGGATTTGGTTATGTGGAAATCTATGACCCAACTCCCTCTACCAACATGACCGAACACAGGGTGCCAAGTCCGTCGCTAAATCGCTTAACGTAATCAACGCTAGCCCAAACCAGAAAACAGTTACCATGGCCGAGAAACACCTGCAAAGTTTCTCACGATTGCATGCAGGCCCTACATGTATTTTGGGATGCGTGCAAATATTTCCGCAATGCCGAAGTGTGAACTATACACACACAGAGAGAGAGAGAGAGAGGGAGGGAGAGAGAGAGAGAAATATATAGAGGGATAGTGTTAAATCTCATTGAATTTACGATAAATGCTAGGCTCATGTTCTGTGCTCTGTGCGACAGATTGTGCTGCAGTGTCAAACTGACAAACGGACTGACAAACGTCCAAGCCTTCGAACTGATGAACTGCGTTGCTATCCAACTTTCCAGAACTCCTGCCTCAGCAATATTGTACTGTAATTGCATTGCAGTTATGGCAACCAATTTAAGTTGATTACCGAAATTCAATATTTTGCTGAACAATCGCCTCTGTCGGAGCACGAGGTAAGGGGAAGTCTATGGAAAGACTAAGAGAGTAAAACGATATGTTAATTGCCCCACAGAAAAGTATTCTCTTGCGGCTCACTTAATTTCCTCCCCCAAAAAAGCAAGTCTCATATGTTGCCAGAGTTGGGCGCTTAGTTTTAGTTTCTCTAGGCCGTATCAAATCAAGTGACGCCATAAAAATAATGACAATATCTGGACAGGAGACTCGGACATGGGCAACATGTGTTGTGTTGTGTTTTGTTGTGTTGTACTGCGTTGGCGTGTGCTGTGTTCCTTTTTCGTTCGGTTCATTGTTTCAGCGTCACGTATTACATAATAAACTGACAGCAAATTTAATAAGCGGCTGCTATTATAGCCCACATACACACACGCACACTCGCACACATGTGTCCTAGACCAATATTACAACTATCTGAGATGGTCGGCATATTGCCAACACTTGTCGCAACATTTTTGTTTATTAAATGTAAATAAAAATAAACATTATTAAAACAGACGCCCACGGAAACAGACGATAACATTGCCTTCTCTTTCTGATTTCATATACTTGAGCAAGCTGCTGTTAGATTGCCATCTCTTGATTTGTATTTATGCTTATCTATTTCTGTTTTTTTTTTTTTTATTATTTTTTGTATCTCTATCTGTAAATGTATCTTGTACTCACCGTCTTGTTGCCGAGATGCTTGACTCGACAGCCTAAATATGCGGATTTGCCCACAAGGGATGTGATATTCCTTGGCATTGTCAGATCGAAATATGGCTCATTCCATTTGTGACCATGCGGATAATGTAATGGCGGCAAATGTGTTGGCTTCGGATCTGCATTATTGTGATTGTTGTTGTTATTCACTGATTGCCGCTGGTAGCATAATGTTAGCCCTGCAAAATAATTTAAATAGAATAGAGAATAATGAAAAATATATCACATCATGCGTAATTTTCCATCAACGGTGGCAACGATGATAAATTAGGGTCAAGACACCTTGCTTCCATTGCCCCCATCAAGGACATATTGCCAATGGCGTCAGCTGAGACAGGAAACAGGAAGTGGCAAAGCCATAACTGCACCTTAATACAAACTAATTGTACTTTAATTATAAGCGTGACACAACTGTCACTCTGACATATATATATATATACTATATACACAGAGACAGCATATGTTTCTGCTCGTTTTTTGGTGTTAATTTCTATAGAAACTAAAACTAAAATTGTGCAAATGACAAACTCATTGTGCCGGGGCTCAAGTGGCTGTGGCAGCTGCATTTGCCTCGTTGGCTCTTCAAGTGAGCCTCTTCTGGAGTGTGCCAGTTAGAGTTGCTGTTGTTGTTGTTACTGTTCTTGTTGTTGTTTCAGTTGTTGCCATTTTGTTGCGCATTTCATTTATGGGCCGCTGGCAGGGGCTCATTTTCTAAATACTCGACGCGTCGACTTTCTATGACTTCGCCAGGCGTTTATAAAATGAAAACGCAATGCCTTTTATGATATTTCAGCGAGAGTGCTGAGCTTCAAGTGGTCTAATGTTTATGCTCTGTTATAATACAGGCATAAATAAAACAACAACAAAATGCTGTAAACAGAAAATTTCATTTCCGGGCAAAGGCAAAAGGAAAAAGAGTTGGCATATAAAAAAAAAAGGCGATTGCCAAATTGTGAGGTTCATAAACTTGCCCATGTCAAATTGAGAGGCGTCGTAAAAGGGTAGAACTGGCTGAAAGTTATTTGGAGCTGAAGTAATGTTAGCAGCAATAACAACTGCACAACTAAACAACTGAAACAAAAATAACAAATAAACAAAGTTTTAGCAACAAATTTGCTGTTGAACAATTTTCAATTGGAAATCCACAAGCCGGCAACTCTCAAAGCAATCTACCATATGGAATCAAATTTGCAAATATTGCAACCAAAATAGGAGTAAATTAAGAAAACACTCAATTATAGAGACTGAAAGAGATTGTTAAAAACTTTCGAAAAGATATTAAGCTAGAGGACACTTTAAATCTGTAGTACATGCAAGTATTGCCAGTTGAATGGAACACCACAAACTGCATTGCCTTTACAATTTTAATGTTTTTCACATTTGAAATTGAGGTTCATTTCAGGCTTCGACATGGCAATGCATTGCTAAGATCCGTTGCCAATCAAATTTGTGACTGCTTGCCTTCACCAAGAGTCTTGTTTACTCAAGCAGCCAAGTGTCGTTTAGCCAACGAACCTGAGGCAGGGCAACTCTCGTAGTAAATTCCATGAAACTTTAAGAGTGCCGGCCTGAAGCCCTTCAAGCTCCTTTGACAGGATTACAATTTTCCTGACGAGCGAGGCGAGTGGTTAAGGGGGTAACGAGGTGAGGTTACGAATGGGCAGGCAAACACTACAGCAAAGTGAAAGCAAATACGAGAGCAGGGCCTGTTTGTCATATGCGTATTGCATTTATAAAACAGCAAATAACTACCATGAGCTGGCCCTGTGCCTACGTAATCAACTCTGCAACAACACAAATGGAACTGCAGCCAGTCATGTCAACTAAAGGTCTATACAAATCAGCCCATTGAGTGGCCTATGCTTTAACAGTTGACAGTTGGCTTTAAGGCGCTTAAAAGTAGAATATGCAAACACAAATTGCTGAATATCCAAGTAATTGAGGAGACACCAAAGGTCAAGGCACAATAAACACAATTTATGACAGTAATTAAAGACGAAAATCATAACGTAACGCACAGCAATTAAAGTCCACGCGGCGTATACGTCATATTTCTATTGTATGAGAGCACAAGCATTGACGAGATTTAATTTCAGCAATAAATCAATTAAATCTGCTGTCAAACATGCGCCTTGGGAATTAAAACAAAAGCAGCTTGAATATTACGCATACGACACCGTGTACCCCGTAAAGTTTGCGAGGGCAGCAGGTGGGCGGCACTACCACACAGCCGTTGACATTTATGATTGATTCGGTTTACGACCTATCGATGGTCAGAACAACAGCAGAGCCAGAGAGAATCATAACCAGTCGGAACCGGAACTCAGTGGACCCCAACCAGGAGCATAGTCAAGCCGCACTCATTGCTCATTTGCATATGCCATGTTGTGCAGTTTGTGGCTTTGTCCTGAGTGTTAAGCCTACCACCGGACTGAACTCTGGACTCTGGACTACATACTCTCGACTGTATAATGAATCATTGGCGCATAGCTTGGGGACTCATTTTACGCAAAATTAGCTTTGACATCCGTTGCAGACGTCTAACGGCAAAACAATTCATACCCTGCACTTTGTTCAGTGCAAGGTGCACACGATTACAAAAGGGCTGGGGAATTATTTGAGCCCGAGCCCATGCCAGAGCCATAAGCTCCGCACTTAGTGGCTCTCTCTGGTAACAATGGATCCCATTGTATGTGGATGTGTTCGCTTGTGTATATGTGTGAGTATAAATGGTCTGTCTGTTTAATGGTCTTCAATATTTAAAAAGCAAACTCAAAACGACCGCAAAAGTAAAATGCAAACGTAGCAAGTGAATGTAAATACATTGGGCAATTTTAATTAATTAAAACGAATTTTAAATACTCTTTAGTAAATATTTCATAGCCAATAAATAGATTCTGTTTTAAATATAAAAAATTATACTTAGGTCGGCAAATATTTAAAAATGATGAGTAAATTGTGACTTTGAATGAAATTTTATGGTAAATTTCGAATATTAAAGAGTACAGGGAAATGAATTTCAGTTAAGTGTAGCGTGAAATAAAAAATAGCAAGTAAGTGTACAAGGTACGCTTTCAGCTGGTCTCAGGGAAAATGTTACCTCAATTAAAGATAAGTATCAAAGTGCATAATAATCAAAAGGCAGCCAGGCGAACGGCGGGCCAATGAGTAACTCTTAGTGCCAGGGAAGAGCTAACAGAGATCGGGGAGCAGGGAGCGGGGCCAGACAGTGTCTAGGTTGGTGGGCGTGGTCCAATGTAAACACTGAGTGCTGTTTGCTGCTTGCCGTTGCCTTGTCAAAATGATTGTCTTACATGCATTACACACGTTGCTTGCTTCGCAGCACTCACAGGCCACGGGCGCACCTGACGTATGCGCAATTTTTTACCTGCTCTTTGCTTGTTACTTTTGTTGCACATCGTTTTTCATAGACAGTAACATCAACAGCAACAACAATAGCAACGACAACATGGCCAGTTATTTCTGTGCCATTTTCACTGCAATTTATGCACACTGGAGGCCTGGATTGACGGAGGGACAGGAAAGAGGAAACAGCAGCGGGAACAACAAAAACGTAGACCAAATCCATGCCAGGCCTGCCCTCTTTTGGTCATTGCCTGTTAACACACCCAATGGGAGTTATTAATGTTTGTGGGGCTTTATTTACGGCTTTCAGGCAGGCATCGGCCACGGCAATGCCAACGGCAACGGCAGCGGCATTGGCATCGCCATCGAGGCGATTTTTTACGAGTCCCGACGGCAACGGGACTCGCTGACAGGACTGGCAGGCTCCTTCTCCTGTGGGCACCACGCAGTTGATTTAAATTTGGGGTAGTTAATTTTTAACCCAATTTTCAGCTCTTTTTATTTATGTGAAACGCCCATTTAATGTTGCACATTTTTATTGCGAACTCACATATCAACTCCTTAAAGCCCACTCAACTGTAGCAGCAATTGAGGGGAAGACTCAAAGAAAACTACAAATATAAAATATTAATTAATGAAATCTGTCTGCATCATTCGTGGTTGAACCGCTGATAAGTTCATCCTTAGCTTGGAAATTTAACTCATTCCGTTATTAAAAAGTATAATGCTATGCAATGTTGTTTGCTTAGGTCAGAATTTGCATTTCATTACATTAATTCATATAGTTGTAATAATAAGAAACAAATTACTAGCTTCATTATACGCTCAAGCAGAAATTGTTGCAGTTGTTCACGTATTCAATATCAAAATTTAAAGTAAACATTCCAAGAATAAATATTTTTGAAATCTCGGCTTGTAAATTTATATTCACTTTATGGCATTTGTCAACTTTTCAGATTTCACTTGGATCATCAGCGAAGTTTTCAACTTGAGTTGCTTGTCATGTTTCCAGAGTCATTTGCAAATCAAATTGTAATTGAAGTTGTGTGTACCTCAATCCTATCTCTCTCTCTCTCTCTCTCAGTCTCTCTCTGTCACTCTCTCTCTCTGCCTCCCTGTTGCCCTCTCTATCTACGACAATGACAAGTCGCTGACTGCGGTAAAAGATTGTTAAGCAAGCTCGTAGTATATGTATATGGGTCATATTGAAGCAGTTGGAATTTGCATGCAAATCTCAAGAGCAGACGAATGGAAAGAGCTAAAAGAATCAGCAAACTTATCATTTGATAGGATATTTGATATCTGATTTATTAAATTGTTTCAATAAGCAGTCAGTTAATTGGCTTTTGTCGAGGGGAAATATATGTCACAGCTGTGCAAATAGGCAGAAAATCAATAGGATAAACATTTCCAGGAACTTGGCACCTGATTAAATATGCATATTTACCACCACTAACCAAAGGACTCCACGCATTGTCTATGACACGATGACGCTGACGATGAGGTTGTTGTCGATGTCGACGTCGATGTCGGTGTGGAATGTTGAAGTCGATGACCAGACCAGAGCTTGGCTGTTATTAAGTGCATGCAACTGAGAGGCAGCCATAACAGCACGACAACATGTGAATAATGTACATAGGCAACGAACAGAAGAGAACGGCAACGGTAACGGTGACGGCACGGAGCTGAGCGGAAGCGGATGTGAATGTTAAGGGGGCAGCGTGCCGCCCACAAGTTAAGTTAGCAGCGCTGCTGCTCTGTGTGCGCTTCATTGCATGTCGAGTTTCAAACTGAACGAACATATCCATAATTCTAAATATTTCTGTTTTCTCATTTTTTGGCTGATGTTTATTAATGTACTTTCGTCGTTCTGTTTATTTAAGCAGTTATTATTTCTCGACATGGCATCTGTAGCCTGTGGGCGTGACATCTGAGGGCGTGGCAGTGTCAGCAGGAAATATGATAATTAGATTTTGCAATTACCCGTGCATGAAAGTGAATCTAGATGAACCAACTTAAAATGGACATGAATTTAAATTCAATATTCGCTTGGCATGCCACAACAAGTCGCAACAACAACAATTGCAACTGTCAATTAAAATTATTATTATAAAATTAATTTGCTTTCAATTAAACCGCAATTGTCAATTGCAGCTAATAGAAAAAATATATAGACACTAATCGCATTATTTCAAATTTTATTCTATGTTTGCATGCAATTTAACAAATATAAATACTCTCGCAAAGAATATGAACATATTCAGACTCACACTCATATTTAGTAGATTGCCAGGCGTGAGGTTCACAATTTGTAACAAAAATATTTACACAATTCACATATCAAAAAGAGGGACAGGCAGGCAACGAGGGGAGCAAGAGTGAGATAGACTGAGAGCGAAAGAGAAGGGTGGTTAAATGCGTCAAGAGTTTTCTGTTTGATGTTGTGCGGTGGCGGAAATTGCAAAATTGTAAAACGCCACTTTCCGGCCATTTGCATGGCCATCCAGCCAAGCCGAGTTCCAGTCCCAGACTCAGAGATTGACCGTCAGCCAGTTAGCCCGGCCATTGGCCCAGGGGCCGCGCATACAGGCGTGTGAGTGATTGAATAGAGTTGTGAGTTTTGTTGTATGTTTGCGTTTGTGTTTGTATTTGTGTTTTTGTGTTTGCTCTGAATCCACTGACCAGGCGTTAATTGAATTATGTTTGCCGCACAATTGGCGCTACCAGCACTGTAACAACAATAACAATCAATTGAAATGAATCACAGGAAGCGAGTTAAACATGAATCAAACTGCTTCTTGACATATGCAAGAACAAAGAGAATTCTATCCAATTTAACAAATACAACAAATTAAATTCATTTAAAAGTTTACCTTGAATATAAAATTTGTGAAAAGTTTAAGTGCCAATAGAAATGTTGTTTAAATATGTTTAATTGTATTGATTTCCTAAATAATTCAAACTAATTTATGTTTGTTTGATTCTCCATTTTTAATATTTTCTATTACATCGTCTAAAGCCAAATTAAAAACTTATTAACCTCTATAAACAATGTATTATTCATGCCACAGGCGAGCTCATTACAAACAATCAAATGTCAATAGGATGTACTGAAATTACACGCGTCATACGAAGGCACCCTAAAAGCGAATAGCCTACTTCCGTCTCCCAGTCTCCCCACAAACTATAACCCCAAACTGACAGTCAACGTAACTGCCAACTACCAACTTCCAACTGCGGACTGTCGACTGTCGACTGTCGACTGCAGAGTGCCAAATATATATAAAACAGTAAAACTTAATTTGCTGTTTATGCCAGAACCTAATGATAACTGTCGACAGTCGTCAATTGAGGGCGACTGACGCGTCGGACATTGCCTCAGTTTGCTCTCCATCGAGGTCTTGGTCTGCTCCGTTGAGGATTAATAAGCCACATTTGGGAGAGCGCTAATGAACTGTGCGCTAAGCCCCCAGAAATAATCTGACGAACTGCAAATGAGTGGGCGATAGGCCGTACAACGGGTCGTATGTGTGATGGCCGGCTTTGGCGACCATTTGACATTTTGCGCATACATTACACATACATATGCACATCAAATAGTATGTGCAAACAAACTTAACATTTGCGCTGATTGCCAAATGCCGTAGGTTGTTTTTGTTGTGCTCAGATCCTGCTGCATATAAAATATAATGAAGAGAAATAACTTAAAGCGTTGGGCCCATAAAATAAATGAGCCAGCAATGGGATGTTTTGTGGCTCAAATGTTATGTTATGTTATGTTTTGTGGCCAACACACATGCTCACACACTTACATCTATGCACTATCCTAACTATCTTTGGAGTAGGGCAAATTTCTTGGTTATTTTGCATTGGCTAAAAGTTCTAGATGAAAAAGTTGACAATCCTTTTTATGATCGCCGGACATAAGGACGTTAAGACGTAAGGGACCCAAGTTACATTTGGCGTATTTATTATGCCTTATATGAGATTTGCTTGGGCCGGCCAAAATACATTTGTGGCCGCTTTAATGTCACAGCATTCAGGGAATTTCAGTTGGATGATAAATCAAAGACCCTTACGCTTTTTATTGGACTTGTTCGGGAATTTGTTTACGATACGGCTGCTAACAACAAACAAATGTCATCAAATGGTATTTGTATTTTTAGCGTATATTTCATAAATCAAAAGTTTGGTTGCCCTCCCAAATTTCTTTGGGCAACTTTTGATTGCCTTTTTAGACAATTCTAAGCATTTGCCAGGACGTCTTTACAAGGCAGGCAGAGTAACTTCAAAGATACATTCATTGCGTTGTTGGCTTAAAAGTTATGATCGCTCACTTTTCATTTCTCTAAGTGTCTATCTGCCTGTTTGTATGTCCATCTGTCTAACTCATAATTAAATAAATTTTCATTTAGTCTGTTGACACATTTGAGTGCTCATTAAACATTCAAATGGCGTTTACTGTGACGACACTAAATCATGCATGCTTTGTTCTCAGCTCTGTGCACACTTCTGTAATTTATGCTCATTTCGATCTAATATTATATTATGTTAACTTGTTTAAACTCGACCAGCCGCATTTTACGCAACAAAAAGCACAAATAAAACCAATGCCATATTTTGTTTTGCCATAATTCGCGCATTAATTTCGATTTTATGAGCTGTTCCGGGACCCAAATATCACGTCAACAATAAAATGGTTGAAGGGGCGTCAAGGGAGCCCCATTTAAAACGTATAAATATACGTTCCGTCTTAAATGTGGACCCACACACAATTTGACTTTATTATTTTAATAGTTTTCCGTAAATAAGTCTAAGTTCTCGCCTATCATATACCCTGCAAATAGAATGTATATATTTACAAGCTAATTCAAAATACAAATTATTTATAGACTTTTATATATTTATTTTGTTTTCCCTTCCAATTTAACAGACTATTTTATATGAGAGCAATTAAGAAAAGTATTTTTGATGGATTATTAAAGTATTTTAAATATAATAATGAATTTAATGCATACAAAACTAACCGACAACTGCCGGTGATCAGGATTTATTTGAGCATCGCCTCTCGCATATATATAATATTTTTATTACATTTTATAATTTTAAATGTTTATGCACATCAGAAAATATGCTGGCCATGGTTTTACATACTTTTAATGAGCTCGTTGCCATCACAATTTATAAATACATCTATTTATATTTATTTATTTTTTTTTGACTAAATGAATAACTGAAATTTACAACACAATTATGAAAAAGTGTGCATAATTTTGTGAAATTCGCTAATAAAGTATTTTATGTATACAGTTCTGAATATGTGAGTGCACAGTGAACACTCTGCTACCTGTATAGATGGTATTTAATTTGATCATATTTTATGTGGCCGGCATTAGGGTGTCTATTAATTATCTGTAAATGTGACAAAATCACAGTGAAATCACTTTTGGAGAGCTCTGCTTTAGGCTGACGTTGGCGTTGTTCTTGCTTTTGTTTTTAATGATCCCATGATTTGACGACATAACGGCATATTAAACGCAGAAGAAGAACGCCGGAGGATGCTAACGATGTACACTAAAAATAAAGCAAAACCTGAACAAGACGTTGGCGACAACGACGCAGAGGAAAAAAATTGCCTTAGCCAGGCCAACATTATTAATAGGCACTTAAAAGTGTGTGGGGGCAAACTAGAGTACCTAGGGCCTAGAGGGAGAAGCAGAGTATCAGAGGAGAGCCACTGGGGGAGGCAAGGACGGACGGGCCAGATTACGAGCCGTGGCGCGTTGATGAAGACACGTTTTTACGTTTCGTATATTGACGTTAAAATTAGATGCCAACTTGTCGACGTCGTCGCCAGAGTCTCGTCTCTCTTAGCCTAAGAAACAACGAGTATCATATTTTAGCTGCTGTCTACGAAATGTTGATGATGATGATGATGGCCTAATGGGATGATGGGTAGCTCATCACATGGGATATGCTATGATGAGCTGCCTCCACACATACGTTCCACATGCAGGCGGCTTGTCATAATGCCGATGATATATGATTGTGACACACAAATCAACATGTTAAATAAACTAAAGCGAAACTTGTTTGTTGTCTTTAAGAGTAATGTTTGCAGTCAATACCAGGCTGCACTTTATTTATAAATATTTCATTCACAAATGTATAAGTTTTTCCACTACTTGGGCCACTTGTGGGGCTCCAGTGGCTCGATGTCTCTGTACTGTTCGCCAGCCTTGCAAAGTGCCGGGAAGTACTTGTCATAGCCGCTCTGACAGCCGCGACTCTTGATCCTGTAGATCGGATATTCGGGCACTGGGTTGCTGGCATAGTTGCAGGCCAGCAGGAAGTGCTGGAGGGAACCCTTGGTGTACCTCATGGCAGCACAACCCACGTAGGTGTTGTTATCTCTGGCCATCACAGCAAAGTTTCGAATGAAACTATCAATTGCGAAAGGGATTTATAGATACAAAGTTAACCTAAAATTTCATAGAGACGCACTCGGTAATCTTGGGCTCTTTGGGATAGCTGTCCACTCGCTCTATTGTGATATTCTTGTGCTGCTCCCACCAGCGATCGATGTTATCCTTGAGCAGCTCCTCGTCAGTCGCCTCAACCGCAGTGCTGATGTTCTGTAAAGCAATATTCTGACCTGCATTACGAAACTCTAGAGTGTTGTGGCAGGGATCATAGATCATGGCACACTGTTTGACATTTAGTGTGGCCAATTGCTCTAATTCGTCGCTCCACTGCATTGTGGCCATCTTCTCTGGCAACGGTAAGTTCTCCACTTTGCCAGAGGCTAGTAAATTGCGCTGCAGATTGTGTTGGTTGAGTATGAGGGCCTGATGCTCTGTGAGATTTACAAGCTGTGCGTCTGAGGGGCAAGCCTTGGCAAGTTCCTGTGGGCTTATCAAACAATCAGCTTTTGTAACTGATCCTCACACTCATACTCACGCCATTGTTCCTGCAGGCAATGTGTTTTTTGAGCAACGGACACAATCCTGGCTGGCAATAATTGGTAGTTGCATTTTGGGCATAGACTTGCTGCAATAGAAACAGCAAAATTGTGGCCAAGAGATGCTTACAATTCGGTTGCATGGTGTTCACTGTTTGTTTGCTGTTTGGCATTGGACTAAGGCTTTTATAGTCGCATCTAGCCACCTAGCAAATTGGTCAGTTGGACAGCTCAGGCAATGCTATGACAACTGTTTTATTTTGGCCAAGAACAGCTGTTGCTTTGTAAACTTGGCTAAGGCTTACTCATGCCTATGCCCAGCTTAACACATACGAACACATAATCCAGCACAAAAGCAAACACAAACATATACAAACTAACACCTAGACACACACATAGAGAGGGAGAGAGAAATAAGCTAACAAATCGTTATTGGTTCAAATGTCATGCGAATGAAGCTGACTCTTGTTCAGGGGCTATCAATGGCCAAGGTATACAAACTGTTCAAGTGAAGAGCTTGCCGCCTCGACTTGCCGCACTTGACAGAGAAAACAAAATGAAAGCCGGGGAAAAAAATCAAAGAAAGATGAGAGCTGAAATGTGAACGCAAAAATTCTTTTCATGCTGCAATTTAAACAGCAAACACAAAAAAAAGAATGAATTCTCTGTGAATCTCTGCTGCAATTCATGAAAACGCACACACCCACACAGACACACACAGAAAGGGAGAAAAAACTTGTAATGCAAGGAAGAGAAATGAAAATGCCGCCGTGTCCTTGTCGTTCATTTTCTACCTCAATTGAAATAGTTTTTGCCCGAATACAAGGACCGAATGGACATTCACCTGCAACAGTTTTTCACTTTCATTATATCCCACAATGTTTTCAAGCTCACACGATAGCGAGGGTTGCCTAAAGAGTGAGGGACTCAACAACATCCACAGAATATGAAATTAAATGTTGTTAATCAATTTATATTTAAATTAATTATTATAAGCAAAAGTAGATGGAATATCCCACTAGCAGGGTTAACAATTTCTCAAGCATCCCTCGCACTGCTGTATCTGAGTTTTTTACTGCAGCTCAAAGCAACTGCAAAGGAGCAGCTAGTACAATAAAGAGCATCAGGTAAATGTAAGCCACACCAAAGACCAATTCGAGAATCCAGGCTACAGGTTTCAGCTTGACCAGCTGTTCCAACTGGATGACGGCAATAACAAAAGCAAAAGCTACTTACAGTAACAACAATATACAAATCTGTAGAAACCTTAGATACTCGACGACTCTTATTGTTAGCTGTGTTATTATTATTATAACTGTAGCCAATTTAATTTCATGCTTTATTGTCGAGCAGCAAATAAAATAAAATGCAAAGTTAGTCCAAGAACGAAATAACAACAACACACAAACAATATAAAGTAGAAAGAGATAGAAAGAGAGCCGCCTAAGTCCTGGAAAAATCATCAGCAGGTGCAAGACGTGTCACAGGCAGCTACTGCAATTTTCCTGGCAAAGTTCTTGCCATTTAGCGGGCATTAACTGAACAGGAACAGGAAGTAAGGGAAAATTGTGGAGGAAAGCTTCGGCTTACACTTGCTTTTCACTTAATTGGATTTGCTTTGGCATCGCGTTCTCTGTACCGCCTCCATTCAAGGCTAATAATTGCAGTTTGTAATTATTTTTAAAGGGATTAAACGCTGCAAAAGGAAAGAGGCTTAAAGGTAGCTCCTGAACAGGTTCCGCTTATTCTCTGTTTTGTTCTATCTCTTTTCCCTGCTGCTGTCTCCCTCTGGCTATTTCTGTTTCTCTCGTGTGATTGCTTTGAATGTCAATTTCAATTTAAAATTTTGTTGGCATATTTAAATAGTAAAATGTATACACAAAGTAATTTTGTATGCCCCAACGGATATGACACATTCAACATTCAACCATACACATTCACAAACACAAGCACTCACAAATACACACTCACACACACACACACACATTCAGGCAGTGGTGAACTCTCACACTTGGGGTTAAAATCAATTTCATTTAATTTCCTCAAAAATCAGCAACGCGTTGCCAGAAGCGTCCTTCGACTTTGGTTTTCTTTTGATTGGCGGCAATTGGCAGTGTGCTTAGTATATACATACTTTTCTGTAACACTGTATGCCTCTGTCTCTGTCTGTATGTATGTGTGAAAGTACGAAAGCGGAAATTGAAATTCTCACACATTCACACACTCACATTATGCAGAGAGAGAGAGAGAGAGTTTTGAATTTGTTGCCTTCTTCCAACATTTATTTGCATATTTAAAGGCAAAAATTTTAATGTTATGCATGTAAAAGGCAGCGAGGCGTAAACATGTGTGACTGTGAGTGTGAGTGTGTGTGAGTGTGTGTTTGTCTGCGCATTGGGATGTCAATAAAACAATGACAATGTCGCAATCTCGACTCGCATTTCTTTAGCATCAACTTCGACATTCGCTTGCGTCCTGTCACTTAAAATGCTCAACTCAATTCGTTTTGTCACGTCCACGTCGCATCGAGCAGTCAGCCAACTGAGAAACTGCCTGAGCTTCAGTTTATGTCACGCATTATTAACACACGCCCCATAGATGGTTGCCAACTGGTTGCCAACTGGTTGCAGTAGCTACATGTGCAACGCGGCGTATGTGCAATGCTAAGCGACAGTCTCAGAACTCAGCAGTACTTCGACAGGGACATAGACATGGACAGCGACTGCCAATGCCACAACGACTTCTACTGCAGACTCGTGAGTTGATTGCTAAACGCATTGCAATTCCAATGTCAGGCAGCTGTACAGGATATGTGCGCACATTTATTTAGATACCCTATCAAAAGGGTCATTCTTGAACAATGTGACTCTACCTCATACTTTCTTTCCCTCTCACTCTCTCTCTCTTTGCATCCTAAGAAGATTACTTTCAATTGTGGTCCAATTGTGCTTGCTTGTTCATAAAGTTAACTACAACAAACTTCATTATGTTAATAATGTTGTCATTCAATTGTCCGTAAGAGTATTTAAACTTCTTCCTCTTTCGCACAATATTCTCATGTTTTTTTCTCAACAAAAGCAGAGATTTGTTTGTCGTTAGGGAGCAAAGAAAAAGGAAAATATTGTGCTCGCCATTCCTCTTTACCTCATTTATTTTGCCTCGTCGTCCGCCTGCGCTTATGCAATGCTTTTTGGCACGTTCTGCAATGCTTGAAGCGCGTGTAGAATGCCATGCGTGTATGTGTGTGCGTGCTGAGTGTGTGCGAGTGTGTATGTGTGTGCCGCACTTGCACTAATGAAAAGTCTTGTGGTTAAAGAGAGGGCCTAAGGAGGAGACAAACAAGCGACAAACAAGTGGCCAAAATACCAAGAGACGTCGCTGAAGTAGGCGAATTTGCAATGAATAAAAAACTTATGAAACTTGTTTTTCTTCTGCGTAATAAAATGTAGTATATAATGTTATTTAATCGACAACTGTGTATTTTGTTTGTGGACGCATGCTAAGCAGTCTTTCGCATTGTTTTATGGGATTCCATTAAGCAAGGTAAATACAATTTCATCAACCCACTAATTTGCTTTTCACTCAATGCCACAATCGAGTATAGTTCAAGGTCACATTTCGCAAATATTGTGTGGTATACTGATGACATTATCTAGCTAAGACCACACACAGATACGCACTCACACACAGACACACAAAGTTAGGGTCTCGAACCTGCACAATTTGTTTCGCTTGGCATGTGGCCGAGCACATTGTTCATGCCACCTTGTTGCCGCCGTCTTCTTGGCACAGACTCCATCATCGGTGGCGTTTCCTTCTATGTCTGCCACGCTCAATATGCAACACCAAGAACACAGAGACAGAGATAGAGTCGGAGACAGTCGTCAGTTGATGGCACGCATCGCAGCATATGCTTTTGCTTTCGCTTTAACTTCATATATAGCTCCTTGTTGTTGTCATCATGCCGACACTCCCCGTACTCACTTGGGGGGCGCAACATCAGCGTTTGCCACAACATTGTCGATGTTGCCATGTTACCATGTCGCCGCCGCGGTTGCCCAACGCCCCAACCACAATCTGATTCCTTGCCAACTGATTTTGTGATTTTCGCAGAAAATCGCAACAACATTGGCGGTCGGGCTAAAAGAGAGTAGCAGGTAGTGGAGAGATGGCTGGGAGAGAGGAGGAGAGAGTGCTCATTAAATACGCTTTGACATTTTCTGTGCGTGTTGCCCACATTTCGCTTATCTTATTTAGACGGAAGGCAGCCAGACACATAGAGAGACGAGACAATGAAACAGCCCCTGTCCCTATTATGAGCACAGTCCCTCCTCTATCCCCAATCCCCAATCCCCCATTTGGTCGCTTGTCTGCATAAAAATCAAACATGTGGCAAGGCAGCCGCAACATTTCGACATTTATGCGACGGCATTAAACACCCCGTGGCAGGAACGAATCGTGAATCGCTCGTGAATCGTATAAACAGCCCACGTAATTAGCTGCGTGGGCTTTAAAAAATTTAAACGCACTATTAAAGCATATGGCACAGAGGAATACGGGGGAATTTGTAAATATGCAAACAAGACAAATCTGTTCTCCGAGTTGCTTCCGCTTAACAATTTGACAATCTGTTCCCATCCCTCAGTCCCTGCTCACACCACATAATTGTTATGTTGATTGCAAAATTTTTAGCGCTTGTAGTTAAGCTAAAAACCCCAGAATGCTACGCAAACAACACGTTGATGAGGGGCCAAGAGGGGAGTGTGGAAAATGGGGACATGCTTGGGGATCAGGACGAATCGCTGTGGGAATGCAGGAGGACGTCGACGCACTTTTGACATGCAAATTTTATGCATTTTTTTTATGTCGTACTTGGGGGAAAAGTTGCTCGAATGCCTGAGTTGAGGGTCGCTTGAGTTGTGCATGTTGTTGCTGTTTTTTATTATTGTTGTTAAGCGCGTTGCAGTTTCGTGTTGTTGTTCCTTCATTGCAGTCGTAATTAATATAATTTCTGTTTTCGTACGCATAAATTAAACAATTCGCTGCGTGACTTTTAACGAGCTCTTAAAGCCATTTTGTACAACAATTTGAGTTGCAATTTTTCACACTTGACAGTTGGTCAGCAGAGGCAGTAATCGTGGCCATTGCAGTGGACGGGCACAGGGGTAAAATGTGAAAGTTTTCAGGCTCCAGCTCCAGCTCCAGCTCAGTGCCAACTAATTAAGAAAATATTTGCCAAGCAATCGCATGGCAAACTAACGTTGCAAATGTTGGCGAAATGGAAAATGGCAAAAATGCGTTTCAAATGCTGCAGGAAATGCCAAAGCCAAAGGAAAAGTCCGACCAGCAAAAAGGATGCGACCATAGAGGCAGTCAGGCGTGCAAACGAGCCGCATGCTCGTATATGCCAAGGCATCCTGCTGAGATTGCCTCTCGGAATGAGAGAGCTGCAGCATAACACAATTCTCCAGCCATTGTGTGCCAAGAGCAAGTCCTAGATGAAGCCCAGCTTCGGCCTTGCGGCAAAGAAGAAACAGTGTATGAATAAAAACAGCAGAGATATCTACACTCGTATATCACAGCATTCTCATACACTCTCGTAGAAAGTCGCTTAGCTCGTTAAACTATTTAAACGATGCCACAATGGGATTACATTACATGAAAATAATATCTGCTTTCATCAAAGTGTAGACTTTCAAGCTATGCAGAGGATTCTGAGCTTACAACATGAAGTGAAGCTCTCATGTGCTTTTGAAGGTCTTCATAATAAAAAGCTTTATTATGATTTTATTGGTTTTCAATATTTTATTAAAGCACATCGTGTGGCCGTGTGTGGCCTCTGGGCGGCTTCACTTCACATCAGCTGCTGATTCATTTACTCAGCCAAATCATTGCTGAATTGGGTCAGGTGTGATTGGCATGCTGTGTGCACAGTCCCCATACTCTCCTCCCCCCTCCCCCCTCTCCAACACAATGCCCTTGTAATTTGTCGTTACTGTAAAGTTTTCTTTTTTTCTCTTTGGCCGCCTTCCTGTGCTGATGGACATCGTTATTTTCACTGTTCTTGCGGCCGTGGTGATAAGCAACTGGGCCCCAAATGCATTTGCCACAGTGCCGTCGGTTTTATGATGAGATTTTCTTGCTCTTCCACTGTTAAGTTATACAAAGAATGGCCAAAATAAAGCCATAGACAGAGCCAAGGCAAAAGTTGTTATGTCCATTCCCAGGCCAAAAAAGGGACATCTCAAAGCTTTGTTCATGCAAATTGAAGTGCGTGCTGGCCGCCTTTGACTTTAATGAGATACACGCAAACAACAACAAGAAAAACATAAACGAATAGGGCTTGCTATGGATGGTTCCGAGGAGGGAAAATGAGGAGACGGTTGCCGATGGCGTCAGTGTAAACAAGACTGCCACATGCAGCGCCGCAAAAATTAATATTTGTGTTAATAAAAGCCACAAAGGGAGCGACAGGGAGGCAACAAAAAAAAAAAAAAAAGCAGACCCAGAAGGAACATCCATGGCCAGAACCGTTGCCAATGTTTGGCAGCTCCCAGTCAGCCCATTCCGACAGCAGCTGTGTGGTCGTAAGTGTTTACATTACTTGTTTGTATCTAAGCACGCGCATTTAGCCGAGCGTATGCGGATGCGAATGCGGCATCCCCAAATGGAGCAGCTGGATAACGAGGCGGGGCAGGAACGGGAATTAAATAACAAGTAAAACGTGCCAAAGCGCTCAAACAGACGTTAAAACTTCAGCTGCAGCTCGTACTTGATAGCCGAAGCATGGACAATGTCGCTAAAAACTCAACACCCACAACCGAGAACCCACAACCTGAACCTGAACCCGAACCTGTACTCAATCCTAAATCCAGATTCAAACTCCACCCCAAACTGAACGTTGCTTGCAATTGAAGCTCTACAGCATACAATTCAATTAAAAAACTTTACTCTTCTTCTCATTTCCTCTCTCTGCACTCTCTAGTATTTCCGTTCGGTGTGGCAAAATGTCGGTGACGTCTCAATTTTTGCTATTCGAGCAATGCCGCGCACCAAAAGCCGAAAGCAATGAGCAGCACGCCATGATGAAGCAGAGAGAAAACGGGTGATAGAGAGAGGTAAAAAATGCTGAGAAACAGGAGGAGCAAGAGGTAGAAGAAGCGAGTGTAAGTGCCTTGCGAGAAGTTGGTGCTACAATGGGTTAAGCTGGGTATGCTACGAAATAAGAAAACAATCATAATGAGTCAAAAAACGAGATGAAAATGCAATAATTTATCGCATATTGAATTAAGCATTGTTAATTTGTAATGTCTTTCATTTGATAAATTGTATTTAGTGCTTGGCAAACATGCAAGTCCCTTGATTATATGTTTTATTTCATGAATATCATTTTTAAATTGTTTGCAAGTCATTCAACATTCCTGAAGTTCCACATAAACTTGACTTAAAAATGGAAAAGACAAAAAATGAAACTTTTTGTTTTTGAAATGTGATGTTGGTGTTTAACCCTTTTTTTCAGCGATTGCCTCCATTGTTTGCTGAGTGTTGTGGGCATCCGTTCGCTGCCCTTGTGAGTGGCAGCTTGCCTCGTTCTCACTTCGCATTCCTGAGCTCCTCCATCTCATTCGACTTTCCTTTCGGCATTGCATTTCAGTTTTGTATGTGGTTTTTCCTTTATTTCGCTTGTTTTGTTTTATTTTATTTTGTTTTTGCTGTTTGCCTTTTCTTTAACACCCGCATCAACGGATGGAATTGAAGCGAAATGAAACTTCACACCATTTGCCACACCCTCCATTCCGCACCTTGACACTAGAAGCTGGAGCAGCTGCTGCTGCCACTGCTGCTTAGCAATGAATGAAATGCAATTAAGTTGATGTCGATGCATGTTTATAGTGGCTGACTGCCCGCCTGACTGCCAGGCTGATTGCCTGACTGGCTGGTTGCCTGATTGACTGACTGAATGACTGCCTGAATGCCTGACAAAGCCATATTGATGTATTGTAGGGAGAACAACAACACCTCGTCTATTGAATACTGTGGAGAGGGCTCTGCAAATTGGAAAAGCGGAAATGAATTTTCAACGGCAAGTGGGCAACAGTTTTGAGTGGATTACTGAGTGCATTTGTGAGTGTATTCGTGTACATATATAATGCCCAGTTGACATGCCCGATGCGTCACTTAATTAACTTAATTTAAAGCATGCATACGACTTGTTCTCACATATTTCAGCTCTTAATTAAGCGAATGCCAACGTGACTTAGCAAGGAATTGGCTGCCAACAGCTGCTCCTTGTGCTTCTCCTATTAAAAGCTGCAAAGTCATGACAACTTTGCCAGCAAATAGCATTAAACACTCTTCCAGCTCACAAGTCTCGTCACCCAACACCGAACTCCTTCCTGCTGTTGACCTCGCAGAGTCTTTGCATATTTGGTTAGAGCAAACTGTTGGCAAAAGTTGCGCAAGTTCTTCGCAATCGTTTCAAAGACTAAAGACTGCACTTTTTGCATATGGGCATGAAAACATGTGAGCGACACGCCCACACACTTAGTGGGCGGTTTGCGGTGTGTCTTCATAATGGATGCTTTGCCGACGCACACAAAAGGCGAGAAAATTTGCGGCAACATGTTCATTTATCATTTGCTTGAGTAATTGAAATTTCAAGTCTGGAACCATCAGACCAAACACCATACCAGACCAGGGCAGCGAACCAGGCAATCAATGTGCGTCCAGAGAGCAATCCGCAACGCATCCCTAGACCCTCACCCCACTTTCAACTTCCCTTTTAGACCGCAGCCGACCCGACATCAGCCAATGCATTAGACTCCTTCTCTGACACATTTCGCTTTGAACTTAATGGATATGGAATAAAATAAAAAAATGTAAAAAAATGTATAAACTCACTTACTTCAGTCATGAGGCGCGTCCTAAGCATATGCATATGAGCAATATGCAAAAAAAAAAAAAAAAAAGGCGAGGAAACATGGCGAGAAAAGGTTGCCACAAAAAGGCGCCTTAAAGTCACAAAATGGCGGCCGGAAACTCATTGAATAGGCTTGAAAATCGATTGGGGATTACTCTCGAAAGCTTTTCATTTTTACCTCGTTTCGGGTATGCTCAGGCATAGGAGTATTTATTTTTGGCCCCAGCGGCTGATCCCTTATTGAGGTGGATGCCTCTAAGTAGGGACTATGCAGTCGCTTACGCATCGAAGCACAAATGATTTATAAGGCAGACAAAACAAAAATTGTTGCCGCACCTAGATGACTGGCCTTACAAACTTTTAGAGGGGGCAGCCAAAAGGGTGGATTGAGATGGAGAGAAGGAGGATAGGGGGGAGCAGAAAGAAGCATTGACTATGCCAACCCACAGATACTATATGAGAATTTGTAGCTATTTCCACACGAAGGCCGGTGACACAAAAACGCAACCATTTGACCATAAACATTGAACTAAATTCAAAATCAATTTAGCGGAATAATAAAAGCGAACCAGGGTCACCAGGCATTGCCCTGGCAGCGGGAATGCGATCTGGGATTAGGGGCAGTTCCGGGTGTGGCAGCACTAAGTTGTTGTTGTTGCTGTTGTTATTGGCAGTCATTATGAGCTTTGGCATGTTGCTGTATTACTCCAATTATGTCAGCAGTGTGGCCATGTGGCCATGTGGCAGACAGTCAACGTGGCTTTCAACGTGCCACCGAAAAGCAAAGTCATCAAAAGAAATTATATGGCCCTGAAATGAAGTGTACGGGCTTGTGGCACATTTAACAATTGCCCAACAAATGATATTTATTTATAGAAGATTTAACGAGGTAGTACAGGGGGTATAAACCCCAAAAATCTCAAAAAATATAATAGAATCAAGGTAGACGTAAGAAGTCTAGCAAAACCTTTTGATCTGTTTTGAAATACTTTGCTAAGAATTGAAGAATTCCCCGTCAACATTTTTCATTCCAAAATTTCGATCTCTATTTATGTATTTATTGTCTGAGGTAAATTCTTTTATAAGCAAAACTGTTATACCCCAATAAATAAAAAACTCTGTTGCTGGCAAGCACTTACGACAAATTGCCATAAATAAGTACACTCTCACACACGGTGTGTGTGTGTGTATTCTGCCCTCTGGCATATCTTAGTTTTTGTTGGCCATGGCCAAAACGCAGTCAAGCAGCCAAGCGGCGACAACTGCAGCAATCTCTAAGCTTATTTATGCCTTTAGCCAACCTCAGCAGCATCAACAATAATGCATAATAACAAGGGAAACAACAACAAATACAGCAGCAACAACAAAGCTGCAGCAAGTGATAAAAAAAAACTATTGTAGCCAAAAGTCAAGTGAATTTCCTTTGCAGGCCAAACACATACACACACAATAAAAAACGATACACGTACGCACACACATGCAGAACAAGAAGCCAAACAGGATGAACGACTTGCTCGCAATGGCATGAAATGTACTTTGTTATGAATTTTTGTTACATCCTTTTTCGTTTTCGGTTTGCTTCTTTCTCTCCCATTTACTTCCTTCTTGCAATGCCAACGACAGCAACAGCAACAACAAACATTAGAAAAGGGACACAAACACATCCGTAAACAATTTGTTCATGCCCCTTTTTTTGCTCCATTTTCTTTCATTGTTGTTGCTGCTGTTGTTGTTTGTTTTGTTGCCACTCTGTTATGTCTTCTTTGTGTTTATTTGAATGCGCTGCTTTTTTGATAAGCAAAATAAAGTAATGAACAGAGAAATTGAAAATGTTACAAAAAAAGAAAATAGTCAAAAAACGAAAACAAGGAAAAGTGTACGAAAAGAAATACGAGTGTAAATAAGATAAAGGCCATAAAATAGTTAAACGTTCTGTATAAAGTGGAAATCGTATTTTTAGATTTCAACTGTTGGCAATTAAAAGAAGAGAAAATTACCAATTTAAGAAGATGTAATGAAGAAATAAAGTTCAAAGCATAATACAATAATAATTAAGTGTAAAAATAGATGCAAACAAATATACAATTAGAATACTACGTCATTTATTTTCTATTAATAAATATATTTTTAGAAGATAAAAGAGATTTTTATTTGGGGATAAACAAGAGAGAAAGCTAAGATGTTGTTCCAACAAAAATGAATACGAAATTTGCTTTGCTCATATGATTTTATGCGCTGAAGCGAGATGACAAATCAGTTCGACTAACTGTTGCTCAATAATCAGAAGAAAGTGCGACAGAGATGAATTGCAATGCGGAATGTCACAATCACAGCTGTGTTATTATTGTTGTTGTTGCTGCTGCTGTGAGTGCCTTTGGCGGCGTTTGTCATTCCTGGAATATGTTTCTACAAAAACAAATATGTGTGTGAGTGTCTGAGAGAGAGAGAGAAAGTATACGGTTATATGTACATTTGGGTAAGTCAACGTAATTTTTCTTTCCTTTTTCAACGCATATTTACCATTTCATTTCCATATGCACAAAGCAAATAAGTAAACAATTGGAGTTTACTTGCAAACAGAGGAGTGTGTGTGTTATATTTGAGTGTGTAAGTGTGTGAATGTTGGAGCTGAGACATTGTTGGTGTAGCTATTGCCCTGACAGCAAAGTTTGAGTAATATGTTAAGGAAGGGTTGGGGTATAGGCACATCCTTAACAGAAGGCAGGGCAACAACTTCACTGACTTCAGTGACATGCGTGAAATGTTTGCCGTGTTTTGGCTTGAGTTTTTGACATGGAAAGGCGCTTGGCAAATGCGAGGCCGGGCCAAAGTTGACAGGATTTGCGCGCAAAAGGATTATGCGGAAATATCGACTTGGAAATATATATATGTATATATTTGTAGATGGCGTGTGTACACAGGATAATCGACAGGCTGTCATTGTGTTTACACTAAATTTCAATTAAATTTTGAAGCCTACTTGACATTGACGACACAAGCCGCATTGGACGCAAATGTAAATAGCAGGCAACATCGAAAATGGAATAAGCAACAGCAGCGACAAAAGCAACAGCAATAACAACCACAACTAAAGAAATACAGGAAAACAAAAAACAATTGCAAGTGCTGTCGCCAAACAAATCTCAACAAACTTTACAAAACAATTTTATGCGAGAAAATGAAGCCACTTTTCGCACAACAACAACAAAAGCAACATCAATAACGAGCAACACACAAAGTCGTCGCGTGGGCAACTGCTACACAGTGCGACTTAGAGCTGTGTCGGTGCAAGGGTAGGGGTATGGGAGGGGTAGAGGCATAGCTTGTGCGGATTTGCTGACTGGATTTAAAATGGAAATTATTTGAGAAAACCAATTCACTTTATTACTTTGGGGCATACGCAAAGTAAAACAAAAGCACCAACAGCCACAGCAACAACAACAACAACAACATACCAAACAGCAGCAACAACAATAACAACAAACGCAAGAGACCATAAAAATTAATGCAATAAAAACACATGGCACAAGAGGCAGCTAAAACAGCGCTGAAAGCGGAACAAAAGTTGAAGAGAAAAGAAAGCGAGACAAAGCCAAGGACAACATGAAGGAATATACAACCGATAAGGAAGAAAGTACTTCTATATTAAGTGAGAACTTAGGGCGGTTACAACAACTTGATCATAAAGTCAGCAAATTCGACATAATTAATGCTAGATGAAAGTAAAATTAAGTTAAGCTGTTAGACCTGAGGTAAACTGATCTTGATGATTAAATACTGTAATGCAGTTAGCTAAAACTACATTTTGTATATATATATATATCTACCATAGCATAACACTCAGTAATCTACAATCTACTTAGCGGAGGGCATTCACTTTGTTAGCATCCCCAGGGAAGCTTTCAATTCTATACTTTTTCTATGACTTTGCTCTGCTGCCGTTTCTCCTGCTCAAGGCATCTGAGCGCATCCTGCATCTGGCAGCAATTAAAAGGGCCTGCGAGTCATAAACATTGCTGTTGTTGTTATTCAGCTGCCACACAATGCCATCGCCGTAGTGCCTCCGTTGTTGTTTCTCCTGTTGTGCTTGATTGAGCTTGAAGTTGCGCCTTATGAAATCGCGCTGCCGTGTCGTGGGCATAATTACACTTTTCAATTATGCATAATTATGTGCAGAGAGCAATTTGTGTTTTGCCGTTTAAAATTTAAAGTGCATCACAAGCCAACACCCGTCTGCACCCCCTCTATGCCCTTCTCAAGCTCATACTTCATGCGTTGCTGTTATGTGATATGCCCGAAGCGAACTGAGGCGGATCGACCGCATTTTTGTTTGCCTGCCCCAGTGTTTTCTGTTCTCTCTGCGGTTGGCATTGGCCATGTCGCTGGCAAGGACAACGAGAGCAACAACAGCAACATCGAGAACAACAACAACAGCAGCGCAACGCAGCAGGCAGACATAAATCAGGATTTTCGCAGCCTGGGCCACAAATGTTTTTAAAAGGATTCGCTGTGGGGGCTGAGCACAGAGCGCTGAGCGTTGAGCTCTGAGTCTGCCGCAGAAAAACAAAAATATCTTGGGGGTCGTTTGGGTTCGTTGTCGCCTGCAATCGCTGATAATCTTATGCATGCTTAAACAGGATATAGATATGTATATATGTATGAATGGGTTTATGACAACGTTCAAGTATCCCGGCCCAGGACGGGCTCTGACTTACCCATCATGCAGCACAGCAGCGTCGAGAGGGTCAACATTTTGATGTGTTGGTTGGGCGCCTAGCGCCAAGTACTCCTCTCTCTCTCTCTCTCTCTCTTTCTCTCTTTTCCTCTGTCTTTCTCACTGTCCCGCGATTTTTAACACTTGCTCCTCTATACTTTCACCTTTCACCTTGGTTTTTGCTTTATTTACGCTATCGATTTGCACTTTATTTGCTTTAAGTGTTTATATAGCTGCACTTTTAACAGTTTTTTAGCTGGTTTTTCTTTCCGTTGTTGTTGTTATTGTCACTGGAAATGATATTTTCATTGCGCATTGTGTACAACAGCAACAACAAGAGCCTCCGAATGAATTAAACACTCGCCATGACATTTAAAACACTTAATTCCATCGGCAGACAATTTAATCTTTTAACGTTCGTTTGTTAACCTTTTTATTTTGTTTGTTGCCACTCTTTGGATGCTCTTCTTGTTGTTATTGTTCCATTTTGGTCTTCCGTCTAGGGCAAATATTATTTGTTATTCTCTTTTTACCCTTTTATTAATGCGCCTTTAGTATTGCTTTGCTTTTTGCCACGCAGTTTCATCGCTTTTTGCTGTATTTTGCCGACCAAATTGATTTTGTCAGCGCTCAGAACTTAAATTGATTAAATTTATCATTGTTTTTTAAGGCTCGTTTGTAAATCTTTGTGTGTGTGTGGCTTTTTACCTAATAAAAGCCTTAAATTGATCAAAATAAAATTGAAGGAAAGCACTTACAAAGCCATTAAGATTATCACTACACGAAATCTTAAGTGATAAATAAAAGTTAATCATAATCTAAAACAAGCAATAAATAAATAACTATAAAGCATTTGTTCTTTATTTATAAATTATTTAAGGTAAATAATTATGTAATCCCTAGTGACACGAGACACGTAAGCACATTGAAGTTGACCTTAGAAGTTAACCTGCACACTTTCAGTTTTAAACACCTCGAACTAAAAAATCATTTGAACTGTAAGAACAACCTCCTGTTAAAACAAAACTAATGTATAATTAACTGAAGCTTAAACTATAATTTTCAGGGCGCATATTTGATGAGAACAACTGACACGCATGTCCTCGGATTATTGATGGAAGCCCAAACCACACATTAGGCCCAAAAATAAATCACGCTTAAACATACCAAAATAACTGTACACATATGTATAGATATATATAAATATATATTGATGATTTCATATTGAAGTGGAAATTGAGGGAGGGAATTAAGTTAGGGACAGGCCCCGAGGGCTTGTCACGCCTCAAAACTGAAACCCTGTAGCTGCCGGCAGCAAACCGCCTCTAGCTATCTGTCTGGCGAAAACTTTGGCATATCCTTAAGGCTGTCAGTCATTTTTATGTATTCCAATTCACTCGGCTGGACATCAATCACTTTGGCCAATGGCAGGTTCATGTTTTCGTGCTAAATTTTTTACTAGATAAGTATAACCACAGCCGAATGTTTCTGTAATTTGTTCATGGCTCTTGAAAATTTGTCGCTGGCGTGTAAAATTAATTAAAAGCTAATTAATTGCAAATTTGCAACAGTGTCACCAACTAATTATAAACTACAAATGGTACTGCCGGTTAGGAGCTCAACTCAACTTAAAGGTACAATGACTGTCAGCAGCCGAAGCAGGCGAAGAAACAGACGTTACCCTTTGCCAGGCCTCAATCAGAAGGCTTCTTAGCCCGCTCAGCCTGGCGCCCTGTGTGGGCCACTTGTCACTGTTGCTTCCGTAATGGAATTAGAGATAGCAAGCAGACAGCCGACAGTAGGCAGCAGGCAGCAGGCAGCAGGCAGAAAGTCACAGGACATAGTCGTCGTTCTCATGTCTCTCAAAAGTGTTAACGCACTCAAGTTCTTTGTGTATTGTTTCTCTATGTGTGTGGGTGTCAGTTTATATGTGTCTGTGAGTGTGTGTGTGGCTTGGTAATTGTTGCCTAAGGCACTGAAAGCTCAACTGAAGTCCACTTGTCGCTCTCACTCTCGTTCTCACACACCATCCTTCCATCTATATATCTATTGTGACTGTGTGTGTGTGTGAGTGTGTGTGTAGGTGTAATTGTAAACGTCTGCAGTTTGTTGCTCAGCACTTGAGCTCAATTCTGCCCCCTTTGGCGATGCTTGCCATTATGCTTAGTATCCGTGATTAGATGACATTCCCTTTCCCCCTCCTCTACCACCATCATTTTGGCCATTTCCGCAATGCTGCGATTCAGTGATTCCCTGTGCGACATTGCTTCGCATTGTTCATGAATATTTTATTGATACAACAGCATTGTGTGCTTACTTTAGTTTAGTATCCATTTTGTTTGCTTGTTTAGCTAAATTGAAAGCAATTTACGCAGATTTTGCCTGCATTTAAGCTAATGATTATGGGTTTCCTTCATTTGACAATTGGGAATTGGCAATTGCAATATAAGTCCAATTTCTCCACTTAAAATAAACTATTTTTATTGCTGAAAATCCTCCGATAATAAAATAAAATATTCAAATATTCAGAAAATGTCAATGGCAAGTCTAAAATTGATTCAATTTAAAAACAAGGTTATATTTATTTCCTAAACCATAATCATTACTTTCTTGCTGGAAAACTGTCAAAGTTTAAATTGTTTGGTATAGAACGTATTGTCTTTATGTCTTTTCTGACTGACTTCTGTGCTGTGGTAACTTAAATACAGATAAAAATAGAAAAATTGAACTTTGCACTTTGCTTTTTCTTTACTTTTGTTGATATGTGCTCTTATTTTTCAAAACTGAGCGAAACTTTTCTCGCCTGTCTTCAACTACTTAGTGCAACAATCAAGGACAAAGTTTTCCTTTTTATTCTTCCTCTTTTTTTAACAGCAGCGTCCTACAACTATGATTGTATGGTAGTTTTCGGCCTTTCAGCTTTGTACAACATGACGTATGTGTAACAAATTCGTTTACGCAATGCGTCCGCCCGCTCTATGTTGATCATTCAGCTGCTGTGTCCGCCTCAGGGCCCCCCACAAATGAAAGCCACCACAGGGCGATGCTGGCACATTTTTGTGTTAATTTTTTATGTGTTTTCTATTAATTTTTGTCACTTTTAGGCCCGCGGCTGGGCGAAGGCTCTGAGAATATTAAATTACAAAATATTGCTGTTCGAACATAATTTGTGTACACAATTTGTTTTGACGCATTATTCCATTTATCGGTACTGCTAAAGATCAAAGACGATTTAGTACAATATAGAGGTGTTGTATTGAGGTCTGTTTTGTTTACTTTTTTTTCTGTTTTTAATTTATGAATTTATTCTGAGCGTTGGGCAAATGCTGGTCTAAATATATAACAACTTAATTTGCTGCCTGCTAATGAAACAGAGTGCTACCAATAGAGAGTCTAGAAGGGCATGGCAGTGTGTGTGCGGGGGGCTGCGAGACGTTGTGTAGGCGTAAACACATTTTTATTTGTTTTGTGTGCGTTTTGCTGTTTTTATTTTATTAGTTTCGTCTTTTGTCGCCTGCCATTGCTAACAAGTTGCGAACACGCGGCGGGCAGGCAACGAACAGCAAAAAAAAATCGCATATAATTCGAAACGATGTCATAAAATATTCGCGTGCGTCGCGCGTTATACTAAACTGCCCCAAAAGGCATACGGCTAACGGTAGTCACAACAATAGCAACAACAATGGCATAAGCATTGGCAACAACATTGGCAACAACAAAAGGCCCATTCAATTTCATCTCCTGCCAAGCCGGCAATGAGGCAATGAGGCTTTTCCTGCGTTTTCACACGTTCAAAATTTATGACTCTGACACTTTTTTAGTCGTTCTTAGAAAGTTGGTCTCAACTTTTGTTTCACACACACATACACATGCACACACGCCTCACACACATGACACACCTATACGAGTGCAGTTGCAAATAAATTCACGTTTTTCTTGGGCATTCAACATACATTAACTTGTTTGTAATTTGCCGTTGACTTTATTGGTTATCGAAGACGTTATCGGAATTCGATTCGTTGACGAAAACGAAACTTTGTTGAACTCATACGCGTCATCCGCTGCGTTTGTCTCTCGCATGCGTTCACCGTCGTTGTCGCACTGAAACTGAAACTGAAACTTATTTTGGGCCTTGCACTTGCCAGGCAGACGAGCCTCAGCCTCAGGATGGGGTCTCGCGTTGTTGTCGTTGTCGTTGTCGGTTGTAGATGGTCGGTTTGTTGTTGCTGGCAACATCGTGTGCTATGACATCGTGAAAACTGTCGTCGTCGGCAAAGCCGATTCCCCAATTAATGTCAATTCGCCGCAAAGATATTCTCTTACTAAACATTGTCTCTTCGACTTGGGCTCTTTTATCGTCTAACTATTCTAGATCTAGAATCTAGATCTAAGATGACAATTTATCATTGAAATTAGATACAATAAAAGAAGAACTCAATTCGTTAAAAAGGAAGTATTGATTGAAGAATTGAAACATTTAAATAATATTCTACTTCTTATAAAATTAATAAAATATTTCAGCTAATTTTAAAATATTAATTGAGAGATGAATATTTAACAATTAAGTTTAACGCTGCCCTTTGATGAGCATTTTAATATATTAATATTAATGTTATTTCTTAAAAAGTAACAACAACATTTGCATTCTGCATTTGCATTTGATTTTGTCTTTGTTTTTGAAATTGCTGCAAGTATTTTGATTATAATAGAAGTAAGAACCTAACAGGTGTTCAAAGAATACTCTTTTGAAACTGTCATTTAGCATATGAATTCTTTGCTTGCTTATATCAGCAGGCTTTCACATATGAATACGTATTCAAACAAAAGCTGAGTGTTACGACACTTAATTTACTTATGCTTATGTCGCAGTAGTTCGCTATCTCGCTCACAAACAGTGCACACATGGTAAGCAGACGCGTGAATCACAGTCGTTCGCTGTCTCACTCGCACACATGTGCTGCCTACTGCTCAACGATTCAATGGAATAACTTTAATTTCATTGCTGATTTTCTGTCTTATTTATAAACCGATCTTGATGAAACTTTCAACATTAATTCTATATAATATTCTTCAAGCACCTGCTAAGTTAGAAGTGCCTACGTTGAAAAATGTAGCTAGTATTAGGTTTTTTCGATTTGCGGGGGAAGGGGGCAGGTATCCAAAATTTAAAAAAAAAACCTGATCTGCGTATGGTATACAGGAACCTACATGCCAAATTTTGTGACTCTAGCACATATACAGACGGACATAGCTCAATCGACTCGGCTATTGATACTGATCAAGAATATATATACTTTATAGGGTCGGAGATGCCTCCTTCAGCCTGTTACAAATATTTTGTTCACCAAGTTAATATATCCCTGTACTGGGTAGAGCTACCCTTGACTCAGACAACAGCATCCGCAATAATAAACGCTGTAGGTCAGAACTAGAAGCATATGAAGAGAGGCAAGTAAAGAGCGCGCATGGCAATACAATACGCACTCTCGCTCTCGCTTGGAGTTTGCTTCTCTGTTGCGGCGAATTCGTTGGATTTTAATGTAATTTACGTGGCGACTTTACATAAAAAGAGCTAATGACAATATAAATTCACTTGGCGTGTGGAAATCTGCTTCAGATGGGCAACGGGCGCTGACGTTGTCTATGCTACCCGTTAGCGGCTACAACTGCAGGCCATATCATACATATATATACATATATGAATGTATGTGTAGCTCAGAATCTCTTGGGATAACCGAGAGCTTGGCAAATACAGAGCAGAAATATTATCATCGTGGCGAAAATCAGTAATTAGCGTAAATTGAGTTGGTAAAAAGCGCAAGTGCTTCAATTCCAAGCCGATTCACACAGGCCAGACACCACAACCGACTTACCACAATGCGAGTTGTTGTCACAACAAGCGGCTGCTTGTTGGTTGTTATTATTGTTGATTATGTGGTAATTAGTTGTTGCTTTTGTGGGGAGCCACCACCACCCCTGTCGCATATAAGATCATGTTGTCTTGATCAGATCCCATCCAAAGAGCTTAGCGAGCTAATTAAACAAGTTGATTAATTTCGCCGCCAGCTGACCAAGCACATGTTAAGCTGCCGAGTTGCTAATGATAAGTTCTATGCTTGGCACTCCAAGTTGGGCATGGTTTTGATAACTTTTGACCAGGCCTTCTCCATAATCAACTTCCCAACTTGTTTTGTCCACCACATATTGTCATGTAGGATGTAGTAGTAGTAGTTTAATATGCAGTATGTGGCAACCAGAAGGTATTAAAATGTTTTAAATGCCTGCAAGCAAATAAGTTTGCTCTCAAAGTTTCTCGTATCAATTCAAAACCGAACTACAAATATTCTATAAACTATCAAATGTCTACAATATTATTACAAATTTATAAAGGAAATTCTATTTTCTTATATTCTTGCTGCTAACCAAATGAAATCGTCCCATTCTCTACTTTTCAAACTTACATTTTATGATTTATGAAAATATTCTGTGCTTGCCACAAATATATTGGGCGTGGCAAAGCCGCCCACTTTGGTAATGCAATCAGCTTCAGCGTTAAATTAAATCTTCTAACAGAGTTTTTGAGGAAAGACGCTTGCAGGGGATATTTGGAGATTGTATGGGGTTTGTTTGGGGCATTGTTGCATATTCAACAATTGCAACTAGGGAAACCGACGAAGTAATAACAAATGCAAATGAATGCTCAAGAAATTTAGTTACTAAAATTTTCGTATTTCTCGGTCTGACAGACAAATGCGCAAATGAGTTTTTGCAACAGCTCTTGACTGGACACCCCCCTTCCCTTCCTACCATTCTCTGTTCACCATTGAACAACTGAATTGGTCTAATTTGTTGCAAGAGTACATTTGCGATATAAATAAGGAACAATTGCATTGTAGAATGTAATGTAACAAAGATATGAGTCAAAATTTAAGCTGATCACATACACACATTGTCCTGACTTCCCCTGTCGTCCTGTCGTTCTGCCACTCAATATAATCAAGCTGCCCAATGATTTCCCCACAGCAGCTGCTGCAAAATGACAAAAAATGAAGTGCCAATGTGTAGACGATATGTTTGAAGGGGGTGGTAATGAGGGGGAGGAGATGGCATGGGTGGGTTTTGGAAGGGAGGTGAGAGGATCTCGGCACTGATGAGTTCACTTCACTGAGCAAATGAAACGATATTGTTGTCAATTTAAGTGCAACAAAGAACAACAACGAACAACGCCAGACAAGACAAAACAAACAGCATGCATGATGCTGACAAAGAAGCCAAGAGAGTGAGAGCAAGAGAGACAGAGTGAGGTAAGTTATAGAAGAGGGGGGAGAATGGAGCAGAAAGGTATCAGAAAGGACGACATCAACCACAACAACAACTACCAGCTCACATAACAACAAAGGCAAACAACAACAAATTGCATGTCCTTCCGCCTTAGATGCAACACAATATACGCACTCATATTTACTTTGTCAGGTAAAAAGAGAGGGGTTACGAGAGAGAGAGAGAGGGAGAGGGAGTGGTTTTAGGGCAGTCCCCTGCTCTCCGCTCCATTCTCGTTGCTCTTGCAACACTGCAGTTTTAATGAAAGCTGTAAGCGAACTGACACAGATACGACTCGCAATGTCAATGGGTGTGGCACTGTGGAGGCCCCGTTGCAACTGAAGCTCGGCAGGACAATTGCCTCACCTGTGTGTGCTCATCGGGAGGCTGCAAAAGTGGACAGCTATTTAGAGCTCTACATATATGTATATGCATTTTAGGATATGAAGCTGCAGCTGAAACAATTGTCAACTCATTAAATGCACTTCAAATTGACTTCATTGTGAAATTGACTCCACCCCATTGCCAAAGAAAGCAAAGCAATTAAATATCATTAAATAAATGAAATGACATTTAAGCTGTCACGTATACATAAAGTGAACAGGTTAAGTGCATTGCTCGTTAAATATATACATTGCCATAGCAGCTGGAACTGAGAATTGAATGAAAAGCCAATAAGTTTGCAATTTGCGACAGAGATGCATTTATTGTCGATAGAGATAGTAAATAAATTAAATAAATAAATTAGATATTATAATTAAGAGTAGACTACATTAAGCTGGCTGTGCGAAACGAAAAGGAAGGCGAAATCTCCTTTAAAGTCTGACAACCTCAACGCCCTGCGGCGCAAAGAGCGACTCGGCTGCCAATTTGAGTTTCTCATTGACCAATTTGGCAATTTTGGGTGTACGACGCCAGACGAATTCGCGTGTGCGGTCGTGATTGTCCTTGCTCTCCACTTCCACCTGGAGACAGAATGAAAGGATTAAAGCTAATTGCACAAAGCACAATGCACAGTGGGGGAATTTGAACTTAGTTGTGTTACCTGTTTGGGCTGCTGCACTTTGATTGACATCAAGGTGGCCCGATCATCCAGCACACTGAACTTGATGCGTCCGATCATCTCATTGGTCCTGGCGGTGGCACTTTTCACGCTGCGTACGCTGCCCCGTTTGAAGGACTTCTCCACGCGCAGAGTCAATGGGCCCAGTGTGAATTTGGCCTTAATGGTCGAATTGCGACCTTCCGCATCGCTGATCACCTTCACATTGCCCACGCGCTTCAGCGATGCCAGTCCGGACAGACTGCCCTCGGCTTTTTGTAGCTTCTCCACTTCCGCACCCGCCTTGGTTGACCCTGCCACACCCGCTGGCTGATTGTAGCTGCCACTTCCCGCCTTCAACGATGCCGCAGACGTTGCCTTTTTCGTGTTGTGTTTATGTCCTGCCTGATGCTGCTGTCCTGTTGTGGATTTCTTTTGGTTGGCTTTGCCGGCCGCCGGCAGCTGCTCGCCATTGAACACGGTGCGAGTTTCCGCTTTACCAGCACCGGATGCTACGGCCTGTTGCCCTTGCACCGACTCTGACTCCAACGCCGGCTCCGATTGCTCCACCTTCCGTTGTTCGATGGCTTTGAGGCCAAGCTCTGTCTGTAATTGCGTCAATTGCTCTTGCAATTTGATAGACTCGTTGTTGCCACCATTTGTAGCAGCACGCGGCTCCGAGCGGGTGTTCTTGCTGCAAGTCACAGAGATTGACAAATTTTCATCATTTGCTTTGAGCTTTACACTGATTTGCTATCATGCTCTTACTAAGACTGCAGATGTCTGCTATCTCAGAATGTCAGACAGGTCGTATACTTAATATTCTATTTCACACTTTACTATACACTCTTAGACTTTGTTACACTTACAGCTTCTTATGTGTTGTTGCCTTGTGACCGCCATTTCCCTTGGTCTTTGTTGTGGTCTTCGAGGTAGCCCCTCCATAAGTGGGCGTGGCAGCCGCACGGCCAGCCAAGCGTACCACAAAAGGATCATAATTGTCCGCAACGATGCGATTTATGCGAGAGAAGATGGCATCGATGAAATGATTGTGACGCGCCTGGAAAGCATCCGTCGACATGTCGATGACGTTGTTTTTCAGATCACCTGCCCCACCACGTAAAAGATGTCATGTTAATACGCTTGCATGCACATCGCATAGAAGTTCATTTTGTGGTTCTATGTATGTGTCTCTTATGTGTGTGAGGGTGAGTGTGACTATGTGTGTGTGTGTACGAGCGTGTATTGCTTTTTGCATAAAGGGAACTTTGCGGCTTTATTGCCGTGTGCGGTTAATTTCACAGCATGCTTTTTCATGTAGTGTACGCAACTGTGTCTCTAATTACATATGTGTTAGTATCACACTGTGTGTGTGTGTGTTCGTATGTGTCTGAGTGTGTCTGAGTATCTGTGTAGGCGTTTTTATAAACTGATGCTTATGCCCACCACAAACACTCACACACACACACACACACACTCTCAAACAGTGATTACTGTGTTGCTTTGTGAGCATGACTGTGTGTGAGAGTGAGTGAGAGAGAGAAAGGGAAATGGAAATGGAAAAATGCTCGGATTAGCTAGGAAAAAAGTTATAAAAAGCATTGACATTGAAGCAGGAAAGCCATAAACTCTTATATAAATGAAAGCCGCACTCATACCTCAAAGAACTCAACCAGGGATGGGCATGGCAATTGATAATTTGTGTTTATTGAGATAGACAGAGCAAGGGCGGAGTTAATTATAATGAAATTAGACATTTCTTGTAACTTACTAATAAGTGAAGCTATGTTACTCGATTTTGCATGCATTTAACAACCATTTCCAAATGAAATCTTTTAATATATTATAACAAGAGCTATTTATAGATATGTTTCATCCCTTAACCAAATACATTCCCATAGTTGAACTGAATGTACATACATTGTACAGCCATCGTTAGAAATAATGAGCTACTAATGTGCTTTTTACATGTCTCGTTTATTTCTCTCGCTCTCTCACTTGCACTCGATTAATTCTTGTCTCTCTCTCTCTCTCTCTCAAACGAACTATTCTTTATTTAATCATGTAAGTAATGTAAGTACAGACCTGCAAACCTGCAAACATGCTACCGTTATATGCTTTAATTAGTTACTTTAAATTGACAATTTTTACTTCGTCCCTTTTGTATTCGTTAATTGAAGCGAGTTTTTATTCTTAAGTTCAGTGCGCTTATTACACAACTGGCATTTTAAATATAGAATATAAAAAATACCAGCACCTGGGTGTGTGTGTGTGTGTGTATGTGTGTGAGTGTATGAGCTATAAAGGGCATACTAATTACCGGAGATGCGACAGCTATAATACATAAATAATCAGCTGAATAACACAGAGCAATGAGTGAGACTAAAATAGTTAAGTAAGAGAGAGAGTGAGAGAGTGTGAGAGTGAGAGAGAAGGAGATATTGTGCCCATTACCTTTACAAATAGTGACGCTTGAAAGCATGCTAGGGAAATGTTCATTAAATAAAACACAAATTCAGTTTTGTTTTTTCAATTGATTTGTTAAAAAGTTGTACACAAATTTCATTTAAAATTTATTTAAGCAAAATTCTCATTTTGTGTGTGTGTGCAGCTTTGCGTTTGTTGTTCTTGTTGCTTGTTGTTCTTCTTCTTGTTTTTACAATAAATAATAAATAAATAAATAAATAATAAATTACAAAATAAATGAACCTAAAATGCAAAGTTTAACAATTTGTGCAATGAAAATGGAATCAATGACACTTTCATTATTTTCATTCTCTTTTCTTTTTTTTTTTCTATTTTTGTTTTTCTTTTTTTCTTATTTTTCATGGATGGAAAAGTTTGCAAATTGTGCGCTGCCTTTCAAGCGTTCAACTTTCAGCTACAATTTACAGTTTTATTTAATTTAATTTGATTTGATTTGATGTTGTTGTATTTTTACAATTTGCGTTATTTACGTTTTGTTTACGGAAAAGTTATGCAAGCCAGAATAGAAGCCAAAAAATAGTCAAACGATTAATTGATTGATGTCAATTGTAAGCCAAAATGTGAGAAAGCGTGAGTGAAAGGGAAAGTGAGCGACAGAGACAGAGAATACACATATATATAGTTAAAAAAAAATATAACAGTTATTTAGAGAGTGTGTGTGGAGTGAAGAACTCTGGGAATGCACTACACAAATATGCATTGCATTTGTTTACGATTCGATAATAATACAGATTATTATTATTCGTTGTTGTTGTTGTTGTTGCTGTTATTGCTTGTGAACAGTAAATAAATTAATTACAAAGTATATGTGAAGCAAGAAAATTAAAATTATAATAAATAGATTACACTAAGTGAACAATTATCCTTGCTGCAGTTGAAGTTCTTCATTATCTTGCTGCTGTTGTTGTTGTGGTTGTTGTTGTACATCAATTTAGCTATATGTGTGTGTGTTTGTGTGTGTGTGAGTGAGTATGTGTATGTGCATATATGTGCGCGGCAAGGTTAGCACTTAAAATGGCTGCCAAAATGGCAGCTCGGCCATTTAGCTCAGACATTTCGCATTGCTTTTGCCGTGCGGCGCGTTCTACACTCGAATTTTTCTGAATTTTGCATTTTCTTTTCTTTTTACTAATTTTTTACTCATTTTTCTTTTATTCATTTCTTTTGCTCTGATTATTGTATCAACAATTTGTGCTTCGGCATTAAACAACATTTTGTAGTTGTTGTTTTTGTTGTGCGTTGGTTGTTTACAGTTTGCAGTTGCTGTTGTTGTTGTTGCTTTTGTTTTTGTGGTCGTGTGAAACAGTCCGTGCGTAAAATAACTTGGCATAAAAAACATAACAATTGTGAATTGTGAGGATTAACAGAAAAGTGGGCGGAGGGGGAGTGGCTGGTGTTGCGTGCGCGTGCAGCTTAAAAAATTTGCATTCTTATTGTGTTCTTGTTTGTTTTTTTTTTTGTCATTTTGTCATTTTGCAGATAGTTTGACTAGCACCAAACTCTCAATCAACTCATTTCGAGGATATTGTTAAATAATATTTGTTTTTTTTTTTTTGTTTTGTAACTTAATTATGCAATTTGTGTTTAAACTTTTAACTATAACTCAAAAATAAATAAATAAATAAATAAATTAGAAATAGTTTTTGTTTTCCGTTTTGCTTTTTGTTTTTGTTTTTGTTTGATCGTAGTGTTGCTTTTGGGAATAGATTGGGATAGTCAGTGCAGGCAAAGAATTATGCAATGTCCGAAATTTCAAATGGTCCTACCCAAAAAATGAACAGTTGGCAATGCGTTCTTGCAACGTCTTAAGTCATTTCAATGTTGTCCCTGTCATATTTTATATATATTTGCAGTTGATCTTGTTGTTGTTGTTGTTGTTGTTGTTGTTGTGGCAGTTGTACTCGTTGTTGTTTGTTTTTAATGCTTGAGCTCTTTTTTGGACTTCTTGGAAGCACTTGTTGATTTTTTGGCTTTGGCTGTTTTGCTGTCTGTTGTTGACTTGGACTCACGTGCTTCACGTCTGGCCTCGATGACGTCATCGCCAATAATATCATCATCGTCATCGTCATCATCATCGTCATCAGCCTCCTCGTCGTCACCTGTCAGCGCACCTGTAATTTCATCGACTCCATCATCAATATCATCATCATCATCATCACCATCATCATCATCATCATATTCATCGTCATCGTCCTCGTCGTCCACGTCATCAGACGCTGCCCCAGCAGCAGCAACAGGAGCTGGCGCTGCAATTGGCCCCGTTACCACGCCCACAGCGCCCACAACTGATGGCTGTGCGGGGGCGGTGTTGACAACTAAATTATGATTATTGTTACTGTTATTTATGAGAGTGTTCTTTGTTGCTGTTGTACTGATTGTTGTATGTTGGGATGATGCTTGATTTGTTGCTGTTATGGTTTGATGTGTCGCATGTTGCAGTTGTTGTTGTATTTGTTGTTGTAGTTGTTGTTGTTGTAGTTGTTGTTGTATGTTTTGTTTTTGTTGGTCAATTGCATTGGTGCTACTTATACTATGGGTGCTACCACTACTACCATCTACAAGTGCATCTTCATCGTAAAAAACATTTAGTTCACCTTCGTTGTTGTTGCCACCGCTGGCTGCCTGTGCTGGTGCCACAGCTGCAGCCGCATCCTCGACAGCATTGCCAGACGCAATGGGCTCAGCAGCATTGCCGCTCTCCGCTGGCAAATCGACTCCATCCGAGATGCCTGAGCTCAAGGAGCTGCTGGCTGCAGCAGGTGCCACTTCGTCGAGTGCCTGAACGGGAGCAGATGCAACAGGACTCTGCTGTGGACTGGCCGCGGGTCTCTCATCATCATCATCATCCTCATCATCATCATCTGGGAATTGAAAGCGCCAAATTGGCATTAAATTGCTGGAGAGGTCAAGGCACACTCAACGGCTTACCGCCTAGGATATCATCGAAGAGTCTGTCCAGATAATCATCATCATCGTCATCCTCTTCGTCGTCATCGTCGCTGGCCGTGGCCGCTGGGGCTGCTTGACCCTGAGGCGTATCGTCCTCCTCATCATCGTCATCGTCCTCCTCATCGTCATCATCTGTAAACCCCGAAAGCAAAATAACTGCGTTACCCAAAGGAGGAGGAAGGAGGACACACAAAATTCTCGTTAATAACATCACACTGATATGCAAATTTCTGTAGATTTCTAGTTGCGAATGGTTGCGAGTGGTTGCCTCTTTTGTGGCTGCAATTGTGGCTGAAGTTACGAGTGGTGCTGCTCATGGGGGCTGCTGGTGCTTCTCGTGCTGCTGGTGCTGCTGTTGGTGCATGGTGGTGTTCGTGTGCTCGGGTTCTCAAGTGCTCGAGTGCTTACTTAATATCTGTGTGTGTGTGGCTGTGTGTGTATAGGTGTGTATATATATTCTACTTACCATCATCATCATCAACCAAATCGCCCAGATCCGGTTCATCATCGTCATCATCCTCATCATCGTCGTCATCATCGTCAGTGGATGCTGCCGCTGGTGCCACATCGTTGTTGACCGCCTGCTGACGAGCCACAGCACGTTCACTCCTTGAGAGCAACTGCAACGGGGAGGCCTCAATCTGCAGCAAGAGCGCGCTCAACACGCATAGCAAAATTACGAATTTCATTTTTGGTTCGTCTCTGCAAACAGATAAATTACAAGCGAAAGAGTTAAAAGTTGAAATGAGAGTTTGCAGAACTTTTACTTTTGCGGTTGACCCAATTCGTTGCAACACTTGCAACACTTTCTTTTTCATGGCTATACTTATAAATTACATATTTATCGAGCACAAAGCCAACTGTCAGGCCACTAAGTTACTCAGTCAGTCAATAAGATATCAAAGAAAGCACGTACGTATGTGTGCGTGTGTGTGTGTGTTTGTGTATTTGTATGTGTGCGCTCATAAGTGCGAGTGTAAACATGTTTTTGAACTGCGCCTCAAAAGTTGCCGCCGGGCGTTGTCCACATGTCCAATTGTTGGCACTTGACACACAACAGCAACAGCAAGAAAATCAGCAGCAGCTGCAACAGCTGCAGCAGCAACAACACTAGCGGTGGCAGCAACAAAGCTTTTTCGACAGCTGCAGGCGCCATTGACGCTGACGCTAACGCCGACGCGACGTCGCCTTTGCCACAGTGGCAGGTAAAGACATCAAGCGAAACACAGACAAAAGTAAGTGTATGTCTGAAGGTACAACTACTGAGTTGCAAGTGTTGCAAGCTTGTCTCGGCAACAGCATGTGAACTTGGCCAACACTTAGTTGTCAAAAAGATCTCTGTCTGAGTTCAGTTAACTTAACTTCTTTTGCCTGACTCTTTTCGGGCTATTTATAGAGCATTTTCGGTATTCACTTGGGCATTCTAAACTTTCCATTCTCATTGGCATTGCCGTTGTTGCTGTTGTTGTTGCGATTGCGATTTCGATTGCTGTTGCTGTTGGCTCTTTAGCCATGACAATCAGCATGGCCAACAGCCAATGGCTATAACAAACAACCGCAACAATTGTTGCTGTTGTTGCCAACGCTGTTGTGGCTCTTATTGTAGCCGTCATCGTTGCTGTTGTTGTTGTTGTTACTGTCGCAGTGTCAAGTGTGGCTGCCACAAGTGAAAGCGACGTCGACGTCGCTGCCATGAACAAGTTTTGTGCGGCAAACGCGTAGCCGCAGCGATTTGTCGAGTGTCTGTTGTTGCTGTTGCTGCTGCTATTGGCCAACTGACTGGCCAGTTGGCCACTTATTGAAAAATGAGTAAAACGTTTTTTTAAATCGAGTTCAGCTTTAGCTGCTGATAAGCAAACGTCCCGCCGCCGCCCATAAACCAAAGTGAAAACCCAGTGACCTACTGCCGGCCCGTTGCCAGTTGCCCGTTGCCAGTTGCGAGTTGGCCAAGTTGCAGTTGCACTGTCAGTCGCTCTGGCTTGCCGTTAAGGGCCTCTGCCAACGAGCTGCAGATAGTTCCGAGGTGATAAGCCCGAAAACGCAGTTTTATGGCGTCCAAGTGTCTTTCTTGCCTCGTGGTTGCCATGTAGATGAGACTGAGGACTGAAGACGCGTCATCGCGATGCTCCGCTTAATTAAAACTTTTACGTCGCGCTCTCTCAAGCAACGTTTATTAAAATCTGAAGCCCCAAGGCAATGCAGTGGTAGAGACGACTTTTAGGGCGTGGCAGTAGTGAGATGACGACAAC
This sequence comes from Drosophila funebris, assembly GCA_018901825.1. Taxonomy (NCBI): domain Eukaryota; kingdom Metazoa; phylum Arthropoda; class Insecta; order Diptera; family Drosophilidae; genus Drosophila; species Drosophila funebris. The sequence goes on from JAEIFK010000688.1 coordinate 8,069,934, forward strand.
ATATCACCTGGCCTTAGCCGAAAGCGTGTGCCTCTTTCAGCTGCGGCTGCTAGGCAACGGTAGACCTATGAAAAAATGTGACACAGTGGAACACAATGCAGAATTAGCTAATAAAATTATTTTTAATATATGCAGAACTATAATTTGCATGTTTATTTCTCTTTATATTATTCGAAGCTTTTGACGAGTTCCTCGCAAGTTTTGCCCCACTGTTGCCGTTGTCACTTTGCTATTATCAAGCGCGTCAGCTTCACTTGGGTACTTATAAACTCTGGTTATTGAAGTCTACGAAATTGCATTTACTTTACCCATGTACGCGTCTTGGCAGAGTTCCTCTCTCTTCCTCTGTCCCTCCCTCCCTCACTGTCCGCTTCTTGAGCCGCTTTCAATGCTCTACCATTTTCTCACCTATCTACGAACATTTTACGCATCATTCTACAACAACTATAACAACAAAGCAATGAAAAAACTTTTGACAAGCAGAAGAAAGACTCTGAGTAAACTGCACCCGACCCCAACACACCACCCCCAGCACCCAACCCGACCCTAACAGCTCAGCACCGCCTCCCTCCGCTCAGCCCAACGGCAACCAGTTGTTGCTGGCTGTTCTGGTTATACTTGTTGTTGTTGCTGTTGCTGCAGCTGCTGCAGCGAAGCTTTGAGGCAGTTGTTGTTGCTGTTGCTATCCTATTGTAGGCAGCAACTCATATGGAACGTTGCTCCCACTATATTTTAATGCTCCATAGAAAAATGCAGCTAACCGTGTGTGCATTTTACATTAATATTCATATGAGTTGAAGAGGAGGGGTTATGCGCTGATGGAAGCAGGGGGAAGCAGGGGGGAAAGGGCGGCAAAGCATTGCGAGGAGTCTGTTTGCTGTGCACTTGCATGGCAGCAAGCAAAATTACTTAAGCTCCGCACACACATTCGCACAAACACCAGCACACAATGGAGGATTATTGAAGCCAATGGGTCTCGAACCTTCAGCACCCTCCCAATCGCCTGGCACTTGATCCTCTCCTGGGAGATGCCTTTGGCTCTAACTGCGTTTGCTTTTGCTATTCCGTTGTCATATCAGCGTCATATCAATAAATATGGAAGGCCGCACAAAAGGCCACGTGTCTCGCCTCAGCCCTGAGAAGTGCCTCAGGATTTGCATATCAGGCTGTTGCCATCGCCTTTCAGCAGGAGTAGTTGCCAAGTCTTTGTTTAAACTTGGCTCATATGTTAGGGCGTCGTTGCCTTGCCGGCAGCTGCCACTGCTGCTGCCGCTGCCGTTGCAGTTAATTTTCCAAGACAATGGCAAAAGAAGAAAAGTGGAAAAATAAGCTTTACACGTGCCGCTTGAACTGCCACGCCCAACATCAACTGAAGCACCTGCAACCACAGCGAGAAGACCACAGTTGCCATCTTCCTGCCTCTATAGTTATATTTCTCTCTTTGTCTGATAATCTGGCATCTTTAACAACCATCTCCCTCTGTTTGTGCATGCACTTGCACGTCGGATGAATTAGGAGCTGTTGTCGTCGCGTCAGTGCCACCTGGCGGAACAACAATGCACTTGCAACTCAACCAACTAATGGACATAGTCTAGTCAAAGTTATTTTTTATGAATACTCTATAAATAATGAGGAACTGGATAGTATTATTGAGCATACTCAGCTTATTTATAAATATTTATCATCTGAAGAAAATTTACAGAATTCGGTTAGAAAGTTTAACGAACTCCAGCTAGTATGTGAAGTTCATTACAAACCCTAGGGTACTTCATAGCCCATCAACCTGTCTTTACAACCTTCTTTATGCTTGTTCCTTACTTTTGACAGCGAAGCTTTTGGAACTGCGTAAAACTTTTGCATTTGTTGTCATAAACTTAGAAAACGACGACGAGTAGAACAAAAAGAAGTGTGGCAATTTTTTGGGGCATGTGTAGAACAGTTGGCGTATAAAATTGGAAGAACCCGTTCTCCAACGTGTGGACGGAGGACTACTCAAATTTCAGAGAAAAACCACAATGACGATGTCGAATATTTCTCTGTTAATAGCTTCTACTTGGCTTAAGTGGCTGCATGGCTGCTGTCGTGTTGTTGTTGTTGCTGTTCTTGCTGTTGTTGCTGTTATTGCTATTGTTGTTGCGGTTACTGTTTGAAACAACACTTGAAAATGTTTTGTTTTGGCAGCAAAGTGCAGAAGAAGTAGTGTAAACAGCGTAAACTATAACTGCGATGCCAGGAAACACTTAAATTAGCCACTGGCTCGTACTCGCACTCGTATGTGGGTCAGTTTGTAAGAAGAAACCTGAACCTGAAAGAAGGCAGGAGAGATTACTCAACGATGCTGACCACACAACATGAACATGAAAATGGAGCAGACTCTGTCGGGTGGCATGGCATAGCATGCTATCTGTATCTGTATTTGGAGCAGAGCACATAAAAAAGACCGGGGATGGCTCTAAATTGCTTCGCAGATACAATTTATGACCCAAGCCCGTTAAGAGTCCTAGTCCTAGTCCAAGTGCGAGTCCGAGTCCAAGTTCGAGCGTGGTTCGAAGACTTGGTTTCGGGTTTTTTTTTTTCTATTTTGTGCTCTGAAAATCAATTAAAAGTTCTTGCTTAAGATGTTGCCAAGGCTCTCACTGCTCCAATATTTTATATGCGAATTGTTTTGTGGGTCAGCGGTCAGCGGTCAGCGGTTAGCGGCCAGCACCAGGCGAATGTAATCGCTTTGCATGCCAATTACTTGGGCTTATCACACAAGAAGAATGAAGAAGCACACACACGTTACGATACGTTTCTTTGTCGATAATCCTTAGCATTTAACACTGTTAATCCAATGCTAACCTATGATGTTTCTGTTTATGTTTCTGATGATAATGATAATCGATTATTCGATTATTATTCGTATAATCGTATATTGTACATAGATTGTTCAGTTATGAGTTTTCTTGCTGCACACACCGTCAATTTCAGTTCAATTGATATTGTTTTTTAGTTGAACGATAACCGATTTGTGTTTTTGATGAATTGAATTTAATATAGTTTTATTTGAGTAACCGTTGCTCACACCTCGAGTACCCGCTGAAGACTGTCGCTGGTTGAGCTTCTATCGTATGGTTTTTAGCTCCAAGCGATTCTTGACTGACTTTCTTTTTTTCAACGTTTGGTTTTTACCTGTTTCTCGCTGGGGGAGTTTTTGGTTTGTGATTGTGATTGTGATTCTGGTTGCTTTATTTATGGTTCGAGCTTCGTTGTTGGCAATTTTCACACCGCCGCGCACTCAACTGTCTCGCACGACTGACCGTCTGCAACTGATCGTGGCTGGAATCTTCAGTTACCAGCATAGTTGTAGACGAAGACGCCGTAAAGACACACGATCTAAACCTCCCCCCGCCGCCCACTCCTACTCCCTCTTCTGCATTTCTTTTACATTGCTTTCTTTGCACTCTCTTCCGTTAACCACATCTCTCACTCTCTCTCTCGCTCGCTCCCTATCTCTCTCCCGCTCGATCTCGTACTCTCTCTCTGTGGATCGATCTCTCTCTCTCTCTCCCTCCTTGATTCGACTGGATTTTCAATCAATTTTTGATTTGAGCAGCGCGCTCTTTGGGCGGTTCCTATGGGAAAGTATTTGGCACAGTAAGTGGCTCGGTATTACAGTTAGCAGCCAAACAGGCTACAGAAAGATGGGAACAGTCAACTCTTAACTTGTTATTAAAAGAATTTTTAATTTAAATTTGTTTAAATTTGGGTTTTTTAGTAAGCTTGCTGGGAGTGGTTTGATACACAAAATGAATCTTTTAGTTTATTTAGTTATTGATATAACAATTCTAAATTTAATTTACATTTATTGATATATAAAATATAATTCTATTTACACTTTTCTTAACTTGAAAACACAAATAGGAAGTAATATTCTTAAGAAGTAATTTTAATAAAATTTAAAATTTATATTATTTACTTCGTTTAGTGTTTGATTTGATTTATGTGTAATAAGTATTTATAAAGCACTTGCCCCTAAGTGTGATGACTTTAACTGACGCACCCTAACCCCATTCCTGACATGCCTGCCAGGCAGTTCCCTCCCTTTGTACTCAATAAATACACAAAGACAAATACACATATTTTGCATATGTATGTATGTGCATACATATTGATGAGTTCTTCTTTTTCGCGCTTCGACGAACAGAAGTGCTAATTTTTTAGCTCTTGTGGCAAAGACAAGCACATCAAAGTGAAATCGCAAGCCAGTGAACCAGTGAGCCAGTAAGCATTGATTTCAGCCAAAAAAATGTGTAAAAAATAAAAGAAAATATAAATGGAAAAAAGTTTGTCATATCTTTGACAAGTTGTAATGTAATTAAGTTGAGTTGCATTTCATTTTCAATGTCCGGGACACAGTGGGCCAAGGAACATGGACAGTTAGTGAGCTGACTGTCAAAGCCAAAGCCAAAGCCAAAGCTTTCCCACACATACGCACACACAATCACAATTACACACACACAACGCAGTCGGCGTATCCAACAGTAAAACGTGTTCTACTCGTTTATAGCGGCCTTTTCTTGTTGTTGTCGTTATTGTTGTTTTTGTTGGAGTTGTACTAGTTGGGCAAAAGTTGTTTTTACTGTAGCCAAGAGCTTGGACTGTCTATAACTTTCTTCGCAACTTGTTGTTGCTATTGTTGTCGTTGTTATTGAGACAGCAGGCAAAGTATGCAAGTCTTTGCAAAGCATTTCAGTTAACAGGTCAGTGGAGTTTTCTCAACTTAAAAACTTAACTCGACGCAACGACTGGGCAGAGACTTGTGGACGTTTTCAGTCTTTTGCCGCAGAATGTTACGAAATTTTATGTAATGTGCCAAAAAACAACAACATAAACGGCAATAGAAGATACAAAAAAGAAACAAAAAACAAAAGAGCTTCGACTAACGTCAACAACATTTCACAACATAAAAAAAAAAAATAAAAGCTTTCAACCAAGCCAACAAATTTTCGTTTGGCAAAAACTTCAACTATTTTAAAGACTTTAAAGCAGTTTGAAAAGGGCAGCAAGAACAGATTTCTTGGTTGAAAACACAGATTATTTTGCATTCTAATATCAGTTGCCATCCACTCGGGTGTAACAAAAAAACAACTAGAGAAACAAACACACTTCAGCTCAACGCCCATGAAATGCGACTTCACCTGCAAAAGGCAACCAAGTTCAAACTTAGTTGCAGCTAATCAAAATGTCTATTTTAGTTGTGGCATTATAAGCAAATCAACGAGACGTGTTGAAGTCCAAAGATGTTGTTCCATTTGACTAATTAATTTGCTTAACTTTCTTGCAACCGGCAAAAGCAGAAAATGCTTATTTTTGGGGCTGATTAGTTTTTCCAGCTGGCACAAAAGTTTTGTGAGTTTATTAATTTTCCGGGTTTGTTGTTTGTTATTTCTTGATTGCTCATTTTTCAACGCAGTTATTGAAAATCTTTATAAGATTTGATTTCAGGACTTGAAAATTTGGGAAAACTTATGATTTATCATTAAAGAAAACTTTTATTTGAGTGGAACACAGTTTGAGCATTGTTTAAAATAAATTTTAAATTTAAATAATATTTATATATTTAATAAATATTTAAAATATTACATCAAAGATTTAAGAGGTTTTTTCAATTGTTATTACAATTTAATGACCTTTCTCTTAATTCTTAATCATATTCAAATCATTTAGTACCAGCCCAGCCATAACTCCACTAATTTTATTCCACGCAGTTTATTTCGCAGTCAGTTGAAGATATTTGTGTCTGTATCATGTCAAGTCATACAACTTCCCCTACTCAACAACTAAACGACACAGCACATTGACGTTGACAATTAATTGGCAGAGATTATTTGATTACCAGCAATTTTCTTAACTTGCCAAGTCAACGTCTCAAAAGTTTCGCTTTTCTTTAGCTTAAATAGAAATAAAATAAAATACCATAGTAAGTTTTTCTCTCTAGACACGTGTTGTGTGGTTGTAGTTAGTTTTGTATGAGATTATGCATGAAAGCGTCGCTCTGTGCTCGGAATAATTACCAGGGATAATTGTGCAGCAGGGGGGTAGGGACAAGAGCAGAGGAGAACATCAGTTGTCAGTAAAATGAAATGCGTGTGGATGCCAACTAATCGATTTTCAAAGAGGCTTTTAGTTAGTCACACCTCCAGCTGCTGGTGTTGCCGCTGTTGCTGCCATCTGATTATATGCGAAATGCGTGCGAACAATTTCATTTTGTTGAAAATTCAAATATGCATAAGCCAAGCCGCAGCAATTGTTGATGCGGATTTTGTGTTTGTATTTGTATTTGGATTTGAATTTGGCTTTGGATTTGACGTTATTGTTGAATTTCATTTGAACATTATATTCAATTTTTCATGCTGTGCATTGGCATTGCCCAAAACACCAGAGCTACTGCCTATTAATGTTGTTGTTGTTGCTTTTTTGATGAATTCATTCACGTACAAAAAGCTGCACGATAACGACAACGGCAACGACAACGCCGCCGATTCTGTTGACCGTTAAGCCAGTGGCAAGCATGAAGTATGAAGCTCCAAGTGCCTTCCTGTACTTTGTGCTGCTCATTTCGCATTCAATGAGCGGCGCATCCATCGAACGAAAGCCGAGTCAAGCAATTTCAATACGCATCGGCGAAAAAAAAGGTAAATGAAAGTGCCCTCAAAAAGTTTTCTAAATTTGTGCGGTTGCCTTCGAAGACTTTTGGGTTGGGCTACGTCAATGGCTATGGCCATGGCTACTTGACCATGCTCATCTCAATATCTACCTGACTTAATAGTGTCGCATTGCAATCAATATGTAGAGATAGAGACAGAGATAGAAGCAGTCTGTCCAATAGAAAGAGAGGGATAACTTGAGCTCCAACTAAAAAACTTGTCTCGTTTTCTTTCAATTAGCGAAAGTCTCGGTCTAGAAGTAGCTGTTACATTGATATATGCATATGCATATTAATCGTTCTACAAAAAGAAAAAGTTGTCAACGACGTTGTTGTCATTAAGTGATGCCCCTTTTTACTTTCATGCTTTGTGCCTGGGCCAGATCAGAGCCAATCAACTAAAAACCGAACAAAGCCTATCAAAATAAAAATAAAAAAAATAACAAAATATATAAATAAATAAATAAAGGCAGAGAGACGACAAGGCAAGCCAAGTGGAAGTGGTAGAAGTATCGCGACGAGCAACGAGTAACTCTCGCACAGGAAGGGAAAGCTGTAAACGAACGTGTTACTTTGTATGCAACTGTATAAGTATGAGTGGGGCTGTGTGTGTGTGTGAGTTAATGTGAGGCTTGTTTCACAGCTTCAAAGAAAAGCAAAAGTCCGCAGTGGCCTCTACACCAGCATTACAGCAAGAAATTGACATTCTTTGCCTCCTCTCTCATAGCAGACACACTGCACGGGCAATTCAAATAAGTAAATACCAAAAAAAAAAAAAAAAACGAGAAAATACCAAAAACTGGCTACAGGCACTTTCTCTTTCTTTCACTGCCGATAACGGCAATAGCAGCAGCAACAACAACAACAACAGGTAACAATAATAACAGACAGCAGCAACAAAAAGGGAAGCACAAATCAACAACAAACATCCACAGCAAATAAAAAATAAATAGTCCAATTGCTCCTACTGCTTCCATTGATGTTGTTGTTGTTGCTGCTGTCTCTAAGCAATTTATAATTTACACACACACACACACACACCCATTTGTATTTGATTATTGGAGGAGACTCAGCTTACTCCAAGTCTCTTGGTAATTGACACTTTAAGGCATTGAAATGAATGCCAGCAGCTGCTTTGGGCGTTACAATGGCTTCAAGGGGCGTGGCAAAACAACTACAACATTAAACAGAATGCCATTTGTGCTCATAAAACTGTCAAACTCGAGTGTCGGCTTCACTGACACCAACAACAACTACTGTGGCTGTCAGAAATTGCGCGAAGAGCGGCAAAAATTTCAAATCAATGTCAGTCAGTTTAACATCAGCGAACAGCAGCACCTTAATGATAACGACCATATCAACAATATTCATTTAGAGTTTCAATTTAATTTAAATAATTTACAATATTTTCACTTTTGTTATTTGACAATTTCTGCAGAATTTGGTTTTTTTTTGGGGGGGTTTTATTTTATGATGTTGTCGTGTTTCCATTGACATTGTCAGCTGTCATGACTAATACGGCATTTAAGTTTAACCGAAAGTTAGTCACTAATAGTTAGTAAGAGTGTAAGATATGACAAACATAATCTAATGAATATAAATTTGCTTATATAATTTATTAATTCATTTGCTCAGATGGTAAACCACACTGACAATTGAACTAGCTTGGCATCAGCTTAATCAATTGCGTATACGCAGCTAATACTTCCCTCTCGTTCACACACACTCACACAGACACCCACAGCTACACATAAAATGGCTGTTATCTGCTACCTTCATGCTGCACATTCGAGCTTATCAAATTCAATCATGAAATTTAATAAATATGCAAATTTTGTTCGTGTAAAATTGCATGAAAATTTTTGATTTTCATTGTACATATTACTCGTATTATTGTTGTTATTGCTGTCACACTCGTTGCTGTTGTTGTTGTTGTTTTTGTTGTTATGCACTTTCAACTAGTGGCAATTGCCTTTTTCTATCTCTTTCACCCCTTGTATCTCTGGCGATGCGACTGATACTGTTGATGTACATTTAATTGCCATATACGCATTAAATTACTGTTAGTGCACACTATTATTAGACACATTCAAGTAATTGTTTATTTTGTCTCTTGGTCAGCCCCCGTTGGGTCATTGCGCAATAGAAAAGTTTCGAATTGATATAAATTCACTTTTTGTCACTTTATCGTTGAATTATGCAAGCCCAAAATCGTTCAACACACATTTAATTAAAAGCACTTTCTTTTCACGCACACACACACACACACACACACACATATACACAAACACATTTAACGCCGCATTGCGTGTGCTGTGCATTAAATAATGTCATTTGAATTAACACCAACATTCAACGGCCTTCCCCAATGCCTGCGCGCCCCCTGCCGTTCAACCCAGGCATTAGCATAACTTGTGGCTTAAACATTTTGTAGCATACTTTTAGGCTGTGCATAAAAATTACGTGAGTGGGCCAGCACAGCGCTTATCACTTTGCAAGGAGGCCGCAATGTTAATAAGGCAAATATTTGCCTGAAATTTGAGTGGATACACAAATCAGTAGCAGCCGCTGTACAGGACGTCGTTTGTCTGTTGTTGTAGACATTTACCGGCCAGCAATTACCATGGGAAAAGTGGCCGCCAGTCAGTGCATGACTTGAACTCTCTGACACTGACAGGCCATAGGGCACAATGGCTTTAGGCCAAGTTTCTGGGCAGTTTCGCATTTGCATGTAAAGCATTCATTATACCCTACAAAAAGGGAATGTTGGAGAGAGAGAGAGAGAGTTGCGTTAGGTATTTGCCATTTTATAATGTACAACATTTTAAATGAGCAATTTATTAATTTAGTCTATCAATTTGCATGATTTAATGTATTTGAATTTTAGTCAACTATATATAAAGCATATTTGCTAGTCAGTCATTTGCAATTTTATAGACTTTTTTCTTACTTCTGCTCATTCACACGCAGCGTGAATTTAATTTGCATTTGCAAATGCAAATGTATCTCAAATCTCAACAAGCTGGCCGGCCAAACTTGGACATCTGACAGCTTTTGGGTTCTATGTTCAGTTTGGTGTTTTCCTTTAATTGGATGCCGTTTGGTCTACTCAGCTGCATTTCCCAGGTCGAATCAACTTTACGAATACAGAGTTGGCATGTCATGAAATGAATGCAGGCAGTTGGTGAAGGCGGTGTGGAAAGTGGCGAGAGGGATGAAGGAAGGATCTGGACAGAGTCTTTTTACTGAAATCAAATGTCAAACACACATTGTTCGATGTTGGTAAACCAGGCCAAGACATAGCCTAACCTTGACAGACCTCGACAGTTGAGCCACCCTCGTTTTCCTCCCCTTTGCTCCCCTGTCCCATTTCTTCTAGTCGGTTGCTCGTTTCATGTTACCTGCTGCTGTCTTTCGGTTACGCTTCTTTTCCTTCTCCCGCTTCTTATTTCCCCGGGGCTAAGGCTTGGGCTGGACTAAAGTGAAATCTTTGAGGATTTGTTGGCGCTGAACTTCAATGGCTTTTATTATTGTTATGGCCGTCCAGCATAGGTGACCTGCCCAACCTGGCTGACACCGGTTACGGCTGCTTGTCTTGACCGGGAAGTTAACTTCCGGACGCAAATTCGATTTTCGTCGCATTTTTTTCGATTTCAATTCAATTTTCCTGGCGTTTAAGCACGGTAAACAATAATTAGATGTACCGTCGACTGAGCCCCGCATACGTTTACGAATGGCTCCACATCTTTAAGATGCAGCTAACCTGCGACAATTCCCTCCCCTGCCCTTGCTTACCACATGGGTTAACTTGTGGCCTAACGATGAGATTGCGTTCAGCTCGTTTCGATTTATCCAAAGTGCAGAATCAGTAAAATTAAATTGGATTTTCATTGTGACGAACTGGACAAGGCCGTTGGCCAGCGACAGCAACAGCAACGGCAACAGCGTCGCACTTGCGGTAAACCGACAGTCAGGCCAGAGCCTCACTCGTTGCCATAAACTTTTACTACTTTATGGCTTAAAGTTGAAGCTCCAATGTTGTCCGCCACGGACTGTCACTTGGGCTAATGTTTTTTTAAACGATGCTGCCGCTAGCAGCTGTCGCACAATGGCAGCATAATTGAAAGTCTGCGATGATAAGTCAGTTTGCAGTTCACTATTTTAAAGAAATCGATAACTGTTATACTATTGATACTCTTGATAACTGTTATCGACTGAATTGGAATAGTTATTATACAAAAACACAATGAAGTTTATCTAATTGTTGTCATTTATCAATCAATTTCGATTAATATCGATCAATAATCGGAATTGAAGTATCCATTTGAATGTCAACTTGTTACAAAGGTCATAAAGCATTGTGCGATATTATTTGAGGACCATCAATTTCTTACGATAATCGAGCGGCATTGTGCGATACTCAGCAGCTCCTTGTGGAATTGTGAATTGAGAATTGAGCAATTGCATGGAAACGCAATTATACTGTGTATTCACTGTGCTACAACAATAATTATTATTGATCGCATTTCAATTTGTTGTGCATTTTTTATGCCTCGCTTACAATAAAATCCATTTGCCACCCGGCAACATCAACGACATCGACATTGGCATCCACATCGGCATCGGCATCGACATCGAGGATGAGGAGGAGGATGAGGTCGCTTTGCGGGTACTCTCGAATATTGTTGATGATTTTACAAATGCGCTTAATGACATCGCCGTGCCATTTGCCAGCCAAGCAGCCTTCAATCGTGGCAGTCGAGGGGTCTCCCCTTATCCATTTCACATCCCAGCCAAGCTATCCAAATATTTGCTTAAGCGCTACGCACTGTGTGGCTTGTGATTGAAGCTTAACGCATATGAAATGGTAATTACGCATACGCCACATTGTGCAGCGGAAGGAAGCCCTGCCACTTATTGTCGCTCATTTATCTTATTAATAGCACGACGCTCAATTTATCAAGCAGCTGGATAGAAGAAAAAGCAGAACTTATCGAGAGAACTCAATTCAAGATGTCGCTGCGTTTGTCATTTCTATAATAAACTTCGGGCCGTTGACTGAGAGTCTGCCTGCGAAGAATGAACAATAAAAAAGTAGCCAACAATTTGACAGTTCTTTGAGTTCGCAGCGAGTCTAGACGCTGTAATTGTGGCGAGCATATCGTGTGTCCACTTTTGTTTAACAACCCCACCTTCCTTATAACAATGGGCATTAATAGCACTAAATCAGCTTAACTCCAATAAATCACCGAGTCAAGTCTCAGGACTTTAGTTTCTGACCTACCTTTTAAATCACAAGGTGTCACGACAGAGCCGGGAACTGTTTTGCGGTCATTTTTGATGAGGGTCCCACCAAAGTATGCTACAACTACGAATAGCAATAGTTGAACTGACTGGGGAATGGGGTCAGCATAAACATGTTAGCGTCGTTAGCTTAATATTTATTTATATATTTGGACAATCTAACAGTTGTTCGTTTGTCACAGACAAACAGTCGCAGTTTGATTTATCAACATTTACATACGAGAATCAAGTGCTCGGCTTCTTTGTTGGCCATTTGTTCTGGTATTTTCTTGATTTTTTTTATTCCTTGTCTCTTGGCCAATTAGACGCAGTAATAAATTGCTCAACAAAGTGAACCAAGACGGAAATGAAGCGTGGCTTCTGTTTCTGGCTCTGCAGTGCCCGTTAATTAAAAAGTTTTCATACAAGTTAATTGAAATAGATCTCGATTGGAGTTTTTATTGATATTTTGCTTACGCTGACGTTTGCCATTCGCCATTTTGCTATTGCTATTGCTATTGCTATTGCCAATGCTATTGCCTTTGCCTTTGCCGTTTGCATTTGCTTCGAAATGAAACTAAATAATTAGTTTGCTGGCCTCTTTTGGGTAAACTTTCAGGCATTTCAAGTGGCGAAGTTGCTTGGCAGACTGTTTGCCAACAACTCAAGTGGCAGCAGCAACGGCACTCAAAACAGCCAACAACTAACAGCCAACAGCCAACAACCAACAGTTGAAATGCCAAAAACTTAACACATTATGAGCATTTGGGCTCTTTAGCCGAATGCATTTGACATTTTGCTATGTGGTGTTTACTTCTGCTCGTATTTCGTATATCAGCAAAAGCAGCTGCTACATAAATTTAAAGGCGAAGAAAAGGAACAGCAAGCATATAAACAACAAATATATACAATATATTAAGGGCCACATTGCCTAAAGCATGAACAGCACATAAATAATAAAAAGAAACTTTTTGTCAAAGAGCGCCCCAAGTGACACTCGAGGCGCACCCTTTTGATAAGGCTTGCCCTCTCTGTGGACCAGGCCAATAACAAAATCAATAATGATTTGGCCTGGCCCTCGACTTCGACTTCGACAACGACAACATCTCCCTTCAGTTTAAATAGAAAATTGAGTGCTCTAATTATATGCAACTAGCGTATACCCTTTTCAAACTTGAAGTTAACTCTGAGCTTAAGTTGATGATTCAACAGAATCCGACTGAAGAGTTTCCTTTTCAGCCCGAACTGATAATTTCTCTCTCACTCTCTTTACATGATAATTGTTAGCCAAGTTCATAAGCCCTGCGAAGAAGCTGGCAATGAATCCACTGCCAACACTTGGCCGGTCATCAAAGCAAAGTGTTTTGCAACTTTTATATTTCTTCCTTTTTTGTTTTTTTTTTTTTGCTGCAACTTTAGAACGTGGCGCAGCTGTGGCTTTTGTGGCGCCTGCGGCACTTGTTATTGTTGTTATTTACTATTAAAGTTTGCCTCGCCGTTGCCAGTGTCGTAAACAGCTTGCGGCCACTTGAATGGGTTTTTCCCTTCAATTTGCATGCAACTTGCTGCAGTCGGGACATTGCCACTCGCAACTCGCAACTTGCAACACATCGATTGGCTTTTCAAGTTTATGGGCTGCCGCAACAATTTCCATTTGGCCATTTGATACGAGTAATCGTAATAAGCTTTATTTGCAATTAAATTTATTCAATTGCCACGCAAATGCTTAAATGATGCGACAATTTGTGCCACACGCACACACACAGACACACACACACTCGCACACACACAGAAGAGTCTCGTTTATTGCTTAGTCACTGCCCGCAAATGTAGGCAAATGTTTTTGGCATTTGGGCTGCGTTTTTCGCATGTTTAATGCAACTAATCAACATTAAGCCATGTTTAGGCAAACGACAACCGCCAAAACCACATTGCCATTGTATTTGTGGGTCAACCACACACACATACACACACACCAGACACACACAGAAATACAGACAAACACATACATTCGAAGCGTGGCAACTGCTGCTGTCACATATTTACATAATTTCATTTGCAACAGATGCGAAGGCCAATTGGCAACAGTCGACACATTTCCATTCCCATTCGCATACCTCATTCCTTTCTCTCTTCCCCTTTCCCTGTTCATGCCCTTGCCCATGCCATATTACACGTTTTTATACGCAGTAATACATTCAGCTGTTGATTTGTTCAATCAGCTTTATTTGAGTACTCACATTCAAATGAATATTCATCAGTTACTCATACACATACTCATATTCGTAATCATCATATTAATATCTCTATGACTATAAATAGATGTAGGCTTCACTTGTGGCAAGTTGGAATGCCACAGAATGCTGGCCGGAAGCTCTTTCATTAATTAACTACGACTTCATTTCTTGTTTCTCTGCGTTGACTCTCATGTTGCACGCGTTGCATGATGTTGGCAGACAACAGAAGGGGCTCAATTCGACCATTTTAACTCCCTTTTCATATATATTTGCTTGGTAAGCCTCTGACATTCACAAGGCAAAGAAGAAGCATGATGACGATGCCACAAATGCCGCTCAATCTTGTTGAGTAAGCGCCACTAATTTGTTTTTTAAGGCCATCAGCCTTACAGGTGGCCACTTGCGCCTTGGTTCATGTGGCATGCGTTGGTGGCATACATAATTTATTGACCGCAAATTCGCATCGAATAGTGTTTGCACGTGAATGAGGCGCTTGCCTCTCAGTTGCTGCCTCATTTTTGGTTGCCTTTTTGTACTTCTGCTTCAGATGGCAACAAATGCTCTTTTAATAAGCAGAGCAGCTTCCTGAACTTCTGGCAGCTGCTGCACACACACATACGCAGAGGCTGGGGCTAACCTCAAGGGTTCTCAACTCAAACTCAAGGCTGCCCATGCAATTTGGCCATTAAAAATCATTAGCAAAGGTATTTTGCCCAAGTTGAGAGCCAAAAGCCGATGAACAGTAACATTTTTGGCAGGCAACGGCAGCATAGCCTGAGCAGCTGCCTCAGTTGCATGCTGCATACTTTATGGCGCCAGCCAAGGCATTTTCATTAAACAAGCAGGCAGCAGGCAGCAGGCAGCTGGCAGCTGGAAGCAGGCAGCATGCGATGACATTGTGGCAATTTAAACTTATGTGTAGCATATACAATATTCACATACACAAATACTCTGCATACAGGAAATTCCTTGGTGAAATGGCGTGTCGAGTAGCTGGTTTTACTATCAGCACTTCGAGTGGAATTACCTCAGAGGAGAAGCTGCTTACAGAGGAGCAATCTCATATCGATCTGGATGAGATTTACGATCAATTGGGGCAACTGAAGCTGCGTGCCAAGAGGCTACGCAAACTATTAATCAGAGAGCAACCCATGACGGCAGAGTATGCCAAATATCTGGATGCGATCGAGAAGAATGGTTCCAAGAATGTCGAAGTGCGAGCGGTTCAGCTGCAGACAGCGGATTTGCTGGGTCAGATGGCCACATTGACACACCGACTTAAGGACGAAAAGAAGCACATGAATGGTCTGGAATGCTACTTGCAACAGAATCATAAAAAAACAGATAATCTATATTGCAGAATGAACAAGTTGCAGACGTGGCCAGAGAAGCTAAACCATCAGGCTGGAATATGCCTGGAACGCTTCAATGATCTCAACATCAGCTGCGTCGACTTGGTCGAGTTTAGTCCCTTTATAAAGCGAGCGTATGAAGCATATTTGAATGGGACTAGACTTAAAACTCCATTTACTTGTTACCAAATGGATCAGCGAAATGTGGTCAAGCGCCTTCAGGCCAAATGGCAATCGATACATACGTCATTCCAGTTAATGGTGAAGAACAGCAACGATCTGGAATTGATATTGCGTAACTACAATAGACTTAGACAGTTATCATTGTCAGACAAATCCCTGTCTGAAGGAGGAGATGAGGAGGAGAGCATGGAAAAATGCTCGGTCTCTTCATCTCTACGGAGTATTACCTCATTCAAATGCAATGAGTGAAACTGAGGATAATTACAAATGCACACACAACCACACAGCACCACATAAGCCACAAAATATTGTTATTTGAACTGCAGTCTACACCACATCCGGGCAGCTTGTTGCTTAGTTTGCGCTTTGATTTTCATTTTGTGGGAAACAATTCGTATAAAAATGTTGCATTTGAATAAACAATTGTCATGCTAATTGCACTAAAATGATAAAATGTTTTCCAAATATTATTCCATTAACAAATTGTGCGTGTGTATGTGTGGTGCAATTTGAGCCACAAAAATGTAATTAGCTTTTGCAAGCAATTAACTTAAATGCTGCAAATGAAAATTTGCCAGGCCAAGGGTCACTCGATAATTCACAAAATTCACAACATACACAAACATCATCATCGTCATAATAGCACTTCACACACATCAAAAGCAGAAAATGTAGAGTTTTCATAATATTACGCATTCGCCAGGTGGACGCTGCCAATATGAATATCTAAAGTCTCGTTGTTTGAACAATGACAAAACTTAGGCCAGCAAATTGATGGGACTGTGATGTCTCTGACAGCACTGAACGTCATTTCATTTTGATGAGGGTTCAATGTTTGCCACACTGAGTGCAACAAGTGTGCCACCACACACACACACAGTCCGAGAGAGAGAGATAGAGATAGAAAGACGAAATGAACGCCTGCTGTTTGGAGTTATCAAATTGTGCAAACAAAAGTTTGTACCTAAATTAATTGAAAGGACTTTGTCCCGTTTCTTACCAACGCTGTCGACCGCAAAATTCATAAGAAAATTGAAGCCAAACTTGGGGAAAGTGCTGTCTTTCTACCTTTTACCCAAGGGAATAATTTGACCGACGAGAACTTTGACAGGTGCTGAAAAAAATTTAACCCAAACCAAAAAATAAAGAAAAAAGAAAATAAGTAAAATACAATTTTAATTAAATTAACATTTTATGCACATAACTTTGATGAGACCCACATATCCACTGCATGAGCACACTTAAACGTAATCTCCGATTTACCTCACCTCGACACGCCTTGCAGGCAAGTAAAAACTTTTATTGTCGCTGTTGAGCAACGTTGCAGTCGGTTGCTAGGATCCATATCCTTTTATATTTATGGCTCAGCAGTTGTCCCACTACGTTTGGCTGCTTCAGCTTCCCATAATTGCGGCATTCAGTGCATACGCATACGCATACGCATTTGTAGTTGTATTCGCGTATCTGTGTCGTTATGCAGAGTCCTGGCTAAGGATTCTGGCTGCCAGCTCACAGTTCTTTGTCTGTGCGCATTGGTGTTGGCTTTTGTCGCCTGTGCGTGTGAATACCTGGAATACTTGTGCTGGCTTTCAATGCATTTGACTGAATACGTTGAAGTTGAACTACTTATTTACCAACAAGTACCTGCCAATGTGAATGTGTGAATGCGTGTGACCTGTGCATAGTTATTCACTTAAACCCCCGCAGGTGAATACTTCTCGAGTGCGAACAACTGCATATTTGTTTTATGAGAACGAAAAAGTGCGGAAATGAGAAAGTCAGTCGAAAGTAAATGAAGAAATTAGAAAAGTAATTCATTTCTTTATTCATTAATGCATTACTTATGCAACGAATAATTACATTCATGTATTCATTCGTTAATGCGAGCATATTGTCTATTTGTCTACTGGCACGTGTGGTTATCGTTATAATTATCGTTATCGTTCTTATTATTAATTAATTAAGTGACTTATGGCGAATAGTCGTCATTTTAACGCCACTTACCTGTTTAATTTATTCATTATTCATTCAGATTTTCAACTCATTCATTCAATTGCGCAATCTTGAAAATTCACTAACAATTCCCACTGCTCAATTTTCCACGCTTTCCGCTTACGCCGGAAGTTTCCTTTGTTTCCTTTGCAACCGAAGCGAACACACTCGCACCAGCACTCACACTGACATCCATTCAATCAATCATTTATTCATTAAGTCATGGCCAGTTGCCCGCTCATTGTAAGCACAAACTTTATACGCAAAACAAATCGAAAATTTTAATAAAAATTCTTACGTTAAATTACGCTTGGCAATCAATGTGAATGAGAAGCATTCCCATTCCGATTCCCCTTTCCCTTCCCCTATCCCTATCCTTTGCTCTTATCCACCCACCGCAACACACAATCGTTCCCCTTGTCGTTGTCATTGTCATTGTCCAACTGTTCGCTTAAGTGGTGTTAAGTATTTGAAAATCTGTGCCCCGCCTCTCCTCCTTCAGCATGGTATGCCCTGTTGTGCGGCTGCTTTCCGTTTTATTGTTTTACGACAGTTGGCCAAATACTTTGGCTGGCAAAACTTTTGCGCCTGATGGTCATTCATTTGTCTGTGATTTACGAAGGCCAGAATCTTCACCCACCTAGCCCAGTTCAGCCCAGTGACCAATGTGGAACTACACTAGCATTTAGTGCTATTGATTTATTGCTCGTTAGCCACCTTAAATCTCCTCATAGCTCTCAATAATGCCGTGCGCGCGCACCGCCTCCAAATCCCTGACGCATTGTTCCATGGGAGTGACTACACAGAGTGGTTTCCGACCGCAGTAGTAGGCACTGCTGGCACTCGCATAGCTTATTTTCTGGGCATGCAGCCAGTTCGTTAGCTCATCCAGGCACAGGCACTGCCACGGATTGCCTTCTATGCTGATGTGGCGCAATTGAGGTAGCAACAACTGTAGCTGCAATGCAGGCAGGAAGGTCAGACGATTGTTGTTGATTTCCAGCTGAGACACATTGTCCAGAGTGTTCAGCACATCCTGCTGAATATCCATCAGTCGGTTCTCGCCCACCGACAACAGCCACAAGCGACGCATTGGGGCAAACATGCGAATGTCTAGAGAAATCAACTTGTTGCGCCTCAATCGCAGCTGCTGCAGGAAAGGCAGCGAAGAGATGGCCAATGGATGTAGTTCCTCAATGTTATTGTTGCTTAAATTCAAATAGTTGAGATTCCTCAGCACCATGCTGCCAAAGACATTCGCACCTAGTTGCCTTATGTTATTCTTGCTTACGTCGAGCAGCTTCAACGCCGTCAAATTGGCAAAGACATCATCGGGCAGCTCGCGGATTTTGTTGTTTTGCAGCTGCAGAGATTTCAATTGAGTCAGACCGCTAAAGGCGCTAGCAGAGATCCTGTCTATCTGATTAAACCAAAGGTTAAGTGTCTCCAGATGATGCAGTCTGTTGAACACATAATCTTCCAGCACCTTCACATTGTTAGAGCTGAAATCGAGCAGATGCAACAGCGGAAACGCATCGGGGCTGGGTCCATCGAAAAGATTCCGCTGAATTTCATAAATGTTATTATTGGAAACTTTGAGTACCCGCAGCTGGGGCAGCGCATAGAAGATGCCTATGTCCAGCACCTCCAGCCAATTACTGTGCAAATGCAACTCCTCAAGTTGAGGCAATAGTCGCAGACGACACCAGGGGAACTGCAAAAGAAATGAATCCCTTAATTCTTGCACCTCACTTCATTGTGCTTTCAACTCAATTCTACTCACATTTCTCACATTATTATTGCTAATGGATAAATAACGAAGATTGGGGCAGCTTCCTATGGTTATGTTCTCCAGTTCGTTGGTGTCAAGGTCCAGGAACCTCATGGACATGAGGTCTTTAAAGGCGTCCACCTCCAAACTGGCTATCGAATTGCTCGAGAAGTTGGCATAGGCAAGATTTGGCAGCTGTCTCATTAGAGTTCGCTGAACAA
This sequence comes from Drosophila funebris, assembly GCA_018901825.1. Classification (NCBI taxonomy): domain Eukaryota; kingdom Metazoa; phylum Arthropoda; class Insecta; order Diptera; family Drosophilidae; genus Drosophila; species Drosophila funebris. The sequence continues at coordinate 8,089,661 of JAEIFK010000688.1, forward strand.
CCAGCAAGTCATTGTGGCTGACATCTAAGTTGACCAAAGATGCATTGTCAGCAAAGTGCTTAACGTGCAGTTCTTCCAGTTGACAGTATGATAAGTTAAGCTGTTGCAGCGATATTAAATCACTGAAACCTCGATTGCCCAGCGTCACACCTCCAGCCTGCGATAGATCCAAATGACGCAGTTTCGACAACTTGGAGACCGATTTGTCATCATTCTCAATTGCCTTGTGCTCGATAATAATCTTCACCGATTGCCAATCCTCTTTTACATATTGATTCAGTTGCTCAAAGGTCTCTATCTCCCAACAAACATAATTCTGATCTGCAAGCTTCTCACATTCCTGTACATCTTTTGTGTGCACTTCACAGATTGTTAGCGCAGCTAAAACTAGAGCTAAAACCAGTCGCGGCTGCATCTTAAAATCAACTAAACCTTCTTAGCATTAAGTGCAGTGTGTAGTTTAGTATTTATTTTAAAGCAGATGAAAAAACTTGTTTCGAATCCGGAACAAGCAGCTTGATGATAAGCAGGTTCCCATTCGGCAATTGCAGGAATTGCAGGATGTTATCCATAATAAAAAAACAATCTTAAACTACGGCAAAATATTGGTTTATTATAGACATACTTGGTAGGATCCTCTCCATTCTGCATTTTCTATAGCTCAGTAACCCTGTACTTTAAGTAGGATTATTGCTGGGCAGGATTCTAGTTTATATATATTATAATTACAATCTAGTATAAACAATATATAGTTGCACATTGATTCGATATAAAAATTAATATGATTATTTCATTCAACTGGCATAAATTCATTTACTATCATAATATTTATATTCCTTTTCAACGAATAATCAATAGATAAATACATCAATACCTTTATATCCAATTCTAAATATTCTGCAAGCTAATTAAAGTGTATTTATATATTTTGCAGCCTTTTGATTAAACAGACATATATACAAATATTTTGTAATTTATTTATGTTTATACATATATATTGAATATATTAAGACACTCAAAATAGTGAGACATAGCTAAAGTACATTGTGGACTCATCTTACATCGTTTGTATTCTTTTGATAATTCGTTGTAAATATACGAAAAATACATGAAGGTAGCATTTGTTGTAGATCAAAATAAGGCAAATACAAAAATGCTTAATTGAGAAACTATAAATAAATAATAATATTTAAGGTGTACTCTGGTTTAAACAAAATCAAATTTTAACTTCAAATTGTAAATTGCTTATAGCAGAATTTTGATTGAATTCATATTCAATAATTTGGTTATTTCAATGTAGCAGCTTTGGCCATAGGGAGACTAGTATGCGATAGTTAACAGAGCTTCGATATTAATATTCACTGGCAATAATAACAAAAGTTTAACTGGTAATGCAACTCAAGGCTACCTCGCAGCAACCCCACAAAGGCTAAAACATGCCGGGGCGATCCATCTCCCGATTTCCAGACTTCTCAAAGAACATCGCATCCTAAAAGAAAGCAATTGCCAAGATTATCAATAGGAAATTAAATACAGAATTAGATAAACCTTTATATTGTAGCATTGTTAAAGTAAGCAGGAGCTGGGGTGAGATTTGTTTTACCTCGTCACCAAATGTCTGATGAGTTTAAGCAAATGAATTGAATGATAGACAACTGAGACTGCGATTAAGTAATAGCTGAGATTGCTTACAATGAGGAACGTTGCACCAAGAAGCACGGCTTTCATGCGAACATCCAAATCAAGTGGAAAAGTAATGCCAAAGAAGTCTGCATCCGTGAAGATTTCACGCGCCAAGCCGGACCACTGCTTGGAGATCTTTCCCACCTTTTCGCCGGTGAGTGAGACAATCTGTAAGCCAGCGAATATGATTGATCAAGATATGCTATAATAATTTCTCTAAATTTGATTACTTACGTTGAACTCAACATCACCACAGAGCGAGAAGGTGCAGAAGGGGCCCTCGATGCGTAGGACCGTGTCGCCAATGTGATTAAGTATGCGAAACGAGGGCGAGCAGATGGACCATTCCTGTTGGATGGAGCCAATAAGATTGCCAGGTGGTGCTGTTACTTCCATGGACTGCAGGCAGCAGGGGAAGCAACAGGCTGAGCAAGCCAATGGACGATACATGTGAATGACCTCTTGCTGGTAATTATCGAAGACTTTCATATCGAAGGGTCGCGACGGACCGCAAACGTTGCGCGTGCAACAATCGTTGTCCTCCACCGCATAATAGACCTTCTGGCCGAGCGCGTTTTTGATTGAGAACTTATTGTTGGTCTCGAAGCCGGTGAATGCCTCGAGAAGTTCTACCTTTTGCTTAACTAAAAGCTGGTCGATACTCGTAAGGTATTCCAATCCGCGCGGACAATTCGGAATTCCTGAAGGTATACTCATCCAGTCGCCTGTATTCAAAAGAGAAACAAAGAGAACATCAATCAAAACCCAAAAATAGGAAAGAATGCCCGTAAATTGAAAGTTCTTTTGTAAAAATAATTTCAACGTGTGTGTGCGGCCGCCCACAAAAGCGTGTCAATTGGTCAATGTCGTTGTCATCGTGCCAATTGCTCAACGTCATATAGAATCTGCCTAATTGAGGGCATTACAATGGATCGACCCCGACCTCAGCCGCAGCCGCAGCGGGTTATTGTGCTGATTGTGGCACTCAGCGCCGCTTTTATATCTAATCTTGGCACGGTCTTAGATAATCTTTACGACAGTCCCAATATACATATCATAAGTCCAGACAAATATATAATTTCATCACAATGGATGGATGATATCTTTGGTACGTCTATCAAGTTGCCTTGAATAGATATATCTCTATACTGTAAGCTGCGATTAAATTAACCTTGAAGCGCCACTTCAATCTCTGTTAAATGTTGTCAGCAAAGCTTACCTTCGATCCTCATCACTCATATAGAATTCGTAGCCCTTACGCTTTGCCGACTTATTCAATCGCATTGTGTGCCTGAACTTCTTGGGCAATGGCTTGTTGGCCTCGCGGCAGACCAACTGTTTCAGTGTCTGGGATCTTGTACAGAAGTAGCTATACTTGTTGTACAGAGTGTGCCAAATGAAGCGCAACACCTTTGAGCCACTGCTGGCACCAGCTGGCGTCCCCTCTTTCTGATCTCCCGACTCGTTTTTAGTCAGATCCAATGTTGAGATGTAATTCGAGCTGCATGCTGGGACTGCAACTGCGGTTGGCGCTGATGACATCGTAGTTGACAATTTGAATATTCGAATGCTAATCTGTTGCTAATGCGACTGCTCTCGATGCTGCACCGAGCTAAACTGAAGTATCCGTCTGGATGAGGGCACACAAGTTGACAGCATGTCGTGCCGGAAAATCATCGTAGCATCAACATAACCGAACGTGTTTTAAATAGCGCTTTGTATTATTTTATTGGTTCAATTAAAGTGAACGCGCTACGTCAAGATAAGAGACGGCGCTCTGCGATCTCCGCTGGAAGAGTAAACGCGTTTGGTGTGTAAACAACCACAACAACAACAACAATAGAACAGCGATAACTTCTTAATGATAGCAATATCATCACTGTCTTTGCTCATCTGAGTAAAATATACGAAAGTCTCACCTCAAATATTTACAGTTCTGTTTTGGGTGCTAATAGAAAACTGCTTTGTACTCTGCCGCTTGAACCAATGCAGCCTCTGCAACCACAGTGCAGGCCGTGCTATGCTTCAATGGCAGTGGACTTGTTATTATCACAATTACAGAGCATTGACACCCATCTGATCTGTGTGTAGAACTCGTTCGCTGTTGAATGCCTCTGTTTTGTTTCATTTGCATATTTTCGTATCTGCGTTCAATTCTGTCTGCTGATTGTGGACTCGTATTTGTTTTCAATGCTTTTTCCCTGATATGATTGTCTACATACGTGACCTCATTTGTAGCTGAAGATGTCCATGTATATAACTCACCTGCTGGTCCCATGCCGGGTTGTGGCCGAGCCGGCGGCATGCCTGGCTGTGTTATAATGGGCTGCGGTCCATATTGTCCTAGTGGGGCGGCTGGTCCAGGGGGGATAGCCATATGGCTGTACTACAGGACCACCACCTGCGCCAAAAGGGACTCCACCTCCTCCTCCTCCTCCGGTATTATACACATCAGCGTAAGGCATCTGAGGAACTGGTGCGTAACCCCCTTGAGGTTGTCCTGGTGTAAAACCCTGAAAAGATTTTAATTAATGATTTCGCATTACCATGAAGAAAAAGAAAACAATGGGTTTCGTTGCCTACAACTACAAGGAACTTCTTTGTCTAAGGATGACGTCAGACTGTCTACCTTTCCATTTGAAATCTTGCAACAATGCATCTTGCTACATTCGAACAAATATTGGACCTACTGAATCAACTCACAAAGATAACTGATACCTGACTAATTGCGCAGAATAATTCGAACAGGCTTCAGTTTAATAATCTGGAAAATAGCTACTGGGTGCAGAAACAGTTAAACATTGCTAACTTGTTTTGATGCTGGCCAAAAATCGTGAAACCTGTTAACAGTTAAAATATTATTGTATTATTGAATAATTGTATGAATATACATTGCAACTTGCATGAAATGAACTTTATATTGATGCAGATGGCTTTCTACTGAAGTTGGTTTATAATTGCAATTGTGGTCTGTCGAAATTTATAAGCCGCCAGGCCTTGGCATGACGTCAGATTAAAGAAAGAATGTATGATAATTTTGTTTGTATTCGCTTGCACATTTATAAGTACATACATTCAAATGTATGTATTCGGGTTTTGAGTGAGCAACGCCCCCCAAGAATTACTCACATAGTTCACAGGCTGTGGTGATGGTCCGCCATGCGATACGGGGGGGATAGGGCGCATTAGAGGGTGGATAGGGCGCATTTGGAGGAGCGTAGGGTGCGCCCTCGGCTGGTGGAGCATTCGGTGGATAAAAGCCTGGAGGCACGTATCCACCTTTATTGACATTGTTCATGTTCATGTTGCTTGGATTGTTGTTGTGCGTTCTGTGCAGTTGCGTTCGGAAGCAGGGTTTACCGGAAGCACGCCGCAAATTATTGCTGTTTTATAGAATGCAAATTTTACGTCACATTTTCAATATTAATATATCATATACTTACCACTTCCCTTAGTCGCTTTTCTTATTCTAACAATTTATGCAGAAATAATATTTATGTACTCAACTATTTTCTCTGACAACAGTTGCCACAGTACATGTCTGACCACTGTTGCCACACTTGTCACTTTAGTACCAAAACAGGCTCTATTTCTGAAGTGTCTACGTACCTGCTAACAATCGCAATCAAATTAAACGCGCGTTTTTTAAATTTTAAATTATTTATTTTATTTCGCAGCTTTTTGTTTTAACTAGCCGCCGTCTACAAATATATTTTTTTCCGGCTCAAATTGGCTTTTCAAATTGAGCAAGAGAAACTAAAATGACAAAAATACTATGAAATATATATATTTAAATGCGATTTTATCGATTACTTTAGAATATCGAAATTTAAGGCGCTCAATTTAGCTGCCAACAGATGTCGCAGCAGCGCGGACAGTTGTCTACATGAACATTGAAATGTAGATGGCGCCTGTCAAATAAAGTTGCGCTGCCTGACTATAGATGGCGGCATTTGAAATTTGAACTGAATGAATTCATAATTAAGTTTTTAATATTTATTGAACTATTGTATAGAGCAGTATGAACAGTGAAAATATAATTATTTTGTTATTCTCCTGATAAACTCATATCGAAACAATGTCACAAGCAGATTCCAGCTAATTATATTAATTTATTGTTTTGTTATTTATTATTGCTTCATTGTTAAACAGTCACGCAAATTGATGTACAAAATAATCTTATCTGCTTTTTGTATCAACATAAACCGCCATTTTTCAACACACACATACAAACATTCACAGTCACACACACTCACACTCACACACATACACATACACATACACACGTACAGCTCACATTTTTTCTAATGCGCAAATTCTATGCGAGGGTGCGAGTGGTTGAGGGTGAAAGAAGGCAGAGGGAGAGATGGTTGCGAGAGTGTGAGAGTGAGAGAGAGGCAGAGAACGAATTGAGAGGGCTGCAAGAGAGGTTGGCGTAGTTAGCGCACATAAAAAATGGCGGTTTCCGACGCAAGCAAACAGAGAAAAAATTGCCGGACGAGGAGTCACATTGCCCCACCCCCTCGCCAACTAACTGTGTGTGCGAGTGAGAGCGAGCGAGGTTAGCTAAAAAAAAACGATATAAAAAATGTAGAAAAAAATTGCAAGCAAAATCCACCCCATGGCACAGGGACAGCAAGCAGACGTTACTCACACACAGCACACACACACACACACACACTTTGACATCGTAATTACCAATACAAATGCAAAACACGAGGGAGAAATCATCATCATCATCATTATCATCAACATCGTCATCGTTGTGTAGAATGCCTCCACTCCGCCCACAAGCATTGCTTTGTATCTCCCCGTTCCTCTCTCCATCTTCTGCCCTGTCCCGCTGGGGGCCTGAAATGAACCCTCAGCGCGCCAGGGCAATGGCAATGCCAACAAACGGAGCCAAAAGCAAAGCAAAGTAAAGCGGGAAAAAAAATAGTTGCAATGAGCGCCTTAATGCGCCATATAAAGCGATATTAATGCAGCTGTATGTGTGTGTGTGTGCGGATGTGTGTGCGTGTGTGTGTGAGTTTAGCACATTCAATTAGTTGCCATTGCTTTCGGCATGGCAACAGCGGAAACTACAACAAACCTGCGAGTCAGAGAGCATTTTTGCGGTTGGCAACCAACACAAAAGCTGCAATTCAACCTACCCCAAACCACTCAGCCACCCAACCACCCAGTCACCCACACACGACCTCGACCTCAACTCTTTCAGCAGCCGGTTGCCGGTTGCCGGTTTGCTAGTTGCCACTGCCACTGCCACTGCCACAGCAGCTGTCGCTTCAGTGCATCAAAATCTCGAAAAATCAGGCAGCCGGCAAACATAATGCAGCTTTAGCTTCAGGGCCAGCTTCCATGCGGGTTGAGCCTTCTCCTACGCCACCGCATCCGCCTCTGCCTACAGTCAGTCGATTGTGTAACTGCCCCCCGTTGTGGCATGAGCAGGACAACTATTAGTTGGAGCTGCTCATTAGCCGTGTTCGTTGCGCCTTTAAAGCATTGAAAACTAAATACAAATTTTATCTTTTTCTTATTTATTGTCAGCTCAAACTAATTTATGTGTATGAGCGAGTGTGTGCGCGTGTGTGTGTGTGTTATCGAAAAGAAAAGTTGCCTTCAATGGCCAGACAATGCCATAAATCAAGTTTCAAAGATCCTCCCAGTCGGAAGCTTCTAATGTCCACACGATCCTCACAACTGATCGATGGCTCTTGGAGTAGACCAGCGGGAGGATGAAGCAGACACAGCACAGACAGCAGAAACATCTGCTACTCAATGATGATTCTTGGCAAGATACGAACCTGTCTCAAACACAGACAACAGACACAGACTGAATGAAGTGGTTCTTTGTCCCTTTTGGCGCGTGTCCATTGGAATGTGCAATTCGCGATCAAATGTGGCTAACGGACAACTGATAGACAGATTGATGTGTGTTGCATATAGCGGGGAAACACTGTATTAAATCAAAATAGAATTGCCTAAGTTTGTCGCATTATTATTGTTTATTAATATATATATTATATTATAAATATAAATCGTGCACATTAATTAAAGCAAATATACAATTTATGTTTTAAGTATAAATCAATTTGTAATCAAATTTCATAATCAGAAGATGCTTTAATATACAATTGATTACTGAGATCATTAATGCAAACTCTGGCAGACAACTCACGGCAAAAAAGGCTTTAGACTGATTATAAACATTTAAGAATAAAAAGGTTATTTAATATAAAAGAGAAATATAAAAAAGACAGTCAAACAAATTTGTTTTAATTTATTATTATTTGTTGAAATTAAAAAAATATTTATTAAGTTGAATTAATGAGAAAATCAGAACATTATTTATCAATTTGGCTTTTATGCAGAGATAAACGTTATTTCAAATCAAGTTTAACAGCTGATTTTGGCTTGTTAAAACGTTGATTCACTGTTGCAGTTCATGCATGTGGCATGTGTGGCAACAATAACAAAAACAACAACATAATTGTGTCAATGTGAAGGGCAACGTCAAGCTTGTTGGGGTTGTTGGCAATTGCAACCGCATTTGGCCAACCAACTGTTGGCCTAAGTTCAGCGCAGCTGTGGCAGCAACAGCAGCAACAACAATAATAGCAACAAAAAGAAGAAGGTCATATGCACATATTGCCATGGCAATGCAATCAGTTTAAAGAATGACCGGAAATGCAGACACCCATGCAGACACACACACACACACGCAAACACACACGCACAGTCAGCGTCACCTGTGATTAAATGGGAATCGCGAAAATTGCTTGACCTGGGTCAGGGTTTCTATCCGCTGCCTTTTGGGTCAGTTAGGCAAAAGGGTGAAAGTGTTTTTAGCTTAATTACTTAATTACCACTTGCCTAGCCAGTAACTGGGTCAGCAGCGTAACGAGCGAAAGGGTTTAAATATACATGTAAAAGAGAGAAAGAGAAGGAGAAAAAAAAACAGGGAACGAGCACAAATCTTAATGAGTTTTATTTTATTTTCATTTTCTATTATAATTTCAGAGCGTCCTTTGGTCCGTTTTCTAATTAAAAGCACAATGACCCGACCGGCGACCCTTTTTGCCGGCTCGTTAATGAGACGGCACGGCAACGGCATGGCACGCACTTTGGCAGCGGTCTGTGGCTCAGGGGGAGTCAGGCGGGTCAAGGGGTTAGGTTGGGTTTTCAGTGCTGATGCGTAATTAATTATCAAGTGTTGAACTTGAACTTGGCGCTTTAAGCGGCGCCTTGGGGCTTATTGATTTGACTACAGAGACTTGCAGAAAGAGACAGATGGAGAGAGAGAAGCAGAGAGAAGGAGAGAGATGGAGTGAGAGAAGCAGAGAGAGAGAGAAAGGAGGTAGCGGAGAGTCTCCGTCTGGTGGTCACATATCATGGCTAAAAGATTTAAATCAAAGCTGACAGCAACAACAACTGACTGCGTCTGCAGCACGTTGTGTGTATTGTATTTGATTTTCTTTTTTATACCCTGTATTTATATTTGTAGTTGTTGTTCTTGTTCTTCTTGTTGTTGTTGTTGTTGCTGTTAACCCCTTTGCATTGTCCTCGACTCAAACCCCTGCAGGATTTGCATGGACTTTGGGCAGAACTTTGACAGGATGCTGCTACACGGTAATTGCTTATTTAAGCGCGCGTTCGTCCTTTTACGGGATGTCAGAATGCCAGGACGCCAGGATGCCAGGATGCTGGCAATCTACAGCAACAACTACACATTATATATATATATATATATATATATATATACATAAAAAAAATAAAAAGCGAAACTGAAAACAAAGCTAAAGCAAATGCCGCGTGTAATTATTGGACGGGTCGAAGGACAGGGTTGGACAGTGAAAGGGAGGGGTGGCAACTGACTGAGTAGCCAGCCAGTCATCCGGGCAGCTGTCTAGCCGACCTCAGCTCTGACCAGGACCACGAGCAGCCCGAAATGAACTGCAAATCAAACAAGAACTCAACATGTACCTCATGCGTGCATATTAAAAATGTTTTAAAATGAAATTTTGGCAGCGGCAACTCTTTATTTCTCTCTATCTCTGTCGCTCTCTCTCTCTCTTCTCTCTCGCTCTCTGCGTTTTAGGTAAAGGGTTAAGGCTTTTGTTGTGCAGCCAACTGTGAGCTTAGGTCCTGTGATCCTGGACGTGTGTATGAGTGCCTGGTCACAAAACTGGTTTGCAGCTGTCGTTATCTAGTCTGGGCTATCACTGCTTGAGCTTGAGCCAAGGGTCAGCCGCAGGGTTGATCGAACCACGCAGCACGCACTATGAACCATGAACCACGAACCGCGAACCTCGAACCTCTATAGATGATGGGCTGCTGCGTTTAGGCTTTTTATTTTGGGGTTTTTACAGCCTGGCGCGTTCGTTTAGCCGATAAGCAAAAGCATTAAAGCAACAATGAGTATAAGAATAAAATTAACGTTAACGTTAGCAATTGCTAACAAATATGAGAGACACAAAAGCTGCTGACTGAGCTGTGGCCATAAATTAGAACGAGTTAGCCGTTTTGTGGGCATGAGCAAACATACGGGCAAAATATGTTGAAACATTTTTCAATTTTAATGACACCAAATGAAGGTAGAGCTGTAGCCAAGCTCTAGAGCTCATAGAACTTGGCCAACTTCAATCCGCCTCACACAAGAAATAACAGAAATTATTGTCAATAATTACAATGGGACTGGTGCCGGTGTTTGACGCGTTTGACAGACGGTAGGAGTTAAAGCAGCAGCTTGTGAGTTGCTTGGCCTCAGGTGCTGATTGGCCACAGGCGTAGCCTGATCCACTGCAAGGGGGGCTGTACTTAAATGAAACCAAAGACAGAACAATGCATGTAAATTGCTATAAGTTGTAATTAATTATAACTTGTATAACATTTCGCATTTTATTATTATTTATTATTTATTAAATCAGCGAACGCAACTCAAGTTACGCATTGCCAATGAACGATATATTTAAAATGCGGCTTAACCTCGCATTAATTGTTTCAAAAGACTTTTGTACCATTTTTTTTTAAATACAAATAATGAAAACAATTTTTATAATGAAATCCAAAAGTGATTTTGTTTGATTTAAATTAATTACAAGCCGTAGCAGCCCAGTCAGCTATTAATACGTAATTACATTTGCCTCTTTTGTAATTTGTATTTATTAAAATTTGAATGAAATTTAATCAGAAAGTGTTGATAAAAGTTAAAGTTAAACTATGATCAAATTAACAAACAGTGTGTAAATCGGATAAGTTTATTATATTTTTATGATTATTATGTGATGATAATCGTAAACTGTTTGAGCTGAAAACCCCCTTTTGAAGGCACTCCACTGCGTCTTGCACTTGCAGCAGCCAGTGATATATAGCTGCTTAAAGCGTTTGGCTTAAGCATTTGCATGAAACAACCACAAGATTAACAACGGCAACAACTGCAGCAACTGCAGCAACAACAAGAACAACCACAAGAACAACAACAACAACAACGATCGATTGGCATGCGAAATACCCGTAATAGTAATAAGCGTATGTAATAATAATGAATTTTAATGTCGCGCATTAACAATTCTTGCATTTTAATTGGTCCAACTGCAAACTGGAACTGAAACTGAATCCAATTCTAAAACTGGACTTACAGTCGGATTCTGAGTTGGAGTCCATTCGCTGTGTGGGTTTGCATAAATTGCTGTTGATATGATTTAGTGACATGGAACAATACACTGGAATTTATGACAAAAGCTGCATACATTTAAGCGGATTATGTCAGAATTTTACCATTTCAGTTGTAAATAAAAATTGCAATTTTTCATTATGGCAAAACAAAAATTTGTCAGCTCTGTCGCTAAAAACCTCAACACAACTGTGTGACTTGCGACTTTTAGAATGTTAAATGTAATTAGTGAGCAAATCATGTGGCCAGCGGGCATTGACAAAAAGGGGGGGCGTTCACTTGGCATCGATAAGCGATTGAACTTGAAATTGTGGGCGTAACCGCAGCAGAGAATGACAAATGCAGGGAGAGAGACAGAGACAGGCGTAGGCCAAACAGCAAATGGGCAGCAACTGCATTTACTCTTGGTAGGTGTCCAAATGGCACTTACAAACCTGGCCAACATTGCAGTGAGTTTCCATTATGAAATCTGCTCAATCATTGTCAGCCATAAACTTATTTTTATTGATACAAAGTTGTGGCAAGTTGGTGCGCTACACTTGAGAGTCTAGGCAACTGTATCTCTTCACATCTCTTCCTCTACAAGCAGCGCATTCGATGAGCCATGCTGACCCACCCAGTCAGACCCAGACCTGTTGAAGCACTTGGAGCACAACTTTGGCTCTCCTTTGGGTTATTCGTAAAATAATTTACATGCGCCGGCGCTACAAGCAATGGGCTGATCTTCATTAGAGCTTAAATGGTTTTCCAATTCGTAATGGACTTTGGGAACTTATGAGCGTGGCACCGAGACCACCAGGAATGGGAACATGCAATGATGGCATAATTTGTAGCCACCAAGTGTCCCAAAGCATTATGAATGGACAATTTGCGTATAGTTTATGAAGTCGTAAATACTCGAGACTATTCGCAGATACCAATGCACTGATAGTCAGTTCATTTACTGTAAGGTCTGCTCCCCTGGCAGCTGTCACATGCAATTAGAACTGTGCACCACCTACACTAATTAACTGCAAGAAGTCTTGGTTCAAAAGATGCCTTACCTTAGCTTTGCATTCAACTCTGGGGTCGCGGGTCGCGGGTCTCTTGTCTCGGACCTCGAGTAGACACTTGTAATGTCGCAGCGCCACTCGAGGGAGCTCAAAGGAGGCTAAAAGCAGCAAGGACCAAGCCCAGCTGTTTGTCAACAGGCTACCGGCAACCGGCAACCGTCTGCAGGCTACAGGCTTCATGCTGCAAGACACGCCACGAAATGAAAAGAAATTGCCACTGTCTGCCGGGTTGAAAAATAAAGAAACCAACAAAAATATATATAAAATAAAAGAAGGAAAAGCGAGTAAAGAGAGTAAAGGGGCAAAGCCCGTAGAGAAAGCCAAAGGAAAGGGGGTAAGGCAGAGTGAGGAAGGGGCAAAGGAAACGCAACCATCTGCACGAATTGTAATTGAAAAGATTTCCCTTGAAGGAATTACACGCGCCGCTGTCGTCCTTGTCTGAGCTGCAAATTTAATAAGGAAGCCCCGGCGAGCTTATATTGTACTTTGTGTGAAAAATAATAGTTTTTTAAATGCACTGCAATTTGCCGGCGTCAGATTTTATGAACTGCAAAATATTTTTGTGGCTAAAGCCCCAAGCCGAAGCAGAATATGCGCGTAATTAAGAAATATTAGTGAGTCTCTGGCATTCAACATTTGAAGGCATTTTTGTACCGAGCTGCCCCCGCAAGCGGTCTGCGAATGCTGAATGAAAAAGCTGTGGCATTTCCAAATGAAATGCTTGCCAAGGGACTGAGAGCGAGCGGGAGTTGGAGGAAGAGAAAGAGAGAGAGAGAGAGAGAGCGGATGGGGGCAGCAGCGTCACTCACAACTGCAAAACTGCGGTTTGCGGTAAATGTGGAAATTACATTTTGAAAGTACAGTTGCTGCAGGTATTTCATATTAGATATTATACTCCATTTATATATGCATTCCAGCCAAGTCGTATCAGACAACAACAGCACAGCACAGATAACAGCATGAATGGCAGATTCCATTAAACACGTTAGTGAGAACTGACAACATATATGAAAGATTGCAGGCCAAAGAAAGACTGAATGCCTGATTAATTAATGAGTTTAATTATAATAATACTTAAAGCACATTAAAGTTATATTCTCTCCCCTCTCAACTAACTAAACTACTTAATATTTTTACAATTTGAACAATTCTCTTCAGCTCTTTCTGTCTTTCAGTTACTGTCATTATAATTTAAGACACAGTCGTAAGCATCAGACAACAGTCAAGACTCAAAAGAAAACTGCAAAATATTTGCCACAAAAGTGGGCAGACTTTCTGCGTAGGCGTGGCAGCGCTGCACTGATGACTGTACCTTTTAACGTCTTGTGGCATTTCGCTGACTGAATGGAACTTCTTTCAAGTTGACATTTTCATTTGCCTTTGCTATTGGGAAAGCGTCTGCCAGGGGCCACAAGGCAAAGGCGCAAATGCAAAAAAGGGTCGTCAATGTGCTCAGGTGGCAAATTAAAGTATTAGGATAATTTAATGCGCTGGGGAAACTGAAACTGAGACCAGACAATGCAATTATGAGCAGCAAATTAGTCCGACTTTTCTACCGGCCAGGGGGAAGGGGGAAGGGAGAAGTGGAGTTTGCCCAGGGGCTTTGCCTGTTTCTATTACAACAATTAATGACAGTCTCAAAGGTAAATGGTAAACAGACCATAATCAATAATGAAATCAATGCAGACCGCACAATCGATCGCAAATCGACACTTATAGACACAGTCAGCAAACAACAACAACAACAATGGCAACAGGCACAACAACTACAACAACAACAATCGGCAAAGTGAGCACTGATCGCTTGGTGTGAAAATGTGCGTTGAGGGGTGCGTCATCAGGGGAGAACCAGGCACAACCCCTAACCGAACGACCCGTCACAGTTTTTTCTTTCTTTCGTTTTTGTTATATACACTTTTTTTTTATTATTATTATATATTGTATTTGGAAAAAAGGTTAATAGGCTTAATTCTGGCATACACTTTCGACTTTTATTTATTGTAAAATTTGCCCAAGCACTTGAAACTGACAATTTTAGCTGTCAGTTTGTGTCGTCGACTGAGAGGTCTCTGACTTTGCTTTATTGACTTGTTAGCGCCGTCAAAATCCCATTTGTATGTCAATAAATTTGCAAAAAAATCCGAACAGAGAGGGCACCCAGACAGACACAGTGATAGATATAGAACAGCGAATTGTGTGCGAGAGATAGACAGAGAGAGATAGAGAGTGTGAGTGAGAGGAAAGATACCGCCATGTTGTGGGCTGCCTGTTGCTGCTTTGGGTTGAGCAAATTGGCTGTTGATTGATGTGCTCACGTAGACAGCGATGAGCTGCTAAGATTAATGTGGTTTTAAGTTAGTGGAAAAGTTACGAGTTACGAGATAGGAGTTACGAGATAGGAGATACGAGATACGAGTGCATGTAACAGTCTATTGTTATATAGTTGATGAAGTTGCCCATTCAATTAAGTTGTTGAAAATTATATCCATTGAGCTGGAAACTGTAAGCAGGGCGTGGAAATTGCTGAACAATTAATCAATCAGCATATGGAATTCAATAGAATTTACATATAAAATGTGAATGTCAAGCAAGATCTGTGCTTAAAGTTCAAATTTTCAATGCCTTTTATGCTTTTCAACTTATGCTCAAGAAATATTTGGTTAGTCTGTGCTTTTACTGATACATTAAAGTATAGTTATCCCACGCAGAATGTCTAAGATGTTTTACATGCACTTCTCATATGTTTACAGCACAAACAAATACTGAAAGTGACTTAATTTGCATTTATTTGAAAGCAACTGATACTATTCGGAACAGTCCATAGAGCAAACACTTATACTTTTGAATAACTATGTGTCTTTGCCATAAATCATTGTTATCATGCTACTCTAAGTATTACCAACTAGAGTCATTAACTCGGCCATAAAGCATTGTTCGTGTTATGCACATAAAGCCAAATTTCAGAGACAAAACAACAAGCTATCTACGCACTCACATTTGCATTTTATGCGCAGTATAAGTTTTTTCTATTATATTATTTTTTTTTTATTTTACTCTGTTTTTTATTTTTTTCGTTTTTAGCTTATTGCAGCTCTTCACGAAAACAAGTCAGAATTTATAACATAAAACGCATCCGACAGCTTGTCAGTAACAATGCGCTTTTAAGCTAACAAGCGTGTGCGAAACGAAACGCAACAACAACAACAACAACAACAATAACAACAATACCCAAATCCATTTGCATTAAAATTTATAGAGCATAAACTGTGCGCTTTTTAATTTCATTTAAATATTTTTTACTTTTTATTTTGCACCCCTGAAAAACTGTTACAGTTTGGCTATAAAATTACGCTTTTTTTTCTATATGGAAAAAGTCCTTTTTGTTGTTGAGCAAGAATATGTCAGCATGTGATTGCCAGAACAACAAAAAAAAATATATATAAAAATATAAAAAAAAATAAATAAAAACGCACCGGAAATTATGTGCGTGCAGGAAAAAATGAAGCAGAAGCAGCAACAACGACGGAGCTGGTCCTAAAAGGAAACACGACGACCCGACTCAAACCCAAACCCGAACCCGAACTCAAACACGATCCGTATACGGCAAGCAGAGCCGTATTGTGGCCGTAAGTACGTATCACATATTGTTGCCATGCCAGGGCACATTTTTTTGGTGTTTTTTCTGTTCTTTTTTGTTTCTTTTGCCACACTATTTTAATTTTCCGAGTCCTTCTCTCACTCGCTATCGTCGCACGAACAATTGAATTATTTTTGTACCAGAAATCAGCGAGGGGTGGGACGATGCCCATTAGGGCAGCGCCACCCCACTATCATCATCATCATCATCATCGCCATCGCTACTATTCCTCATCATCACCAAAGAAAAAAAAAAAACATATATATATAAAAAATGCTTTTGTAAAAAAATTTGTAGCAAAAGTTGTACGACGTGACTGCGAGCAACTTTTTTATTTTTCATTTTTTTTGGGCATTTTTTGCTTTCTATTATAATTTTTTTTCTGTTGTTACAAATTTTTAGACGGCTTGATTGGAATGTCAGATAAAGTCAAATGGATTTCAGCGTAAATTAAGTTCCTGTTTGCTCAAAATGGGGCGGCAAAATGAAATTCTCATCTGTCCGCAGTTGCAGCCGCTGTCCGAGTTTTTCCCCGATAGATTGTGAAGATTGAAAAAGTTTTTGAAGTGGAAAATGTGAACTAAAAAAGTTTATATTTAGAAAAAGTCAATTTAGACAACTTGAAATGATATGCAAAGTATTTTTTGTTTATTCAATGCTGCTGCGATTCAATGATATCAAAGGTACTTTTACTGACAGTTCTGAACTTGGCTCATAACTTTAATTATTCGTTTACTTCGAAGATTCTGCATCACTTTTCTTACGGTTTATTGAATTTGCTTGTTTATGTGAGCAGCTGAACTCTGAAATCATTTCACACCGCTTGAAAACATCCCACAGATGCAGCTTCTTCGGGCATTACAAGGCGTCAAAAATATCTCAAGGTCTCTGAGCAGTTAACAATCTACGATGGGCTGATCAAGTTATTAATTTACCCTAAAGGGTAAATTGTAACAGACCGGTTTAACCGGTTTCCCATTAGAAATATTGTGGTATTTTTTTATGAAAATATTTGGCACATTTCAATAAATAGAGAATTGTAGTTTAATCCGGGACTCAAATATTAGTTACTGAACGAATCAGCAGGACGCAGCTGCGCGCCAAGCACCCAAATGTCATCCAACAATTCAACAATTTCCAGGTAAAAATTTCAATTAAAAATGGGTCGGAAAATATGTAAAAAAGAAATGATGGTGGAAAGAGGAAAAGGGTTGCGGGATAGCTTGAAAAGACGCACAGCATCAGGATCATTATCATCTGCTGTGATTCTGGCGACGGCGATGATCCCTCAGAATAGAAATATAAAAAAACAAAACGATCGCCACTTTGGGTGCACATTGTGAGAACAAGAACAATCACCCTTTCATTCACATACCCATACACTCATTCAGTCAGTCATTCATTCATTTAGTTATTCAGTTATTCTGTGTACGTTGACAAAACTGTAGCGCCAGTCTCTAATGCCGTATTATCCTACTGTTTGGCCTGTGTCCTGTGAAGTGACATTCGTCTAATTTGAATATTCCTTGTGGCACAGTCTTTCCCACGATTTATGTTTATGATTGTCGCTTTCTGAGGTTCCTCAGTTCCTCAGTTCCTCAGCTCCTCAGCTCCTGAGTTCTTTCACTTAACCCGTGTCAAACTATGCCGCACTCGAAATGCTTATGCTAATGCAGTAGCCATAACTCGCGTTCTTTGGTCCTGCCACAGGTTTAGCTGCAGCCTAATGTAATAAAATTTAATTTATGCATGGCCTTTGTATGTTTGGCAATTGTTATAAAATTATTTACACGCTTTTAATTGGCATTCAAGTGGTTGCGATCAAAAGGCAACCACCTCCTGCTGCTGCTCACGTTGCTCCCGTTGTAGCTTCATTCTGTAGTCTGCTTTCTGGCCAATGCGAAGCTAACTGTTTACATCATTAGTGTTGGCCAGAAGCTTACCGGCTACAGTAGTTCATACACATAATTAATAATTTCATTTCATGTGTTAATGCAAAGCTCAGCAGCGTCAGCAGGAGAGAGTGTGTGAGAGAGAGAGGGAGATAGAGAGAGAGAGAGAGAGAGAGAGAGGGAGTCCGATGCATATCAGTTGCTTCTCAACAACAGCAGCAGAAAAATGAGAAAAAAAGTAATTATGCCGACTAAGAGCTTCATCAGACATCCCATTATGCAACCAGGACTGCACTCGACAACCGGCCCACACATGCCACACTGTGTGGCACAGGGGGTGCGGGCAGGGGCAAGGGCAGGAGGAGCAGTATGAAGGGGTTAGAGGAGGCATAACAAAAGCAGTCGGACTACCTTTGTGCCCACAGCAAAACGCAGCCAACGTCGTCATCATAAATGTTTGCATATGAAGTGCAGTGGGCGTGGCATGCACTTCAGTTGCGGCATTGAAAACAACAACAAAAAGAAGCAGAAAAAATCTTGCGTCAGGATTAAAAATGCAGCGCATTGAATTTGCACGAGGCTGCCACCTTTGCCACGCCTCCCGCCCCGCACATTTCGCAACAAATAATGATGCACTTGAAAAATGTTTTGGAGTGTGTGTGCACAACAACAACAACAACAATAATAGGGGAAAAAATCATTAAAAAAGCATCCCAGCTCGAGCTTTCCCACCCACAAAACGGGAGGTGAAACTGCGTCTGGTTTACATTCTCAGGGAGAGAATCTGCTCCATGCCTTGAATCTCATCAACGCCATTAATATTTCATTTAACGCTGCAATTGTCCTGAGAGCAACTACGGCACACACACACACCTACCTCTACACCTCTGAAGTCTTGTCGCCCCCCCTAAATAGCCCTAAAATGTTTAATTCATTTTATGCGATTTCATTCAGCGCCAGTTTTAATTATGAGCAGAGCTGCCTAGAGTGGAGCACAGCCACCCAGTGGAGTGGTGGCACAGTCATAGCCACAAGCGAAGAGTAAAGAATGGAAGGAGAGAGAGAGAGAGAGAGAGAGAGAGCAGCTAGTCAACTGACTTGTGTAATTTGTGCATAAGTTTCATTTACGTTGAGGGGGCGACATAATCTTCAGTTACCCTGTCCTTTGGCTAATGCCAGGTCTGCCCATGGGGTTGACTCCTGGCTCCTTGTTCCCAGTGCCCAGTTCCCTGTCTGCTGTCTGCTGTCTCCTGTCTTCCAGCAGCCTGGTGACAACCGCACGGGGCGTCATCTCACTCAAAAATCGTCTCAATGGCCTTGCCAGGATGCTGACAGCCTGAGCCTCAGCCTGAGCCTGGCCAGCACGACGTCGACGCTGTGATTATGCACTTGATGTGATGTGCATAAAGCTGAATTTTAATTACGAGTAAATATTTAAACCATTAAGCCTGAAGAGTGCACTGCCCAAGTGGTTCGAAAATAAGTACAAAATAAGTTCACGTTGTCATCAAAAATTAAACAATATAAATGTGTAGCAGAGTAATATAATATACTATAACTTATTCGCTAGATAATTTACAATATAATTAAACAAAAGAAAGGTTATTCTTATATATTCTGAAATCTCATAAAACTATTTAATTTATCAATTTATTTATCGTTACTCAATGTGCCTCATTGCTGTCCAAAAATAAATTAATTAACATGATATACGATTTATATTGTTATTGTAAATATTAAAAACATTGCCACAACCTGAATTGATGACCATAAATTTCAGTCGGGCCATTTAATGTAACGCCCGAGCAGGCAATTAAAATAAAAACGAACAAAAAATAGGCAAATTAAGCGACTTAATTAAAATAAATAAAAGTCTTGCATACACAAAAAATTGCTCTGAGACAGGATGAGAAAAAATGAATGAATGAATGAATGAATTTATTTGTTATTTGTTGGATATATATTGTGTGGTAAATACAAGTGCAAATATATTAATTGCGAAAGGTTCGGCTTGGGTTCAATTAAAAGTTTCAACAGCATCCATCAAAGCGCTTCAATGAGTGTCGATAACAGTCGCTGCGAAAGTATGCGCACATAATAAATAAAATACATATATAAAATGTGAAACATACAAACAACATACAAATGATAAAAAATCTCCCATCGATCGCTTCAATGGCAAAACTTTTCAACAAAGCCATAAAAAAAAGGCAGAACAACAAAATATGCCAGAATATAAATATACAAATGGAAAAAATAATTTCATTTGTTGTTAACATGGCGGCGCAAGCAAGCCAGAATGCCAGGATGTGGGGGGGGGGTGTTAGTGGCACTGAAAAGGGGCTATTACAATTGCTGTAGTGGTTGTTGTAGTTGGCGCCTGCTGCCTCCATGCAGCATGGTAAAGCAGTTCCAAGTTGGAAGTTGGAAGTTGGCTGTTGCCATTGCCATTGCCATGTCCTGCGGTCTTTGCCATGCTCTGGAGTGTGTCGCCTCTTGAAAGTAATAGCCAAAACGAAAGCATTCGCACCCCCCCCTTCAGCCACTCCACAGCCCATTAGCGCCTCTTGTCCCCACGTTGTTAACGTAATTTCCATAAAACATTTTGTTACTTATTTATCTTAATTAAAATAAATTTACATTTTTCTAATTTAAGAGCGCGACGGCAGCGGCAGCGGCAGCGGCAGCACCCATACCACACCATACCAACAAGGTGGCTAGTCAGCTCTGTACTCCTGCCCCGCCCCTCGGGCAGGACCTTCTGTCACTTTTGCCGAGCACAACTTGCCGGGCATTAGAGAGCGACATTTTCTTAACAAGCCAAAAGGACATTTGCCAGATCACAGACGGGCAATGCGGGATGGGACAAGAACGAAACAACATCAACGACAACGGAAAAAAACTTAAAAATAAAAAGAAGAGAAAAAACTGAAATTCGACGTAATGGAAAGTTGCCTCCACGCTCTGCGTTTGGATCTCATTAGCGTTGCCAAGGGAAAGCAGGCGGGACTCGAAGCGTGGACGTCTTTTGAGTTGGGCTCGTTGTTGTTTTTGTATGCTGTTGACGTTGCCATTGCCGTTGTCGTTGTCGTCTAAATGGCAGCCATTCCTGGCCAACTCTCTGCACCCACTTCCCCCAGATCGAATCACGAAAAAAAGCAGCATAATGTAAGAAGAGCACGGACTTCGTCCTTCCTTTGCTTGTGGGACATCAGGGAAAGCATAAAATTAAAAGCTGACGAGCAAAATAAAAAGATTTTGCGTATTTGCGTACACTTTGTAGCCGTTTCCAGTGTCCTAAAGCAATTCAATACAAAATGTTTGCCTGCTCAGCTGAGACAATAAGTAAGTAAGATGTGGATGGAGCTGAAGATGAAGCTGAAGCTGATGAGGGACAACTAAAAGGTTAGAAAGTAAAGTTACTAAGGTCTTTGAAAAGGTAAAGTTATAAATAATGGATTGTTTGAGCAGTTCTCTTGTTACTCAGATGTGCGAAGGTATTGCATTTAATGAATAAAGAGGCGGAAAGAAAATTAATTAAAATATTTCATTTATATATATATTTATAAATTAAACTGGGTTACTTAAACTATATGATTCCATGCTGACTTATAGCATTAAATGATAAGCAGACATTAAAACATCTTACTGAAGAAAAGGCTATAAATTGGAATACTTAACTTTAGATTTAAATGAAAGTAAACAAATAAAGAGCATCCTGATAATATATTTAAATTCCCCTATATTTTCTTCTTGGCTGTCAAATTCTTGGTACAGTTATGTAGTTATTATTAGCCCAGAGTTGGCCTAGGCAGGGCACAAATCTGTTAAAAAGTAAACGTGCTAACAAATCAAAAATCAATATCAGCTAACGCCATTTTGTAATGTCAAAAAAAGCGTCAAATGAAACCAATACGAAACCATAACTAAATCTCTGTGTGTGTGTCTGTGTGTGTGAGTGTGTACACAACAACTGTTAAAGCAACTCAGAGCTGACAACAAGAAATGTCAGGAAGAAGCAGCAGGCATACAAAATCAACAACGCCCGCAACGGGGGAACATTTTTGCGATGCCGGAAAGGAGGAGTCAAGTCAGTCGAGCGGGCAACAAGAAGCAAAAAAAAAAAAATAGAATAAATAAAAAATGCTGAAAAAGAAAACAGAAAATAGAAAAAATAAAATAAATTCAAAGCAAACGAGACTAAAATTATAAAAATTGCCCTCCTGGTGGTGCTGTTGCCGAGAGTGCGCGACCAGGACCAGGAGATGGACGAGGACGAACGAGGCGAGACGAACACGATTCCAATACGGGACATCAACGTCAACGAGGGTGGCAAAGCAGCCCAACCAGGGGGTGGGTGATGCTGCTGATGTTGATGGACTGTTGCTGGTGGTGGTGTTGGTGGTGTTGGTGGTGCCTATGCTGCGGCTGCTGTTGACGATGAGGGTGATGGTGGTGGTGGTTGTGATGGTGGTACATAATGTGCCCCGTGCACTGCCGTTGGCCTGAACGCCGCATTAAGCTCAGCATAGTGAGCGAAGAGCGGACAGCGAAGAAGAGAGTAGATGAGAGAGGGAGGAAGGTGGTGTACATGGCCGAGGTACATATATATTCAAGTGTACATAGAGCTGCCATGGCCCGCAGCGTCAATGGACCAAAATAATAACGACTAACGGCCTGTTAAGGGAAAATGCAATGATGAGTGGAGAACGGGGACAATGGGGAATGGGGACTGGGGGAATGGGAAATGGCATGGAAATGGAGCTGGAAGCTGGGTGGGTGGCTCAAGGTTTTTTAAGTGGTTGCGCGTGACGTGCACGGTGAACTGTCGATGGGGATGGGAGTGTGAGGGAGTGAGAGATGTGAAGTATGGCACTGTAGATGCCATTGGAGCTGCTGACGTGGTATTTGCCTGCTCTCGTTGACGCCGAGACATGGACATGGACATGGTCGTGGTCGTGGTCGTAGTCGTGGATGCCGATCGGCATGACGCTGCCTGGCAATTTTTTTCCACTTATTTGTACACAAAACTCTTGTTACTAGCTGCCATTATGATTTTGAAAAGCCATTGCTGCTGCTGCTTTTTTTTTTTTTTTTGTATTTTCCTTATTTTTTTTTTTTTTTGTTGATTTGCTTTGCTTTTTGCCGCTCATTGAAAAACTGTGAAATTTTATAATAAGCATTTTTGCCGCTGCCGGATTATTGTCGATGATTGTGATTGCGTTTTATGTTGTTCCTTTTATTACCACTTGGGGAATGAGAAATTGGGAAATTGGGAAATGGGGAAATGGGAGGAACTGCTCGGCTCTACTCTGGCAACGCTCTTTAGACTGGACATTGCTCTGGGGGCCATTCTGTGCGAGTTTTTTGTTATTGGTGCTGTAATATTCCTTTTGAAAAATGTTTGCTCCGTGTGCTATTATATTTTATTTTTTCCTTTCCTCGTTATTTTTCGCTTTTTTTTTTATACATTTTTTCCTTGGCTTTTGCTGCTCGTTCAGGCGCTATTGGTTTCAATTTAAGCTTATTAATTTTAAATGCGATTTTTAATTAAATATTATCAAAGTGTGTCGTTTGCGAGGCGACTTTCAACTACATAGTACGCCAGGAGGCTGAGAGGCACAAATAGAAAGGTGTTGTTTAAAGTCAGCTTAATTTCTATAGTACGTGGTTCTAAGCAATGCAAAGAACTGATACGACATGCTGATTACCTGCAGAAAGAAGCACAAATATAAATATTAGAAGTATAGTTGTTTTACTAATGTTGAACTTACTTTCATGTAAGTAACTAGCGAAATAGGGGGAAATGTTGGAGGTCTAATCATAGCTGGCTTCTGGCTACGCATTATCATCATCTTTAACAGTATGCAATAGGTTTTGCTGCACTGAAACCAGTTTTGATTGTAGGCAGCATCACCTACTCGTAGGCTCTGCAAATGGATTGAATTGTTAGTGGTAACTTAGCAGAGAATTAATGCCTTACCGCAGCTATCAAAGCATCGCCGTAGTAACAAACTAGAAATACTTGCACCATCGATGTCATTAGAAAAATGCAATAGATAAGAATAACTTCTATGGTCGACTCGGTGACTTGAAAGGCAATGAAACAGATTTGCATTGAGGCCATCAGAAAGTTGAGTAACAGGGAGAAACTATACATATCGTTGATGTGTTCGCAGAGTCTGAGAATGATAGAATGATTCACTGTTTAAAGACATTAAACTCTCAATTAGATATCACTTAACACTCACGTCAGACACTTGTCATGGTATTTAATCATGGAGCCCAGGAATTGCACGTTCTCCACATCACGATCCTGATGACATGGATGCGCCTCCAGGCGTGTGGCAATGTAATTGAAATGCATGCAGAGCTGAGTGATGACCACGACGAGCAGTAAGTCAGCACACAGAAAGGCAATGCCAGCCAAGTAGGCACCATGAGCAATATCCCAATAGGTAAGCCAATAGACCAAATTATTACCCGTTGCATCATAGGGAAACCAGATCAGAAAGCCGAAGTTACGATCGAATGTTTCGTAGCCCAAAAAGTTAAACTTAATCGTCGCCTTGACAGCTGGATACAGGGTAAAGGTGGTCGTGTATGCCAGACAGAGGAAGGTGAAGATGCCAATGACACGTTTCATGGTACGCTCGAAGCTGTCCATTCTATATGCTTTCTGTTCCTCCAAAGTCTTGGGATGCATCTCCTCCAGCTCGTCGAGCAGACGAGTCAATGTATTCTTATATAACGCCATGGTGAATTGTTTACAGTCCGCCACGAGAGAGAAACCAATGCAAGGCGCAACTGCAATGGCCAGACGCACTGTCTCAAAGTCCTGCATTGATTTGTAGAAGAAAATCAACTCGCCACACACCAGCAAATTGAAGTTGATGAACCCCGCATACAAGTAGATCTTGAGTAGCAGAGAATTCAAAGGATTCGTTGAACGATGCGCATAAATGTCCTCGCCAATCGTCTTATAAAGCCGCACAGGAGCCCGCATCATGTCCCCAAAGGAACGTGGAGACTCCACCAAAGCGTTGCTCATGTTGCTGCTTGACTTCTATGTTCCTATGTTCCTCTGTTCCTCTGTTCCTATGTTAACTGTTTGATTTCCTTCCAATACTTGAGTTTTATATAGTTCGTTTAGCTTGTGTTGAATGGGCGTGGCTGTCAACTTTTTGTGCCCCATCATGTCGCCAGGGCCAAGTGTTGATAATTGTGCGTAAACTTTTTCATTACATTTTAAAGTATTCCCTTACTTTAAACTATGGACAGTCAATGTAATTAGCCCTTAGAGCTGTGAAGTTTATTAACTTGCAGCTGTGAAGTTCTCAGCTCTCAATTGGGAGGAGCTGTGAAGCTAATTGGCCCACGACTCAGCGACCTTCACTGAATGCACTGATTAAACGCTTGAAACTCAGTTTGCTAATTTTCAAATGACAGAGCAATTTCTATAATATATTTAATTACAATAAATATGAGATATATTGGCTGAATTTATATAATTTTTGCTATATATTTAGCTTAATAAATAGATTGTTATTTAGTTTATAAGATGAGAACGCGTCCACTTAAATTATGCATACCAAATGTTATATTTATCATTGAAAATACCTTGCATTCTGTCCATAAAAAATCTCTGAACTATTTAGTGAAATTCCATAAATTTTAAATGTTTGTTTTAGTTTGTAAAATATGTTGGGCATCGATTGAAATATACTATATGCATATTTATGAGCAGATATTCAAAATACCACTGAAATATGCATGAAAGCTTAACCCGAGCTAATGAAAACCAGGTCTAGTACGTGCCTCGACTGCAAGGCCAAAACGAAATTATGAATAGCCAGTTGAAACCTATTCCCACCTTCCCAAATTGGAGCTTGTCTCGGTCGAGTGGCAATGAATGGATTTGCGAGGAGTGCAACGATTTGATTTTTTTCATTTCCATTATGTTAAATGTGTTCAAGTTGAATGAAATGAAAATAATTTTTCTTGTTATCCTGCCTCCTGAGCACAAATTGAGCAGAAAATAACTAATAAAGTCGAACGTTGACGTCGCGTCGTGGCACAGCGACATGAATAAAATGCAAAAACGGCTTTGTGAATGCCAGGGAGCAGGGAGTCAAGAACCCAACGATTGCTATGGACCATTAGGAGAGCACAGCGAACGAGCTAAGAATGGGGCAGAATCCATGTGGCATGGGGCATGAGCCACGTGCAAAATGGCAGCTCGAATTGAAATGCTGCTGCCACAATGGGTAATTTTCATTTCAATTTTCGCAGTTTTGTAACCACTTCCCACCTCTTCGCCTGCTTCAACTATCCCAGTCCGCTTGCAACATTTTTTACTCATTTGCTGCATTGAGATCTAATTTCTTTTATTATTTCTTTGCTTTTTTTTTTGCATTTTACAAAACTTTTGCTTGCAGCTGCGTGTGGCAAGAAAAAACTTTTTGCGATTCCGTTGTAGAAATGCTTGAAACATATTGGAAAATGGTTGGCATTCTTCGGCCAAAATTTGGGGGGGTCGGGTGTCTAAAAACTTTGGCTATTTGAATTATTTAATAGACCAACGGGGCAGACGGGCCAGCTGACAGATAGAAACTGTCAAAGTCTAACAACAACTGCAACAAAATCTATTCCAAATTATTAAAGCAACTTTTCCTTGTTGTTTTATAAAGATACTTCTGTCAATATTTCAATGCAAGTTTGGATTAATTAGCACATCAGGCAGATCCCAAACCCAAGACTATATTGAGTGCACTCAACGCGATTCACAATTCAATTGCTCGCTCAATTTCCGAAACTCTCTCTTTCACTCCACTTTGCTCCTGCGAGCAGCGCTGTGAGCGGAGTGCAATATATGCAAAGGGGTAATGGAGTGTGAGTGCATCCTGCTTGAGTGAAACTCAATTCAACTCAATGCGATGTTAACATCGCACACTCGCAACCCCTACAATCGATGTTGACGCTACGTTGTAGGGGTAACTGTTCTCACAGCGATGTTCTGTGTCTGCAATACTTTATGACTGGGAACAGATTGTGTGCTACGCTAGAGGACGCCAGAGTGCCGCCAAGGATGTGCTAATGAGTTCTATGACTTTGTTGTGATTTATTATCAAGTTATTTGCATAGATGGCGTTATACGATTGACAAACTTACAATCTTTCCGCTTTCAATCGGCGTTCGAGGCCTATTAAATATTGCATTTTGCATATTTCAGTGGCTCTTTCAACACGTTTGCGCCCACCTCCATCAGTTTCGCTTCTGCTTCACCTCCCTCTTGATTCTCTTTCATTTTCATCCATTTTTTTAAGGACCTGCACTTAAGCGCAGATTTTAATTACTTTCCGGCCGACTGGCAACGTCAACGGAAGGCACACAAAGATGTTGCCCAGCAGGACAGCAGGACAGCAGGACAGGGGCGAAGGGGTTGGCAGTTGGCATCCTTTGGCAACATTTGGAGAATGCAGTTATCTAGCAGACTGAGTCAGCGACAGGACCCTGAGCCTCAGCCTCAGCCTCAGCCTCAGCCTGGGATTGAGCCTGAACCGGAGCCTTAGCCTCGTCGTCATTTGAATTAGCCGCCCGCTCTTGTCACTGGGTCGGAGCGTGGGGAAAGCGCCTCAAGTGCAGTGCATTATGTATTCATGGCAAATGCTGCAAAAAACGAAACATAATAAAAGAAGGCACATGTGAGGGTGGGTAAACAAGGGGATGTGTCAGCGGCACATGCACACCACACACACACATATACACAAACATACACACACTCAAAGTGAAATGGCAAAGGAAAAGCAATGAAAGGAAAAGAAATGCTGGGCAAGTGCACTTAGCAGCTTGTAACCGCCCCAGTTGACATTGCCACAAAAACACACGCACACACACACACACACGCGCATACACATGCAAACTTGCCACTTGGGGGTTGTTTTCCTTGGCCATAAAAATTCGCACATGAGCGAAAACCCACACACAAGACAATGGCGAGCAGGTGAAGTAGGAGGAGGAGAATGAGAATGGCACTGAGTATGAGAAGGTGGAGAAGGAGAACGAGAAGGAGCAGTAGTTGTTGATCCAAAGTGGTTGTTGCACCCCTTGCTTGCACCACACTGCTGCAATTTTCAAATGGCCTAAACGCTCAAGGCGCTGCCGTTTGCCGTTGTCGTTGCCGTTGCCGTTGCCGTTGCCAGCTGCCCCTCAAGTTTCTGTTTCTGCAATTATCCAGCGACAAGCGAACAACCAAACCGACAACAACAGCCCATGTCCATGTCCTGGCCGCCTTTTGTTGTACACCCCTCCGCCCCAGGAGCACTGAGAAAGGGGATCAACGGGAGCGTTGGCTGCATGTAATCACAAACATGTAACAAAAGCCAAAACAGGCTCAAGTTAATGACTTGGCAACATGTTGACTGCAACTTGGACCAACATTTGATGCACCTGTGACTGCGTTTTATTGCATCCTGCCGCCGGGCCTCAAACAATGTGGCCTTTGTCTAGGCAAACGCAGATATACAGATCTCTACAAACAAACACACACACACACACACACACACACACACACACTTACTTATGCACAGATAGTCATGTCTAGGCATGCAGCTGCTGGCTTTAGTTTGAAAACCCCTTTTCTTGCCACAGATAACTTCTCTCTGGCCACAGACAAAGGCAGCTGCTGCTGATGCGACTGATGCAACTGCAACTGCAACTGCAATTGCTTATTCTGCTGTTTGTGCTGCTGCCGCTGCTGCTGCTGCTGCTGCTGCTCCTACAGTTGTTGCATGGGGCAACAAGGCAAATTTGTCCAAGCTGCGTAAGCTGACAAAGTGTCAGTCAGCATTGCGTTTACCATATCCATCGCTATTCGCCACAGAGTTGGCCAACAATGAGTGTGTCGTCCAATTGCCAATCGGTCGATCGGTCGATCGGTCCATCGGTTGATCAGTTGATCGGTTGTTTGGCCCATGGGCCATTGGCGAGTCACGCATGCGCCGTTGTCACTTGTCTCTGGCCGCGACACTTCGCCGCCTGTTGCCACCATTTTTGGGCAAATAACTTGCTTTAAAAATCCCGTTAGCAGCCCGCTGGCTAAAGAGTTGTCATTCAGTTTGTCTCGGGACATGGCGACCACCGACGGCGGAGCAGCAACTTCGTTTGTGGCGTGTTGTCGTCTGCAAATTGTTCGCGTCGCTATTATCCAGGGGCATCAATCTCCAAGCAATTGACAGATGCTGCCAGACAGTCCCCTCTCCCTCGCCACATACACCCCCCACCCCCTCCCTTGCCACATTGCGTGGCACAAACCAACACTGCCCACCCTCGCGCCACAGTCTGCACTTTTATGGCAATACGAAATTATTTACTCAGCTGCCTGTGCTTGTTGCTGTTGTTGCAGTTGTTGCAGTTGTTGTTGCTGTTGTTGTGGCTGCTGTGGTTGCTTCACCGTCGCAATTGTCCACACGGGAATTGGCCATGGCGATCGCGCTGGCGATGTGCTGACTTGACTGTTAGCTGAAGTTGGCATCTGGTTATAAGGCAATTTGATTTGTTGCCAGTTTTCTGTAAATTGCAGACCGTCTTTTGTCTCTTTCCCCTCACCTGCTCCTTCTCCTTCTCCTTCTGCATCCCCTTCATCTTCATCTTCCTTTTGCCAGAGCGTCGGCTTAATTTAATTTGTGCATTTTTGTTTTTGGCCTCCCTCCGTGGATTTATGGCTAGTTGACAGTTTTTCCTGATTGCCGGCAAAATGTTAACTCCTTCTTCGTCAGCCGCCTGTCAATTTGGAGCGAGAGTTGCGGGAGGTTTGTCAGCTCGCCACCAACTCGATCAATCTTCAAGCTCCGCATATTCAGCGCAATTCGCAATTCTTTAAGTTTTCCACTAACTTTAATTTGTGGCTTTTAACAAACCAAACCTCCAGCCCATTGCAGTTATCAATGCCACATGCCACAAAACATGCAAAAGTATAAATACAAAAAAAAAAAAACAAAAAAAAAATATGCACACATGGTAAGCAGACGCATGTGTCACAGTCGTTCGCTGTCTCGCTCGCACACATGTGCTGCCTGCTGCTCTACGATTCCGTGGAAAAATAACTTTTATTGCTGATTATCTGTCTTATTTACAAGCCGATCTTGATGAAACTTTCAGCGTTCCTTCTACATATCATTCTTAACGCACCTGTTAAGTTAGAAGTGTCTACGTTGAAAAATGTGGCTATTATTCGTTTTTTTCGATTTGCGAGGGAAGGGGGGGAGGTATCCAAAATTTAAAATAAACTTGATCTGCGTATGGTATACAGGAACCTTGATGCCAAATTTGGTGTCTCTAGCTCTTATAGTTGCTGAGATCGACGCGTTCATACAGACGGACAGACGGACAGACGGACGGACGGACAGACGGACAGACGGACAGACGGACAGACAGACAGACGGACATGGCTCAATCGACTCGGCTGTTGATGCTGATCAAGAATATATATACTTTATAGGGTCGGAGATGTCTCCTTCTGCCTGTTACAAAAATTTTTTTCACAAAGTTAATATATCCCTGTACAGGGTATAAAAAATGAATCAAGCCAGCCAAGGCCTTCAGGCTAAGAGAAAAGCGGGAGAAGGAGGAGAAAAAAGCAGAGAAAAGGGCTGTCCAATGCATTTCTGTTGCTTTTGACGCGGTTTTCCCACACAGCTTTTCAGCATTTGGTTTTTTGTTCTGCAAAAAAATGAAAGAAAGAGAGAGGAGAGGTGAGAGCGGCAGAGAGGAAGGGGCGAAAAAAACAAGAAAATACTTTTGCGATTTTTAATTACAGCGCTGAAAAGCGCCGAAAAAAATGTTTTGCAGTTCGCTTTAATTACCGCGGGCCTGAGTCAGAAAGAGAGAGAGAGTGAGAGAAAGGGTGAGTAACAGAAAGAGAGAGAGAGAGAGAGATGATGAAAGAGATAGGGAGTGAGGCAAGAGATGAAGCATATTCTGAAGCGGCTCTCCATGTTGTGGCTCGACGCTGATGAGGCGCACTTGGATGAAAGAATTGCAACCGACGACGACGCAATTATGGCAACATGAAAATAAAGAAATGTGGAAAAATAATACTTGAAGAGCTACCTGGCAACAACGACAACAGCAACAACAGCAACAAGAACAACAAGGAGAAGAACTCTATTTTGCCAGTGGTTGGCTGGTTCCCCTTTGCATGGCAAGTGGAAATGCGTTGAAGCATGCAACAACAACCACAACAACAACAACAACTACTGCAATTTTTCAAAATGAAATAAAATAAGATATTTCAGCTGTCTGCCACTCCCACACAGTGGCAGCAACCATATTCCTCTTGGATTTGTATGCATATGGAAGCCAAAAATCAACAGCAGTCAAAGCAAGAGAGCACTACGTAGAGACAAAGAGAGAGAGAGAGAGAGCGAGTGTGATAGACAGACGGAGACATTCATAATTATGCTGACAAGTTACACACAAAAGCTGTAGATATAGATACTTTTGTATCTTCATTTCTTTTGCCATTGCCAACGCCAATGCAATGGAAATGAAAATGTCATTAATATTGCGAGCCCATTAAAATTGACGCCAAGCGGAAAGCTGCAAGCGCCTCGGGAATTGGAGCCTCTGCGCTTTGAAATGCGGTTAAACTGCCTTGATGAGCGGCCTGGCATGGCTGGGGGAAAAGGGCATACATGGGAGTAAGGAGGGACAGAGGGGTTTTCAATCGGAAGCTGCTGCTTAAGCATTGCATTTTGAATGGGCTTCATTAGTGTGGTTTTGATTGAAACGCCAGGTTGGCAATCCACACTGCACAGCTACAGATACATCTACAGCTAAGACTGCAGCTATAGCTATATACAGTTACAAATAGCCAGATAGCATGGATGGATTTCATAGATATCAAAGCGAAGCATCATTCAAAGCATAAGATACAATTGCAAAAAATTAGTAAGGCCGTCCATCGAGAGTGGGAATTTGATGGCTTAACTGAAGTTGCTTGCCTCGCTGGACAATAAAACAACTTCTAATTGCAATCAGTTGAGGAATTCTTTAAGAATGGACAAAGAATAGATTGATATATTACAGTTTACAGCAAGGAGTTCCTTTAACTTGTCTTCACGTTGACGTTCGAATATTAATTTTAATTATCCTAGAGCCACGCCTATTTATTCCCCTCTAGCGCATGAGTTGTAGCTGTAACTGTAATAATTAGCATCAATTTTTTGTTATTAACGATTCAAGCTTTTTGGCCATAACTGGGGTCAGTTGCTTGATTCCCTAACTGGGGTTGCAGCGGCGCCTGCGAGGGGCCATTAATCAAACGCCCTAATAAACTTGCTAACAGAAGAAGTTGCCTGTTTTTTTCCATTTTTTTTTTGGCAAATGTAAACAAAATGCACGCCCCGTTGTCTGTGGCAGACAAATGTTTGGCCAAATGGCCAATGGGCTGGCCCAAAACCATTGCCCCAGCTACCGACTGCCAACTGCATGTAGGAGCCATAGGAGGATATGTAGGATCGCATGATGTTTTTTTCTTTTCGAGCAGCCTTTGTTTTTGGCAACAAATATGAAATTAAGTTTGTGGCCAGCTTTGGCCATTTGCTCGGACATGGCCAACTGGTCAACTGGTCAAATTTATGGATCTAGGGGGTTGACCCAAAAGAGGGAGGGAGGAATTGCTGAATTGCTTACCCAATGGCTGCATATAAATTGAACTTAGCATGACTGCAATGCACAACAACTGCACCACCACCAACAGCTCATCAACACACACACACACACGCACACACACGAGAGACAGTAGAAATGGCAGCGTGGTAAGTGGCAAGTGGCAAGTGGCAAGTGGGAAGTGGCAAGCGGCAAGCAGCAATTGGCAATGGCTGATATGCAGTTCTCAGCGTTGGCTTAGCCCGTTGTTGTTAGCCTGCTCGCTTGGCCGCACCTTTAAGAGCTAGTTAAACACATTTAATTTGCTTTTTATTATGCAAATTCCGCTCATTATTCACCCATTCACTCTGAAGATGTCTCTCTCTCTCTCTCTCTCTTTGTCTCTCTCTCTTCATATCCGCAACTCAATTAACTTGGCTAATTGCAAAGGCGCTACCGTTTGCCAGTTGCCGCAAAAAGCAAGACACTCGCCTTATGCATTTTATGGCGTGCTAATTGCTCAGCTCGATGACTTCTTAGGCTCTTCAAGTTCAGCTTTACTTCTCCTCATTATCTTATTGAATTAGATTTTATGATGCTTGAAATTATCTGTCTATAAACTTAATATTTGTATATGATGTGTAGCTCTAAAAGTTTGTATAGTTAATGAATTACTGAATGATTGAGTTGCGATGAAAGTAATGAATTTCTAACATTAATTAATTTCATATTTAGATTTGAAACCTTTTCACACTTGACAGCTCTTCTCTTTAATTGTTCCCTCCTGTTGCATAGTCTGTTACTTGCAACTCGTTCATTTCGCCACGCAGTTCATTGTGTGGCACAAAGTTTAACGCTTTCAAGTTATGCTACAGCTGCAGTTTCTCTGCTTTCTTACAAATCAGCGTAACAAAACGGCAAAACTTTGGCTCCTGTTTGCGCGTTCTATATATAAGTTATAAGTAAGTTTGGTTATAGATGTTGTAAGTAGATTCCTGTCCGATGCTTGACCATAGTTTTTATTGTTTTAAGCTGTCGCAGTGTTAAAACTTTGAGCCAAAACTTTTGCCAGCGCTGTCAATGCAGCGTTTGAATATTTATAGACTGCAGTCGAGTCGAAGGAAGCTGCAGATTGCTTCTCTCTCTCTGTTTCTCTCATTTTACCTCTCTCCCTCTCTCTCTCTAGCCTTTGCTCTAGGCAGCCCGCAGCTGTCTTGACTTGACAGTGTGGCATGAAAAATTCACACGCCGACCAAAATTTGCATAGAGTTTGTTGAATGGCAACGAGAAAATATATCTACATGAGCGCGGTTTCTATATTTTTGTATCTTTAACTGTTTGACAGAGAATTATATGGAAATTATGCAAATGCATGCGAGTAAGGGATGTCTATAAGAGGTGAGATGAGGGGACCGACAGGATACCGATAGAGGTTCAATAGGGGTTCACATTTCAGACTCAATGTCAGCAGCAAGATCTGCTGTTGCTGCGCTTAATTGCAACATTCAGAGTCCGTTGCATGCAACATCCTTTTGTGTGCTTTTGTATCCTTTTGTGTATGTCCTCTGCTGTTGCTGTTGCAAGTCAAGTGCAGAGAGTTGGCATGCCCAGGACACAATACGAGGACTCATTGCATACAGTCAGCTGGCTGGTTGGTTGGTTGCCTCTGTTTGTTTTATTGAGTGCCTTTTATATGCCTGCCAGCAACAAAAGGTTACCATTCCCCCCTCCTGTCACTTGCCCCTCCCCTGTGCTGCCTCCTCCTCCTTCTCCTGACGTGACGTTGTGGCATTTGGCATTGGCAATTGATATTTTTGCAGCCCCTTTTTGTGGCTGCCACAAAAAATATTATAATGATTGCCAATCGGCAATTGGCAATAATCAATGGTATAAGTGATAATTTGCATTGTCAGTTTGACAGTTTATCAGTATTTCAATTGTTTTTGAAAATAATTTCAACTGCTTTTGATGCTTGAATTCAAATTTATTTGAAGTTTAAGAATTATAAAGATAACAATTAAAATAAAATAATAAATAAATAATTAATACATAATGCATATAAATATATTATTAATTAATTAATTATTATTATTATTATTTAATCAAGCTGCACTTCTATGACTTCCATTTATATTATAAACTAAAGGAAATTATTAGTGCACTTTCTGTTGTTGACGGGAAGCGGGGGCGTGGCTTGACGCCACAGTTTGTCTGTTAAATTAATAAGATTAATACTGCATAAAAAATGATTATAAATTGTTAAAAGTCTGACGCGAATGGACCCTCAGTTAAATCATCATTACAAGTCAAAGGCTGTCAACTGCAAGATGACTTCCCCTCATCATCCCACTTGTTCTTTATTAATTTCTCTCTGCCGCTCTCTCTCCCACTCTCACTCTCTCTCTCTCTCTCACTCTCACTCTCTCTCTCTCTCTCTCTGTTTCTATTTTACTCTCTCAATTTGGCTTATTCCATTCACAATTATACATGCAAAATGTCATTCACAGTTTTCTGTTCGCCCAGTGGCTTTTTGGCTCCAGACTCAATGCTAATTCACACCTACAACTTCTGGCGCACTGGGACAAGGACATTATTCCCGTACACACACACACACAGACACACACACACACACATATATATATTCATAGTGCAGTATGCGACAAAAAGTTTTGTGCCACGCGCAGCAGCCAAAGCCACAATTATTTACATCAAAGTGCCGGCCGGCAGAATCTATGCAAAGAATGGGAAAGCAGTTGCAAGTGGAGAAGCCAGAAGAGGGAGTATGCGTATGAGAAGCAGAATCAGAAGCAGAAGCAGGAACTGGCAAAACTGCAAAGGCGCCAAAAGTTAATTAAAAACTTTTGCTTTTGATGCTGTGCGCCTTTTACAAGTGACAGCCAATTGCGCTGCTTGCTGGCAAGAGAGAAAGAGAGCAAAGGAAAGCTGAGAGCGGGACAGCACAGAGATGAATGCCACAAAGAGAGAGAGAGAGAGACAGAGAGTGTGTATGTGAGAGAGAGAGAGAGAGAGAGAGTGTGGGAGAGCGATAGAGCATTGGTGTTAATTACATTAGCGTCAGCTGCCGCCAACTTTGACCCAAATGGTGGCTAACCAAATGCTGCCCCGCCACCCGCCTTGCCAATGCTTGCGGCACGTTTTGCGGTCAACACTTTTGCAATAAGGTCAGGCCGCTGCCATCTTAACAAAAGCAAACGCGACACGGTTCCCTCATCCCTCATCCCGCCTCCTCCACCCATCGCACTTGTTGTTGCCTGACATAAAAAATATCCTTACCAAGTTTTGTGCGACGCTTTTTCTTTTCTTCTTTTGGCGCGTTAATAACTTTTTTTTTACCCTCGACCCTGGACACGTCGGTAATTTAATGTGGGACCACTCGAAGCGAGGGTGGGTGGGGTCATCTTTGGGGCGGAACAAACGACTCTTTGGGTCGCTGCCCGTGACAGTGAAAATGATGCGACGCTGGAGACTTTGTCGACGCTGGCGGTGACGCGGTGCGGTGCTTGGCTAATTAGGTTTTAGCCGCTTCCGCGTTTACACTTTGTCCATTTGTGACGTCATAAATGTGGGTCGGCAGTGTTGTTGTTGTTGCTGTAGCGGTTGCTGTTGCCTGTGTAATTTGGTATGAAATTAAATTAGACCGCGTGGAGTGTTGTGCTGGAGCAACGGCAACGCTTTGTAATGAGTTTTTGTTTATATTTTTATATTTCTTCTCTCTTTTTTTCTCAGTGGGCTCAACTAATTTGCATTTTGTAGCATTTCGGTCAAGGCCAAAGTCAACATAAATTCACGTTCAGGGTCAGGGTCAGCTTGTCTTAGGTTAACTTAAAGAATTAGATTGTAAAATATCGCAAGCAAAAGAATTCACATCTCTGAAGTCTGTTTCTATCTGTGAAACATTTAAACCAATATTTTAGGCAAATTAAAATACTTAACT
Organism: Drosophila funebris; assembly: GCA_018901825.1. Classification (NCBI taxonomy): domain Eukaryota; kingdom Metazoa; phylum Arthropoda; class Insecta; order Diptera; family Drosophilidae; genus Drosophila; species Drosophila funebris. The sequence goes on from JAEIFK010000688.1 coordinate 8,126,202, forward strand.
GTAAGCTATGGACTACGAATTGAGTAGAAGTAGCGATGCTGAAGGGTTCATTGTATATCTTCATTTAATTTTGCGTCTTTCCAGCTTTAAACTTCTGTCTGCTGTTCATCTAACAGATTTCCTGCCTCAGAATGCACCTTTTGGGCCAGAACTTTAGCTCAACTGTGAGTACAGTCTTACCTTACATAAAGGCACATCTTAGCATACATACACACTTATGTAGATGTATGTCTGCATCCCCAAGTGAAGATCAGACAGAACTCTTGCAAAATGCGCACAAGTTGCCGCCCATCATTTTCCCATTTTCCAATTGTTGTTGCCGTTGTTGTTGTTGTTATTGTTGTGCTTTTCGCAAATCAACGACAGACAAAAATCTTTTATTCAAATTTTATTTGATTGCTTTGCGATTTTCGCTGTTGTTGCGTGTGAGTTGGGCAGAGAGAGAGAGATATATATATATATATATATAGATGGAGACTGACAGAGAGAGACGAAGACAACGACGCACATTTATTTGTATGAGAAATCAGCATTGGAGGGCACAGAAAATATTATTTCGACGACAACAACTTAGGGTTATTGTTCAATTTAAACACGCAGACATTTGGAAAAGTGAAAAAATGTGCGACGTCAAGGAAAAGTGTGCATAGAGAATGCCAAACTATGAAATGACCTGTAATCTTTAATTTAAATTGAATAAATGTTTGCAAATTACAATAAATTTATTTATTCAATCATTACTAAGCCTAAGATGCCAAGGTTCATCAAGAAATATGATAAGTTTCTTAGCTGTCAGTTAGATATACCTCTTCTTCTATTGGTTTGACTGCAGGGTATCATAAATAAAGAAAGAGAACAAAGTAAGAAGTACAACAACGAGACGAACGATGGAAAATGTCAGACCAGGCAGTCACTTGCAGTCGAGAACAAATTTGGCCAGTGAATACTTTGAAGCATACTTTAAGGCTTGTTGCAGCATCAGACGGTCAGACGTTGCATCGGCAAATTACATGAAATTGCATTTGCCGCCTCAACAGCAATAAGAACAACAAACAACATTAAACTCTTTAACCGCCGTTGGGTCGTAATACTTTATTATTAAATTTTGCACATTAGCGGGAAATGTCGGAGCTGGCAAAACAAAATCTAGATAAATATGGCAAGCAGATATGGCAGATGATGAGGAGGAGCAGCAGTACGACTAAGAGAGAGAGAGAGAGAGAGAGGATGCAAAAGGAAGCAGTGAAGCGAATGGTTCAATTTTGAGGTAACAAACATTTTGCTTCATAGTTGAGCATGGAGTTGGGCATGCAGAAGGACGTGAAGATGGATATGGGCAGGTGGACGTAAACGTGGACTTGGACACATAAGCGAGCGCCAGTCAGTCGTCTATAAATTATATCCGTTCCAAATTGAAATGCGCGTTAAAATGCAGTTAACTTGGTCGTTGGCTTGGGTTCGTTCTGGCCGTGTTGTTATGGCCACCGTTGCGAAACTGCCTTTTTATAACGTCTACTCAGCTGCTCTCTGTCTCTCTCTATCTTTCTTTCTCGCTTACTCCTTTGCTGGCAATTTTTTTTTACAGTTTGTGCGCACATAAAAATAGAAAATGGCTTTGAACGCTTTTGCCTGGGACACGAGCACATTAGACTACAGCCAGAAGGTCCAGGAACGTAGGACAACTAACCATGTCGATGACTGGCCGTTTTGGCCCAAATGCTGATGGCACTTTTTACACACGCAGCTGATAAAATATCGTATCACTGGCATTGGGACGCAGGTGAGCTGGCACAGGTAAAACACAGTAAAACCTGATATGAAACACGTCTGCAGTTGCTATATTAAACTTTTTATGCTGATAGACAACTATTAAGGCAGAAGACATCAAAACTTCAAAAATATAACTTGACAGAAACTCTACTCTTTAGTTTATAAATATTTATATTAAGCATAGTTTAGATTACGACATAAATAATAGTTGTCATTGGCCTGCCAGAAGAATAAGAGAGTAAACCCCACTTTCTGTTGAATCCAGGGTATTCAGCTGGCTATTACCTGTACAGACGCTTTGATGTTCTATACATACCCAGCTCTGAGTTGAGCCCTTAAAGCTGGCCAACATGTTGGCTTATTGTAACATATTTACAGCCCTTTCTATGCAATTGGAAGCACATTGGGAGCTGCGTGTGGCGCTCAAGTGTTAACACATTTCATCACTGAGGCATGAATGAACTTCGGACACACTGGCTGATTAGGCACGGGTCAATAGATATGCATTTGCCTTTCAGGCTTACTTTAAGGCTTTAAGATCTAAGTCTGTGCGTCTGCAGAGTCGGCTGCAAATTTGGCTAAAAGCAAAAACCGCACAAAACGCCAAGAACTATGCAACGCTTCACTGCCGAAAGTCAAAGGCAAAAAGTTGTCTATGTATGGTAGTTCAGTGGTTCGGTGATGCTGTGGTTAGGCTTCTTTAGTTGTGATGAAGAAAGCGCACGCAATTTGCCAAAATGCGTATAAAGTTTTGAGGTTCTATGAGAACAAACATGGCGGTACTTCTTGTAAATACATTTGCTGAATAACTCTGAAATTAGAAGAGAGAAAATGGCAATGGAAATAGAATAAGGCGAGGAGCGGGAGGGATATATGGGTAAAGGAAACAGGCAGTTGGCAACGCAACGGGCCAAAAACTAACAAAAGCCATGCGCCAACACATAAAGAAAATTTCCCATTTTATATGAAAAACAAATACAAACACACACGGCGCCATCACCATCACCATCACCATCAGCAGCAGCAGCAGCAGCAGTAGCACCACCAACCCCACCACCAGTAAAAACAGCAGTTATAGCCGCCCATGTGTGCATGTGTATTGCTTTAATAGAAAATTGCAAAAGTTTCGCAAAAGAAAATGCCTCAGCCAGTCAGGCAACCCAAACGAATCCAGCAATGCCGCCGTCGTTCAAATTGAAAAGAATGTGCAAAAGTAGCAAGCTAGAGAGAGCATTGAGTGGTGGGTGGGTGGTTTGGATGGCTGGGTGGCTGGGTGGCTTATTGGTGGGCTTGGATGGTGGTAGATCTACGGCGATTCACATTGGGGGCTGCTTACGGCGCTGGCAAGAAAGCCAAAGTAAGCATGAAATAAACCCTCATCGTCAACGGCTGCTACGTTGTCTGCAGTGCAATCCAAGAATAAACCAACTGCTAAGACATACAGCACTTGAAGTGCTCTTTCAAAACACAATAGAATTAAGTGGAAATGATTGAGAAAGACACTAGAAATCGAAAAATAAATCTATCAATTAATTAATGCTATTGCTATCGAGTTTCTTAAACTAAATGCATATAAAACTAAAATTCATATAAGTAATTCACAGTATAGAGAATACTTAGGGAACTATTCTGAGGTACTATGAAGCTTAACGCTACAGCTATGTATACTTTAACCTCAGTTAGGGTATTTAAACAGGACAGAGCAACGTACGCAGCAAACTCTATGAAGATTTACCGGTTTTAACGTTGCCAGTCAGCAGTTCGTTTCAGCAGTTGCCCCCCTGTCTATGTGTGTCTATATATGTGCCTGTATCTACCTCCTATGTGTGTATGTGTGTGTATGTGAGTGTGTGTGTGTGTGTGGTGGGGGTCGGTCTGTGTCGCGTCTGGCATTATAATGTCGGGCGCATGTTGCGTCGCTTGTCGCTTGCCCCATGCTCAGTTTCAGCCTCAGTTTGAGCCTCAGCCTCAGCCACAGTTTCAGCTTCAGCTTCAGCTTCCTGTGCGCCCTGCCATGTCGTCATGCTATCAGAGGGTCGTGCCGGGCGGACCAACAGCTCGGCTGAGGCATGCAACGCGTATCGATTTTGTTGTTGCACGAATGAAACAGACAGAGAGCGCAATACCCGCAGAGAGTGAGAGATAGGAAGAGCAAGATTGATACAGGTGAGAGAAGCCCGTATTCACCACATGTTGAGTTCCAAGCGAATATAAAAACGAATATGAACCATGCGAATATTCAATTTATCGAGAAGGAAAATGTGTTAATTGTCGAGGGATTTAGTTTTATGTGGAAAGCTGGTTACTTTTCATGATTGAGGCCCGTTTATCTTGGCGAATTTATGTTTTTTCGTCTTATCTATGCAAACGCTGTGTTGCATATTTGATGGCCGATTTACGGGCGATAACTGCCGCCCCGTAATTAGGCATTACCCGACCCTAAATCTACCTGTAACTTTCCGCGGAAGCAGAGGTTGCATGCATGCAACTTTGTTGTGGCACTGCCCCCAAGTCAAATAAATAAGCTTATATGAAACTAGATACAAGCAACCTTATCACTGGTGACTATCTAAACGGGTGGGGGGGAACACAGAGGGAGAGAGGGAGAGCGAATAGCTTTACCTGTGCCTGTGTGTAGAGTAGTGCGTGTGGCAGGGCCATAAACAATGCCAACTCCGCTCGAAACTTGGCCAATTGTGCACTTGCATTCGCATTCTCATGTCGCGTTCCTGATGAAAAATAATTAAGTTAATGTAAAATGCATTTTCAAATTGTATACCGAAGCCTAATTATCATAGCGAGCCATGCTTAGAATTTTAATTTCAATTTTAATGCAGAAAACTGGCCTAGGAGCCCACATACACACACAGACAATGGGACACATACGTGTCCATATCCGTACTCGTTTATCATTTATAATGTGAAAGCCAGAGTCGGGATAATGATAGGAGCACACCTTAAGGCGTTTCTCAACTGCATGCTTAATCCATAGAACAAGGGGGAGCGGCAAGGGGAACGGGGAAGGGAGAGTGTGGCAAGAGTTGCAAATACCCGATTATTATTATTTGAGGGTCTCTCGCCTCCCCTGCCTTGTCCGAACTTCCCTTATCAGAACTTCGAGTTACTTTCATCACCTTTTCACGCTACGTTTATGATCTGCACAAAATGTTATGCGCTTTCATCAAATTTGTTTGGGGATTCACGTATCTGCCCCATAATCTGCCACAGAAACTGGTTCGAGTTTGGGCTTCGTTTGGGGTTAACCTTCGCATTGTTTGGGCCAGTTTGCCACTGTGTCAGGTCATTAATTTCATTAAAATTGCATCAAAATTTATGGTAGAGCAGCGGCCAATTTGCTTGTAATCCATCAGGGGATCAGTTGGACAGCCCTAAAGCTGTTTTGTGTACTTTTCGTGACTGAAACTGGAGCTGGACTTGGCTTTAAAGCATAAATTACAACGTGGCCCTTAACATGTTAATAAAATTACAATGGCACATGCAAAACTACTTATACGACAAGTTTAAGCCGAACTTAACGCATATTCAGCTCAGCGCCAATTCAATTAAAGCCAGCTTGTGCGATAAGTGGTAAGTGGCAACTGGCAACTGGCAACAGGCAACTTGCAAGTTACAATATGCAAGCGGATTGGTCGGAAAGCCACAAGTCCTAGATAAGCTGAAAACCCATATCATTGTCGTCAGATCTACGGTGGCAGTTGCAGCTGCAACCACAATGCTCAATGGGTGTTTGGGGCATTCACTTGTATATTTATGCAACGTGTGAGAAACGAGCTGAATGCGTAATTCAATAAGCAGTCGGGATGAGGAAGGCGACTGGATTAAAAGGTGAGTTTGTAATATGTAAAACTGCAACTTAATTGTTAATTAAAGGGCAGACTGTAAAGCGCGAGTGTGTGTGTGTGCCCCGTTGCTGCCAATACAGCCTGGGGCATGTCACGTTGCAACAGCGGCAGCTGCCACTTGGTCAACGTCTATCAAAGTAATGACACTGTGAAGAGAATGATGGTCAAGTAAGTAGAAGCGTCGCCAACTTATGACTGAAGTGTGGAAATTATAATAAATTTTAAGTTTTGGACACCGCAATTATGCAGACACCTTGCACTGCTCATATTGGCATATTGACAGCTTGATTGATGCACGCTCAGCCCGTTCCCGATGTCTGCTTAGCATTTTTACGCCTAATCGAAAAAATCGATCAAAGTATTTTGCATAAGATCAGCGAAGTGGCCAACGGGTGGTCTCCCCTCAATGAATGCCATCAAAGACAATAAATTTCATGGATAGCTTATGCACAAACTACTATAATATGCCCCCTCTCTCTCTCTCTCGCTGTGGGTTACTCTTTCTCTCTCTCTCTTTACCCCCATGTCTCCTCTGTGCTCCTCACTGGCCACACTGCTTCATCTCGCCGCCTCCCGCTGTGTTGATATTAATTGGACGACATAATTGCAGCGCACCGCTGCCCATAATAATCGACCCGAGCCCGCTGTAGAAGTTGGCCCAGCTCTCGTTATTGACCAGGCCAAAACACGTTTTCGGGCCAATCTTCATAAAGCAGCCACGTTCACCTACAGCTACAAGCTCAACTCCGGTAGTCGCCAGCTCGCCAGCTCGCCTGGCAATTGGAATTTGTGTAAATTTGGCAAACGTTGCACCGACGACACCAACTGAACAACTGGTCAACTGGTCAACTGGGCAACTGGGAGGATTGCATGTTCTCCGCGTCCATAATTACGGGTTGCATTCTATACACTCCCCGTGGAGGGTCACAATAATTCCTCAATTCCGCAAAGTAACGAACTTGAGCGCATAAGCTGAATACTCTTACTAATGGTTGAATTATTATTTTCACATTTAGAACAAATTTACTTATTTAAATAAAATAATAACTAAAATTAAAATTAAATTAAAAATTAAAAGTATTCAAAAGCATGATATATTTATTTTCTTGCATATTAATAATAACAATTAAATGTAATTATAATTTAATACATTGTACTGAAGAGTATTCGTGTATCGTCGTATTCTCAATCCAAATTGTTAGTATTTTTATATTTTTGGTATATTCGTTTGATAGTATGTTAAGGCAGTTAAGGCGCAGGCGCAGCATGTGTGCAATTATCGGTGTGTGTCCCGGCAAAATTTATTGTCTTTGGCGTTGCCCTAAATCCAAATGTAATACAATACACGCATTTATCATATTTAAGTGCCGAGTCTAAAAACACATCCTGTATTTATGGCCTGCTAATATGCGGTTTAAGTTTAATGAGTCTAAGGGAACGCATCGACGGGGCAGCTGGGTAAGGGGTAAACGGGATAGTGGTATGTATAGGGGATAGGGGGAGTATGGGGGCTGCTCAGGACTCTGGCTGGCTGTCAAGTGCAGGACTCGACGCGCCACAGGAGACTGGCAGATGAAGGACACAAGACAAGCACAGGCTGCGACAATTGTAAGTTGTAAATTGTAAATTGTAAATTAAAATGCTTGCGCTTCAAGTTGTTTGCTCATCATCAGCAGAAAGACTCACGCCTCCACCAAACAGGACACGGGAGGACAGAACATTGCTTTCTTTCTAAATATTTATGTTTATTTTATACTCTCCTCTGCTTTTGTACCCCTGAAATCGGTTAAATGGACTGTGCCGTGTTTATTTTGTATGCTACGACAGTTTTACGCGCTGTCCCTTAATAAGCCTTATGAATAATGGCCAAGGCTTAAGGCCCAAACCGAACCAAGAGACGTTGAACGAGAGACGAGACGACTTGTCCTGAGGATAACTGCAACAGTTGATCATGTGTGTGCTGTGTATGAGTCACATATGTGTGTGTATAGAGAATAAAATGGCGATGCTTAACAACACACAATTGGCCACAGCCAGAGAGAGCCAGCATAGATAGAGCAACAGAGAGTGAATGGGATTGAGAACGAAATACCAGAATACAGAAAAAATGTATGAAAGAAAATAGCGAAAGAAAACTGAAAACTGAAAGATAAATGCTGAACAGAAGATGTTCAAATTGCGGGCAAGTGGGCAGCACAAACGCCACAAAAATTGCGCACAATTACGGGGCGAAAGCCCAGGCAAGTCCACTTCTGCCCGCCTCTTTCCCTCCTCTCATACCCAACGCACCTTATCCGAGCGGAAAAGAATTATTACGTTGAATTTTCTTTCGCTTTCTCGTTTTTGGGAGTTGAACACAATAAAAAAAAAGAAGAAATCTCGTTTTTTGATAGCGCCAGCAGGACAAGAGGAGCAGCAAGGAGCAGGGCTGAAGTGGCCTGTAAGCAGTAGAGCCAGGACACGTCTCACGTGCACATGACAGTGGAGTAAACAATTTCATTTCGCGTGGCGAGCTCAGCAGGAGCACGACGATAACTGCTACAAACGAGGCACAAGATGCTGCCAAAAGCAACAACAACAACAACAATGCACAATGACAACAGGAGCCAGGACACTTAAGTTTCTTCTTCTTTTTATTTTCTTGCCGAGTCCAGCATTAACAACAACGACAACAACCACCATAAAAAGCATAAGAAGTTGCGTAAATATATTGTCCTGTCGCTCTTTGGCGTGGGGTTGCAAGGAGGTTACCATAAGCAGGAGACACTATCCACAAGCTGGCCGTGGGCATTGCGTTGGGGATGAGGCTGGGGATGTGGGATGTGGATGCGGACGAGGACGAGTGCGACGCAGTTAGTCAAGCGTGCCTGCCGGCTTTTAATGCGTGCTTCTATAAATTTTGCACGCCTTTTGTGGCTGTTGGACTGTTGGGCTGTTGGGCTGTTGGTGGGCGTTGCACGTGGCCTGACCAGTTTTCTCGAAACTGTCAAATTGTTACTGCTGTTACTGCTGCTCCTTTGGGGGTAGTCGAGCAACGGAATTATTTATGTCTTTTATTTTCATATTTTTGGATACAATATCTGCATATATTATAGTCAAAATTGGTTTCTACTTTAACATGTTGTAAATAGTCGACTCTGTTGCTCTACACACTCACATTTTTACTATTGTTTGTTTCCGATTCATTTTCAGCTTGTAAATGTTGTTCAATTGCCTCAGGAGTTGCATTCTTGTCATCAAATGCCATGGATCGATACTCTGCCTGGAGTTCGACAACTTCATTATGAACATCATCAGCTTCGGCAACATCATTAACTTCATTTTCATCAACAGCATCAACGTCATTAACATCATTCAGTTCATCATCTTCATCATCATCTACAGCATCGACCTCATCAACTTCATTTACATCATCAACAACATGTTCATCATCATCAGCATCATTTGAGCTCTCACTTTCCTCCGATTCATCACTCTGCTGTTCTATAGTTTCTGGTTGTTCATCATCTCTTTGTACAACTTGATCTTTATCATCTTCATCCTCACCATCATCTACACCATCATCTTCATTATCATCAGAGGATTCAGCTTCATTTGAACTGTCACTTTGCTGAGATTCATCGTCTTGCTCATCTTCATCTTCATCCTCATTGTCATCTTCATTTCCTTCTTCATCTTCATCTTCAGATGTTTCATCAGGAGAACTAGCAACTTCGTCAACAGTGAGTTCTTTAGAGCAGCCATAATGCTGCGATTCGTCCTCTTCTTCATATTCGACTTTCTCTTGTTCATATTCATCAAAAATTTCAGGATTATCCTCATCAGGATCTTCGATCTCTTCGTGGTTTGAGGCTCCACAATTCTGCAATTCATCCTTTTTCTGGGCAAAGCAAGCTTTTATCTTTAGGATGTCCAGAAACTCCAGCCATTTCTCATAAGAAGCAAGCATGTGGACAGTTTCCTTGGGTTTCTTCGATGTACTCTTTTCTAACTGGACACAAAATCCGAGTAACAGATTACGGGGCGTGATGTGGAGTTTATAGAAGGGAGTTCCTTTGCTGGGATATGCCTTGATCAGCAAATCATCGGTGCTTAGTTTGGAGCGTTTGGTATTTGAATTTACAGTTTGATTGTCCTCATGAGACTCAATTTCTTGAACCAGTCGGTCAAAGTCCCAAATCGTCATCTGGCAATCCTGTCCGCCAACCACAAAGATTTTGTTGTCCAACGGAAACTCAATGCAGTTAATGGATGATGTATGATACAACAGAGAACGCACTAGTTCCTCCTTTTCGATGTCCCAAACAATAATATAACGATCGTCGGCTCCTGTGACCAAATAGCGTCCACATATTGAGTAGGACATTGCATTGATAGTTCCTCTGTGACCACTGAAGACGCGCACCTGGAGAGCTTTAATGATATCCCATAATCGGACGGTGCAATCGGCTGATCCTGTGGCCAAGTAGTGTCTATTTGGATGGAATTTGCAGCAAACCACCTCAGCCAGATGACCAACAAGTATGCAGATCGACTTCTTGTTGTCCTGCGTCCAGATGCGTGCCGTCCGATCATCTGAACCGGTGGCAAAGTAATAACCAGATGGCGCATAGTTGACACAATAGACAGCCGATGAGTGTCCTGGATAGATGACGACACAGTTCCAGGTGAGCAGGCACCAACAACGTACAGTGCGATCCTGAGATGAGCTGAGCAGGAAACGATCATGCGGAGCAAAGGAGCATCCATATATCGGTCCCTGGTGACCATACAGCTTGCGTATCATCTTTTTGTTGGATGCATCCAACATGCTCTCGTCTATGCCGGACATGCTGGTGTCGAGCTTCTTTAGGCAATTCGCTGGCTTGAGCTGCACCAGCTTGGATGATGTCAGCGAGAAGACGTGGACTGCGGCCGATGTAGTTCCAATGGCCAGCATTGTGGTGTTACTTGAGAATGTGCCACAGATCACTGTCTCTGTTAGCTCAATGGCCGTGTAAACGTAGGCTGAAGGCAGATTCTCGCGATTGAGGGGCACACGATGGTCCTCATCATCCTTTTGCTTCTCCAAATCCCAACGCTTCGGCATGGGAGTATAGAGGCGATTGCCAGCAGGCATGTGTACATTTCTAGTCGGAGATGTTTTAGATTTCTTAAGACGCTTGCGTCGCATTGGCCGTGGACTAGTCTCCTTCTTCTCTTTAATGGTGTCGGAAGTGGCCCAATAAATCTTCTCTAGTGTCGCACAACCAATGCGAAGATGCTGATTAGGCTTCCCACCGTTATTATTTGAAATGAGATCGAAATGTCTGAGAAATATTAACTGCAAGGAACGAGACCAGGTTGAAATTAGGATCAACAACAATTCGTAAGTCTCCTCACACATAGAGACTACAATCTGGTCGTCATTCTCATTTGCCAGCAACTTTTTGGCCTTCTTCGGCAGATCCGAAGCAGATTGTAGAGCAATCAACTTATCCACACGTGCCATATATGAATCATCAATATAACGTAGAGAACTGTCCACAAAGGCTTTACCCCTACGAAACTTTCCGCTGGCAATCATACGAAGATAAGCCATGACTAAAGTCGGATACTGAAGGCTATAGACTTCATACTTGAACCGATTTGGAACCTTATCGACGAGCTTGCGAATCTCATGGAAGAGTTGTTCATAGTCATTCAACACACTTGTAGGTGAAAAATCTGCATTAATTTTATCGTATTCACGAGAATTGATCCTATCCTCCTCACAGTTGCTATCGTCTTCGTAAAAGTCCCTCCCGCTGTTTACCTCCGTCATTATCGTTTTGGTTTTGCGACGCCAATTGGAATCGTCGCTATCGGAATCCTTTCCGGAAGCTGCCGAGAAGTTATCATCAGTTGGCAGAGCATTGCCCTTCTCTTCTTTAATCACTTGTAAGTCCGACTCTTCTGCATTTTTATGCTTCTCTGCTTTGCTGGTGGAAGGACATTCATTGGCACTTGAGCTCGAACTGCTGTCATCGTTTTGTTCTGTAAACGTCATATTCAACTTTGTTTTCCTCTTGCGAACTTCGGTTGACTTTGTTTTTTGCAAGCTAACGAGATTCTTGGACTGTTGTTGTTCAGTTTTTTCCGGCTGTTCTATTTCTGCAGTTTTCGCTATTTTATTTGCATTATTCTGTTCTAATTTGGGAAATGCAAGATCAAATGATCGCATTGCTTCGCCTATAAGCGAAAGCGGGCCTTGGCAGACTTGGTTAGATATTTTGCTATTTAATATAGGAGTTAATATTAATAATTTAAAAAAGAAGTTAAGTGTGAGATGAGGTTAACCTTTCTTGATTCGATGGACTAATAGAAGATGCCATTCCCTGAAGTGGCTTCCGATAAAGATGACTCTCTGTCGGTACGGAATTATTGCTGTTTAAGTTAAGATTGTTAACTGAAAGAAAAAATAGTTAAACGCTTTTTAGGAAATATAGCAAGATCAAATAGGCTTACCTCTAGTATTTTCTTCTGGTAATTCGCTTTCTGACATATTATCCGATGACTTTTCTTCTGTGCTATTAGCATGCTGAATCGAACCATCTTCCGACTCCGATACACTTTCAGAATCCGAGTTGTTCGAACTTTCCGATGCAGATTTGTTCTCTACGTCTTCACCGCAGATCATCTTCATATTTTCTTCAGCTTGGAAATCAATCATTGGTGAATTGGATGTTTTCGTTTCAAGATTTTCCACTGCATGCATAGACATTTCAATTGCGGATTCTAGTTGAAGAGCTTCGTCTGAAGACTTTGGCATTTTCTCGCCTTCGACATTGTCAACAACAGACAATTCAACATTATCCAACATGTCAATCACAAGTTCTTCTAGAGGTATTCTGTCGCGTTTAGCTCCTTCAGCTGAGCTCGATGCTTCAGACGACCGTTTTCGGGATGTTGCCTGCTTTGTGGTTTCTGCATCCTGGGATTTTGATGCATCTGCTAACTGCACATGCAAGAGAAGGTTATAATATATAATTTAACCGCGACTTTATCAACAACTAACAATTTCATCTATTGACGGCATTGCAGCTTCTTCAATTGGAGTGCTCATCATTAAATAAATTGGTTAATTTTCGGTAATTTTTATCACAAGAATCAACGATTTGCTGCAACGTTTCGTAGATGACAATAAATGTACAGTGCCTGACAAGTTAGAGATGAACACTAATTCAGAATCGATATCAATATAACAGTGAAATTAGTATGTACTAATCCTATTGCTTTGGGCTTATCGAAAAATCAACAATCATTTTTATAGCCACAAAATAATTGATTATTCTTAAGCGAAATTATCTATAATTTATATAATAATAAATGCAAATATATTTATACAAAAAATATTACATTTGCAATGTTAAAGTAACAGTTCCAGTTGTCATTGCGAAGTCCAATTCACAATATTGTACGAATTCACAACTTTTCTGTCTATTCGTTTTGTTTTATGAAGCTGCACACATATTTCTGTTACTTGTAACATCGCATCATAGATCGGAAATAAAATGCTGGCATTAAATAAAAACTCATCGAGGGGGGTTAGATTGTACAGGGTGAAGCGTGGTCTATAGGTAAGAAAAAAAATTAATTTGCATACCCAATATTCAACGGATTTACTGTGTTGCTTTCCCATGCCGTTGGTTTTTTTTAAATATTTTTTTTAGCTTGTCGTGGATTTTCTATTGTTTTTTTTTCTTGGACCGAACCGTGCCGCAATATGTTCGGCAAAATATGCCACAAAAAACATAAAATAAAAAATTAAATGCATTTCATCATTATCTGATCGACTACTAAATGCTCTTCAACCAAATAATAATGGTATACTTAAAATATTCCCAATTACCAGTCTATTCCCCAAAAGTTTTTGTAAGGTAACTAAATAAAGAAATATAATTTATATAATATAATCAACATGTTCTATAAACAAAAATGATTAAAGGGCTTGGCCAAATTAAAATACTCTTCGTAAGGGAGTGAAATCACTGTAAGAGAACTGAATAACCCGCAGAAGCCGATGGCTGCTGCACTTGGTTGAGATTCAGCCTGCATATTGTTTTATAATTTTGCTATGATTTATTACATGAAATATTGCGGCAGTAAAAAATGTGAAAATGTGAAAAATATATTCGAAGAGGAAGCGTATTTCATATACAAACAGATACTTTTGCTGGAGATAGATAGAAAATGCAACTGGCATTTATCATTGGGACAGCTTGAAGGCGCAATTGAAATGCATCATATTGTTTATATCTATCTATTTCATATGTCAAAATTCAAGGGCTATCATTAGATGCAAACAATTACAAACAAAGGCCTCATTATATGCAACAACAATTGAGAAGCGAGCAAATCACTTGAAAGTGTAATGCATCCATAAATAAATCACATCACATCGCATCGCATCGCATTCGATTGGATTGGATTGGATCGGTTTAGATGGGATCGCGTTCAGTTGATGCAACTGCAAAATAATCCATTGTAAAGTGTCGAAAAAGTGCAATTGAAATGCAAATCAATGCAAATCGATACTTGAATCATCATCAGTAACAACAATAGCTATAGCAACAGCAACAACAACATGAACAATGAGTGAATGAATGATTCATGCCTCGCACGCGAGCCACATTCAAATGCAAATGCCAAATGCCAAATGCAAAATGCAAATTGCAAAAATTTGCAACCAATGCGATTTTGGGTGGGTCTTCCAGGAGTTAGAGGCGGGTGCAGAGGGAGAGGCATAGGTAGAATTTAGAGGCTACCCGCTGATCTGTGAACAATCAAATCTAAATAAAATGCACCACACACAATAAAAATTGCAACCGAAAATAAACACAGCAAACAATGAGAAAAAACACACACACTGTCGTACAGAAAGGTGAAAGTGGTTACAGATTTTAGCACTTCCGGTTAACTGTTACTAATTTGATTAGAGATTTGAGTTAGAAACAAACTTCTTTGTGGGCTGGCAAAACTGCCAACGAAGTAGAAAAATCGCATAAAAATTTATTCGTTTTTGGGCTGCCAACTTATGCAAATTTTAGGCGTTGTGATTTATGTGGCCTGCGAGCCGAGAAAGTTTGGTCCTTTGGGATAACTAGACAGCGATGAGATTGTGTAAATTGAATTTAAGAATTTCGTAGTTCGTAAATCGCTTTCACACGCATTGCGCTTTTGTGCCTTAATTTCTGGCACCGTTTCCACCGGCTTTCATATTCAAATTCAAACTCAATCATATGCGCTGTCATAAGACTCGAGCCTTCTCTATGTCCTTTTCTGTACGCAACAAACTTGTTTGTGCTTTAGCCAGAAACCCTTTCTGCATTGTTCCCTCGCATCCTGAACTTGTCCCTGACATTGTCATGCTAATTGCCGGGCTTTGAGGAGTCGGAAAGACGTTGAGTCGAGTGTGAGAGAGTTTGTGAGACAAACAACAATCAGGTACGATTGTCGTTGATCGAGGTTGAGTTTATGCAGGATGTGAATATTTAGTTGATCCTTCAGAGCCATTGCGTAAAGTCCTCCCGTAGGACAAGTGTGTGACGGGCAAAATATGAAATAAATATTTTATAATTATGCTAAAACTGAAAAGTTAATCACTTGATTAAAGAGTGCTTCTTAATAAGACATAATAATGTCAGGAATTATGAACACTGAAGGACGAATTCATGTTTCAATACCAATTATTTAGACTTAAACACCTGCTCAAAATGTTCTAGCCTTGTCTCCGTTGCAGCCCCCCGCACATAAAAAACAACAACACATTAACACGGCCTCTGACGCAATTTAACACCAATTACAATATCCGTTACATCTAATTATTGTAAGCGCGCCCACAAGGAAGCCACTTGCACAGGGACTAAATTAAAGAAAAACATACAGAAGATGGAGACAAAGTGGAAGATGGAGGAGGAGAGTAAAGAAAAGAAATGAGAGAATCGAAGGAAACCGCAAAAGACAAACCAAACATTGATGGTGGGACAGACGTAGATTGGTCGCCATTTGTGGTTGCCAGGACATTAACAATGGCAACTACAACCACAACAACACGACCAACAACAGCAGCAACAACAACTCGAAATGGTGCTCATAAAACAACAGAGCAGAACCCGGAATAGCCATGAAATATGACGATGATGGAACCTGAACAGGGGGCAGTTAAACTGTGGTTGGACCTCAGTTGTGTAGTTGTATATTTGGGTGGTTGGGTGGCTCGCTGGCTAAAAACATTTCTTAATTTTCAACAATTTACGCTGAAAGCTTTCAGCGCTCAAATGACGCACTGTACTGGGGCGTTCGTCCTGTGGTCCGTGTCTTGTGTCCTTTGTCCTGGCCAAGGCGACGATGATCTAACGCCATTATTTCGCTGCCAAACGACAGGCAGTTGTTAATGGGGCTTACCACTTAAGCGCGACGGCATAAAATAAACACGCGGCTTCAGTCCACTTCCTTCGACCCCAAACTTCCTCCGCCCATTCCCCTCCTCTGGTCGTCACGGATGTCCTGGCAAATTAATTAACATGGCGCGCGCTCGCCTGCAGCTTTTCCTCGGCCTTGCTTCATTTTCTTTTTTTTTTTTTTTTTTTTTTGTTCTTACTTTGTATTTTCTTGTCTTTTGCCGGTTTTGGCTGGCACTGTTTAATTGTGTGGCACTTCGTTCTGTGTGTATCCTGGGCTTGCTCAGTTTGAGTGGGCGTTGCCAGCGGCAGTTTAACAATTAAGAAACGTTTAAAGTTTGTCTACGCTTGAATTTGAGGCGCAGTGCGGTCGGGTTTCTTCTGATTGCCAGGAAGAACCAGAAACTCAACCCACAGACAGGACATTGAACATACGCGGCACGTATCTACATCCGTTTGACACCTTTGTGCTGCGTGGCCAGGAAATGAGCTGCCCCGTACGTGACTCGTTTTCCCAAAAGCCTTTTCATGAAAATATTTGGCTGTCTGATTGTTTGCTGCGAAAGTTTTGGGAAACATTTCTTAAGAAATTGCCTGACCTGGTGGTTTCTCTGTGGGACATGAGGGGGTAGTGAGAGAAACGAGTTATCGCCGATGAAGTTGGCGACTTTAAGTAGTGTTCCATTGTCACATATACTTCTGTTTAAAATTCTAAATTTGTGCACTCGCTCAATTTCCTTGAGTCCACAAAGTAATTACCCCCGAATGAACTGAAAGATTTGGCATCAATTTTTGTTGCCGTGTCCTGCCGGAATAATTAGTGGCCCATTGATGCTGCTACGTGCCAAGCGGAATGCCTTGCGGCAAGGACAGACCTTAAGGATCTGCCATAATTGCAATTAAAATGTGCGCCAGGATGCCGCGCGTGAAGTGCAAACACTTTGGGGCAACAACGCAGCTTGAAAAAATTCCAAAAAATACAAAAAAAAATAAATATTGTGCAAATTAAAATATAATTAGAGATAAACAAGACGAAACAAGACATAACAAGTCGAAGCAAGTCCGCAACAAGCGCTGGCAATTAGCAGAGATTCAGAGTTCAGTTCAGATGGTGGCGCCGCCTGTCGGCCAGCGGCTGCGACTGCGGCTACACGCACTTTCCACTGGAATTGTGCGGCTGGAAACTGATGTCTCCTGAGACCACCCTGTACCCCTCAACCACCATACACAACACACACACAGACACAAGAGAGTGCGTGTGCGAGCAAGCGCGATTTAGAGAAAGAGAAAGAGAGAGAGCGAGAGACAAGTCACTGGCGCTGTCGGCGTCGCTGTCAGCGTCGACGCTACCTGGCAACTAACGAGCCAGTAATTTTGTGAGGCAGCTAATGCTGCCTCAAAGGCCTACGCTGAACTTTTGCTTCAGCTTCTTCAACGTTGCCTTGGCTACTTTAAGCCAAAGTCGTCATCGTGTCTTTCATATTAAGTATACGCCGCATTTGGTTCATGTGAGCGCAGAGAAGGGAGGGATTTGTTCTTGGACTCAGCCCTTAGACTGTGAGGGTCGTTTTTTTATCCTCTGTATTTTTTTTTTTTTTTTGTATTCCTTCTTTCTTGTTTTGTTGCCGAGGCCACACCTTCCGCAGGGGTGACTGAAACTCAAATTTTCTACATGCGCTGTCGACGTCGCTTTTACTTTTGTTTGCTTGGATTTTCGATAGAAAAAGAGAAGAAAATTTTGTTGTATATAAATAAAAATCTACGTTGGGCCGCACATTTGTCGAATACGGGGTTGGGTGCGAAACAAAATCTGCTTTATGAAATGTCAAAACTTCAAAGCAAATTTAAGTTAAATGCAAGAAAATGAGAAAATATACACTTGAATGCGTATGAAGAAACATTTACAACTGTGCTGCCAGCATCATCTTGTTGTTGTTCTCGTTGTTGTTGCCCTTGTTGTTTGTTTTCCTTCGCCAGTTTTTCATTGTTCATTGCACGTCGTTAGTCTTCTTGTTGTTGTTGTTGTTTTGTTGCTGTTGTTGCTGTGCTGTTTGAACTGTTGTTGATAGCCTTTATTAGTTGTTGGGCCAAAGCTTAGGCGCATTACATTTTCTTTTGCACTTCCTGCTTGGTCTTGGCCCAAACAAAATGGAAGCGGGATTTGACGAGATGTTGCCTCGTGCGTTGTGTAAATAGCTTTGAGCGCCTCAGGATATCTAGACTCCGTCATGAGCTTTGGCTCACTTAATAGCTGTGAACATTTAGTAATATTTGAATATTGATTGGCTTAAATGATAGTTATTCAAGCTCATTCCTGGGTTTTTAATCATCTCTAATAAATATAATATAATCAAACATTCTTTATTATTAAGTTTACTCGTTTGTTTAGAATTTGGATCTCTTCAAATTTGAGCCTTATATTCCTCTATGTTATCTCGTTGTGAAGCGTATTCTAATGTCGTCCTTCGAGTTGTCATTTCTTCAACTTGTATTTGTGTCGTTTTCTTTTAACTTACATTTTTTTTTCGACAGAAAATTTTATTAAAAAATTGTATATTAAATCAATTGCGTGCAGCTTTTCGTTGGGGTGTTGAATGTGCTCATGCATAAAGCGGATGGGTGGGCACAGTAACTGCCCACATCAAATGGTATAAATCATATTATGTCCATGGGAAACCGAGTATTAAATATGCTTCTCAGAGAAATAAAAATCGTATTAAATCAGGTCTAATTGCCCCTTTGGATTGCTTAATCAAATACCTTGATTACCTGCAATTCAGTTGTTAATACTTAATTAGAGACCAAAAGATTAGGAATTTTGAAATATTTCAGTAAAATAAGTGATATATATTCTTTAATATGTATTTGAAATACTTTTCATTCTTTATATAAACAAGTTAAGCTCTCAATCGATAAAAACTATATACAATATAGTTTAAATTGTGGCAATTATATCTAATTGCCCCTTGTTTTGCCTAACAACTTTGATTTTCAATTAAGTTGTTAATGTTTTGACATATGCTGTCAGTGAAAGTCAATAAAAGGAAGCTTCTTGAGGTTCTCTCCTTCAATCGTTCTAAGTCCGTTATTAATACTCATCTTGACAATGACCGAGTCCGCGACAACACGGTTCTGTAAGATTATAAAACTGATACGCTTCTGTGTAGGGATTTGTGGAACAGATGTGGCAAATCCTGAGTATCATATGTGGGCGTTGACGTACGCCGTAATCGTTGTCATTTTCTTCTTTTTCGCCTCCTCCGCCTACACTATGTATGTGGGCGTGGTGTTTAGTCATGATTGGACGGTCATCCTGCAGGCATGTGCAATGGTTGGTTCAGCGATTCAGGGACTGACAAAGCTGCTGTGCACAGTGAACAAGGCTCCCCTGATGCGGCACATCCAAGGAACCTACGAGTCCATCTACGAGGAGTATGAAATAAAGGGGGGCGAGTATACAAAATATCTGCACAAACGGATCAATAACTTTTGGTATCTGATGATGGCATTCATGTGGGTTTATATTATTCTCGTTGTGGGATTGGTCTCCTATCCCATCTTCTCTTTGATTTTCCGCAACGAGAAGATCCTTGTCATGCAGTTCCTTGTGCCTGGAGTTGATCGCTTCAGCGACAATGGCCACCTCATGCTAGTCACATTGCACGTGATGTGCCTGAGTTTTGGGGCCTTTGGCAACTTTGGCGGAGACATGTATCTCTTTCTGTTTATCACAAATGTACCTTTATTGAAGGACGTATTCAAGGTGAAACTACACGAGTTCAACGAGGTACTCAAGCAAGGGAAAGACCATGAGACGATGCTTACCATGATGTGGGACTTGATAACCTGGCATCAGAAATATGTGAGGTAGTATGATTGCATCATTTTTGACCCGACAGCTTTCTTGATTATCCTACGTATAGCATTCTACGTGACACGGAGAAAATCTATAACATTGTCATGGGTGTCCAGGTTGCGACTGCCTGCGTTAGCATCCTTTGCACCATTTGCTGCATTTTCATTCGGGTTTGGCCTGCAGCTCCTGTCTATTTAATCTACTCCTTTATCGGGCTCTATACATTCTGCAGCTTGGGCACTGTCGTCTCGACTTCTGTTAGTAAAATATTAAAATAAATTTCAATACATGACATGAATATTTTATCTTTTAGAATCAGGACTTTTCAAATGAGATCTACTCGAACTGCTTGTGGTATCTACTGCCTACGAAGGAGCAAAAGCTTGTGATTCTCATGTTGGCCAAGTCCCAAAATGAATTGGCTTTAACTGCAGCTTCTTTTCTACCCCTCACTAGGGCCACGGCTCTTCAGTTGACCAAGGGCATCTACAGTTTCAGTATGATGATGTTTACCTACTTGGAGTACGAAAAGTGAAGAAGTTCATTACTTAATAACATATTTGATTATTTGCACTATATTTTATTAATTAATAAGGCACTTTGTGTAATTCGTTCTATTCAATTATTAATCTGAATAAAGAATAATAACCTACGGAAATATAAACAATTTTCATTAACAAGTTATGCCATTTGAAAGCCAAGTTTAAGCTTCAACAGCTGCTAAATCCCAGCAAAGTCTCACATATTTATTGATTTTTTTTTCTTTTTTAATTTTAATCATTTGCTGCAATTATTGTAATAAGGACAAATTTATTAAACTGTCAACTGTCCTTACAATTTATTTAGCTAATATCACACACTTATATAATTGCACGCGACCTGTCATAGTATTCTGGTATAAATACCAAGAATTACGTGACAATTTCTCAATTAGCTGACTTAGATCGAAGGTAGTTGGAAGTATGGAGACAGAATTGAAAGACGATCTGACAGATGAGGCAAGTTGTTCGTCGCGATTTAATCGAGTCATACGGATCGTGAGGATTTGTGCTCGACTTTGTGGCGTAGATGTTACAGTGCCCGGTTATCGGATGAATTGGGTATCCTATCTGATGTTGGCGTTGGTCTTTGTATTTTATTGTACTGCGATTTACACGGTCTATGCACATATCCACTATTATGGGAACTTCGCGATTTTTCTGCAGGCAACCTGCTTTCTGAGTACTGGTATACAGAGCAATGTGAAATTCGCATTTTACATAGTGCAACGCAGTATGGTGCGAGAGGCGCAGACATATCTGGAAAATACCTATGAGAAGTACGAAAAGAAGGGCAGCAATTATCGGAAAGTTCTATTTGAAAGTGTTGTAAATATAATAAGAGGCATGAAACTATTTGCGTTCATTTATATTACCTTTGCTGTGGCTTGCACTGGATTCCCGCTCATCTATAATGCCATCAACAATGATAATATGTTAATTATGGTATTCCTGCTGCCTGGCCTGGATCCTTCTACAAATACTGGGTTTTACTTGCTAACTGTTTTTCATATATGTTGCCTCGCTATGGGAGCTTTCGGAAACTTCGCAAGTGACATGTATCTGCTTACATTCATCGGAAGTGTGCCGCTCCTGAAGAACATCTTGCGTTGCAAGTTCGAGGATCTCGATGTGATGATGAGCCAGGAAATACAGCCGTCAAAGAAGCAATTGCGAGCTGTCATGGTTGATATTGTGATCTGTCATTCAGAGTACCTCAGGTGAGTTCTTGTCTACTATTTGTCTCCTGTCGTATGGAACATTTTGAAGTATATCTTTAGGTTGCTCTACTGCACGGAGCAGACCTACTACATCATCATTTTCGCTCATGTCTTTTGCTCTGCGGCCAGTATTGTGAGTACCACGTACTGTATGCTAATGGGGATTTGGCTTGCGGCCCCTTTCTTTCTGCTTTTATCCCTAGCGAATCTCTATTTGTACTGTGGCCTGGGCACAGTTATTGATAATGCGGTGAGTCAAAGGACTAAGATGATTCTGTGATCAGTTGTCGAAATTGTTGTATGCTTATTTCAAAGAATGAGGACTGTACTTCCATCATCTACACGGGTTCGTCTTGGTATGATCTACCGATATCGGAACAGCGCTTTGTGCTCCTTATGCTGCTCAAGTCTCAGGCCACGGAGGGTCTCACCGTGGGCAATATGATGCCCCTAACTGTGGAGACAGCATTGAACCTGACAAAGGCTGTTTACAGTATGTCAATGCTGCTGATGAGAAACCGCGATTAGGGATCCCCCATGGATTAAATGGGAAACTGCAACTCCATCTACTGCTTCTGTTCCTGCGTCAGTCCCAGGGTCAGCTCCTGCTCCATCTCCTGCTCCTGCTTCTGCTTCTACGCCTCGGCTGATTAATTTTAGCTTTTTGTCTAATGAACTTGCCCGCAAGAATTTAATAAACATTGCACTGCCCCGCTTTATGAGCCACAAAAAAATGACCAACGTCTGCGTCGGGGTAAATGAAAAATAGTAAAAAAACAGAAACACAAAAATAATGAATGAAAATGAAGTAAAGAAAAATCATCTCTGGTAAGTTGTAAAAATTGTCTTTTAATGCCACGAAAATCCAGCAGATTGCCACGTAGTGCTAATAAAATAAAGTTATGCCCAGGCATAAAAAAATCCACTGAAAATTGTGAGAAATAGTGTGCGGTTGTCTATTTTTTTTGTCTATTTTTTTTTTTTTTTTGCTATTTACAAAAAATTACGTTGAAAATTGTGTGCGCGCGCAAGCTGCCCCGCGATGTGGCGGTAAACGCATCATTAATCAAATGTCCGGCGCCTAAGCACCGTTATTCATCATTGCCTCTGGATGAGACGACCGAACCGACCCGACCCGATCCGACCCCCAATCCAGCAGACACTCCACGCCATATTTGTTCCTTCTGCGGCTGATTTTGTGGCTAAAAAGTTTGGAATTTCGATTTTGGGTGAGACATGTACATTACCATTTCAAATCCCCTTCTGTCGGATTATTCTTTGTGTTTAAAATAAGAAAACGCTGACAGCAATAGGTTTTATCACGTAGAACTCTTTGTGAACTCTTCATAATTAAATTCCGTAACAAAATATACTTTTCCAGCTTAATTATAATTCCTATCTATGAATAAAACATAGGGAAATATATTTTTCCTACTCAAAGTTTATATTTAATTTCAAATCTTATTCTTATTCGATAGATATATATATATATATAAAGATAGATATGCTTTATCCATTATATTATTATTTTATTCATATTTACAGTACATTGAAGTGTCGCTGCAAACCAATCAGATTACTGTGGCACTGCCAATGCTGCTTGCAACACTCAAGGAGCCACACGTGTATCTCGAATGCTAAGCCGCAGTCAAAATCAGCCAAAATAAGAAATTCAGCCACCCTAATGGCTCATATCAATTTGGCTCAGACGCATGCTACTGATGGGTTTCCTTCTACTTTCATTCTTTGCTTTCCTTTCCTTTCATTTCATTTTCTATATTTTTTTTTTTTTTTTGGGTGCTTTTATCCGTATTTTCTCAAGAGTATGGCCGGGTTTTAATGTACTAGTAGAGGACATTTGTGGGTAACAGAAAGTTACGGCTAAGTTGTTGGTTGGCCTGACAGTGAATTTTGGGCATCATAAATCAGGCTTATATTTCAGTAAATCATCAAGCACGCGACAACTTTTAGGGGCCACTGTACCAAGCTGCGATGTTTATTGCTAATGCTGCTAATGGAGTTCTTACATTAGAGATTGCCCAACCAGAGGCAGAAGCTGCGGCTGTTGTTGGTTGTTTTCTATGCTCTTTTTTTTAGCCGGATTCGCTTATCACAACAGCATCAAATGTTGCTCTAACACCCCTTCAAGTGTCAGTTACATATTGTCGAGACAACAAAATGCTTCACTTTCCATCAAATGGGAAAACAAGCTACCAAAAAAAATAAAAATGAGAAAAACAGAAAAACAGCTAAACTCGTAAAAAGGTTGCAGACAAAACGAGAAATTTGCATACGCAGCAGCCGCTGAGGCAGCAGCTGAACAGGATGCGGATGCGATACTTTTGTTGTTGTTGTTGTTCATATTGTTGTTGTTGGTGTTGTCTATGCAGGAAGTGTGTGCACATTGAAAGGTTGTAGAAATTCAGTGAAAACAACGTCAAAGAAATGGCTACAAAAATGCCGCTAAACTTTGCCAGTCATCCGACAGCTGCCCAGCCCAGAAAACCAAAAAAAACACACGACCTCGACCTCAGCCTCCCCTCAGCCAGGGTGTTGGTCGTGTAGTGTTTTTTCTATTTTTCGTAAATTAAATAGAAATCATATGCAAATTCAAATTGAGTTTTCGATTAACCCTAAAATACCAGCCCGAACCGAAACGGAACTGAGAAATCATATTTGGTTACACTTTGGTTACAGCCAGGACCTTCAGGACATTCACAACCTTTACAACCTTTCGCTTTCACATCACGTCGACGTGTTTAAGTACGCATCATTTGCTGTTTGTTGTAATTTAATTGGTTTGGCTTTTTCAGCAGGTAACCTGCCTCCGTTTCCATCTGCATCTCCGTCTCCGTGTCGAGTCTCAGTGTCAGCCAATGAGGCAACTAATTTATTCGGAGACATCAGGAAAGGCTGTGTTAAAAGGGTTGCTGTGTTGCACGTGCAACGTTCTTGAGAAGTTGCTTTATTAATTATTATTCTAATTAATAAGAAGAAGTCTGCCAGCCTGCCAATTTGCATATGAGTGACACAACAGGACATTCGCTTCCTGTCACGCAGTCTGCAGCCTGCCACAAAGGATAAGGTTGAGGCCACTGCGACGATGAGACTCAAGTCGGGGCACGTTTTGAGGGACAGAGAGTAGAGAGTGAGTGGAGTGTGAGTGTGGCAGCTTCCAAGGGGTATGCCTCATGCATAATGCAAGTGAACCAAAGACGCGTGAGAAACTTCCAGGATCTATAGCATAGTTCTTACCTTGAGCAGATCTATCGCACATTTGCAGCTGCCTTAAACTACATCGTATAGAGTAGCATAAGATCATCACTTCATATTAACCAATTATCTATGGAGCTCAACAGGTTCTTCGGGGCAACACCCTGGCAATTTGGCAAATGCAAATTCCTAATCCTCATTGATAGTTTATCACCCTCGTGTTAAATGAAAGTCATCAACCCTCGTTGCGTTCTATTGGCCAAACGTTTATCGATTCTCAGTTGCCGATTTGCCAAATCGACAGTGTCAAATGTCAAATCAATTAAGTCGCAAAATCGAAATCAACTTTTAAGGGTCGCAAATCCCTTGTTAACTTGGTTTGTTGTGTGTGTGTGTGTTTGTGTGTCATTTACATTGTCATGTTTGCTAATTCCCTTTGTTGTTGCCTCTTTGCGCCTATTTTTGCAATTTCACTTTCACTCTCACTCTCACCGCAAATCGCTTTCTTTCTTTTGTTATCGAATATCATTGGGGTTGTACCCCGGGAAAGTGTGCCAATTCTCCGCTTGTGCTAATTATGAAGTGCCTATGACAGGCGATCCGGGATTTGTCTTTGTTTGAGGTGTTAAATTAGAAAACAATATGGGAATTGAGTTCTCCACTCTCTAGCTGGGGAAATGTTTGAAAGGACTTTCAAATAGTTGAGTTGATTCGTTATGATTTTGTTGGCTTTGTTTATATTTTGTTGGCAGCAACAAAACAATAACAATAAATGCAATAACATTTGTTTAGCGTCTGTCTTTTGTTGTTGTTGTTGCTTAGCTTCAGCTTCAATGAAATTCATAAAAATTCAGCACAAAACAATTTCTTTTATGGGCATTTTTTTTTTCTTGTGCCGCATGCCCCGCCTACTTGGAAGCTCTGCTTGTGGGGGCGTCAGCTCAACGAAATTGGTTTTTAAAAATATTCCACATTTCAATCTTTCGCTTCGGCTTCCCTCCTCGCTTCCCTCACTCTACACAGACTGCGGTTGCTACCTTCGTGGCAAGTTATGGGCCCGCATTATAATAAAAGCTACTGCCACTGCCACAGCCACAGCCACAACGAGAGCCACAGCTACTGTCCTGCGTGTCCTGTGGGGACACCAAGCGGGGCCGCTTTGGCTTTTACTGTCCCCACAAATAACAATCAAAATATTCCTGGCATTGCCTTGGCAGTCAGCCTCCTTCGTATTCGTAATCTTCGGCCGCAGGATAAGCGCTGCTGTTGGCCTGGAAATTGCCACTGCCATTGCCAGGGCCAGAAATTACAGGTGCCTCCGTCTAATGCAAATTTGTGTGTGGCATATTTTGTGGTTGTGCCTGTTGGATGAAATTTAAATAAAAATAATTCGAAATAATTTTGTGCCAACTTTGCTAAAAATCAATTCCTTTTTTTCTCCAACAATTTTCACTTTTTGCTGTCTGATTTTGATTCGATTTGTTGCCGTCGCCGTCGCAGTTTGAGTTGAAGTCTGCCAGCTGATTGTCATCATTCAGGCTGAAAAACAGATTTGCCTCCAATCAACGTGCACTTAATTTCGTTTATTTGATTGGATTTGTGTTTACATGGTTGCCTGCCTCAGACACACGCACACACACACACACACACACAGACACAGAGCGGCCAAAAATTCAAATTCGTTTTGAGTTTTTTAGTCGCTATGGCAAATTAGAAAATCAAATCAGTTGCCCCCAACTGCCGCTGCATGCCACAAAACGTTTATGCAACAAAATTTATGAATATTGAAAAATTAAATAGAAATGTTTGCTGTGCAAAAAGTCGCCTCGCCTCGCCTCCCCTTCCCTTCCCACACACCCGCCAGCTCGCCCAGCCACCACACAGCCAGCCACCCTCAAGTCAGACTTGCCAAAAAATACAACAGAATAAAAAAAAACATGGCCACGGAAGTGGTGCACACAGTTTTTTTGCTTTTCTGCTTTTTTTTTGCGCTCGTCCATTTTTCCAATGATGGATTTTCGAAATTTTAATGGTTGCTCGCTGTTCGCTGCTCGGCTGAGCAGGCGCTGAAGAGGCAGCCCAGCCAAGTCCCAGTGCCAGTTCCCAGTTCTCAATTCAAAGTTCCCACTGCCCGCTTCCCACTTCCAAATTCTCAGCTTGAGTTTGCCGTCGCCTGCGTCGCTGTCGTCGTCTGGCGCTGTCAGGGTGGTGCGCCTGTGGGTGGGTGGTGCGTTTTTTTTTTTTACTCTGCTTTTTTTTGCTCTTCATTTCCTTTGTTTGGCAGCCATTGAGGGTAACGTTGACTGTGCCCGTGTCCGTGCTGTGGGTGTAAACTTAAGGGATGGAATCGATATTTGTTTTCTATAACAGGCAACAGGATTGCCACCCAGCCAACGTCGGCCTAATCTAATGCGTCTCTCTGGGGCCTTAGGCCTGCTGATGTTTACCATGCTTTCCCCGGCTTCTGATTCTACTGCTTCTTCTCGCCTTCCTCCTTCGGTTCCTCCCACTCACCCGCCTCGAGTCGCTTTAGTCCTAATCAATATGCGCAAATGATAATTTTTAATGGCTTCCGAACGCGTTTGTTTATCGGCAACGTTCGCTGATTTGGCCATATTTGATTTGCCCAACGTCGAGAGCAAATTTAATTTTAATGCCGTTCTCGACGCCTCGGCAACTAAACGGAAATTTAATTTCCAAGCAACTTTTGACGGCAGCCTGAACACAGCTCGTCTCATCTCATCTCAGCTGAGCTCAGCTCAGGTTGAGACATGGCCAAGAGAGTCTGAAAGAGAGCACCACTTAATGCGGCCCATACGCTGCGGCTTTCTTTCTGATTCCTTGCAACGCCTCTTGCTGCTCTTCCTCAGCTTTCTCCTCGTCTCCGTCTGGGCAACGCCTTTTGTCTGCTTCCCCGATATTTAAATGCTAATTGCTTTTTAATACGGTAATTTTGGCTGTTTCGAGGCAAGCTTATTGCGGATTAATTTTACAAGCTAATTTCTTATGTAAATGCCGCGCGTTGCATGTTGTTTTTTCCACAGGGCACAGCAGGTGAGGAAGTTACATTTTGTGGCAGGTAAACCTTATACAAATGCTAATTTGAAGGCGTTTGCTGTAATTAGAAGGTAATTTAAGTTTTAATAAATATTCCAGTTGCAGCTTAAGCTGCGTATTGCAACGTCCATAATGATTGGGGGCGTGTCCTGTGCTTAAACCAAGACATTAAGCTGCCAAACGTTCAGCATTGATAGCGAATGATTCGACTCTGATTTGTTGCCATCGAAAGCTTAAGAAGGACTTTGGCTATTTTAACGGTAGCAAATTCAACCGAAGCATAAATTAAAACAGAATCTTTTTGAATCAAAAAATACAGAAATATCTGATGATTGCAGTTTCCTCCTTCCTTGCCTTTCAGGGGTATCTGTTACGAACCCCGAAACGTCGCTGATTATAAAAGTGAAATCGAATCCATGCTAATTTTCAAACCATCATTCAAAGGAAAAAATACTGAAAGCGAGCTGACAGCACAAACTATGGCACAATCCTCCCAAAATACACAGAGAGACAGACAGAGGAACAGACGGCAAGTCAGAGAGACAGACACAGACCGACAGATGCACGGCATATTAATCTCAAACAAACAGATATCAACGAACCATTTCCTATCACACAATCATACACACACACACACACACAGACAGACAGACAATACTCTGTGTATATAAAAAAAAAGGAAATCTGGCTATAAAATCCTTTTTTTTGTGCCTGTCGTTGGCTCGTTTAATGCTAAATTATATCCGTATGCAAATAAGTTTTTTTCTGTTGATTTTTTCATTAAATCATGACGATTTGACAGTGGAGAAAAAAAACGAACGTTAAGAGCTGATTGCCATGGCCTCGATACGGGCACTGTGCAAAGAAAGGGTTGTCTAGCCCGTGTGCTTGTGCCCGAGGTCATAGGGCAAGGGGACAAAGGGTAGAAAGATTGCGAGCTGTGAGACACGTTTAGTTTGTTTGTTTGCAGCTAGTTGCGCCTGGAGGAGATTGGAATGCAGAGATGGAGTCACAGTCCAATGGCATATGAAATTGGAGACCTTAATGGAGTTGCATGAACTGTGATTACAGTCATGAAATTGTGTCAACTATGGGAGTAAAATAGAGCAATATTTCCTTTAATTCACAATTCTTCATATATTTATTATAGTTTTCTCTTTCTTCTCTATTCTCTTCCCTCATTCGTTCACTTTTCAGGCCCACTCCAGCAATACAATTCCAATAACTCTATTGATCTCCCAATCAACTCAGAGCAACCCCTAAATCGATATCTCAGACAAGAATTGAGGCACAGCAGCGCCGCCTGGCGTTGAGTGGCTGTCAGTGCAGTGCTTGCCAAACTGTAGGCAACGCCTCTCGCTCGCTTTACCTTTCGATAATTTGGGACTACGCATGAGGAAATATAGGCCAACGAGTGCACTGTGCTGCAGCCCCCATCATTACACTCAACTACACTCAACTACAAACTCATTAATGCAAAATAAACAACTACAACAGGGCAAAAAGGTTTGCCATATAATTTGCATGCCCCACTCTGCGTCTCAGTCATCGATTCATCATCCAACGTGGCACATAATAAGACCCGAAATGGTAACTGCAGTTGGAGCTCGGCTTGGATCCTGGTTTCAGCTTTCGATCAGTGACACAACTCACAGGCGGAGGCGGAGACAGAGGCAGAGGCAATGGCAGGTTGCAAGTGTTGTGCGTTGTGTAAGCGCAATTTACAATTTTGCAGTTGCCAGTTGCAAGTTGCAAGTTGCAAGTTGCCGTTACCCAACCCATTCTACTTGGCGGTGAATGTCGCCTTGCAATTAACACAAGTGCCCAGCGACGATGACGACGGCGATGAGGTTCCCGTTCCCAGAACTGCCTCATCTCGTTGTCCTTCGCATGCTTAGCGGTTGCTCTCATTGTTGTTGCTGTTGTTTCAGTTGGAATTGAAGTTGGAGTTGGAGTTGGAGTTGGAGTTGGAGTTGGAGTTGGGCAACGTCGTTGTCGTTGTCGTTGTTGTCCTCGTTGTCGTACTTAATGTTTGAGGCGTGCGTCACAAGCAGCAAGCGCGGCCCTGTCATTAAAATAATGCATACACATGTGAAGTATGTGGGCAGTCGGGGTTGCAGGATGCGTTACACAGTCACAGAGACAGAGAGAGCAACAGAGAGAGTTAACGCGAGAGACAGAGTGAGAGATAGAGAGAGAGAGAGAGAGAGAGACAGAGTCGTTGCACACACATGCATAGGTAGGAAGGTGTTTATTAACAGATCGTTGTCGTCTGTGCACTCTCGAGTGTCGAGTGCCATTGAAATGGTCGCCTGCTTCCCCTCCCCCTCCCCCCTCCCTTCCCCTCGCTCATCCTTCTGTTGCTCCCTCGACTGCACGTCGGACTCAATCGAGCATTCGAGCAGAAAATCATACAAAGTGTGCGATATATTTAAAAATAATTATAATAACATGAATTATGAAATATACGTTTATTACGTAGACTCACACACACACACGCACACACACACGCACTTACACTCTAGGCTATTATTATTAGTAGTTAGTGGACAAGTGTTTTGGCCCAGTTTACATGTGCTCGGACTGCTGCTTTTAGCCTGATTGCCATCTTTATGAAGACATAACGACTCACACAGCCAATGAAGCTTGTCCACAAATGGCAACTGACTGGGACTCCGCCTCCATCTCCGTCTCCGTGGTCGTCTCCATCTCTGTCTTCCTTACGAGGTTCATTGGGGTTTGCGTGTAAGGAACCCCAAACATTGTAATTAGAATGCACAACACCAGTGCCTGGGCTATTAAGTATATATGGAAAATTTTAATTATGCGCTTTTGATGTTAATTTTTTGGCGCTTCTTGTAATTTGTTCTTGACATGAATGTTGGCTCCAAACGGCTTGGCCAATGGGCTGTTCATGGAAGGTGTCGCTGCAGCAGCAAGCTGACAAGAAAAACTAAATTTAAATATGGAAAGAGAACGTCGACAAGCAGGAACTGTTGTAAGCTTAGTGAAGTTTGTTCCTCTTTATACCTTTTTTTTTAGGAATACTGTGTTTCCCTCTTTATGGCCAGAATCTCAACAAAGTTAACATCGATAACCAGTTTTATGTCTTTGCTACTTTTACTTTTTAGTGGCCCAAATGAAGCGCCAAGTACACAAAATATAAAAAACAAACAACAGCAACAACAAACTGAGTTGCCACAACTGTAATGAGTTCTCCTCATCCGAGTGTCCAAGTTGATGTGCCTGGCACCCAGAGGCTCTGCTGATGGATGTATTGCATTTTGGACGAAGTTCAGAAATAATTATATTTAATTTGATGCGAATGAATGCGAAGCGCGCTTGAGAATGCGTCCAACAGCATTTTGTGAATTGCCAGTGTCCCCCTGCTGTCCCTGCTTCCCCTCCATCCCCTTTATCCAACATATACCCTCCAACGACAACCTGATGCAGTCGCTTTGTTTGCTTAACAGTGCGAATCCTAACGCCGGCTGACCAGTTGGCTCAACTCAGCTCCTGGGCCTATTCCGGATCTGGCTGATTGAAGGGTTTCATGTCTTGTGGCATCGGCACGCAAAGTGCTGCATGTTTACACTGGCGATTATCCCCCGTTTGACTACGTATGCGTATGTGTGTGTGTGTGTGTGTGCATGTTTGCACTCCGGAACTGCCATAAAAAGAGGAGATAATTTGCTGACCAAAACTGATCGATTGAACACCGATCCTGCGAGCTTCGCTGCTTAACGGCTTAAACATATCTTGTTTGTTTTCCATTACCTTTCCATTTTTTTTTTTTTGGTTCTCCTCCTTTCGTGGCCCGATCGTTAACGCAAATTAACGAGCAATCATCAAATCGAAGTCGTTCGATCGGCACTCGACTTGTTCAGTTGTTCAGTTGCTCAGTTGCTCAGTTGTTCAGTTGTTCAGACTTGTTCCGTTCCATTCTGCCCCCCATTGACAGCGTTTATTTTGAAATTAATACGCAGCTTGAGGAGAAGCTTCAGCAAATGCTCAAATGCGGTAGCAGCTGCATCAGTGCAACGGCATCAACGGCATAAACGCATCAACTTGCGGTATTCTCATTAACCATTGAAATTACAACGACGGCACTGGCCAGCCGGCTGGCCAAAAGGCTTGGCCAAAAGACTGGCTCAGACTGTATAGTCTCTTAGTATGCCTGGCATTTACAACATAATTCATTCAGTGAAGCTCGCGGCTCCTGCCCCATAATTATGAATAGGCATTTGGGCAACTTGTTGCCCATCGTCAGTTTATTAATTGCTTTTTAATAATTTCAGTCGACTAAACAATTAACAATTTACAATTTACCATTTACCATTTACATTGTGCCGTTTACCATTCTCGACTCTTGCAATTTGTATTGCAATTTATTGAAATTAATTTTTACATTATTAAGTTTTACATATTTCTGCATCAATTCAAAATGTTAATTATTTATTGCGGCATCTTATCTCATATTTAGCATGAGCATTTTTATTCGATCTCCCTCTCTCTTTTGCTCTCCCTCTTTGCAACTGCATTCATAAAAAAAAAAAACAATTAAGAAAGAAAACAATTTTAGAGTTGTTTATCATTAAGCATTTATTTTTATATTTTGAATGAACATAACAACTGTGCACTGCTTGTTTGCCGCAGCATCGTTTGGACTGCTTGCTGTGAGTGCGTGTCCTTTGCGCTTCCAAGGTTGTGCCACAGATGGCGCCAGCTAGGCCACGGCGCAATTTGCTGGAGCAAATCTTAATGGAAGTATTAAAATTAATTGTAATTTTTATGCTGTAAATAGACAGTTAATGTTGTTTTAATTTAATTAAAGTGTTAATGACTGTTGCGAGTCTTATAGCCGACAGCTTTGACGCTCACTTCAATTAAAGACTAGAACTATTAATGCCATAACATATATATATCTGTTGATTTATTATTAAAAACAAGTTTTATATTACTAAGATAAATATACTTTTTTTCAGCGTTGTTTATTTTATTGAATTTATGTTTAAATTATTTATAGCAGTCAACTTTTATAGCTTATTTCTGCAGCAGCTGCAGTTTTACTCCAAGTTCTAGATTCTGTTTTCGCTCAGTGTAACAGCCCTTTCCCTTTTGTGCGCTAATTAAACAAAGAAAACCCTTTCACACCTTGCATTAAAAAAAAAAACTGTTACAACTTCTTTGTGTGAGAAATTTGCATAAATTTTGCGCAGCACTAAAAATTGCCAAAAACCAAAACGAGCAAAAATATTAATTTTCACAGTTTGACGTGTCCTGTGTCCCGCGTCCTTTGCAGCCTCAACATCGACATTCAAATGCAAATGAGCTAACAATGACAACAACAGCGACGACATTTGATCGTTTTTTTCTCCTCGTTGCGATCCTCATTGAAGTCCTGCGGCCTTTTCTTCTGCGCAACATTTTGCATATAAATCATTTTTTTCCTTTTCCAGCTGCAAGGATTGCAACCCCGAGATGTCAAGGAATTTGCATGTGAGCGCCGCGAAAAGTGAAAGGGCTGCCCCTGCGACTCAATTTACACTTGGTGGAAAATGGAAAAATCCAAAAAAAAAACGCAAGACTTTTCACTTGAGCCGTGTGAACTTGGATGGTAATTCAATTAGTGCTCTTTGACTTAGGGGAGAGTAAAGAAAGCAAAGGAAAGGTAAGGAAAGGCATGTCAGGACCTATTTTGATTATCTTTTGTCAAAGTTTTCTGCACTTGGGACAACTGTTTATGCATTCCGTTTTGACTGGCTGTTAACATGATTTATTGAATGTAGAAGGCGTTCCCAATCCTGGCACAATCCGGGCCTCGATTCACCTGCCTCCAAAAAGTGCTCAACTACACGTGTGCCAAATTCATTTCCATGCCAGCGTGGGCGACTATTGATGTATTTGTGTGTGTGTGTATGTATGTGTGTGTGTCTGTTTGTTTGCTAAAGGATAACAACAACAAGGACAGCTAATACACAATTTGCATATATTTATCCATCAAATTGATGG
Organism: Drosophila funebris; assembly: GCA_018901825.1. Lineage (NCBI taxonomy): Eukaryota > Metazoa > Arthropoda > Insecta > Diptera > Drosophilidae > Drosophila > Drosophila funebris. Next base: position 8,160,153 of record JAEIFK010000688.1, read on the forward strand.
ATGCTACTGCACACTGAGCCAGGACGAGGCAAGAGACATTCAAGCATGGCGTTGTTGCTTTGACACGTCGCAATACCCCCAAAAGGATAATGACAAAGACAGCGCCAGCGCCAGCGCCAGCCACGACAATGCCACACACACACACACACACACACACACACACACACACATGCACACACACACACAAACTAGCACATACATACACGAGACAAGCGTGAGCAATTTGCAAGGCGCTGGTGAAAAAGGGCAACAGGAAACGGACGAGGTGAAGCGCAAGGAGCAAAGGAGCAAAGGAGCATCCTTTAAGTTTCCTTTTCGCCTAGGTACCAAGCCCAGCCCAGTTCAGCCCAACCGACCGACACTTCAATCGTGCGACGTTCGACGAGAACAACGACGACAACAACGACAACGTGGAACGAGCCTGACTGCCATGAGAAAATTACATTTTCTCCGGAAAAGCACTCAACCCGAAGACATCTTCCGTTGGCAGTGGCAACGCCAACCAAACCAAGAGTGGGTTGCAAGACGCAAGCGGGTACGGTTGGAGAAGAGGTCGTTTGTAGTGCGGTGAAAGAAGCTTCCAAGCATGCTGAGGGTAGCTGCCATTGCCATCTCAAGTGCCACACTCACATACACACACACACACACACACACATATGAATACAAAAGCATACACGTGCGTATGTCTGTGTGTCGATGTGTGTGTGTGCGCTGCTTTATATCCTTTCGCCGTAGCTGCCTGATAACAAAATTTTCTATTTTATCTCATAAAAATATATGTTTGTAGTATGCAGTACTGTACTCGTACCCTCAGAACTCAACGAGGCCGTGCCAACAAATACTTTTGCATATATATTTTTTTATGTTGCGATTTTTATGCCGTTGTCCTTTGGGTCTCTTCGCTGCTCTCCCTTCTCTGCTGCTTGCACTGTTGTTATTCGGCAACAATCGATATTTGTTATGCGCACAATTAAGCACAGTGTAAGATACCACGATTTCAACCTGCCCTAAATCAGACTCAATGTTATATATTCTGAAAACCTTTTTCCATTTTGCCTTGCACACTTCGGGGCATCTTTTAACTCTTTTTTTATGAGAAAAGCTTTAATGAACAGCTGCTGCGAAACGAAGCAGACGATAAAAATAAAGAAAGCGTGAAAAACAAATCGCACAAAAATTAAAAGAAAATGAATGAACGACGACGTCATCAGCTGTTGCTGTTGCTGTTGATGTTGCTGTGCTGTCGTCATTAGCAAGCGGTGGGTGAGAATGGGAAAGGGAAGGGAGAGACGGCATTGAGTGGGCGAAATGAATGAAAATGAAAAGCGCGCAAATGAAAATGAGCGCTAAAGCACGTGTTGCCATTTCGCAAACAACCAAGAGAGAGAGACAGAGAAAATGAAGTAGAGGAGTAAGAGAGTCTGGGAGAATTTAGAGATGGGAGTAACTGGACGTCACTAATTGCGATGTATGATATGGAAATTCGATATCAATTGAAATGCAAATAGAGAATGCCTGAGTTAATAAGAATAAAACTACCATAATATTGAAATTAAATGGAAACATTTTTAATTTGATTACAATTTACATGATTTTGTTTTACCTGTGGCTATTATAGTATTAAAATAGTTGTATTATATTATTTATATTTAGTTACGAAAAAATTCATCTGGAAAAAATAACTTCTGAGCTGATATGCTAAACTAAACTCTCTTTTATATCCGCGGATATTTGTTTATTAGTTCTGAATAATTTATGCTCATTTATTTATTTATTTTAATAATAAGTATTTATTTCATTTATAATCAATTGTTTTATGCGATGTACTTCGTTTTTAGCTATCGCATTCACCTCTTCCATTGCATACATTTTCAATCGCTCTCTCTTTCTCTCTATCTGGCTCACAATTAAAACAAACAACAACAAAAATGCCAATACCCATGTACCAAAACCCATTGCCACCCATTCCAGAGCACCCACAACAGCAGAGGACCATCGCTGTCGCTTCTGCTGCGCCGGCACGTCGCTCTTGTTGTTGTTGTCGTTGTTGGCTCGTGTCCTTGAACTAGAAACCCGTTTAATTTAATTGTTGCTTAATTGCTGACAGCGACAGCGACGTCGACGCCACGTTACGTCATTAAATTTTTGTTTCCTGCGCTGCCAATGGCCGTGCCTCTGTCTCTGCTGCCGTTGCTGCTATTGCTGCTGCTGCGGTTGCTCTTGCTGCTGCTCCTGGAAAACTTCATTTTGGGTAATTTTCGGTAGTCTTTGTTTCTCATTTTCATTTTCATTCATTACATGCTGAGCGGCAGGTCGCTTCGGTTGTCAGTTCGGGGCGTAGTGTTAATTTTCACGTACCATTTACCAAAGCGTTCCCCTTAGCAATTATGCGGCACGTAACGGAATGAAACAGAGCTGCTTGCTTTGGCTATTATTCTTGTTGTTGCTGCTGCTGGTGGTGGTTGCTGTTCTCACACTCACTCTGTTGAAGTAGTGCGAACGAGAAGACAGCATTAGTTTACCTAAGCGTGCGACAGAAATGCAATGCGAAAATAACGGCAGCGGCAGGACGCCTGCGCACTGGACGCTGCTGACGTCGCTGTCGCTATCGTCGACGTTGCCGCCGCCTTGTTTCCCCTGCCAGCCACTACGCCGGCTACGAAGCAGCGTGTGCAGCGCTAAAGGCGAATAATGGTGGCTCGGTCTGTTGCTAGTCCCGTTGCCGATATTGTTGCTGCTTCGGGCGTTGCGTCGACGCGTCGACGGCGACAGCAGCAACGACAGAGACTCTAACAGCCGCAGGGGCTGTATACGAAATTTGCATGCGCCCAAAATCGGGTTAACAATATATGTGAGTGTATATGTATGTAAGTATGTATGTAGTACATGGACAGAGAGGAGAAACTGTAGATGGTTGAGGAGTAGGCAGGGGATCGGTGGGGGCAGAGGGAGGCTGCAGCAATGCTGATGCTGGGGAGGGGGTAACGCTTCAACAATATTGCTGTATTTTTGAAATTCCAATTTGCATATTTTGATGTGCGTCGTTGTCGTTCGACGTTGCTACCAACGAAGCGACTGACAGACTGACTAACTGACTATCTGGCAAGCTGACTGTCTGACAGTATTTCATTCAATCTGTCTGCCTTCTCTCAGTGCAATTTTCGCATTTTACAAATTTTATAAGATTCTCAATTGACTGCGCCTTGAAGTTGGCAACGCTTTTCATTGCAACTTAAATCAATTAGAATATTGCTTGCCACATTTGCCACAACAACCACCGGTTGCAAAGGATTATGAGTTTAACAGCGCAGGTTCATTCACCTTCTTTCATTATCCTGCGCTGTTCCTAATCAACAAAGCCACAGACGTCAACGACAACGCGGACTTCGACGCTGGCGTCGCAACGCTTAATGAATGCCAAGCGAAAGCAAAATGCAAAACAATAACTTCCAAGCGACGACGGCGTTGGCATCACCTTGACCTTGAAACCCACATTTAAAATAATTCACTCGTTAGCGCAGGCAACAGAAACAGCAACAACTTCATCATCATTATCATCATTATGAGCACCAGCAGAGGCTGCGTCGCAGCAGCCGGCGCAAAGGCAAAGTAAAAACACAGAGACACAGCCATTATCTCATCAACGAAAATGAAAATGAGCGAAGCAGCAGCATCATCATCAGCAACAGCAACAGCGGCAGCGGCAGAGGCAGCCACCCTCAGTCCTCGGCTATGGCTGTGGCTGTGGCTGTGGCGATGGCAGCGCAGTCAGCGATGCTCCCATGGACGCCGCCTCATCAGCTGCGAATGCTCTCATTATCATTTATTCATTTTCGTTTCATTCATTCCCATTCATTTGGCGGCAGCGTCGCCGACTGGCGCTCTCTTGTGGCTTGCGCCAAAACAAACTAGCGAACGGAACGCAGAAAGAGGACGAGAACGACGTAACCCGACGCAACCAGGCTGCACCACCAGTGAGTGGGTTGCAAAATAAATTTTTAATGGGCGAACAAAATTATAACGCAGGCAGCTAGCAGGTGGGTGAGCGCCCCAAGCTAGGACAGGAGTTGGAAGAGGGGGTGGCGCCCGCCAACAGTCTGAAATAAATGAAATGAAACAAGCGGAGCTCAGCATCAGCAGCAGCAAGGCGCTGCCGCCGCCGATGCCGCAGTCGACGTCGACCGATGCTCCCACTGACTAACTACGAACTTGGCTCATTTTCACACACAGCAGCAGCAGCAGCAGCAATGACGTTGCCACACTGCCGGCTGTAGCGCCCCCGTTTTAATGCAACAGTTTTCTTTTTTATTTTGGCACCCCTTTCCTGTCCCCTCCCCGTTGCCAGACATGCCAGCATTTGGCCTTGCAGCCGAAAAATGAAAACGAAAGCGAAATTAAAATGGCAAAATAAATTAATGGCCAAAGCGTGTGGGAGAGTTTGTGATTGTGGAATGTGAATAGGGGGGTGTGGAAACCGTTGGAGTCAGCCAGAAACTGAATTCACTACAGCTGAGCATAAGTGTGTGTGTGTGTGTGTGAATGTGAATGTGGGCATATGCACAGTATTCCCGGATTTACAAACATAACAATACAAATTTTCACTTGTCAATAGCCCAAGAGAATTAAGCGAAATTGAAATAGATTTCGACATCAGGAATACAACAAAACTAATTCTACTTGAGAATTCTTTAATGATGTTATAATACTGAGTTAACTCCCAAATACAAATCGATGAATGAGATATAAATATATTAGATATAGAAATAATACGTACAGAGAATCCATTTTTATTTTTCAAATATATAAAATTGATTAAACTTAACTTTTATCTGATAATAATATATATAAAGTTTATTATTTAACATAATCAACGATCTGCCAGCATTCATAATATCGGAAAAGGTTAAGCCCCCATATACTAAAGATCTACTTCGCTATCAAATTATTTGTTCAAATAGACTTATAAACTACATGTTAACTTAATTACTTAGCTAACTCGATTGCAATCAAAGCTACTTGAGTATCATTTACCGAGAGTTGGCTACAATTCCCTTCAGAAAAAAGGCAATTGCCAACGAGGACAAGCCCCACAAACTTGCCCAACTTTCAACCTTTCCAACTTTTGCTTTTGCTCATCCTCAGTCAACTCTTTTGTTTGGCCCAAAGAAAAGTCATTTCGGTGCTGATTCAAAAGAAAATCTGCTTCAATTCGCAGAGCAGAGAGCAAGAAGCAAAAAAGGCAACAAAAAAGAGCAATTGACAGGACCTGAACTGACCTTTTTATTCATGCTTCATTCTACTCCGTTTTTTGGGGTCTGAAGGGATGGGGGTGGAAAGGAAAAGAAAGGAAGGACCATTTTGAAGCATTGAATGTCACAGTTTCATTTCGCCTTTTGCTGCCTGGTTGATTTTTGCCAATGTTTGTGATTAGAATCAAGCGACACGCATCAGTGAAACTGAATGGCTTAAGGCTACAGATATGTCATGATATATAAGATATATATACTTAGATTGCATACATATACATATATATATATATATATACATATTTCCGTTGATATTTATGCCTAATGGCTTTTATTTGGCATGCTCTTTATTGCAAATGAGATTAAAGAGCGAAAGCTTTCCTTCTACTTCGTTTTCTGTTTCTTTTTATTTATTTTTTTTTTTTCGGTAAAAGAAAATGGCAAATTTCCAGTACATTAATATGGCAGCCGATAAGGCATGCCATGCCTGCCGAAGTAGGGTGTAGGGGGCGTGGCAGCTACAGCTACATGTGTGACATATCACATGACATTTTTTGCGCGTTGTATTTTCAAAGAGTTTTTTGCGAAATTCGCTTGCCTCGAAATTGAATAAAACAACCTGAAATGACAAACGAACGAGCAGAGAAATGAAGGAAGGGGGGGCGAGAGGAGACTGTTGGCAACAGGGTGGCTGTTATTCTTTCAGAGTGTGTACATATGTGTGTGTTGTGTGTGTGTACTGCACGTGTGCACCCGTAATTTTCCATTTGTGAACTTTTCCCTTTGCGCTGAACGCTGTAGATTTTCACGCTTCCGGCATGTGAGCAACATTGATGAAGCTGCCGCCGACCCGGCCGCAGCTTGACAGCCAGATAGACACAACAACAGGAACAACAACAACAGCGACAGCAACGAGGACACACTAACAAGCTCTCTCTGAGTGTGTGTGTGTGTGTGTGTGAGGGTGTCAATTTGCAAAAAAAATAAAAAAGGAAACGGAGAGGCAGAAAATACGCGACGGGCAAAAATCGAAGTTGAAAAATAAATGGAAGACAAGAGAGAAGTGAGGATGTTGAATGGGGTTGGAGTCCTGTTGCCGTGTCCTGTTTGTTTATGCGGCCTATACGCATGTATGCTAAAATTAAAATGGCTGCCAAGCACCCACATGTGTGTGTGCGTATGTGTGTAATAAGATATTTTAGTGACTTGTGTCACAACGCGTTCAAATCCATCAAATGCGAACACACGAGCACACGAGTACCAAGTACCAAGTACCCCACCAAACCAGGCTAAGAACTTGGCTCAGTGCGTTCGCTTATTTGTAATGGGATCACAAACACACTTCAATTTCATTTGTGACGCTTTACGCACAAACACACTGACACACAGTCACACAGGGAGAGGGGAAGAGGAGTTCGGGGGGTGTGGGGGAGCGTATCAATCACAAATTAATGAGATGTGAGTGCCGCAGCTTTTGCCAAAGCCAACTGTCAGTTGCCAGTTTGCCACGTTCTTGGCCGTTTTGTTGTTGCTGTTGTTGTTGTTGTTGGCCGGTTTTTTATTTCGCTTTTTTGCGCTTTTAGTGCAGACCAAACAAATTTCACTCACTTTGGGATGCCTCGCATGCAAATGCCATTTCTCAGTCCAAATTACACAATTCATCACATTTCATTTGACTCGATTCGACTCGACTCGACTCGACTCCACTCGTCTCTCGAGTCAAACAGTCAAAGAGTCCAACAGAGAATCCTCCTTCCTCCATTCTCTATACTCTCTTCATTCCCATTCCCATTCTGTTACGAATGTGTTTCCAATTCGGGTTTTCTCCAAATTGCCAGTCGGAGTTTTTAATGGGTTTTTGTGACGAATGCTTTTATGTGTTGTGCAGCTTCAACAAAGTGTATGTAAATACATTTTATTTGTATAATTGCAGTTAATTTTATTTGACTAAAGCATAAACAATTCAATTTGCGCCGTTCAAATGAAAAGTGCAATAAAGAAAATCACATTAGAGGTAGTTTTATCAAGCCATCATCTATTCAATATGAACTAGTTGCTTTATCTCAAAAGGCTTCCATTAACTCAATATAAATAAATGAACAGCATCAGATCTTACATTATCTGTGTATCAATATCATATTCACATTGTTCACTCTTCAAGCGTACTGTCTGCCATCATTTCATATCAGTTTAATTGATCTATAGTGTCCAGAAGTGACCTCAATAACCCGTCAGATTTCCACCTTATCATTGTTGCTTTATCATGGTCCAACTACCTGGCCATGCTCCGACTCACACTCCTCTTAACAATAGCTGCGCATACAATTTGCCAAAGTCTGTGACGCTAAAAAAGTTGGGCAAGAAAAAGATCCAACCTCAGCCACAAATTGCGCAGCGTCATAAAATGTAAAATTTTCAATTGTCTACAATTTGTGTGCAGAGTTAGAGTTTGGTGTGCGCTTGAACTCCATGGAAGAATAGAATAGGAGGAGTACGAGAGAGTGAGGCAGGAGGAAGAGCAGGTGGGGGCAATCCAGAGATGGCCAACACATTTTCATAGCTGCTTACACAGTTTGGCAGCAACGTGTTGGCCGCTTACATTGTTCACATGCTGCCGCTGCGACTAACTTGGCTGAAAGGCAAAGTATTAGAAATACAATAAAGTGGAGTCAAAGTGAAAAGTTTTATGCAGCGGCTGCTTCATCGTCTTCGTCCTCGTGCTCGTCCTCGTGCTCATTGTCCTCGTCCTCGTTCAACAAAGAAATGGCGCAAAAAACGGCTGCTGCGAAAAAAAACTTTGCAAACAGCAAAGTTTACTGGCGCCCAACATGGGGCAGGCAACTACCGGGTAGCGACTACCGCGTTGCAAGTACCGAGTACCAAGTACCGACTACCACGTATTGACTACCTTGTGACCAGGCGTAGATGGTAATGGAGATGGTGATGGTGTTGGAGAGTCGAAGAGGGAACCACAAAAGCGCTAGCACAAACAACTTTGTTTGCCTCATACGAGCTTCTCTTTCCATTTTCCCCATATGCAACGGAGTCTGAGTCTTGAGTCTGTTTGAGGCGCGGCTTAAAAACTTTTAACAATGCACAAAGAGCGGCAAAGTGATTTCTTTCATATTATTAACTTGACTGGAGTGTTTCATGTGCGGTATAGGATGGGAACTCACATATGAACGCTGAAGAACCATACAGCTGTAGAACCAAAAGAGCTGAAGAACTGAGAACTGAGAACATAACAACTAAAGAGCTAAAGAGCTAAAAAACTGTAATGCCACCATTGAAGTGGCCCCCCTTTTAGGGGCCAAGTGCCAATCGCAATGCCACTTGACCGTAAAGTTAACGCATGCGTGGCTCGCTAACGTTTTCATTAAGATTTCATTTAGAAGTTCTGTTAATTTATAAGTGCTAACAACGGATTGTAACTTCGACTCGACCAACACTCACGGACTTCACGCACAAACTGAGCTGAGTTGAGGTGTAGCTGGGCAGGATTTGCATGCAGCTGTGATGAGCAACCGTTTTTACTCATGCAAATCGTCATAAATTGTAATTTATGCAGCAGAACCCGCTGCGAGCTCATCGTCAATGAGCCAAAGGGGTTGCACAGGTAGACAAACGAGGCAGACAGGGCAGGCGCAGCTTCCGTGTGGCTGTCTCTTTTGAGGCGTTTACGCAGGCGCATAAATTATACAAAATTGGCACAAAAGGTAACCCCTTTTTGCTGCGTGTCGACTTCAGCAGGCAGTTGCCTCCTGGCAGGTCACGTAATACCAACATCAATCGTTGCATAGCGAATTTTGAATTACGAATGGATACCCTCGGAGGCCAACGAGCTGTTATCCTGGCTGCCTGCGATGGCGTTCTCCTGCTCGACGGCTTATCAGCTGACAAATTTCCGTGCGCTGGCTAAGGCTCTGACATTTGATTGATGACCAGGCGTTTCTTCATTTTTTAAAGGTATTAAAACTTAAGACTTGCGAGCTTACTTTGCCTGATGGATTCAATAAACGAACAGTTAATGATATTCATAAATACTTCGGAGTCTAGGACCACGATTGCCATCAAAATATTTGTTAGTACTTCACTTAAACAGGGAAAATACCTTTTTCGCTTATTTTGTTCCAATACTTAAAGTTTAAACTCCCATAACTTTCCCAAAACTTAATCGATTTTAACTTGGAATATCAACTTGATTATGGTTTGGCATCTAAATTGAGTCTGCATTTAAATTTAGTTCATTTAAGTAAATTTGATTTTATCGATTATTTTCGATATTTTCCATAGCTACCCCTTTCCATTTTTTCGATAATTTCAAACTGCCACAACTTTAGCAAAACTTAATCGATTTTAACTTGGAATATCAATTTGATTATGGTTTGGCATCTAAATTGATTCTGCATTTAAATTTAGTTCATTTAAGTAAATTTGATTTTTTCGATTATTTTCGATATTTTTCCATAGCTACCCCTTTCCATTTTTTCGATAATTTCAAACTGCCACAACTTTAGCAAAACTTAATCGATTTTAACTTGGAATATCAATTTGATTATGGTTTGGCATCTAAATTGATTCTGCATTTAAATTTAGTTCATTTACGTAAATTTGATTTTTTCGATTATTTTCGATATTTTTCCATAGCTACCCCTTTCCATTTTTTCGATAATTTCAAACTGCCACAACTTTAGCAAAACTTAATCGATTTTAACTTGGAATATTAATTTGATTATGGTTTGGCATCTAAATTGATTCTGCATTTAAATTTAGTTCATTTACGTAAATTTAATTTTTTCGATTATTTTCGATATTTTTCCATAGCTACCCCTTTCCATTTTTTTGGATAATTTCAAACTGCCACAACTTTGGGAAAACTTAATCGATTTTAACTTTGAATATCAATTTGATTATGGTTTGGCATCTAAATTGATTCTGCATTTAAATTTAGTTCATTTAAGTAAATTTGATTTTTTCGATTATTTTCGATATTTTTCCATAGCTACCCCTTTCCATTTTTTCGATAATTTCAAACTGCCACAACTTTAGCAAAACTTAATCGATTTTAACTTGGAATATCAATTTGATTATGGTTTGGCATCTAAATTGATTCTGCATTTAAATTTAGTTCATTTACGTAAATTTGATTTTTTCGATTATTTTCGATATTTTTCCATAGCTACCCCTTTCCATTTTTTCGATAATTTCAAACTGCCACAACTTTAACAAAACTTAATCGATTTTAACTTGGAATATCAACTTGATTATGGTTTGGCATCTAAATTGAGTCTGCATTTAAATTTAGTTCATTTAAGTAAATTTGAATTTTTCGATTATTTTCGATATTTTTCCATAGCTACCCCTTTCCATTTTTTCGATAATTTCAAACTGCCACAACTTTAACAAAACTTAATCGATTTTAACTTGGAATATCAACTTGATTATGGTTTGGCATCTAAATTGAGTCTGCATTTAAATTTAGTTCATTTAAGTAAATTTGAATTTTTCGATTATTTTCGATATTTTTCCATAGCCCCTTTCCATTTTTTCAATAATTTCAAACTGCCACAACTTTAGCAAAACTTAATCGATTTTAACTTGGAATATTAATTTGATTATGGTTTGGCATCTAAATTGATTCTGCATTTAAATTTAGTTCATTTACGTAAATTTAATTTTTTCGATTATTTTCGATATTTTTCCATAGCTACCCCTTTCCATTTTTTCGATAATTTCAAACTGCCACAACTTTGGGAAAACTTAATCGATTTTAACTTGGAATATCAATTTGATTATGGTTTGGCATCTAAATTGATTCTGCATTTAAATTTAGTTCATTTAAGTAAATTTGATTTTTTCGATTATTTTCGATATTTTTCCATAGCTACCCCTTTCCATTTTTTCGATAATTTCAAACTGCCACAACTTTAGCAAAACTTAATAGATTTTAACTTGGAATATCAATTTGATTATGGTTTGGCATCTAAATTGATTCTGCATTTAAATTTAGTTCATTTAAGTAAATTTGATTTTTTCGATTATTTTCGATATTTTCCCATAGCTACCCCTTTCCATTTTTTCGATAATTTCAAACTGCCACAACTTTGGGAAAACTTGATCGATTTTAACTTGGAATATCAATTTGATTATGGTTTGGCATCTAAATTGATTCTGTATTTAAATTTAGTTCATTTAAGTAAATTTGATTTTTCCGATTATTTTCGATATTTTTCCATAGCTACCCCTTTCCATTTTTTCGATAATTTCAAACTGCCACAACTTTAGCAAAACTTAATCGATTTTAACTTGGAATATCAATTTGATTATGGTTTGGCATCTAAATTGATTCTGCACTTAAATTTAGTTCATTTAAGTAAATTTGATTTTTTCGATTATTTTCGATATTTTTCAATACCTACTCCCATTTAGCTTTATTCTATAATTTTAAACTCCTAAAATGTTGTCCAATCTTTGGCAATTTATACAATTTTAACTAACTTAAATTTAAATAATTCAAGACCCTTGAAGTCTGAAATTCTCTTTACAAACTATTCAAACTCTCTGCATATTAACGCGTGTCAAGTTAAACGCTGCACCCCAGGCATTTCATGGTCAATCTGTGTTGAACCCTTTAAACAAAGCCCATGACATCGAAATAGATTACCACCAGAAAAAGTCGACAAATAAAAACCAAACGCCAGCATGTAAATGTTCTGTTAAATGCGCATACGACATAAAGAAAAATCGGCATAAAAATCAAAGCATCGTGCATAAATCACCAATTTTTTTTATATTTGGCAATTTCAGAGATAACGGCGAACAGACTTATAGAGAAGTCCTGTCCCCGGCACAGTCAGGAGCTTAACATATGCTCGCCCATTAACAATTGTCAGTTGGCAAGGGCATTATGAATATTCATAGTTCGATTTTTGATTCGGCATTGTTTAAAATCGGCGTAACGTAAATTAAAAGGCAAATTTATAATAATGCCTGGCACAACCGCACCCCCCACCCTCCTGGTAACTATACCCATAGAGAGGGTATTCAGCATATCTATCGATAAATGCGCACAAACCACTTTCGATTTTCGGCGCAAATCGGCAATAAATCGCCTTCGGATGGCACAACAGACAATAGGGAGGATAAAAGGGTTTCAAGAGCATCCTTTTTGTATGTTTGTTGGTTTTGCTGTCAAGCAAGCTACGAGAGGGTTAAACAATGTATACACAGATATAGATATAGGTTTGGGAATGAGTATGGTTATGGTTATGGGGTACCTGACTTTCCACCGCTCGCTACGCACAAACATTGAACTCAGACTCGAGTGTCTGTGGTTCTACTTAATTAGAGTTTTATAAACAGACAAACACAGACAAGTTTCCGAGTAGATTTCATGCTCAAATTGATGATGTGGGATCTGAATGGAGAGACAGAGAGAGAGAGAGCCAAAGAGTTCTTTGCATATGGCATAGATATCTATGTAAATGCCCCTATTTCTATGGTTATCATATCATTTATTTCTGTTTCCTACCTGAACAACGCATTGTCTTTGTTTTCACGCTTCATCAATTTGATTGAGGATTTTCTGCTTTATTTTTAATAATTTGATGCAGCTTCTTTATGGCGCTTGAGTTGCCATCGAACTGATGGAAATAAATTTGAAAAACTGCTGGAAAGAAATTTCTTTTATTTGTTGTTTTGTGCGAACTTTGAAAGCGAAAGCTGCTTTGAAGAGAAAAAGTTTTGCAGCTAAAAGTAAAATACTTGACAAGGACAACTCCGCTGAAATCCGTAGATCCCTCGGAGAATTTGCTGTTAATGATAACGGAAATGGAAACACGATTGCAAGTTGGATGAATACATATGGATAGAGAGAAACTGACAATCTTTTCACATTTCCTTATTATCATTCATTATGTCCCAATTCTCAGATGTTCTTAATCGGAAGACAATTTTATCTTCCACTTCTATGGATTTCAAGGGTAACTCTGGGTCAGATCCACAGAAAGGTTGATGCCATTCACTTCATTATTGATTAAGTTAATTGGAATAAAAAAAACATATAATATATATTTAGTCATTCTCAATCTTCCCATTCATAATTCAGTTAATTAATTGGTAATACTTTAAGCCAATTCCCAAGTTATCTCAGCCGAAACTCAACATATTTCACATCTTCCCTTTCTCCTTTGGACGTGTATAATGAAGTAAGAACAACAAGTAACAACAACAAAATGAAATTAAGCCACGACGCGACAGTGTGCTGAGCAGCGTTGCCGCAGTCGACGTCTCGGATGTTGGGTCTTGTGTCTCTGATAAACCACCCAAGCCACCCACACCACCCGAACCACCGTTCACAGCAAATTTTCAGTGCCTTGTGTACGTGAAAATGAAAATTTTGCCCTTAACTTTTTGTGTTTTGACTCATTTTCATTTGCCCTTCGCTGCCGCAGTCTTAGTATTGGTCTGTGTGTGAGTTTGGATGTGTGTTTGTGTGTGTGTGTGTGTGTGTGTGTGTGTGTGTGTGTGCTGAGCGCAATTAATTAAAACTTTGTTGGGGCTGGTTATGGTCGTGTCCTTGTGCGGGCGTCGTCTACGTCGTCGTCCTCGTCGTCTGGCTTGCTGGGAAATTATGTCAAAGTGTCTGGAGCTGCCTTCTCCTTCTCCTTGCCCTTCTTGCCACTCTGTCCGCCTTCGTCTGCGTCTTCAGCTTCGTCCTTTTTTAGATGTCTGGCGCGTTCGTGGGAATTCCCTCAATTATTTTTGCTGTCGACGTTGACGTTGACGTCGTCGCGAGCTCATTTATTTGCAGCTTAATTTGTTTTTACTTTCAGCTGAAAGTTTTTTGCGGGCGCTTGTGCCACTTGTTGCTGCCGCACTCTCTGGGGCACGTTTAATGAAATCAATTATGACAGCAACTGTTGCTCGTCGTCTGATGAAAATTAAATGCCACAAGCGACGGGCAACAATTTGTCAACGTACAAAAGGCGCAACATCGATTGGTTCACTGGATTTTAGGGTTCATGTGAAATCGGTGAATGGTGAATGGTAAATGGTGAAGGGGGGCATTGTATGGTCACATCCTGCCTCAAGTGGCGCGTTCCGTTTGGCAAGCTGCCACACAATGGCCACAGCTTCTGCCTCAGCTGCTATTCCTTGCTGGCATGCCGCATTTAAAATTCATGCAGCCCACGCAGCCTGCCGCTTGCTCCTTTCACATATGCAGATGATGTTTGTTGACGATCCTTGGAAATACTTACACACACACATATGCATATATACACGCATCCTGTGCGACACATTCAATTCAACATTCCCTATGCGAAGTCCCCTCTCGCTTCCCTCCTCAACAGCCCATACCCCTTTTACCTTTTCAACAAGCTTCACTCGTTGTTGTCCTCGTTGTCGTTGTCGTTGTTGTCGTTGTCGTCGTTTGATTTTTATTCATTTCTCGCATGACAATGACGCTTATTATGAATTCTTTGTGATTTCGCTGATTTTTTTTTTTCACTTTATTATTATTTTTCTTGTATTTCTTTTCATATTTTCAATATCTCTTCAACGCTTCCGTTCCCCACCAATCGAAATAACTTGCATGCGGCATGATTGTTATTCAAATGTGATTTCTGTGTTCAGTTTCTTTTCTTTTTTTCTTGTTGTCCTTGTCAAGCATATCCTCGCATCCTTTATCCATTGCCGTTCCCTCTCTCCGTGTTCCCCCGTTGGCCCCGTGCTCCTACCGCATGTTTGTTGTTTGCTTAACATTTTGTATGCAAAAATAATTATTTAGATTGTTGCATTTGGCATGTGAGGAATTTGATTTGTGAATTCCGATTTTCGGGTTTGAGTTGCATGTGTGTTAACTGAGGCGTTAAGCGAGGGAGTAGGAGAGCGAGGAGCCTGAAAGTGGAGCCTTTGAGCATACGATTTATGCAGTGCAATCAACTCAAAGAATGCTTTAAGTTATGTAAGCATTCTATTTTGAATTCAACAAATAAATCACATTTTTCGAATACTAACAATTCACTCAGTTTGCAACAGCTAAAGCAAATGAATTTAATTGGTATTTAAATTAGCTGTCAAATACAAAGCCTTGGAGTCAATAACGGAGTGCATTATATAATTCTAATTTAATGTAATTTAATTTAATTTATTGCAGATGTTTATACAGTTATTTGGAATAAATTTAAATAATTTTTAATGTTTTCAGAAAATACATTTTATATATTTAAATAATTGTTTATTTTGTTAGTTAGCTTCCTTTAGAATTTTGTATGATACTTTTTGCAATGTTTAAAGAAATTTATATTCTGGGTCGAATTTTTGTCATTGCTTTTGGGGCAACTGTTGCAAACACGTCCCGCAGCTGTTTACGAGCCCCTTTGGAAAATTTCGTACAGCTCAGACATAAAATCCAAATTGATGACGCATCATGATGGTGCCATAAGAAAATTTTCACAATTTCCACTAAAACACATTTAAAGTGTTGCGATTCCCCCACTCCCAATCCCCTCCTCCATCGCCAACATTCGCTATTCGTGACCGCGGCCCCTCGTCCTGTCCCTTGGCTGCTGCTGCTGCTGCTGCTGCTCATGAAATGCGCGTCGATTAAACCTTTCTTTTATGTGCTGTCTTTTTGGAGTGCGCCTTTGTCGAGAGCCTCAAAAAACGAAGCGACGCAAGTGCTGGGACAGTGGCAGGGGCAGGGTCAGAGGGTGAGGGGCTGTGGCAAGTGGGAGGAGCAGCGTAACGGGGGGCTGGCCAACGTCGTTTTGTTGGCGGCTGTCATCAAAAAATATTGTATTGTTATTATTTTATTTTTATGTGCCCTCGCTGTTATTTGCATAAGGATGCCCTGCTTCGGTGCGGGACTCGTAGCTGGGTCCGCGCCTGGGTCCTGGGTCCTGCTTTGGGTTCGCCTTCGAGAGTTCTGTGTCCTGGGCAAGGACCAGCAGCAGCAATAGCAATAGCAGCAGCAGCAGCAAACAAAAAGCGTTTCGCTCGCTTATTTCGCATTGTAAATTTTTATGTCATGGTGTGCGTGCGTGTGTATGTGTATGTGTGTGTGTGTGTGTGTGTGGGCGTCCCCCCAGTCTCCCGCCCTTATTCCGACTCCAGCAATCACACACATTGTAATTGAACACACACGCTCGAACGCATTTTGTTTAGATTTCATTTTTTTTCTTGTTGTTGTTCGTCCTTTCTGCAACTTCTTCTTCTTCCACTTCGTCTCCATCATTTTGAGTCGCCTCCTGTTCTCGTCATGTTTTGGCTGCTTTGGCCTCGTCCTGCTTGTCCTGCTCGTCCTGGTCGTCGTGGTCCTCTACGTCTTGTTCTTCTTTATGCTTTTGGCTTCGGAGTCGTCGACATAAAATGCAAAACAGAATTTCATTTTCGGCAGGAATGCTCGGGCTGTTGTTGCTGTTGTTGTCGCTGTTATTGGGAATGCTACAACATTGTTGAAGCATGTAATATCCTGCCAAGGATAAGGGTTGGAATACACCCTACACACACTCGTACACTCGCACACACACACACACACACACACACACACACACATGTATTTCCTCTCATCATGTATGTGTTTTTGTGTTGTTGTTGACGATTTCTGCTGCGTTTCGTTCTTCTCTTTTCTTTTTCCAACACATTTTTTCATGCGAATTTAGTTTATTGGTTTTGTGTGTATGTGTGTATGTGTGGATGTGGGAGGAGCTCGCAATCATGTGTGTGCGTGTGTGAGTGTGAGTGTGTGTACCCGCTCTTTTTAGGGTGATTGATTGGCATTACGAGTTGCCATTTACATACACATTTCATTTATGCAAATACTCGCAATTCATATTCCACAAATACTTGCCGAATTACAATAAACATTTCGCAACAACAATGACACATAAAAGGGGGCTAAAGAGGACCCAAAGCGGTAGATTGAGAGTAGCGAGTAGAGGCTTATAATATACGCATTCGATTTAGCATTCGTTAAGCATTTTCGCAGCCAATTTCCCTTTAAGATTCGCACCAGTTTGATATCCATTCAGATTCATATTCAGATATAGATCAGCCAACCGACCGTCTGTCCGTCCGTCTAACTGACGTTTCTCCCTGCTGTTTTTGCTTAATTTCCTGTTAAGCCATTTTCAATATTTCGCATAATCAAGTTGAGCGCTCCGCAAAATGGCAGCGACATGCATTAAAGGCGTGGCAAGTAAATGACAACCCAGTTCCCAGCTCTGAGTTCCCACTTTCAAGCTGCCAGCTCCCAATTCGCAGTTCTGCTGCTCGTATCTAAGTAGTACTAGTCAGTCAGTCAGTCATTGAGTCATTGAGTCATTCCATACAGTCAGCCACACAGTCAGGCAGTCAGGCAGCCAGCCTATGGGACATTTACCGCTCAAGTGTGCGGCAGTTTCAGAGTTATGCATGACGAGTTATGCTGATGAGGAGGCGTTTACCTAGCGGCACAGTGGCCCAAAAGCCCTTGTTAAGTTTAAGAAATGTATAATGAAAGCAGCTTTAGTTTTATAACACAAAGTGTAGCTACATTTGAACCGCATTTCAAGCAGACATTGTCACACTGTGCTTTAGCAACAGAAACAACTTCCCCATGTTGAACGCTGATAATGTCTAAGACTTGGCTTTAAATTAGCATTTTGCATAAATGTTTGGCATGTCATCATAAAGAACGACACACATTCACACACACACACACACGCGCACGGAGCAGTAGCCCGGTTTAAACATCAAACAACCATAACGCAACACGCTGCGTATGCGTAATATGTGCACACACTTTGAGGCCGTATCCTTAAGAGCCTTATGAGCAGCTTGAACAGCGCTACTTGCCTGCTGCCCCCACAACTCTCTATCTCTCTCTCACTCTCTCTTTTTAAAGATGCCTCTCATAATCGTATTTCAACGCATTTGCCGTAAACGTTTTCAACTTTTGGCCCAATATCCAAGCGCGTTTTTTGTCGGGGCGTGTCTGCAGCTGCTGCTTTGCTGCACAGCAGTTCCATTTGTGCAATCAGCTAAAGCTATCGGATCTGCCAAATCGCTGCCTAGGTAATGTCTCAGCTCTCAGCTACAACTCTTGGTCCCGGTTTGGTCTATCGGCAGCCAGAGGAAATTAATGTTCCCTTTTGTGGATTGGGTAACATCATCGGCATCAGCTCTTCAATTCGATGCCTGCCGCTGACGTCTGCGCCGAGTGTGGCAGATTAATGATACTAAAAACGCAATTTGCCTGCCATCACACACATATACATACACACACACACACACACACACACAAACACGCATACATTTATACATATACAAAGAAATTGTTGATGCCCAAACCAATTCTGATTAGCTTTTGCCAGCGGCTTTACGGTCATTAGTCGATGCTCAGGAATTTTGCTTATTGGATGCCAAAGTTGACTACACCAAATCGCCAACTACTTGGATAGACTGTGTGGGGAAGGGGACCGCACAGAGCGGACAGAGACAGAGACTTGGGGACTCCTCACATGCCTAGCTAACTATACACACAAAATATAATAAAAAATTTTGAAAGCCAAATAACTCGAAATGCCTTTTTAATGTTGTAGAAAATATTCATGCAGACAGCAACAACAAGAGCAACTACAAGTTTTTTGCATTCATATAAAGAGAAGAAAAGGATCTTATAATAAATTCCACTATGGCCAACAAGATGACGACGACGACGACGACGACGACGACTATGACGATGATGATGAGAAGAGGCTCCCCCATTCTCGTGTTTCGTTTTCATATGTGCAACCGAGTTCTGATGAGCGCCAGGAGTTGCCTCAAGTTTTCCACATAGTTTTTCATATATTTTTCTTCTTATTTTCTTTTTTGCCATTTTCCCCCTTTTTTATTTCATATTTGGCCAAATTGTTGCATGCAAATGTTGCTAGGGAATATACATAATATGTGTTGTAGTTTCATTAGGATTACAGTTAGCTTACAGTTGCCTCAGCCTCGAATGGTGCTGCCTCTTCTCCTGCTGCTGCTGCTGCCGCTGTTGCAGCTTTTGATGGTTGCTTTTGCTGCCTGCTTATTGAGTTATGACGCATGCGAATTGTAAGCAAAAGTATGAGATGGAAATAAAAATTTGCTGCTTATAAAACTCAACAACAACAATAACTACACACAGTTATAAAATATCTATATCAGTGTGTGTGCACAACAAAAGCTTTGGCTTTGCCTTTGGATTTGGCTTTGGCTGTGGCATAGCATGGCATAAGAATGTTCGTTGGCAAATCAAAACTCAATGTTAAACCTACCCCGACTGCCTGCCGACTGTGGGGCTTGTTTTGCATTGAAGTTGCAGCTGATCCATAAAAGTATGTTGCATGCAGCACAACAACAACAACTGCAACTACAACAGCATCCACAACACAAAAGCATTACTCGAGTGCTGCTACTTACGACTAGTTGCCTCAGAGTGCCTCATAAAACGTACGGCAACAAATTGTGGCAACAAGCGGACGACTTAAACTCAAACGAAACCCAGCACAAAACATGAAATATTGTCAAGTAAATATCAAGAATCTTCGACAATTCCAAAGTCAACCTTATAAATTAACACTTTTGATAGCCCAAATTTAGTTTAAACAGTTCAAACTGAAACCAGAAATTAAGCCCAAAGCAGACAACCGAAATCTAATTAAGGAAAATATTAAATTAAAATAAGAAGTTAAGGCAGTGAAGAATTTGATTTAATAGTTGATTTGACTTAATAAATATATTAATAATTGTAGAACAACAGCTTGAAGTTAAGTGCATTTCAATATAAATTAAGTTTAAAATACAATTAAATTCAGAATCTTCCAATTCTCCCACTTATTTCATTTTAAATGCATCACCATATTTCTTTATAAATCTAAAGTAATCGTATGATTAAAGCAGCAACTCTCAGCTTAAATCAATGTAGTTATAGTTGTTGATTTTTTATTCTGTTTCAGGCTACAACATCGATTTAAGGCTGTTTTCCTGCTGCTGCTACTGACAACTCTCGTTGTTGCTTTTGCTGTTGTTGTTGTTGTTGCCACTGTTGCATTCTGCATTTTTACTTCGTTAACTTGATTTCCGCTGCCAAACGAATGCAGTCATCGAAAAGTTGATAGCTTGAAAAGGCTGAAAGATCTCAGCAAACTCGTGATATAAGTTTAACTTTAAGTTTATAGTTTTTCACATTTTCCCTCTATTATTTATATTTATATTTAAGCAATCTAAATATTTGGCTGAATAAGGGAGGGGAAGGGTGTCTTGTAAAGCGTAAAAAATATGCAAAATTCAATTTACGCCAAACAAAATCATAATCCATCTATCATTCATCAACGGCAGCGAACACTTGGCGCAAATGTCTGCGGCAAACGGAAGGAACTTCATAGATACGAGAACAACACATACACAGATATTCAGTGTTGTGTGTGTGTGTGTGTGTGTGTGTGCTCTCATGCCAGGGCTTTTCTTTATTTCTTTTTACATATTTTGTTACGCTTGTAAAGCTCAAATCCCCAGCGTATAAGCATTTCTACTTGAGCTGCTCAGTTTAGCGCCGCCTCATCCCGTTGCCATTTCCGTCTACTTCCCAATCCCATTGCATGTATCCATGCTGGCCCCATTTTGGCCTCAGCGGTGGCGCCTCTGTTTGCCTTTGTTGCGTGAGCAAAACCAAAAAATGACAAAATGCGTGGCCTGGCAGCTGCCTGATAAGATGCCAGCTCTTCTAACTATTGATGGGCCTGCCTGACTGCTCCTTAAAGCAGCGTCGCCTGCGCAACTTCAACGGCTCCAACACCGTTAACAACGACAACAACGATAACGACTGTGACAACGAACAAGTCGGCAACTTGTTTTTAAAACTGTGGTGGATTTGTTTGGCCCAAGACGCAGGGGAAACACGCACCACGCACCACGCAATGCGTTTTCCATGGGAGGTATTCCGGCCTGGCGTCGACGCCTGGAAACATGCTGCAGTTTTTTTGTTTGCTTTTGCTCTTTGTAAAGGAGAAATATCCACCTGCGGGGGTAGCTGCGTCAGCCGCTGCTGCTGCTGCTGTTGCTGCCACTGCTGCGGCTGCTGCTGCTGCTGCTGCTGAGAGAGAGAGGAGAGACGTCAAGTGCGCGTGCGCAGAACTTGAACTTCATGGCCGACGCGACGCTGCCGGCAGCGCAGCACTTGACGGCCATTCGGGGGTGGCAAATCGACTGCTCGAGTGCTTCCAGTGGCACGTCCATGTCGAAAACAAACGCAAGGCAGCAATATTGTGGGCAGTAGCAGTTGGGCCTTGCGCCCGGCTGGTGCGTCCTGTCCTGTCCTATCGTGCTTTGGCATTGCTCGACCTTCTGCTCTACAATGTTCTTGTGGTCCGGCAGCATTGCGACATAAGACACGGGACTCTAGAAGACGCACGCTTTACGTTTGGCGGCTTTGTGTCTGCGACATCGTTTGAATTTCATCTTGGGACAGCAGCGACGTCGCTGTCGACGACGACGTCTGCTCCATGGACGCCTTCATCTTGGATGATTACTCCAATTCGAATTCGTGTGCGTGTGATAAGAAACCGAAACCGAAACGCGAGACGCCAACTGAATCCAACAGTACAACTGAGCGCCAAAGTATTTTTTGGAGTCAAAGTCAAAATCATTCCTTAACGCGACGTGCATCGGTTCGGTTGTGTGCGTTTTCTTTGAGACTTGTTACTTTTGTCAAGGATAATACAATATATTTCTATTAACAACTCTGGGACTTCAAGTGAGCTTCTATTAAAATCTGCGCAATTTCACAACTTAAACACTTTTCAATAAAACATTTAAAATAATTGATAAACTTAATTCGAAAGATTAATATTTTAAAAATAAAAAATCGTTAACCACACAACTGTGAATAACGGACACAATTTAAATATCAGGTAAGTTTATTAATTGTTGAATGGAAACAATTTAATAAGTGAAAAAAGTGTTCAAATGACATATTTTAAAACCTTTCTAAAAACAAGAACATAATCTAAAAATATAAATAATAAATTTTTAGAATGAATAATTGTGTAGAAAGTTCCTTTGTATTCAGTTTTGATAATTGTTTGAAAATCGAAAGTTGCGCTAGAATTTCTGAATTAAATATTTGAAATGGAAAATGGAAAATATTCCAAAAGCAGAATAATTTATTTAACTGCTCTGTGATTTATTCAATTAATTTTCATACAGAGTATATTTTCTAAATGCTCTGAAGAACTCTTATCAATTTTATAATGTTAAATAAATACTTTTTAGAATTTCCGAATCATGACAAATAACTTTGTGATATTTCTTTTATCAATTTAATTATCACATAAAATTCTTCACAAATGTCACGCACTTTAAACTTGATTTCGACAAGTTGCTGATTCCGTTTTAGTATTTTTATTAATTTAGTTTTTATTAGCTTGATCATAAAATCAGTTAAAGCTAAAATAAAATAAAAACACAACCGCACCCAACGAGGCAACGCACCAAAATAACAGCACATGCCGACAAATACGAGAAAAAACCAAAACAAGGAGAATCCTTCGACTGGCCTACATTTGATGAGGCAAAAGGACTCGCACAGCCGGCAAAATAATTGCATAAATTAAAATCTTAATTATGCGAAGGCAGCTGCCGGCAGCAGAGGCCGTTGCAGAAGCAGCGACAGCGACAGTGGCAGAGGCAGAGACAGAGGCAGCGACTGAGGCTGAGACAGAGGCCGAGCCTCTGATAGAGACAGCGACTCTGCGACAGCGAGAGTGAGAACGAGAGGCATGTTTGTGACGTCACTAAATGAGCGCGGTACAAAATGAAAAATGAAACACGAAAATTAAAAGAGGGTGGAGAAATTTGTTGCGGAAATGGAAGGCAAAGCAACAAAAATATGCGAAAAGCGACGGCAAAATTAATGAGCGGCGTCGGCAGTAACAGGAGCAGCAGGAGCATCAGAAGGAGCATCAGAAAAGCAGCCAGGACCAGTTGCAGCATCACGGCCAGAATGAGGACAACGACGGCTGCGTCGCAGTCGCGCGCTCATTAAGCAAAATGAAAAGCACAGGATGAAAAACGTTGCCGTCGTCCTTGGCCGTGATTTGATTGCCGGTTCGCTGTGTCTCTCTCTCTCTCTCTCTGGCTCTTTCGCTCCGCATCTCTGTCGCTCTGCTCGGCATCTCTCTATGTTCATTAACATAATTTTAATTTGGGTTAGTGAGACAACTTGGCGCAGTTCGTTGAACTTGACAACAAGGATGCGAGGATACGAGGCCAGGATACAGCTGCCAGCCTGCCAGACAGCATCAGAATTTCCCGTTTCAGATTGGATTCACTTTTTTTTCTCGCTTTTCTTTTTTGCTGTTTTGTTTAATTTTATGTTAATGAGCGGCTGCTGGGTCGAGGCTAGAGGTTCGAGGGTATAAGCTTACCCCTAGCCAGAGCTACCCCTTTCACTTTCCTCGGCATACTCTCGTTTTTTTGTATATTTCATTTCTATTTCCGTTTTTATGCAAATGAGCTTTTTGTCTACCTGAGAGAACTACGGGTCTGATTTCTTTTTTTTTTTCATTTGCCCCTCGGCTGTCAGCTGTCTCTGCTCAGTTCTCAGTTCTCTTCGCTGGATTCGAGATTTAATTGCAGAGAGTTGCAGCTAATTTGCATAAATTGTTTTGCAAGTTTTTTTGTTGTTTTGTATTTTTGGCAAACCTTATGCAAATTCAAGTGCATTATTTGCAAATCATGTTCTCCATACGACTCTGCTGTCAATTATTGATTGGGATTGTGCGCAGAGTAAGAGTGTCTGAGTGATTGAGGGTTTGCCTACAGGACATGTCCTGGCAATTATGAGCTTAGTAGCTGCACAGCGAGTTTACTAACAAGTTCTGCGGGTAGCTTAGCACTGAGAGAAAATAATACTAGAAATGTGCATACTGAATTGGAATATAAATTTAACATTTTAGTTACAAATTATAATTACAAAAAAATTAATATCAGATAATTTAATTTTTATTAAATATATTAACAAAGTATTTTATTTTAAACAGCTGTGAATAAAGGCCGCTCTTCTTTACATATTTGTTTATTTGTTTAATATTGAATAAATATATTTTCTTTTTTAAATTGAAAACTATAATATTAATTTAAATAAATATATTCAATATTAATTATAAATAATATTTATACATATATATTTAAGTAAAGCAGCTGAAAAGAAAATCAATACTCCACAGCAGTTGGCTGTGAATCAGTTTATTTCGAGTGCTATTCTTATAGCCATATTCGACACCCTGCTTTATACTTATTGCCTCTTTGTGTGTTGCCATCAATCTGCACTTAAGCCGTTTTAGATATGCGATGCAAAGCCATTTATGACAGCCATAGTTCAATCTAAAGCGTTTTCAACCCGCTAACTAAAGTGGAAATTGCCACCCACATGACGCGCCCTTCCCCTACTGCTGGTTGCAGCAACCCGCAATTTACAGCAGCAACCAACCATTTTCTTTTGGCTTTTGCAAATTTGTTGCCCATACACACACACACACACACACACTCACACGCACACACACGTACACACATGTATACGCACATTTTAACGTTTTTCTTGTACAAGACACATAAGCAAATGTTTGATGGTTGCTGTACAAATACAAACAAACAAATACACACACGCACACACATGCACACACACTCGCGCACACACACAGGATAGACACACATGGCGGGGGTGATTGCTTTGGCGAACAAAGCAAAAAGCAACAACGACGATGACAAAATAAAAAAGGAGGAGGAAAATGCGACAAAAGCGTGGGACACACATGAAAATCCGAGACTGTCTTTGGATGAGGTTAGGTGGTTGGGGGGTGGCGCGATGCTGTGGTGTGGCTCTAACTGGGTGGGTCTGCATTTCATATTGGCATGTGCAAAAATCCAAATATTCTATATGTAAAGCATCGCTCTGTCTGTCTCTCTGATTCCGTCTCTCTCTCTCTCTCTCTCTCTCTCTCTCTCGCTATCTCTTTCCCTCTCTGTCAGCTTCTTTGCGTTTCGTTTCGTTTGCCTTCTCTGTCTGCGCGACTGCTTTGTGTTAGCGTAATCCTTTTTAGCAGGCAAACGAAAAATACGAGTACATATCAAAATGTAGAAAATGTCTGACAGGATTGCCAAGTCCCCCCCTTCCTTCCTGTTTCACATCTCTCCACTTCCAGTGCCTTGTCCCCCCCCTTTTATCCTTTGCAGCTGTCGTCTTGCTGTCGCGTATCTTGAATTCAATTGAATTTATATCTGTGCATACATGAATTCCTCTCTCAAGCGTTGTCCTTGCATAAAGTCAAATAGTTATGAGCAGCCAATAGTTAAAGAGTATTCTATATTCGACTAAATTAGATTGTGCTGTGCAAGCTGTCTCTATTTGTATTTGCCAGGAGTGTTCGTTGCTGTTTTCCTTTGTCAGGTGCGCCGCCAAAACCAATTTTCAAATATTTTCACTTTGGTATTCTTGTCCGTCTCACTGTCTGACTGGAGCTGTCAGTTGCTGTCAGGCTACTCATTGGCAAAATATTTGCCTAACCGAATGTACAAACACAGACACACACATACACACGCACACACACACACAGACAGACGTACACACAGTCAGACATACAGTAAGTCAACAATGCAATCAATTTGCTTATTAGAGAGAAAGAGAACGAGCGAAAGTGAAGTTTTATTTTTGCAAATCCTTTAACAAGGCAGGCAGCAATCCTTCGTCCTGGCGATTATGCAAATTAACAAGGATTACTTTTAGTCCGTCCCTCCATCTCTTTCCCTGTCTCTTCATGTTGCAAATCAATAACATACCCGAGTCAGTACAGTTCGATCGAGGTCTCTATGTTGTGTTTGCCCGATCGCAAGAAATTTGCATACATTTTTAGCAAACGTCAGTTGTCAGTTTTGCCAGTTTGCCAGTTTGCCAGTTGGCACACCCTGCTCCGGGTTTCCCGGGCACTTTCCACTGTTTTACTGTCACCTACGTACAAATTTTTATTAGTTTTGCAACAAGAGCAACGAGAACTCTGCATTTTGCAATGTGCGTGTTCGGAGTATTGGCAAATATGCAAATTAACTTCAAGTTGCGTTTTGCGTTTTATTGAAAGGCAGCAAACGAATCTACAAACTGCACCCCTCTCTATCTGTCTCACTGACTACCTCTCTGTCACCATATATAAATATATATATATATATCTTTCTAGTGTTGAGGGTTGAGGGTTGCAGTTGCGAGTGCTTGATAAGCAAATTGTGTTTGCAAAAATTGTTGTTATCGATTTTATTTTGAGGTTGAAACGCACAAAGTTAGTTTTGTGTGTTGCAAGTGCAAATACAACAAAGAAATTAACACTACGAAATAAAGATTGACAACTTTATTTGCTCGGCTGCAAATCTGCACACAATTGTTAAATTTAAATAAAATATGCATTATTATTTTATGAGCAAAGAGATTCAAATTTGATCCCAAGTTTGAAGTTCATTTCTTTAGCTTTTGCTACAATTTGGTTTTATTTGCCTGCCTGGCATTGCTTTCATTTCAAACTAAATATAACAAACACTCCTTATTGTTGCTTCTGTTGTTGTAGTTGTAATGTAGAAATTTTCAATTTCCTTTTGCACACACACACACACATACTCCGACTCAAGTACAGTTGGCAGTTAAGAGTTTCCTTTTCTCTGGCTGCCACAAAGGCCGTTTGCCTTTGCCTTTTGGCCCGAGCTCCTCCATTCGCAGTTTCGCATTCGCGCATCAGCGAAATAAAATGCAAAATATTAAGCATAAAATATGTAACCCATTTCAAAGAGAGAACGGCCAAGCAGCCAGCACGAAGGAAGCAAGGATCCCTTCCAACTTGCCGCTGCCACTGCCACTGCCACTGCCATTGCCACATCCATTGCTGCCACTGCTGCCACTGCTGCTGCGTTGCCAAATCTAGAGGCACATTCTGGCAGATTTACTGCATATTGGCCTGGCGTCAAAAGCAGCCAAAAATTGCGCGGCACAGTCGAGTGAGTCGCCCCACCAGCGCCACCTCCCTCTTTAGCCAAGCGAAGCTCAGCTCAACCTTTGCCACCGTCCCATCACCCGTCCTGTCCCTTCTCAAAACTCAGCCCCACATTTTCATGCTCATCCCCATCATCCCCATGGCCAAACTACAAGTTGCTTACAATTTTCTCTTATATTTATTTTTTTTTTTTGTGTATTTTTTTTTTTGGCTGCTGTTGGCAGTTGGCAGCTGAAAGTCAGCATTGTCGTCCTGCGTGGCAACCGTGAATTTATTTCCATCATTAGTTGCGGCACTTGAAGCCCAACATAAATGTGATTTATAGAGCCTTTTGTGGCTGCTGTCCAAGCATCATCATCATCTGCAAACGCACCAAAAATCAATCCGACTGACAAAATGATCAAGTCTTACGCCCACACACACACACACATCACATGCCAAATACTTATGTATTACTTTGTGTATATACTTCAAATAATAAATACATTCATACATATATATGCATATACATATGTACATAGATGTATATTGTAAAATCGAGTCTCTTTCCACATCATCATCGAATATGCATTATTTTGACATTAGCATAATTTACTCTGCGCGCATCGCAACTTGGAAGCATCGGAGCTGCTGCTCATCTCCTTCCATTCATCACAATCCTGCCATTTACCATGACACATGCCAACCCCCACATCCGCCCCTTTCTTGTCGTCTTGTCTCCCGCCTGTCATTGGCACTGGCAGCTACGTTCGCTTTGCCATTTGCCTTGTAACAAATAGGATTCCATCATAATAATGTCTTGCGTGGCGGAGTCTACAATCTAAAACCGAATATATATGTATATATATATATATAAGTATATAAATATATATTTGAATGTGTGTGTGTGTGTGTGTATCCTGTGACAAATAAGACAGGATTCGCAATTGCGAATATTTCAAACTCAAACACACGATGTCAAAGTCTCTGCTTAAGCTTTAAGTGGGAGGTTTCTCAACTTTATTTTCTTTTTTATTTGGTTGCGTATTTCGAAGGATTTGGTTACAGCTACAGCTACATCCACAGCTAACAGCTAACAGCATCTTCGCTGAGTTCACAGTAAAATTGATGATTATAGTGCGTGATGTCATTTGCCTGACAGTTGCCTATCAAAAGCGACAACGCCACAGGAGACTGCGGGGCTCCAAACCATTCATCTATTTAGCTGCTTATTGAAGATAGAAAGAGAGAGAGTGCAGCAGCACAAATAATATTTGTCTACAATTTAACACGGCTTTAAACTGCTTGCAAATATTAAGTATACGAAGTGTAGAACGCTGGTAACTGCTACTAATTGCCTGCTGCGCCTACATTCAGTCGGCTTCAATGTCAAGGGAACTGCAAATGAGTGGTCCACTAAGCAAAGTCAGCAAGCCGGCAAAAGTTCTTGACCTAGAAACAAAGAAAGGCAGGCAGTTGATGACGACATAAACCAGCACAACAAGAAATCAGGAGCAGCACAAGAAAAATAAGAAGAAGAAGAAGAAGAAGCAGAAGAAGAAGAGGCAGACACAAACGACGACGTCACCAAATTGCCAGCAAGAAAAGCCCAAGAAGGCAGCGGAAAAAACGAAACGTAGACCAAACAAAAATTAAAATTAAAACAAGGACACAAAAAATAAACACCACAACCCACACACAGCGAGCAAGAGAGAACGAGATACAGAGGGAGAGAGTAGAGAGAGAGAGAGAGAGACTGCCGGCAGCTGTGAGCCAAGACGAAACACTGAAACTGGGTTAATAAGCAAACGAGGACAATAATGATGATGATGTGGAAGATGATGATGATGACGTTGCTGGGAAGAAGTGCATAATCAACAAGAGGCGCTCACCAAGGCTGCCTTCTCTTTCATCTTTCCTGTGGGTGCGAAAAATGCAAACTTTACTCATTTTCATTTAGTCCTGCAAGCTGTGGGTCGAGGAGCAAGGAGCAAGGACAAAGTTGGAAGGCTGCAGGCGGCGCCCAACCGTCTGCCTGGTGTCATTGCTTGTGTGTGTGTGTGTGTGTGGGTGTGCAACGACTCCTTGCTGTTTTTAATTTCATTGCAAGAAAATGAACGAACAGCGACAAGGACGAAGGCAAGCAAGAGAATGCCAGGATGCCTCGCCGTGCCGCTGCCTTCGTCTTCGCCTTCGACTTCATTGCGCGCAAATGAAGCCAAAACCAAAAGACACAGCCTGGCAAAGTCTGTGCGCCAAGTCGAGACAACCGCCCAGCCATGCCTCCCACACAACCACCAACAGCAGTAGCACCACCAGCACCACCCACCCGCCGGCTAAATTAGTTGCAGCAGCCGCGCGACATTAAAAAAGTTTGCCGGCTTCGTCGTCATCGTCCTCGTCCTCGTGCTCGTTGGATAAAATAAAAGAAAAGCGAGGAAAAGTAAAAGAAAATTTGCTGCGAAAAGTGAAATTAAAATGCGGCTGGCAATGGCAACGGGAAATGAAGGCAAACAACAGCCGAGCGAAGGAAAATGAATAAGAAAAGTGCCGGCAAATTAGGTAAGCAAATGAATGGTAGAATGGGAGAATGGGAAGCGAAGAAGCTGAGCAAAACAAATGGGCAAAAGCAAGGCAAGGGAATGGGTGTCATAAGCAAACCTGTTGCAAGCAACCTCAACTGTGGCAAGGAGCAAGTTACAAGGCCTCTCAATTCTGATTAATAACATGTTAAGAAACTTGCCGTATTAATTAATATTTGTACGAAACTCGTTTATGATTTTACACTCATTAATCAATTCATCTTTCTCGATCTCGATCTCTCTCTGTCTCTCTTTCTCTTGCTCTCCACTTTTTGCACTTCATCAATTAATTGTTTATTTAACTCTTTGCACGCTTTTTACTTGCAGGCTAATTGGCTGAGACAACACGACTATAACTACGTCAACTTTGTAATGCCAAACAGGACAGCTTTGCGAGCCAAAACTCGTATTTAGTATCAGTATTAATTTGGTCAACATAAAACGTAAATTGATTAAGGCCATTAAACATCAGCAGCATCAACTGGGGGGAGGGGCAGAGGAAATGGCAACGGCAACGGCATTGGTAATTGAAAAACATTTGCAAATTAACAAATGACAATAATTAAATAAACCGTTAAGCAAAAACAAACTAAATAAAATTCAACAGAAATGGAATTCAATTAAAAGCAATAAAACTAAACGTAAACTAGCCAGGAATTAAACTGGGTCTGAATTTATGGCTAGTCAGTTGCAATTATGAATGGCCAACAAGGATATGGCCAGGATGCCAATGCGAATGAGCTGCAGCTGGAGAAATCTAAGTAAATATTGTACAATTAGTAAGCAATATTAATGAACTATATATAATATAAAATAATCTTGCAATTCCATTTAATTGAATATTTATAAATTATTAAAAATATTCACAATTAATAGAAAGAAAATGTTTCTATTTGTATAAGGTTTGCTTAACACTTTTCTTTGTTGTATTTAGCTCTTTAACATTTAACAAAGTTGTTAAGTATTTAATTATTTATTTATTTCTATAATTTCTAGCCTAAATATTATGCCAGTGAACTAAGTTCTAAACTAATTTGCTGTCACGACAAATTTGAGTTGTAGTTTATTTCCATGCTGCATGCCACTTAGTTGCAGTCTAACTGTCGCAGTTGAGATATCCTCCAGTGGATGCTCTGTAGCGCACTTGAGTTGAAAGCATAGCTTGTCTACAATTTTATTGGAAAGAGCAAAGAAAAAAGGCAAAGTTGTACTTACTACGAAAGCCACTTGGTAATTAAACAGGTTTCAAATTAACATAAAATAAAATTAAATAAATAAAAGTGCTGGGCTCGGAACTGAGTGCCAGGCTGCTGTCAGGTTGCCACGTTGCCACATTGCCACATTGCCAGGTTTTCCAGGTTGCCAAGTTGCCTGTAAACATGTTTCAACGCCGCGCAAAATTAGCAACTTGTAGCAGACAGTCAGTGTAAGTGTGTGTGTGTGTGTGTGAGTGCGTGTGACTGTGCAACATGTTGCCTGGCAGAATGCCGACGCTTATAGATAAATTTCTGTCAAAACTGCTGATCGACTTCATTAATAACCACGCGCCAAGCCGCAAGACTCAAGTCGTCGTCGTCGTCGTTGTCGTTGCGTCGCAGTCAGCGTCGTCGTCGATGCCAGCTGACAACTCAACAAGGCAGCTGCTGAAATGGAAATGCAACTTAGGGGGAGGGACGTGAAGCGTGGGCAAATTAATAGCAAACTTGTAGCTAGCAGCTTGTAACCTGTTGGGAGGGTTTTCTATGTTACCTGCAACTGCATCTGCATCTGCATCGGCATCGGCATCGGCATCTGCATCTGAATGCAGTGGCACGATTGATAAGCTGCGTGCTGCGTGGCCATGTTCAATGTCCAAATGCTGGCACAACATGTTCTGGAACTGGTCACACATACAAACACACACACACATACACACACACACATACACAGACAGATAGTTGCATATGCAGCCCAAGAAATCAGTGCGAAAATTTATGTTGGTCTGATGGAATTTTAATGTGTGTTGCCTGCCAATGAGGAAGCGATTTTGCATGTGCAGCTTTTGGCCATCGTCCTCTTGGTCGTCTTGGCCATCTTGGTCAACGTTGCGTCGTTGCCGTTAAATGCCGT
The DNA here is from genome assembly GCA_018901825.1 of Drosophila funebris. Classification (NCBI taxonomy): domain Eukaryota; kingdom Metazoa; phylum Arthropoda; class Insecta; order Diptera; family Drosophilidae; genus Drosophila; species Drosophila funebris. The sequence goes on from JAEIFK010000688.1 coordinate 8,192,109, forward strand.
TTAATTGCGTTGCAAAAACCGTTTGCTTTTAATTGGTCAAACTGCAGCCACGAAACTGCAGCCAGTCGCGGTTCTCCTCACATTATAAATGCCAGGCAGATAACTCAATAAATGTACAGATTAGTTACAAGCGCAATCAATCAGCGTCAAAGGCCAGCCGCGCTAAATTGTCAGTGGCTAAATAATTACGAATCTATGACTTTATAATGTACACAACCAACAACAGCCATTACAACCTAAAGACCAATCCTTTCTATTCAACAAATTGCAGGCGTTTGCTATAAAAAAAAAACAAACAGAGACAGAAACAGATGACACGAGCTGAAAAGCTCGTATCTTCTAGCACTTCATCTGCTCAGGCACATATAACAGTGTGTGCTCGTAATTTGGTTGCCTTTCACAAAAGACATTTAACGTGGCCAGCATTCAGTAGACAGTCCAGACATTCAGACAGACAGACACTCAGACAGTCGGACAGTTGGACAGTTGGACACACGGATAGACATTGTTGACAACGGACATGGCACATGGAAAACGGACAGCTTTGTCGTCGCCACAAACGACACGACGCGTCGTCATCCACGTCTCTGATGTCCGACAGTTGGCAGCCCGTTGATCATCAACGTATGTGCTATGCATTTTTTACGAGCCACGGGGATAACAGCGTCTTCAGAGCGCCAAGCTGTGAGATACATAAATTTTTGTGGTGTAACCGGCGAAAGGCAAAAATTAAAATGCGCTTATAAAGCAATAAAATTCAACATAATAATAATAACGAATAATGACCGCATAATGAAATCGTCCACATGTGCGTTGTGCATAGATTCAGATGCGAATGGGGATAACATACATACATACATACAAAGATACAAAGATGTAGTGATGTTGTGCAGCTGGCATAAAGTGTTGAATTTGTGAGTGCGTTAAATGAAAGGCCGTCAAAGGCTTGCCTAATATGGCAATAGTATCTGGTAGATGCAATATCTGTTAATGCAACAGTAATTGAAGTGGCAGATATATATCTTATAGCTACAAGAGCGATCCATCTTTCATATAACAAAATCAGAGAGCCTCTTTCTTTCTCATGCATATGAAAATCGCTAAGTAAACTAATTAAATATAGACTACAGTTTTGCTGGACCCAAAAAGACTCACAGCTCAAATGTATCTCACAGATGCAGAACGGATTGCCCAAGCAATGTAGCAACGTAGCAACGTAGCTCACATGCTGTCTGCGCTCGCTGTCAACGGCAATTTGCCATAACATAAAACTGCACGTTTACACTAATAGCACAGGTACTGTATACCTGACCGAGCACTCACAGCAGGTGAGCTTGCCCACTCGCCATGGTCAGACCTTCACTTTTGCCATCTGACAAGCATATGGCGCCTGCCATTCAACGTATCTAACACTTTGCATGGCCCAGCGAATCGTTAGTAATAATATTACAATTTTAATGTTTTCGATTATATCTCTTACAACCGCATGCTCTACATTCTCTCTCCCCCTCTTTCAACTGGTCTCTCTTTGTTGTAGCTCATCAACGTGGCAAGGGTTCCAGCAAAACGGCAAACGAGTTCAGCCAACAATTGTGAAATACACAGCGAAAAAACAACAACAAAAACTAATAATAATTAAAATAGTATAAACATTATATGACTTATGATCTGCTCCCTCTCATTCTCTCTTCGCTTCCAGGGACCAACATCAACTTTAAGCTAAACTTCACTTTACAACAACAATTAAAAACAAAAAAAAATAAAAAGGAGAGAAGGAACCGAAATTGCAAAAATAAACTTCATCAAAATTTCACAGCACGTTTTACCGTTTGGAGGCGTTGCACATTTGCCGCTGTCTGGGCGTGGCTGTGCATCAGGCGTAGCGTAACCAACTTGATACATTTTAATTTACTCGGCTTAATTAATTTTTTCAACGCTTTAAGTCTGCCTCTCTCTCTCTCTCTCTCTCTCTCCTTGTGCTCTTCTGACTTTCGGTTGCAGTTTTTTTTGCTTCGCAATTTGGCATTTTAATTAATTCTTTCTAAGTGAAAGATTGCCTGACTCCCAGTCTGTCTGTGTCCCAGTCAGTCTAACTGTCTCTTTGACTGTCTGTCTCTCTGTCTCTCTGTCTCTCTGTCTGTCTGTCTGTCGTCAAAGTGAAACGGGTCGCTTGTCAGTTTTGAGCGGCTTGTGCACCTGAAATGTGAACGGAACGGAATCACATTCGAAATTGACTTTTCGCAAAGCTCAATTGCAGCAAAGGCGTTGCAAGTTGATGCTGCCACAAAATTTGCAGTTACCAGGTGGCAACTATTGACCTTAACGTGAGCCTGGGCCATAAACAAGCTAGCCTAATCAGTTTGCCCATTAGGCAGCCCAAAACGTCAACACTTTACTGTCGGCGATAAAAACAAACTGGGTAAAAACTCTCATCTGGCAGTGGCAGTTCGTCAGTCACTCAATGGCAACATCTGTAAGCTGCAAGCGAGTGTATCTTTCAGATATATCGCAACGTGCATTCAGTCGATTTATGTGCGAATTCTGTTTCTGTTTCTGGTTTCTGGTTTTGCTTTAGCTTTAACTTTTGCTTTGTTGGCGCTTTGTATGCAAACTGTCAATCAAAGGCAGTCGTCGGCTCAATGGTTTCCCAGTTGAATGGCTGGTTGCCTGATGCTAATCAGCGCACTGTCCGCCAGTTTATGTACTCAGCCTGGACTTTTGGTTGCCTGCCACAAGTTATGGCGCCATTATATGACGCTGAACAGCTGCAACAGTCACAAAGCAGAAGCAGCGACAGTTCCAGCTTCAGCCTCAGCTTTAGCTTTAACTGTAACTTTAACTCTCGTGACATGTCACACACATGTCGGCAATTGGCAATTGGCAAAACATATTGAAAAATCTGCCTTGACACAGCGGGCGATCGATTTACTAAGCTACCGAATCAAAGTTTCATGTACAAGACAGACAAAAAAAGTCAAACAAAATTGATTTACGTCGCGCACTGACAAGCAAAAGCCCAAAAGGCAGCAAAGACTAAATGCTAATCACGCTGTGTGTGTGTGAGTGTGTGTGTGTGTGTGTTTGTGTGTGTGTGTGTGTCTCTGTGTGTAGTTAACACTTGGAGGCGAATGTATCTAACAGTTACTTGTAGCCAAGACACATAGCCAAAGTAACTTGGCAATCAAATGCATTTATTTTGCATATAATTGAAATGATAATTTCAATGTGCAGTCAAGTATTTTGTTGTTGTTACTAAAAACAATTGTTGTTGTTATTGTTGTTGCTGTGGGCGTTAAAGAGTCGTTGTTGCTGTGGCTGTGGCTGTTGCTGTTGCTGCCTTTTCAAAATGTCAACTTGTGCAATTCTGTCAGATAAATCAATCAAGTTGATTAGTTTTTTGTGTTGCAGCAGGTAATTAGCGAGCCCCGACTCGACTCGACTCGACTCGACTCAAGTCTAGTGTCGGGTGTGACTTGCTCTATAAGACACTGTATGTATCGTTGTATCTGTCTGTCAAGCGGGTGGAAAATTATATAGATAATTCAAGGTTAGAAATCAGCAATCGGAATTGTTTTAATTTCATGTGTGGATTGCTTGCAATTGCCAATTGGCAATATATAAATTTGCTAAGTGAATTGCGGTTAGTCACACACACACAAACACACACACAAGCACATACACTCAGCCTTTTAAGGCACTTTTAGTTTTTCAGCTTAAAAAGTAAGCATATCTTATACTTTCCATCTTTTTATGGCTAATGTGCATAAGGCATAAGTGTATCTCGGCCCTCTTTTTGCCCAGATTACAGACGACCGACGACAGACAACGGACGACGGACGCGGACGACAGACGCCAGCAGGCGACGGCTAATGTAAAGATATAAAATTTTAAGACCAGTCCCAAAATATCTATCTATATCTGCAAGTGCTCGCATGTATCTATCTATAAGCAGTTTTTCGGAGTATCCAGACAGAGAGGCGACAGTTGAATCAATTGCGTTATTAAGCCACTGCCAATATATACTATATGGCAAAAGGAAGCAAGCAAGCAAAAGTAACGAAAGAATGTTGTCTATAATCCGTTTATGGCTTTAATTGCAGCTTAAAATTCAAAATTGACAAGTCAAACACAGCGACACAAGTGGGAGAAGCTTACGGTTGAGCCATTTGGTAAGTAGACATGTGAGCTGCATTGTTCACAAGTGAAACGAAATCTTTAACATATAGACAGAAAACAAACAAAATGAAATAATAATAAAAAAAAAAAAAATAAGATACCGAAGCCTATTTACCATCAGCGAGGTATAGAGTTCCTACGTGCAAATCGCAATAATCGTAGGAACTTAATACCGTGCTCTTGGAGGGCTGTCGACCAGCAAATTACATAATGCCACAATAATTAAGTGAACAAGTGAAAGAAAGTCTCAAGGTATTGTATAAAGTGAACTGATTAATTTATAAAGAGATTAAATAATAATATTCATGTTTATTTGTTTCTTGGGTCATTGAAATTATTCATCAAAGTTCATTAAATATTATCGAATATATTTGTAAAATCTAATTAAATTTATTTATTTATTAAAATAAACTCATTTTAAATATAATTAAATACATAAGGCATATTTGTATATATATTTCAATACATAATTTAATCATTTATGAATATACACTCTATTTCTAATAACTCTGTAAATAACTATACATTTTTATAAACTCACATTTAAAAGCAATAATTAAATTAACATAACAATGCCAAATCTAAACTAATTATCTAAATTATACATTATTGAATAAAATATATTTTATAAAAAGAATTTTCAAATGTATTTCCCCTCCTCAAATCTCAATAAAGAACTTTTACATTTTATCTATTCTCACATGTTTCATATTTCTTTTGTCTCCATATGGAAATGCTGAAGCCCTTGCAACACCCAAAACTACAAGATGTGTATAGGAACAAGAATATTTCTCGGCACATCGTATATCAAATTTTATATTCCGCACTTTGAGTAGGGTTACCAATTGATTCCCTTCAATATCCTGTAGGTCAGGCTGCAAAACAAAGAGAAGACAAATTGACGTACAAGTTTCTTGGGAGTTCATCAACCTTTCAACGTTTGCCCGTCTTAGAGAGGCGCATAGAACCCTTAGGGCTTAGGGGCAACTCTATGTATATGCAACTTCAACCCCTTCGATCCTGTCGTGGTCTCTCCTATCGCCTATCACCTATCGCCAGCACTTTATCTTTCGGCATTTGCATTGCAACGTTTAATTGCGAATGCAACACAAACTGCATCGATGGATGCGTTTCACGCACCCGTTACGTAATTGATAACGGTTCATTTGGCCGACATTTGCGGATTTGCCCGGCGTATTAACTTGATTAACGGTAAAGTAAGCCCAGGTACAGGGTTCACCTCAGTTATTTGCTCTGCAATCAGCAACGAGCCGCATGTCCCGTTCGATTTTGATGAGTTTTGTGGCAATGAAGCGTTAAGTTATGAATATGCAAAAGGGTTGAGGTTGAGGAGAGGGTAAACCAAATAGAAGAATGACCCTACAGGGCAAACAATAGATGTAGAATATCAGAAGCATATAATGAGCTTAATACATGAACTTAAATTGAATATTACTTCAATCTGACGATGGAATCTCCCGGGCAAGTGCTGGACAATTGGATGCCCGGAATCGAATACAACTCTAATATTATTTCTAAGATAAATAAATATTTGTATGTGTTGAATTTGATATGTAAGATACGATACATAAAATAAAGAGAGTACACTGAAACAAATGTGTTTGCTTTTGTCTTTGTTTACAGAAAACAATATCATAATATTCCGTTAAGATATACAACTTAGATACAACGTATCTCGAATAGGAATCCAATAAGTAACTCCCCTCTCCATTTGCGTAACACTCTATCAAGCTTAGAGAAGTTTCTCACCACATTTCTAACACACTTCAAATGCATTTAAAAGTGCGCAGTTGCCAAATTTAACGCCAGGACGTGTCATGAAAGTTAACTTTTCCGCCACTAGATGGCGTCAAATGCAGCGTTAAAAACTAAATTTATCACTGCGGGGTTGCAGCTCAATCACTTTACGCTGTTTTTTATTTTTTCTTTTTGTTGGTGCAGCGTTCACTGACTCCATGCCACAGTCCGCTCACAGTTAATATTAGACAACGTTGCACATAAAAATCAATTAACTTGCAATGATGTTGCAAATTTGTAGCGTTTGCTTTGTTGTAATGAAAATCGTCAGCATTTATTGGATTTGGCAAAGCAAAACAAACAGGAACTGAAACTGGAGAGGCAGCATGAGCTTTGACAGCAATTGCGTAGATGTGCAATGGAAATGGGAAATGGAAATCGATGGGACGGCTGCTGTTGCTGTTGTTGTTGTTGTTGCCTCTGCTCAACTGGCGGCCACCTGCTGCGCCTTTGTGCCCCATCTAAGAGTGGGGGAATGGGATGGAGCGTCTGTGACACTAATCTCCGCCAGCGTCGTCTGGCTTGCGCATCAATTATGTTAATTTGTCGTAGCAATTACAAGCCATTTTTAAATTAAACTCTGCGCCCAGACGTAGATTTTAAGACATCATTCGACAGTTTTGTGGAGCAGCTAATGAAATGAAAGTTGTTTTCTAGATAATAAAGATAAATGATATTATGGCTTGGCTTAAATCGGAATTTAATCAATTTCAAATCGCATGCCACATCATATATCACAATTTCACTCAAATATAACGCAGAATAACAGCGATAGAAAACCTCACTCATTTGCATATCTATTTAGCGAAGACACACACCTCGAAATCACAGCATTTATTTAGCCCGGTTTCACTGCGATGTTTTCTAAGGACCTGGGAACAGTTATCGGCAAGCGCATAGAAAGACATAGCAAGAACAACGCAACGAATTCATAGCCGTTCCCCTGCCAAGCGATTACACTCAACGCACATGAAACTCACTCAATGCGAGAGAAAACCACAAACACAATACGAAAAGTAGGCGGAGCGCTCGTCACACGCGAGTGAGCAGCTCAGCAGTAGCGGCTGGCGAGCCAAACAGAAAACATCGCAAAACATCGCCGACGAGTGAAATGGCAGCATGCTTGCCCCTACACTGGCCATGTGTTGAGTGAGTATCGTTTTGGTTTTGAGCGAGTTAAGGGCGGCCGCTGTTGTTGTTGTTTTTCTTCTTGCTGCTGCTGCTGCTGCTTTCGAGCTGCGACCCTCCCCATAAAATGAAACTAACAAAACGGAAAGAAATAGAATAGAACAAAACCCAACCCTTTGGCTAACCCTTAAACGTTGACACTTTTGCGCTGACCACACATTCCACATGCCTCAGAGAGCGGGAGAGACTCCATGCAACATGAACATCAACTCAAGCGAATGTTTGACGCAGGCAGCAGGCGACAGACGGCAGGAAAAGCGTTAGCACCCAGTGCCATTTCCCTTTCCCAGTGCACACACCATATTCAGTGGCTGAGTTGTTTTTAGTGCGTGCGTCGTTTGTTTGTGTTGTATTTAAACCCCCTAAACTGCCCCCGCAACCCCTAATGCCTAACTGCGTATCATAACGTGCTCAACCCTTTCTGTGTGTATGCCCAAAATCGAACAAGTTTTGAGCGTAGTACAAACAACAACAAGAAGAAGAACAACAACAACAGCAGTGGGCACGCAGCTTTTGCTTTTGTCTTCTTTTCTCAAGTGCCGGTCAAATTGATGCGTTTTTCCGCGACGGCGGGAACAACTTTCGACACAAACAGTTTGCCAGCGTCGTTCGCGTTGAACAGAGAAACCCCAAAAGAGTCCGGGTCCGTGTCCGGGTCCGGGTCCGAGCACGATAACGATGCCGATAGCGATTCCGGGTTCACTTGGACTGTGCGTAACGCAAAGGGTTAAGCATGTGTTGTTGTGTGTTGTTGTGTGTTGTTGTGTGTGTGACTTCGCCTTAATAAAAGTGCGTAATTTTATTTAGCGGAAAATCAAGTCAAAAAAAAAACGTAAAAGCAGCAAAAAAAATTGAATGCAAATGAAAGCGTTGAAGGACAATTGAAATGCGTCATTTGGAACAGAATAAAGGACATTCAGTGGGCATTCGAACAACTGAAAACAAACTGAGCAATCAATTTCAATGTGCACCCTTAGCAATGGTAAATAAAGCAATCTATTTAAATCTAATAAAATAAGCTTAATTAATTAATAAGTAGAATTCATTTATTTCTCTGAAATCTATTGAGTTCAGTGAAAACGTGCTGTGAACTTTCGATACAATTAGCGAAAACTAATAAAGTTATCGACTTAACTATTATGAATTATAATTAAACTAGCTAAAAATAGAAAAGCATTTAAAACTGGAAACACAATAAAAACGACAAGAGACAAAAACTATAAACAATAAAACAAAACAAAAGGAAAAAGAACTGCGAACATTTCCAGTCTGAGAAAACAAATGAACGGCAAAACTAAAACCGATTGTCGCTCTTAATGACATTTTAATGAGCCGCAAAATGAGCACCGATTTGGACTGAAAATTAATTAATTTAATTAAAAATATGCATGTGTATTTTGTTGTTGCCATTTCGCTATTCAATTTGTTTTTGTTGCTGTTGCTGCGGCTGCGATAGATTGCTGTAAATTTATCATTTGATATTAGTTTATTTTAATTGCCATCGCCGAACTGAATGCTGAATATATAAACAATTTGGGCTCCATCAATCGGTTGATTATTACATTTTGTGAATGCTTAAAAAGTTGGCAAGGGGTGGGGGGGAGGAGCAACACGAGTTTATGACCGTTGCTGACCAAATACAGAGAGACTAAATTAAAATGGCTATTAAACGAGAGCCACAGTGCGAGATTAATGATTACGTCAAAACCGACATGGCTAAAAGTCATGTTTATGCTTATGGCCCTCGTACACAATTTGTTGCAAGTAAAAGTTTGCATGGCTCAAAATAAATGGTTAAAACTCTGGCTAATAAAATCACTTACAGCATGTAAGTTAATTAATCAGCGCCTGCAGGAGACAAGGAAACACCCTGTGACATGTGACCCTGTGCAAAGGAAACACGACGAAACACGACTCTATCTCTCTCTGACAGATGAGTGAACTCATATGTGAGCCGTTCACTACGAACTGTTGTTGTTGCTGCTGTAGTTTTTACCTATGCCAGCGGCAATCACTTGCTAAAATGCACACAATTACATTTTCAAAATGGCGTCAAAAGTGCAATACACGAAAAAAGAATTGCAGAAGCCGCAAAAAGAAAGACGACAACAACAAGAACAACAATAACAACAACAACAACAAGCACACCAACAGCAAGTACTTGCATTACTCGTACATTGCCGGCCGTTGTTGAGAGGGAGGTTTGCCGGGGGTAGTATGAGTTACAGGGGTTGCAGCCACTGCCACTGCCACTGCCACCGTCGATGTCGCTGCCTCTGCCTCTGCTGCTGCTGCTGCACTCTCACATCTGCACTCAGCAGTGAGAGCCGCGAGTGCAAAGCAACTGAGTTTAATTATATCGAGGCTAACGAGTTTTTAGATGGCGCACAGACTCAGCGAACCGTTAATAAGCATTTAATTACTCAAAGCGTGCGAGCGAGCGAGTGAGCGTGAGAGCGAGAGAGAGCAACACATCTGCTAAGAGCTCAACGATATGACGATGACACTCTCCGTTTACCGCTGTCGCTGTCACTGCCTCTCTTACACTCTGCCACTCTGCCTCTGCCTCTGTCTCTGCCGCTGCCATGCTGCTGGCGTTGCGCCAGCGTTGCTACCTTCGCGCAGACGCTTGTCTTGAAAAGGGGGCGGAGTTTTTTTTTCTTTTTAGATATAAACTCTGCGCGCCACTTGACGCCCACCCACCCCCTTCCGTGACGCGCGCCCTTCTGCTGCGTTGCCAGGGCAAATAAAAGTTTCATGTACATTTTTTTTCTCCCAACGTTCTCGTTCTTCTTCTACTTCTGCTTGCTGCTGTTGTTGTTGTTACGTGCGCTCTCGCGACAGCGTCGCCTTTGCTCTCAGGCGCTTTGGCAAATTGTAGCCATATTGGATTTTTAGTACATTTTGTTGTTGTTTTCTGTATTTTTTTTGCCTGTGTTTTTTTTTTTTTTTTTTGCCAGAGACTGTGACTCAAATGCCGGTGGTTTCTGTGGGTGGTTCGTTTGCGAGTCACCCTCATTTTGTGGCAGGGTGGCAAGCATTTTTTCCCTTAATTCGTTGTTGTTGTTGCTGTTGGTTTTTTTATTCATGGCGTTTGCACATAAATTTTGTATATAGTGTGCGGCACGTGTATTGATGCCCGCTCTTGGTATTGGTGGGTGGAGAGTTCGCACGAGTGTGTATGTGTGTGTGTGTTGTTCTCTGTTGCTAGGTGAACGCATACACACACACACACACACACACACATACGCAGACACAGTTGCTTATATACAGTATATGTGTTTTTTTCGCGTGACGCCTTCATTTGTGGCTTTGATTTACTTGCTGCTTAGATTGTGATGTGTGTGTGAGTGTGTGTGCGTGTGTGTGCTTATGTATTGATATATCTTTTGGCTCACTAGTTCGCTCAGTCTTTTGCACTTGTCCAGCTTACTGCTTCTCTTCTACTTCTGCCTCTCTTCTCTTGCACTTGTTGGCTTTTTGTCTGTTCTTTCCCCGTTTTGTTTTTAACTTTGAGCGCAACTCAAAAATCGGCGCTTCATTAGAAAAAATTGCTGACTGCGCAGTCGACGCCAGCTGCGACGTGCGTTGTCCTGCGGTTAACTTCGCTGCTGCTGTTGCCGCTGCTGCTGCGGCTGCTCCATTTTTATTTTCAACACCAACAAAACTGCCGTTAATTTGCATATGCATGAGAGTGTTTGAGTGTTACGTATGTGTATGTGTGTGTGTGTTGGTGTAGATTGTTTTTTTTTTTTGCTTTGCTTTTTTTTTTTTGTTTTTGGCGGTTTGCGCAACCACCAACAACAAGGCAAACTTGGCGGACAACCAGGGCCATGGCCAATGCCACCCCCTTTGGTAGCTGGTCGCTGGCCGCTGTCGACGTCGCAGCGAAGCGCGCGGATCGTGCGCCGGCTACAAGTTCGTGCCCAGGCTCCGTGGTTTATCCTGCCATTTGGCCTTGTGCAGTATGACAACAGCAGCCGCTGTTGCCAGTACCCAGTTGCCACAGTTGCGCGACAAATAAATCTTAGTCATAGTCAACAGCAGACTGTCCAGTTAGCCAGTCATCCAGTCAGCCAGTCAGTTCCACAGTAAGCCCCCAGTAAGCCAAACCGACCAGACGGGCAACTGACACTTGCAGCACCACCAGCAGCACCAGCACCAGCACCAGCAGCAGCAGCCCGACGAACAACGAGCGGCAACCACGACAACGACAACGACGACGACGACGACTTTGCAACTTGAAATTGATTTATGGCGCAAATTTTATTGTCTGGTTCGGGACTGAAACGTGTGTGGACCCACTTGGCTGTCTGGTGTCTGCTGTCTGGTCAGTTTCAACTTGTTAGCCACTAACTGTAACTGTAAAAAGTGCGTATGTGTTGGTGAATTGTGCGCGTGTCCATGTGATGTTGTTGCTGCTGCTGCTGCTGCTGCTGTTGCTGTTGTTGGTGTTGTTGCTGCTGTGACATTGACTGAGTTAAGGAGGGCAGCGGGAAGTTTTCATTTCACAAACAAATCAAATGAATGACTGAGTGCAACTTTGTACACAAAATCGTTATAAATTATATGGCGCGCGAATTGCGAATAAATTCATAAATTTAACAAAACAAGTGACAACTTTCGCTGGGAAACAACACACACTCACATACGTTGTACACAGTGCGCTGTGAGGAAGGCCAACACACAGAATGGTCAACAAGTAAGTCCTAATTCAGCTGTTTTATAACTGCATATTTAATTAGGAAAGTTTTATTCACAGTTCGAGTTTTTTATTTAAATTAATTAAATATGCTAAAATATATATATTCATATATATGAATGCAATAAATTGATTTCGCTTTAGCAAATCGTATTTATTGTATCAACTCTATTATTGGTTGATATATAGCTTTGCGCAATGCAATTTAATTATTGAAGTCAAAATATTTATCAGATGTGCATAAATATAACAATTCAATTAAGTATTTAAGTCTTCAATTTATAATATTCTTAATCGATTTAAGACATTTTCATTGAACTTGTCTACTGACAATTTAGTTAATTATAAGAAAACACATTAAATTATTATGTTTATGTCAATCCATTAACTTTTATTTTCATTAGAACAACAAGATTAAGAACTCATCACAATTAATTTAATTGCAATATTTATTTTATAAATACACTTTTCACATATAATTTTACTATTTGTTTTTATTGTTCATTAGATCAGCTTTATTTTAATAATCATAATGATTAATTTATAATATAATGCGCTTTTATTAAATTCAATATAATTAAAATAATTCTTTTTAATAATTATTTATTGTTTGGCTATTCTGTTAACCAGTTTTTGCAACACTCAATTGATTATTTATATATTTAAATCAATTTCATTAAAATCACTTGACATTTTAAGCTTTTATTATTTAGTTTTTTATAGTCATTTATTTTGTTGTTTATGTACTTTTGTTGATGTGCATTAATTACTCAATATGTCTGAGATTCTACTCAAAGTCAGAGTCAGCGTCAGAGACTGAAATGAATGTCAACTTGTTTGCAACTCTTTTAATTTCTTAATGGAAATTGCATATTGCTGAAAGAGCTGAGCACCTGAGCGAGTTTATTATATTAAGTCAGTGGCATTTTTAACGCCATTCCCATTCCCTTTCCCTTTCCCATTGCCTTTGCCCATTGCCAGAATCTGCAATCTCAGTGCTAACGACTATCGAATTAAATTGGTTTCTCTTCACTGCCTCTTCAATATTGATATTCCATCAGCTGAGGCTGGGCATGAATTTGCTTTCAAACGAACAGAACAGTTTACAAAGAGAAAAAACAATAACAACAATCAAAGAGAGAGAAGACAGCATTTCTGTGTACTGTGTAGTGTGGACTTTGGTAAAGCGCATTACGGCTTTCGCATTACGTTGTCCAGCCGCTTATCAAGGACCACTTAAAAGCCGCCTCAGCTTCCCAACCGAACCACAATGTCAGTCTCGTCCAGTCCCCTGTCTGTCAGTGGAGTTTGGTCAGTTATTTTTGGGTGGTGCTGGTGACTCTGCAATTTCATGTGGTTGCAATGTCAAGAGGAAAGAGGGAGGGGACCGATTTCAGAACTGGACTGACAGCAACAACAATTTGGGGAATCAGCTCGGGGATTGCGGGATTGGCATCGGTGCCCAGTCAATGGTAATGAAATGTTTCATCATTAAAAAAGCAACGAAAGAGCGCAAAAAGTAAGAAAAATGTTCATTTCGTAAATAAACAACAACAAGTGAAATGTGCTCGTATATATACATATATGTACATATATGATCATCACGATGAGACTGAAGCTGACTGAAGCGCACTCTCAGTCTGTGTGTGAGTTAACTGCGTAAATAAAACCGTGTGTGTGTGTGTGTGTGTTGTGTGTGTGGTGTATCTGCGTATTAATTTATTGCCTGCATCAGGTGACGGTGACCCATTTAAAATTTGATGAAGCTGCCCCGCAATCCTCATCTGTATTGTACACATAAATTGTGATGGGATTCGCCCTTTGATGCCTTTGTGGTTAAGAAATGAGCACAGAGACGCGGGCTGGGAAATTGCGTATAACTGCGTATACATTGGCAAGAGAGAGAGTAGAGTTAATTTCTTGACTTGCATCTGATATTATAGAAGATATATCGTGTATTGTTTGGCATTTCTGTCTTTCAACTACATTTCGTTACATTAGGATTTATATTTATAAACCATTTGTTATCTCAAACATTCATCTCAATATTTATCACTCCACTCTGTGATCATTACATTCATTATGAAACTTTTCATTCAACTTTCTCGTTATGAACTCATCAAACAAGCACTTGGCGAAACCTCTTTTACATTTAATTCATTTTATCTGTACTTTGATAGCTTTATGAATCAATTCCCGCCCCGCAAAGCTCAGACTCAATCCTTTCAGTGCCATTCACTCATTCAGTCAATAATCCTTTTTTTCCTTTTCCTTTTCCTTGTCTTTTCCCTTTTGTTCAGCAACTTCGTCTTTTGCTCGATACCTTTTGCTTTGTGCTCTGCTGTTTGCCAGGCTTTTAATTTTCAGCTGATTTTTTGATTAATGCTTAAACGGATGCTCCTCTCTGTGTTTTCTGGCCATTTTCGTAAGCCTTATGCAAATCGTCGTCAGTTTAATTAGAAATAAAAAAGAAAGAACTCCATTTACAGAAAAGGGGATATAAAAAAAAAAATGCCGTTCATTTGGCAAGTTTGTCGCCCAAGTTTTGCTCATTATGCTGATGATTTTTTCTCTGTCGTTTTGTTTGTCATTTATAAATTGGAAAACTTTTCTTGAGCAAATTATGGCATTTCTTTCGGAACCCCTTTTTTTTGGGCACTTCATACCGGGTTTTAATCGAGCAAATGCTTTTCCTTTTTGCTGGAAATTCGTTGCGCTTTGCATCGTCATAAGAATTTATCTGCTGTAGATGTAAATGCAAAGTAGCAACCAACTGCGGCTAAGACCCTTTCGTCCTTGCAGCAACAGACAAACAAATTAAAGGGGGATTATCATCATTTCATCTTGTTGGCTGACGATTGCCCCTACCCTTTACCCTTTGCCCCCTTTAACCATCATTCCTCATGAACCCTTCTCTGGCCATCGCTCAGCTGACGTTTCTCAGCGCGACAACGACTGCGTCACTTGGTTGTCTGCCTGTTGTTCTTTTTCTTTCTCTTTTTTTCGTATATACATTTTTTTTTTGTTCCTTATGTATTTCCTACTGCGACTCAGATTTGTCTTTCAAGATTCGGACTTCGGAGTCGGCATTGAGGTAGGCAAGGGTTAGCATTTCAGGCTTGAGGTTCCCAAGCGACGACTTTTGCATCCGTTCGCTTGCCTCGTCCACTTGGTGCATTCAACTTTATGCCTTTGATTTATTGTCGCTGCTTCACCCCAACCTCTTCCCTTTGCCCGTCTTGCGAAGGCAATGAAAGCGAAACAATGGATGCGACTCGAATCCAGAAACGAGCCCCTGTTCTTAAGCCAACTGTCTGTGTAGATCTGTAAGTAGGTCTATAGGCTACCGTGGCACTTTCGGTTTTCAGCCGCATTCACAACAGCAACCGCGTGGGTTAACACCGACGTCTGTGATTGTGTTGTATTGTGTGTGTTGTGTGTTTGTGTGTGTTCACCTTCCTTTCTTGCCTTCTGATGATGTAATAAATATGCGACCCTTTGTTTGTGGCGAGATTCCATGTGAAAATGGGAACATGTGTTCTTGCCGCAGCTCTCGCTGAAGGGAAGTGCCATAAATACTTGTTGAAAATCTGTTGATTAGTGAGCAAATAAATTCTTGTCTATTTTGTGGTCAACTCGAGACTCTCCGACACAGAGATTATGCCAGAAAGATAAGCGAAAAGGAACTGAAACTTGTACACATAACAACAGCAAGTGTTGCTGCTGTAATTAACCGTGAGGCATGTGGCATGCTGCTCAGTTGTGTGGGCGTGGTAGTTTCAGATTCAGTTTTAGTTTCAATTTCATTCATGCACCACAGACTGTAGTTCCTCAAACGTCTCTTAGCCGAGACCCTTTTCCGTTCCCTTGGCTAAATCGGTGTATGCCATGAATTCTAATGGTTTTCAACAACTGCCAAAGTTTTGCTTGTTTGTCGGTTTTTGTGTGCTACAAATGTAGACCACAAAATTGTTGGTATTGCTATCACCTCCACCTCCGCCTCCGATACTGTCTTCACCTCCCTCCCTCTGTCACACTCTCTGCCCCTGTTGCTCGTTGAAGCTGAGAGTTTTAGCTTCCAACTCAGTGCAAAAACCAAAAAAGTGCAAACAAATTACCACACAAATTGTGACAAGCACACAGAAAAGTTTTTTCCTTATTTTCGTATCTCGTTTTTTTGCCTTTTTGCCACGTTTTTTTTTTTTTTTTTGGGCGGGTAACGCATACGCCATGTTGTCTGCCACATATATTCAGGTATTCAGACATTGCCTTTAGCAGATGTGCAGCTGACAAATGCCAAGTTGTTGTTGTTATTGTAGTTACTCTTGTTGTTTGGTTCGGTCGTGATCGACTTGCCGCAACTTGATTGATGGCTGCAGTGGCTGCTGTGCATTTAGAGAAAATTCCACTCAAATTGTTAATTGAATCAAAAATCAAAATATTGACTTAAAGATTAATGTTTGCTTATTATTTATTGGTTTGCTATCAGTTTAGAGTAGGCGAGCATAACTTTTTTTAAACTGATAAAGTTAAGCAAAATCAATGCTATAAGCTGTTCTGCATTTATTTCTTTCAGTGCATTTTGACATTTAATTAACAGCCAACGCAGCTTTAGATTCTGTCTCACATCAATCTTAAATCGGAATTCTTCATTTATTGCATGCAAATAGCAGCACCACTAAATGGCAACAACACCCACCCATTATAATTGCTGTAGTTGCTGTTGCTGCAGCAAGTGGGTGTCGCAAAAACAATACAATTGCCAATTGGCAAAGTGGTGTGATGTGAGCAATGAGATTCACTCATTCACATTCGCATTCACATTCACAATCATTCACTCACCGTCGACTCACTCACTCAACTGTTTTCCCCTCATTGTGCGCTGTCATGCGCAAATCGAGCCGCAGCTCGGGGTTCACTTTCCATTGCAATTGTTTGAGCTTTGAGCGCCTGCCAAATGTCACCTTCGATCGGCAGCAACAACAACAACAACAACGGCTTTGGCTGAGTGAAACATGACCGCCCCATTGTTGTTGCAGCCACATGTAGGCGCATCCAAGTCAAAAGGAAATGTCAGTCAGGCGACAAGCCCACAAACAGCAACGGCAACAACAGTTGTTGTCTGTATTCTAGGGCTAATCCGGAGCCAAAGCACGTGCAACAGCGGCAACAGCAACTGTGGTGAATTCTGTGGCGCGACAAAGCTGCACGGCAACAAATGTCGGGCAACATGTTGCAGTTGCAGTTGCAGTTGCTGCCGTCGCCGTCGCCGTCGCTGCAGCTGCTGGCTAAATTGCAATTTCACAAATACAACAACATACAACACAACACAAACACAAAGAGGGGAGCTTGCATGGGTCTCAACTCACTACACGACGCCAGCAGCGGCAGCAGCAGCAACAACAACAGCAACAACAACAACAGCAGCAAAGGCAGAGGCAGCGACTGCAGAAATTGTGCCGCCCGGCCTATAAGACCAAAGCTGACGTTGCCGTTGCCGTTCGCTGTCGATTCCGATTGCGAGTCCGAGTCCGAGTCGCTTTTTTAGCAACCCAGTTGCTGTTGCCGCATTCGCAATTCGGCTTTCGTGCCGCGCGGCAGCCAAAATCAAGAGAATTCTCTAGAGAACTTATTGCACGCGTGCGATTCAATCGTAGTATCCTAGCGGGTTCCCAAAAATATTACGTGCCTTGTCTCTCAACTCTCTGTGTGTTCTGTGTGTTGTTAACTGAAACAAACTATAAACTGAAAACTGAAAACTAAAACTGAATTGTTGTAATCGTGCAGTTTGCCAATTGGCGACGGCAAAAGTTTTGTGACCTTTTAATGGAAACATTTCGAGAGGAAATTGCATTTTGCACTTTCCACTTTTGCATTTTGCATTTAACATCTAACATTTCGCATTTCGCATTTTGTATTTCTCCATTTGCTGGATTCACAATTTCTCGATTTCTGTGTGGGAGGCCAAGCAAATATTTTGGCTCTGTGAACATTTTGTGTGTTGACTTTATTTATTTATTGTCAGAACTTTGCGGCAACTGGCAGTAAATGCACTCAATTGGTGAGTTTGGCTTATTGATTCTTCAATTTAAAAATACATTTATAAATTGTTTGCAAATAGTAATAAAGTGCAAAATAAATTGAAACAAAATGTGGAAAAACTTATCATTATTTAAACATATTTAATATATTTTACAAATAGTTTATTAAGTTCAACAAATTAAAGGATGTAGGCGAAACTATTTTTAGCGTAATACTCTTGCTTAATTTAATCAAATTCTGATATAATTTGATTAAGTTCCAGCTTCAAATTAAATCAACATAATAGATAAATTATAGTGCTTACAATAAATTAATGAAATTTAAATTCACTAGCCACTTACAACGGCATTAAATGTATATAATGTAGAAAATAAATTGCACGTATAAATTTATGTTAAATGACAATAAATTGTCCTACAAATTCGAGCTAAAAGGCTTAGTTAAATTGTCAAAATAAACAATAAATTATTTGAACAAAAAATAAAGAATAAGAGAGACATATTTTATAGAATTTATTTATTGTTTATCGAATACAAAATAAAATCATTTAATTATTCTATTAATATTCAATTGCCTGTCAAAGCTCGTATATTTAAGGCTAAAAGTTTAAATTTGGCCAGAGCTTAAGTTAGCCACATATCATCAAGAACAACAGCAACAACACAATATTCTGTTGACTGCTTAGCAGCTGTCTAACAATCAGTTTCAAGATAAATGTCAAGCGGCCAACTTCTTCCGGCTGTGGTTGCCGTCAACGAGTTGATTCCCAGTCATCGTCTTCATCGCACACATGCGCAGCAAAGACCCAGACCCAGACCCAGACTCAGACTCAGACCCAGAGCCAGACCTCGACAGAGGCAAAGACAGAACAAGCCATACACTAATACCAAAACCAGTAATCACATACATATACATATGTACATGGCTTATACGAGTACGAAAGCCATAATCGTCAGCTTCCTTTTGGTCAGCGCCATGGCGCTGCTTCCTGCACGAGAGCAACAACAACAATAAGAACAACAAGAACAACAATAATAAATAATGCTAGAGCATTGCATTGGATATAAGCTGCAGTTGGCATCCCTCTCTCTCTCTATCTCTCTCTATCGCTTGTCTGTTGCAAGGCTGCTGTCTAATATAATTTTGAAATAACTCAACTAAGCAGCGGGCACAGCTGAAGTGGATGAAGACCAAGACTTTGGCCAAGTGGCCCATCGAAATGCTAAAACCAAGTTAGAAAACAAAATGATTGCAGTCCAACAAAGTTGCCAGTTGCCAGTTGCCCGTTCCCAGTTGTCCGTTGCCAGTTGCCAGTTGCCAGGCGGTCGTCTCATTCAGCCAGAGCCACGCCAAACAAAACAAAACAAAACAAAACTAACCAACGAGACTCAAAGCAACAACGACAACGACAATAATAGCAACAACGTGGAAAAAAAGGGATAAGCCGGAAAGCAACACGGAACCCAAATTAATACAATAATTGAAGCCAATTTAGTGTAATTTTCTTCAATTTCAATGTTGTTGTTTTTCCAGTATGTTGTTGTTGTTGCTGCTGCTGCTGCTGCTATTGTTGCTGTTGTTGGTTTTGCTGTCTAGCCATTGACTTTGCCAACTATTATCGCATTTGTTTGGCATTTGGCCACTCCACCTTCCAGCCGGATAAACCTCTCTCTCAGTTCCCTTCGCTCCCCTCCCTCCTTCACCATTGCCTCTTCCTATTCAACTGTCCACTCTCCTTTGTAATCAGCTCTAAAATAACTTTAAGTTAATTTTCCCGCGTGCCTTGTAAACCGTTTCCCCACTCTCAATTGCAACTTGAACCACACCCATAGTTTATTTACACATTTTATGGTTCTCTTTTCTCTGCTCGGACATTTTATTAGCCAGTCTACAGCTCTTGTTACCTAATTAAATTAAGCCAAACAAACGCCTTGACCAACCTTAGTCTCTATCTGAAGGCAGCACTGCAGTTGATGTTGACGTTGATGTTGCAGTTGCCCAGGTGAAAGTGGCATCCACTTTAGGGGCCTTTCACAAAACATCTCCCCATTTGTTTCTCGACTTGAGGTTTTATCTCAGCCATAGCTTTTAGGCCATAAAATCTACCCGTAAGCCCGTCTGTTCGATGGAGAATTTAGTTTTATTAGTCGTATGACTGTGAAAAATAAATAAAAATAAGTTTATGATCGAAATAAAACTTAAAAATTAATTTAAAATAGTAATAAGAGTCGTAAAGAAGCAAATACAAACTGACCATTAGCTTTAGTAAAAGACAAGCCAAAGATTAAAAATAAATCCCTACTCAGTAATTTCCATTGCAAATAATATAAATATATATTAGAATAATAAATGCATAACTCGTTTTAACGCTTAACTATCAACTGAGAGTGATATAAAATAGTTAAATCTCTTATAGCCCTATAAGAGCTTAACACACTCCTTTCGAGTTCAGAATTCCTCGCTGACTAATAAATAAAACACAAATTGATTCACATTTTTAATGGCTCAAATCATTCGCTATCCAACAGACCTTCCAGCTGAGTGTTATTTGTTATTAACATGTTTCCTCTTGTCACAGTTAAGTAATCTTGTCACACGTCAATTCCAATCTTTCAATTCCATTTACATTGTAAATGTTGAACATATTTTTAATCAGAAACCCCAACTCGAGTGTACACAAATATGCCAAAAATAACATTGCAAATACAAGTATTAATAAAAACTGAAATTAAAATGTGTGTTTCTGCATATACATATATATATATATATATATATATATAGATATATATATTTCTTGTTTTTTTTTTTTCACTTTTGCGCAAAATTGTTTTCATTTACAATTTGAGTTCAGTTTTTCAGTTTTTCCTTCTGGTGTCGCTGCCTCTGCTGCTGCCGCTGCTGCTGCTGCTGCTGCTTTTGCTGTTGTAAATTGTAATTTGAAAAACATCACCGCAAACTGTCAAAATGCACTGACATTTACAAATTATTTTGCTGGCAGCAGCCGTGGGGTGCCAGTGGTGCTCGGTGGTGCTGGCAGTGCACCACCACCAGCAGCAGCAACAGCAATATGACAAAACGCAACCCATTGGCAGCAGCTTTGGGCCACGTTGCTCGTTGCCCGCGTTTGACGCTTTGAAATGCGAAATGCGAAATGGAAGCGGTCACCGTTAATTTGCGTCAACGGGCTAATAAAGTTTCGTGTCGCCTTTTTGCTTTTGATTTCACTTTTTGGCATTAGCGATATTTTGTTCGACTTTTTTTTTTTTTTTTGGCGACGACGACGAAAAAGTTGGCTAATGCATTCTGTAGCCGTATCTGCATCTGTAGCTGTTGCTATATCTGTGACTGCATCTGGCGAGTTATAGCTATGGCTGTGACTGTATCTGTATCTGCAAATTGCATGCCAGCCAAATAGCCAAATAGCCAAATGGCCAACTAGCAAATTAGCCAAAGCAATCACACACATATGAAAAGCTGACATTTCAATAGCAACAAAGTCTAGCCGGGGAAGGGTGGGGGAATGGAAACTTCCGATGTCTTTCCAGCTGACTGGACAAATGCCCGCATCTGCATCTTAAAGTTAAACTTTGTATCTGCCTCTGGCTCTTTATGAAATTCCGATTACCCATTAATTGCCTTTGATTGAGCACCTGAGCTGCTGCTGCTGCTGTTGCTGTTGCTGTTGCAACAAAGTATCAATGAACCTTCCTTGCGCCGCGGGCGATGCAACCGAATAAGTGAGGATCGTTTGTCGTTGTTGTTGCCCCCGTTGTCGTTGTTGTTGTTGCTGTTGCTGTTGTTGTTGTTGTTGATCGTTGCGCAAGGTGCAAACTGGCTGCATAGATTGAGCCCTACCTGTGCCCACATCTGCCTATCTGACTGCCTGTCTGGTTTATGGGTCTGCGTGCCTAGGAGTGGCCGTGCTTAATAGCAGATGAATACCCAGAGCGAAGACTAGAATAAGAAAATGAAGAAGAAGAAGAAGCAGAAGTAGAAGAACATGAAGAAGAATACCAAAAAAAATGAATTATGATTTGACGGTAGGCATTTAATGGATGGCCATGGATCTTTGACTCGAAAATATTCTCGTTTGGCGCCAACAAATTGACAGCTGTATGTGTGTGCATGAGTGTATATCTGTGTGTATGTGTGTGTGTGAAGTTATTTTGCTGGACAGGTGAATGCTATTTAGTTAGAATGCCTTTGTATCCGTCTTGCTGTCAGTTATTTATTTTTTTATCTTTTGTATTTTCTAATTGAATTTACTTGCCCCTACAGCGTTGCATTGTCTTGCGACGTGCAGCGTGAATGGCCACGCAGCAACTGCAATACACAACGATAAGGAAGTGCAGCAGTGAACCACAGCACCACCTGAACACTAAGCAGCCACTGAAAAGCATTCAAAATTGGAGCATGACAGGAGTTTGGCCCATTTGATGGATAGGTGTTGCTTTGTGGTTGACTTTGATGGTTGAATGCCATTGATGTCCGCTGAAAGGGGCCTGCTGCGATAGAGAGAGCGGAAGATGAAGGGAGAGAGAGATGGAGGGTGAGTGAGTGAGTGATATGATCTGTTGAGGTCAGAGCTCAACTTGGGAGAGGCCCGCTTTGATCTAGCCACTCTAGAGCTCAAGTGCACTTATTACTTATTGCTTGAAGTATCCATAAACTTGGAGTGCAACTATAGAACAAGTCGGCCAATTAGCCGATGTCTCTGACTCTGGATCCTTGAGAGCTACGACCGCAACTAGCTGTGCCATTTGCTGAACGCCCACACACCGCACAACAGATCTGTAAATAAACCCATCGCATGGGCGTTGTGGTCGCGACAATAACAATAACAATAACAATAACAACAACAACAACTATAACAACAACATGTTGTTGCGGCATTGTTATAAAAATGTTAAAAACCCTAAGCAGTTCACCAAAAACACATCTCGCAATTTAATGGCTTTAAAATACAGCCAACTAACTGGCAGCCCGCAACTGCCGACTGGCAACTGGCAACTGGTAAATGCTAAAAGGGGAAACAGAGCCGCCCACCTTTGGGGCACCTTATAAACAATGGCGATGCATAAATTTCGGAGCCACAAAGGAGACGAACTGAAAAACTCATTAGGCGCATCGCCTACGAAACATAAATGCAATAATATTGTTCAAAATTACGAGCCTAATAACATAAATAACATGGAGAAGAGACGAGACGAGACGGTGACGGGGAACTGCAAATGGAGGAGGTAACCGAACGACCTTTTGCATAGACTGCAGTTTTGTATCTATGAGATACGCATTGCGTTAAAGTTCATTATATAAAAGGAGTTGGCTTGGCCTTATCCAAACTTATGGCCCAGAAATATGCGTCGAGCAGCGCCATAAACATAAACTAGGCGAATTAATTGAGATGGCGAGCTGCGTAACTGGCAAAGGTGGAGAAGAGATCGGGGGAGATCTGTGATCCCTGCGCCCTCTGCCATTGAGAACGGCTCATAAAGCCTTAAAATTATGCATTTTTAAGTCGTATGTTGCACCTGCAACATAGCATAGTCAGCACCCAGCAGTCGGTGCGCGCATTAGAGTCGCATTTGGCCAAAAGCGGCCATTCAGGCCATCGAGTCAGCTACCTGACCGAAAAAGGCCGCTTGGCTCTAATTGAGTTTTGAGAGTCGTTACACTTCATCGCAATGGGAGTAAATTAAACTGTCATTAGTTTACCCTTTGGCACTTTTGTCGCCCCGTCTGGCCCCTCATCTGCCCTCGGGTGTTGCGAACCCGATCCAAACGATCTCAACATGTGAAGTGGCGCGTTTTTTCTTCATTTTTCGTGTTATTTTTTTTTCTCTGTTCGTCTTTCTTTGCAGCCGTAATAATTTTGTAGGTTTTACGAGTGCCGCCAAGACAATTAGGCATTTGTTGTGTTGTTGTATGTGTGTATGTGTGTATATATTGCCAAGTGTGGGCATTTTGTTTAGCGGCTTTTGACGCTTTGATGTGCGCAACTGAAAAACGCGCGCGAGACGCGCGACTCGCGAGCCCGCAACGAATCTAACGCCTTTTCAAAACTTTGTTAGCTACATGGCTTTTAACTTTTCTTGTTGTTGCTATTGCCATTGCCATTGCTATTGCTTTTGTTAGTGTTAGAGTTAGTGTTAGTGTTGTTGCTGTTGTTGTAGCATGCTGAAGATTTATTTTTCCATTATAGTGTGCCGACATCGACATCATTGTGGGTGTCTGTGCCTTGACACAAGCCATTGGGCCATGACGTGCACAAAACAATAACAACAACAGCAAATATAGTAACAACAACAACTACAACAATAGGAAATATTAGATTTTTTACTTTCTGTCGAACGAAGATGATTGTTAAAATCCCATTTGAAGAGAATTTCAGGCGATTCTTTAAGACGCGTGAGAGGAAAGTGCTGAGTTGAAAATGAATGAAAAATACTTCAGATTAAACCTCAAGAAATCAGAAACAATTAGCGTACTTTGTATTTGAAATAAATTACTTATTTCATTTATGTAAACGTCAAGTGATTCGAGGCGTTTTTAACGCGTTTATCCAGCAGTTTTAATAGCTTTGCAATGTTAGCACATGCACATAAATCAATATATGATCTGCCAAAAGAAGAAAATGTACTACGCTCTATTTTGCATGTTTCTTACTTCTTTTATTTCAATTAGTAACGTTAGTTTTAGCAAACGTTTTGCGAGCGTTTTAGAGGCGTTTTTAACCGCAACGAATGCTGTGCGAATCTAACTATTAAATTTGAATTTTTACTATCCAAATCATTGGCTGGCCCAACGCGATTTGTTTCGGCTTGTGGCCAATGCATTAAATTGACTAACACCAAAGCGCTTGACAAACTGAGATATTGACGTATTGAGTAGCGGACATCAGACGAATCCACAAACAGTTTATTGCACCGGCCATAAAAAAAAGAAGAATCCGCCCAAAAGGCGCGCACAAACTAAGCCGTGTTGTGTTTGCTATTTTCGTTGTTGTTGTATTTTTCAACTTTTTTATGACAAGCTAAAAGTTATAAAAACCACTTTTTAATTCAAATGCGATACAAAATGTTATGAACCATCAAATGATTTGCATAAACTGTTGCCAAGGCACGTGTCGCAAAAAACTGCACGGAAAACTTGCAAACTGAAATATACGAAACACATTTTAATACCAACAAAAGTGATATAAAAAAAAAAAATGATTTAAAAATTTTCCAAAATGCAGGCATTAAAAAATATAAAAATTTGTAGCACTATAACTTTTTATAAATGTATGAATAGCGGGCAGATAAAACAGAGAAACCAAATCTCTTTCGCTTTTTGGTTGTGCCTTTTGTTGTTAATGATTCACTTGCCACACTGTTGTAGCTGTTGTAGTCGTTGTTGCCGTTTTTGTTGTTGCTGTTGTTGCTGTTAATGACTTGACAGTAAAGTAGCCTACACAATTTATGGCAAACTTGTCCGCCTACAATCAGTTTTCATTCACTAATATACATGTGTGTGTGTGTGTGTCTATGCATGCATGTGTGTGTGTGTGTGTGTGTATGTTTGTGTGTGAGAGAATGTGTGCTTGTGTTTTTAATGCCTTCGTCTAGTTTGGTTTTTTAATTGAAACATTTTTGACCATATTTTCTTAATGATCTGACTTGACATGGCGTCTGTTTTACTGTGTGTATGTGTGTGTGTGTGTGTGTGTGTGTGTGTGTGCCTTGCTTTTGACTTTATAAATTTAACGTAATTTTGGCTAATTTAAAACAGCAAACTGAAATACAAATGGCTTTGACATATAAGATCGAAGCATATATGCATATATCACACACACTTAGGTATATTTAAGCATATGTATTATACACACACATACGTATGCAGCTCACACATATCATTATTATAATTTGTACATTGTGTTCTGCCCCACTCACTCATCACCTCTCCCTTTCTCTCTCCTCTCTCTCTCTCTCTTGGTTTATTGCAGTCGCCAGCGCATACAACGAACGCCAACGCCTTTGGGCCACAAGCTGCAAATGCTGGGTAAGTTTTCATTATTGTTGTTGTTCTCGTTGTTGTTGTTGCCAAGCACTTTTATAGTGACTTGTCGTTAAAAAAATGTGTTGAAAATGTTTTTTTATGACACGAAATGAGCAGGGCCATAAAATTGAGCCGAGTGAGCAATATAACGATGTGCCTTGCGGCTTGTTAAATTCTGCAAATGGCATTTGCATTTCGTATGCAACAGCCGCACAGCCAAGGCAACGACAACGGCAACGGCCACTGAACTGCCGATTCCGGCTTAATGTCTTTAATGAAATTAAAAGTAGCAGTCTATTCTCTCAGCTCATCATCGTCATTATGTATCATTCAGCAATTCAAAAGTCAAACAAACAATTTGCATTGTAATGCTAAAACAGTCTATAAAAACTATTAACTTAAAGAGCCAAGGTATGCCCTTACCAACTTGTATTGGCTGTCTGAGCTACTGTTCAAAAGTAAAAGCTTTCGTTTACTTACAGCTTAACAGAATATTAAATATATATATAATATTATATTTAACTGCAACTTTACAATTTTCTCTTATGTTTTACATCGTACATTGCTGACCTTAGCTTAGTTTGTTTGACCTTTATGACTGTTATCAATTGATTGATGGATTCGCTGATTAACAACTGTTAAGCGAATCATAGCTGCGAGCTGCTTCTGTTCAACTTTAAACCTTGCCAAATTGAACCTCAATGCTATCAAAATAAAAAAACCGGAGAGACAAAGAAAATAGCAAGTATAAATAGAAAAGAAGATAAAGATAAAGACGGAGATAAAGACTACTATAATGACAACTAATTGAATTGATTTATGCATGTCGCGCATTTTAATGAAGTATTTTCCCTCTGTTGTTACTCTTGCTGTTGCTGTTGCTGTGGTCACTTCCATTTTTGATTAATTTGAATTTATTTAGTTGCGATATTTGTTGCCATAGCATAATTTTCGTTTTTTGCTCTATCAATTTCAATGATGGCACATTATACATACATAAGTTTCATCTGCGTTGTCCGTTGTCTGTTTTGTGTCCACACTTGCTATTATTTATTTATTTATGCATAGCCAAACGGTCAAATGGCCAAAAGAGCTAAAGCTGTTGCCAGCTGAGAGCTGAGCAAAGCTAATAAGACAGACAGATAGACAGGAGAGTGTTGGCCCGATGCGGGAACGTGTGGTGGGGATGCGGATGAAGCAGGAGGCGGAATTGATTTATGCTTGGCACTTTTTATGGCCATTTTGTTGGTAATTTATTAACAAGCTTGTTAACAACGTCGTCTGGCCAATATGCAGATGCAGATACTAAAACTTACATACACCAAGCCTGCGCCTGACCAGTCACAGTATCTCAGTGTCTCAGTGTCTCAGAGTCTCAGCGTTTCAGTCTGAGTCTCAGACCCACTCAAAGTTTCAGCTCGAGTCGGAGTCCAAAGGAGGTTAAAGGCCACGGCAATGGCAGTTAGGGTAGACGGGTAGCCAAGCTGGCTTGGAAATGGCAACAGCAGGTGGCTTTCAGGCTTCCAAGCATATTTAATGAAAGTTTTATGGCCAAGAGGCGTGCATTGTGCACACACACTCGCACACACACACACATTCACATATGCACACCTGTAGTTGGCAGTTAAATTAAACAAAAGCTCGCGCTCTTAAATATTTAAACAATAATTTAAAGAGAAAGAGAGAAGGAAATAAACAACAAGTAGTATGATGTGTAGTTCTTCAGTTCGATCCTCCACATTCACATGATTTGTTTGACCAACCACACGCGGTAGCCAAGTGGGAACCAAGTGGGTAAGTTGGTAAGTTGGTAAAGTTGGCAAGTTGGCCGAGTGGCCAGAGCCGTTGCTGTTGCTGTTGCTGTTGATCAAATATTCTAAATATTTGCTAAATAATAGAGAAGACAGCAATCGGAGTCGAACCAGTGGCAAGAGGCTTGGCCAGGCCCAGTCAAGCATAGACAAACATTGGCCTAAAGCCCAGGCCCAGGCCCAGACACAGGCCCACGACTCATAGGTGATAGCTAATGGCAGTTGCTATTGCCGTTTAAATAGCGGCTACTATTTGCGTAGTAAAGTGTACCCAACTGACGGATTGACAGATTGACGGACTGACGGAGTGCCTGTCAAAAGGCAGACACAGGCACAGAGACAGACACAGACACTGTCGATATGGTTAGGAGTACTGTGAATCACTTGAGCCACGTTCCTCGGCCATTTTACGGCGGGCAGCTTAAAGCCACTGCTGATTTGAGAGTTTTGTTTTTTATTTCTTCATGTTTTACGGGCTTTTTTGTTTAACAACGTTAGGGCCAAGTTTGAATTGTTCATAATTGGAGTTTTGCCAGCGTGGTCAACAGTTATGCTAATGACTATAACGCTGGTTTAGCTTATGGCTTACTAACTGATTTATCAGTGCAACAATCTAATTTCAATTGTATGGCTGAGCAGCTAAACGGCTTTGGGCCAACTCCAACTGCTTTGGGCCAGTTGAGAGCGCTGTGTCAGCGGCAGCGCCAAGTTGTCAACTTAATTTACAGCTAACATGTGAGCAACAAGTTCGCGGCGATTGAGCAAGCGATAAAAAGTATTAATTTCATAGCTCCATGCAATTAACATAAAGTGGACAAACGGACAGACAGAGAGGCAGACAGACAGACAGACAAACAGACAGGGCGACAGATTGTTAGACAGAGAGATATAGTCGATAGTTATAAATATGCAAATATGTTTAGCTAAATAGTTCAGATTACAAACAGGCAAGAGAATCGAGATTAAGAATGCAATAGCTTGTCTTGACTGCCCGATCGCAGATATCTTGCAGATACATTTTGTATCTGTATCGTATTGGTATTATTTCTGTTATTGATATTGAGTTTTATGTGGAAACAAGACGGCACGGCACGGCACGAGCGTCGACAATTGGCTAACAAATGTGCTGACGTGTTTGACTAAATGGCAGTACACTGACACTTGCCAGAGGGCGCCAAACAGCCAGACAGCCAGAGAGACAGACTAGCATATGTATGGCCAGATAATGTGGCTAATTCAATTCGAAAATCGAATCATCAATTGCTATGCATTAGCATAATTGGAAATGAGTTTCTGAAATGCCACCGAAGCCATAAAAATCACAAACTAAAGGTTAGCATATTCACAATGATAATGGAATCGATTAATATTATCAAATCAAATGCAGTTCTCTCAATGGCAGCTTATCTCATACTGCAAAATATTGCTAAACGATAGAGAAAATACTAATAAAATATGAGGATACCAAATGAATTTTGGATATTTGAAATCAGGTTCATCGGAAATCAAGTTAACAAATCACACAACAATTCGAAATCGATGCGACAATCAAATACAATAAAAATCGTATTCAAAAAACATTAATTTTTATAGCAATGCGAACTATAAATATGCCAATAAATTGCCACAATATGTAATCATAAATATCGATATATTCAATGCACGATCTTCAGCTGATCTTCATTCTTTCACTACAGTACGAGTTATTAATGGAGCTTAATGTTCAACTTGGGAGTTGTCGTTTGCCATTTCGATAACAAATACTTACATTCCAGTGAAATGGCAAAAAAAAAGGAGTTTTAAAATATAAAACACAACAACTTAATCATTGACTTTTCAACTGATCTGCAATTGATTAAAATTAGAATTATAATTTATTTGAATGAGCATATCAAATAGAAGCAAGTGGAAATATGAGAGTGATCAAGTGGAAGCAAAACTATATAGAAAGTTGTATCTGAATAGATTTATCTACTCACTACATAGTTAATGTCTAGCTAATTCTAAACTAGTCTTTCATCACAATCAAGAGTATGACAGTATTATCTAGAGTTTAACAACATTAATAACAGTAGCAGCAACAGCAACAGCAACAACAATCGATAAACAATTTCAATAAATCGTGCTATGACAATAAAAGTAAATTAAACGCTTTGGTTGCTGCTTTTGCTGCTTCTGTCGAGTTGTGTCTCAATTTGCCGGACCGGTCAGTTCCAGTTGCCACGTCCATCGCCAGTGGCCAGATCTGATGAGGTGCCGCAATATGCGTGAGTTAAGTGCGCAAACGTGGCCCAAGGAGGCAACAACAACAACAACAACAACTTGAGCTCATCACACAATTACATGGAAGCTGCCATGAAAAAACACCAACAAAAAAATGAAGCGAAGTATAAAAAACTTTCTACATTTTGTCGGTTTGGCAGCCTCAAGCTACCAAAGAAAACAAGAGAAAAATGTAACAATTTAGACCCTTTTTTGCTGCTTTTGCTGGGGCGTCAATGAAATGCAAATGCTTAGCCTTGTTGTTGCTGCTTATCAGAAATCTATTGGCCAAAAATGTTGGCCAGATAAGCAGCGGCCTTTCTCTTGTTCTCCTTATTACTCTTCGACTGCTGCTGCTATTAAGCCATAAAACGCATGCAAATGAAGGCGTTGAAATGCGCATGGCTAAGTCCTTGGTCTGCTCCTGCTCCTGCTCCTGCTGCTGATCCTGGTCCTGGTTCTGCGCCTGGTCCTCGCCCTGCTTGTGGCTTGCAACCTTTGGCCATTTTGCGTCTGCTTAAAGGGCACAAAACCTAACGCGCTTCAGTTGCAGATGAGACGACGCGGAAGGGGCAGCTGCCGTCTGCCTGTGAAAGTGGCAGGGGCAACTTTGCTGGGGGTAACTCGCTGTGGCACTGTGGCAGTGTGGCAGCTAAAACGAGGCACCGGCTGACTGGCAATTAATTATGGTCATAGCTTTAGCTCAGTGTTGGGCCACTGGCTGGCATATGTTTATTTACTTAATTTACTTAATGACACACATAACAGAGCAGCAGCAACAACAGCAACAAAATGTATCTCAAAGATGGGCACGAGTCGCGCACATTTGGGTGAGGTCATCGTGGTTCTATGTGTGCATGTATGGGTGTGTGTGTGTGTGTGTATGTGTGTCTAATAAATAACATTATTAATTACCAGTGCAATTAACTATAAGTACACCAACAAACAGAACCGAGGGACCGAGAGGCGCCTCCAAAAGGCGACAAAACAGAAGACGACGCATCAATTTCATTTCCATGTAGCTAAACATACAAAGCAACTCATGGATACACACACACCCACACACACACACACACAGAGATGTACAGTCGACTCATTTGCTGCACTTTGTGACCCAATTTGAATTTTTCATAAGTTTCTCGCAGTTATTAAGGCAAATTTAGTTTTGTTTTTAGATCTCTCACTCATTAAAGTTTTCTGAGAGTTGTTGCCTGTTGCTTTTGACTTCGTTTTATGGTTCATTTCATCGCATATTGAGTGATATATGAGTGCATTAATCTTAGTTTATGTTTATTGCCATATGCTTTAGGCGAGAGTGTGAGTAGTTATCAAGTTTTATGCAAAATGTGCAATGCGATCGCCTATTATAGCAAGAATTAGACATTTAAGATACTTCACGCACGAACGATTTATGCTATTCCCAATTTTATAGCTATTTTACGAGATGGTATTAAGTTTAAGTTGCTCGATATGATTTAGAGTTTAATTTTACGAGCAGAAAGATAGAAAGTTCTGGCTAGCAGACACAAATCGAACTAAAGCAACAGTAATTTGATAAGAGATACTTTTCTAATTGATAGAAAACTTCATCACATTTTAAATTGTAAACTTGAGGAGAGATATATATATATATATATATAGATTTACAGATATATAAATTCGTCTGCATATATTTGTAGCTTTTGTTGTCTGCTGTCTTCTAGGAACATTGCTTCATTAATCTTTTGGCTTTTCTCTTGTGTCTTGTTTCTCGTTATGCTTTAAATATTGAAACTGTCAAGTGCATAATCATCTGCCGCACACAGCAACAACACAGCAACACAACAACATTAACAATGCCAGAAATTACAGGGCAACTAAAAATGTTTCAAACATTTAACCCGAACTGCAGGGAAAACTTGGCTGCTCCTTGTCTGTTTATGCTTAGACTTGCTATGCCCCCTTGCCACTTGCACACTTGCCACTTTCCTTGTGGCATTCGTCTGCTGTTGCTGCTGCACTGCTGCACTGCTGCTGGCTGTGTCACAACGCTTAATCTTTATTAATTACAGTGGAATAATAAGGCAGCAATGAGAGAGATAGATGGCAGAGCTAGAGCTGCTCATGTGCATGGCGCATAGTTTGGCAGCCAGACAAGGCAGGGCCCAGTCCCAGGTCCGCCAACTGATTAATGCCGCAGCCAAAGAGCCAACAAGCAAACATGCCACATGCAACACCCCCCCAACAACAGAAACAACAACAACATTTAGTTAGAGGAATTTTAGCTGAGGTTTCTGTTTGGTTTCGGTTTTTCAGTTTTCAGTTTTTCGGCTTTCGGTTTTCTGGCTCTGACTCTGACTCTGGTTTTGGCTCTAGCTCTGACTCTAGTTTTGCCTTTGGCTTTTGGATTTGAATTTGACTTTTGGGAGCAAGTGCGTTGTAGTTACGCTCGCTGGCCGTGGCATGTGGTGGCCTGGAGTGGCGGGGCATTCATCAACGTTGGCGTCAACAAATGCCCTCCACATGCAAAACATGACTCTAAGCTCTGCGCTGCCAAATGCACAGCGTGTAGTCGAGACAGGGGCCCAGTCAGCCATCGAATGGGAATACACCAAATCGGGGAATGGGTTCCCTTTTATTTTTTGGGCCAGGGAAATGGGCATGGAAAGCATATAAAAGGCGGTAAAGGCAAGGTAAAATTAGATAGTAGAGCACAGCAGAGCGCAGAGCAGCTATAAAAACCATTTGATCCTTTGTGCAACGGCACCGCCTGTTGTCGACCTTTTCTGAGCTGCGGCAGTCGCCTAATTACGCCTCTATTTTTGGGCTAATCAGCAGTGACCCCGACCCCGACCCCGACCTCGACATCGACATAGACATCGAGCTGGTACCCAGAGGACAAGGGTCAACTGCTCGGCATGTAAATGAAGTTGAAGCTGAAGTTGGGAGCAGCTGTGCGCGGAATGAAGTGAGAATGAAGTTACGTCTAAATACCGAACATTTGTATGCCTCTATTTCGATTGTCAATCAGTTTTCGGGTGCTGTGCAAATATTTGTCAATTTCTGTGGCCGTTTGCCTATTTGCACTTCAACTTAAGTTGCGAATGCAAATGCAAATGGAAATGCAGATGCAAATGCAACAATGATAACTTAGAGATAAATGTGAGACAGAGAGACAGCAATTAAATATGCGCATAACTGTTGATAATCATCGAATCAATATGCTGACAATTTTCTCACGCACAAAAGTTTTGTATCTATCAGATACGCCAGTCGCATCCATTCGCATCCGAGCCCAGGACAATGACATCAACATCAATGTCGGGGTTCAGGTCGAGCGAATGAAGTCAACGAGGAGGGCTTAGAAGGGGTTCGGAATTAAAAGCAAACCAACACAACACAACACACAGAAAAAAAGTAGGAAGGGAAAAAGGATTTGTAATTTGAATTTTAAATAGCAGACGATGACGATGCCGCGGCAGGAGCAAAAGTTGCTGGGGCAGCATCGCGTTGCCTGCCACTCGTTGATGCCCTGTAAATTGTATTTACTGCTGAATTAATTTCTACATTTTATTTTCATTTCTTTTTCCCATTTTCTGTGCATCGATTTATAAAGGAAATCGCAGCCCGAACCAAGCCAAACAACTCTTTCATTCTTCATTCTCTCTCTCTCTCTCTTGTGTTTGCTTAGGTTTCTCTATTAAAAGCGAAACCTTTTTTCTCTTCTTATTAATTTTTTTTTGGTGTTTTCTTAAAAGTTTCTGACAGGCGCAGTCATATGTAAATATCTGCTTGAGAAGCCGAAAAGAAGGCGAGTCGGCTGAAATAGGGTGCGGCCATAACGAAAGGGCAAGACGCAGCTGCCTTTTAGCTCAGATTTCAATTAATAATTTCCATCAATTCTTCAGGCCTTTTAAAGAGAATGTAACGGTCTTGCAACGATCAAGGAAAACATTTGTGTATGTTATATAGCTAAAATATATAAAGAGTCAAATTATAATCTTAAAACAATATGATAAATACAAATAAATTACAAAATATTTATTCATTTGTAGAATTTGCCTAGGAAAGCCTCTGTTAAATTGCATTTAACTCTGTTTTAAATACTTGAAATTGAGCAATTTCTAAGGTTTCGCCTGCTGTGCAGTTCTCGGAATCAATTTAGTTTTGTGTGTGTCCTTTGAGGGATTATCCGGGAACAGGCAACGCCCAAGTCCTGTTACATGCCGAAGCCCTTGCCAATTGAATTGCTACGAATGGCAAAATGCTGAATGCTGAAATTGCAGCAATAATATTGCAACTGACATCGATATGTGCCATTTGATTTGCATAATTCGAGCAGTCAGCACACAGTGCAGGACGATGACGATGACGATGACAAGAGAACGAGAACGAGAACGAGAATGGGAACGGGAACGGGAATGAGAGCGGAAGGGGTGCCTAACCCTAACGTGCTGCGTTTTGTGCCCAACCCAAAAAGGCAACTAGCACAATATTGACGGGCAGGACAAGAGGCAAATGCATGTCCTGGGCAGGACCTGGGCAACCATTCACTGACTGACTGTGAGCCGCTTAAGCTGACAACGGCCGCGCCCCCTTTTTATTTTGTTGTTGTTGCTGCCTCGTTGTCTGTTTGTATTTTTGCAAATTCATCGATAATTGGCAATTTGAAATGGCAACAACAACTGACAACGACAACAAACACAACAGCAACAACAACAACAACAGACACAGACACAGACAAAGGCGCGACGTGTGTCCCGGGGTTGCTTTTGACTCTTTGACTCTTTTTGGCACGTTGCCCTCTGTGCCGGGTGACCCCCTCGCTTCCCGACTCTACTTCCCCCTTGCTTTTGCCAGTTTGTGCGAAAAAATATCGGGTTATGTCAAGGGCGCATTGCATTTTGGCAACAATGACAACAAAACCTCTCATAATGGCAAACCGATAATAACTTAATGACGTTTTAATTGCACACAACAACAAGTTAATTAATTTTATTATGTGTGTGTGTGTGTGTGTTGAGTGTGTGTTTTAGGTTCGCAAGTCAAAACCAATTCCAATCAATGC
This sequence comes from Drosophila funebris, assembly GCA_018901825.1. NCBI lineage: Eukaryota > Metazoa > Arthropoda > Insecta > Diptera > Drosophilidae > Drosophila > Drosophila funebris. The sequence goes on from JAEIFK010000688.1 coordinate 8,227,192, forward strand.
CAAATTCGATAACTTGTTGACGGTCAACAGTCGCCAAAAAGTATATGTTGTTGTCATTGTTGCCATTGTTGTAGTTGTTGTTGCTGCTGTTGCTATTGTTGTTGTTGTTGCCACTCGATTGTCTGCACGGTGGCAGCAATTAGTGTCAGACATTTAATTGCCATACAACAGATATGTAGAAATTATTAAAAATGCATTTAAAAAGCGACACGACACGACCAGACACAACCAGACAAGATGAATCAAGTCAAGTTGCTGCATAAGCCCAAAAACCGGATGGACCATAAATCTTTTATAATTATTTCACAACGCGGAAAAAAAACGTCGAAATATTGAAATATTCTCAATTGCACTGACAACTCTTATGACTTAACAACAACAGAAACAACAACTTGAGACAACAACAGCAACAGCAACAACAACATACACTGCCATATCGAATAGAGTTTTTAAGTTTTTTCTCTACTTATAAAGGAGTTCAGTTCAAAACTGGCCTCGCATATTGAGACTTCACTTTCTGTGCTTGTTGTTGTTGTTATTATGTGGTGGTTGAGTGGTTGGCGGAAAGAGGCTGAGGTGCTGGTGTAGGGGGAGCTGTTAAAGTGGTTCCGAAACTTTAACATAACAGACAAATTAATAGCCCACGTCTTGTTGCCAAATGAAATCGATTTGTCTAACATTTCATAGTTTGTTTTTTTACTGTGGAAGATTACTTGAAGCCGTGATAGATAGATAGATAGATAGGTAGATAGATAAATAGGGGGATAGATAGATAGATGGATAGATAGGTAGATAGATAGAAAGCTAGATAGATAGATAGATGGATAGATAGGTAGATAGACAGATAGATAGATACATAGATAGATAGATAGGTAGAGAGATAGATAGATAGATGGATAGGTAGATAGGTAGATACATAGCTAGACAGATAGTTAAACAGATAGATAGATAGAAATGCAGACAAACTATGTTACTTATTGTACGTATGACATGATCATTGTTTTGTACTTTTTCCAGATTTCCTATGTAATCATTTCTAATAAGATTCTTTCGATTTTGGCTACATTTCAGTTCTGACTGGCAGCAAACTCCTCGCGCGTTTGGGCCCTAAGGTAAGCAAAACTACAACTTGTCCAAAAAAGAAACTGAAAAGACTGAGAAAAAAAAGGGCAAACGCCCCAAAGTGGCAATAACAAAGAGAACAAACATCGCAACATCGTCAACTTTTACTTTGGGGGGGACTCTTTGGGGGGCTTCGAGCCAAGTCGCAACTCTTGGACCTGGTCGACGTCTCGGCGAAACTCTTTCAAGTTTTTTTGACAGCTGCTGTCAAATGTTGAAAGCAAGCCAGGCCCCAGCCCCATACAATATGGCAAGGGAACAGCCATACAGAAATCTAAAACAAGTCAGAGTCAGACACATATATGCACAGATACAGATACAAATACAGATACATATACAGATACAGATATAGCCAAACAGCCATAGACTCAGTCATGGCCATGGCCCAAAGTGCCCCCAAAGTTTCTACCCCCTCTCCATCCGTCGCATATCAGCGAACATCTCTATATATTCATACACACACACACACACACTCACATTCTTATAGCCTTCTTTAACTCTCTAAGCAAACTTTTCAAAATGAAACCAAAAACAACAAAAAAAACACAAAAAAAACAACAACGAAACATAAAACAATAAAACCATTTTATAGTTTTCATGCACGAAGTCCACGAAATGAAAAATTCTACAATTTAAACTGACATTTAAATTGATAGTTCAAGAGATGCACACGACAGATACCACAGAGCGAGAGCAACAGAGAGAGAGAGAGAGAAAGAGAGAAGAGGAGACACAACAGTTGAGTCTGAAGGGGGCAGAGTAAACTGAAAAGTATATACTCGTATGATGCTATAGTCTGTGTAGTACAGAGGCGTGGCGGAAGGGGCTAGCACACACACACACACACACACAAACACACACACACACACACACACACACACGCACATGCTGCAATGGGTGACGTACTACAAGTTGTTGTTATTGTTGTAGCTGCGGCTGCTGCGGCTTTTGGCGGCTGATGATGATGCTGATGTGTGCTGAGCTCTCATTGTTGTTGTTGCTGTTGATGTTGTTGCTGTTGTTGCCACCACAAAAGCAAAAAAAAAAAAACAGAATGCAGTGAAATATTTCAACTTGAATTGCATGCGCTGGGAAACAACAGCAAAAGCAAAGAAAACCAAATGAAAACAATTGCAAAAAAAATATAGAAAAATATTAAATAAAAGAAAGAGAGAATTGAGAGAAGTTAAGATTTAAATTAATAAATTAAAATTGTGTTTTTTGATTATTAATGTATACTATTCAAATACAAACTGAAACACTCATTTGCCCAAGTTTATTTCACTTGAAAAAGAAAACCAACCGAGTTTATAAGATCAGCAATTGCAACACTGCATGCACATTGAATGGCATGAAACAAAATCAATTTTGCAATAACAGTTGCCAATAGAAAAAAAAAAAAAATAAAATAAAGTTGAAAGCGTTCAAATGGCGTGTTCTATTGAGTCAGAGGCAAAGTCTCAGTTGGAAAAACTCTATAAATCATTGTTGAGTGGCAAGCAACCACAGTGGTTACGCGATACATATTAAGCGTATTGCCAAACATATTATCTAACACATTGCGGGCATATTTGTTAAATAAACATTGAATTTCCAAACACACACATAATCGCATAGACCATTGCATTTTCATGCATAAAACAAAAAGCGAATGCGAATCGACAAACCAAATAAAATATGGCAAGATAGTGTGTAAAACGAATGTACATCTCCAGCATGGTAACTACTATGTAGATGTTGATGTAAATGTAGCTGCATCTGCATCTGCAGCTGTATCTGTATCTATATTTATATCTGCTGGCTGCCAAGTCAGACTCAACATTGTTGTCAACAGTTTGCCGCCTTTGTCCCGTTGCGTGTGCGCTATCAGGCAGCTCTGAGATGAATGCAGAGATACTACTCCATGGCGCATAGTACGTACTCTGCACTAATCTTATAATTAGCATTCTTGGCAGATAACAACAACAGCAACAACAAGTCGTTGCTCGCTTGGACTACAAATAACAAACACGTTGCAATTACGAGCACAACAACAGCAGCAGACAGAGTGAGACTTGAGCCAAGTCAAGTCAATTGAAGTCGAGTGCGGAGTGGAGTGAAGTTGATTCTTAATCGGATTGCATGATAACTGCACATTAATTAAAAAAAATCAACTAATACTTTTATGAAACGAAACAGTGCTAATTGAATTATTGCTGCCATGCACTCGCCTCGTTTGCTTTCATTTCATTTTTATTCTTTTTATTTTCATTCTCTTCTCATTCATACCCTGTACAGGGATATATTAGCTTTGTGCAAAAATTATGTAACAGGCAGAAGGAGGCATCTCTGACTCTATAAAGTATATATATTCTTGATCAGCATCAACAGCCGAGTCGTCCGTCTGTCCGTCCGTCCGTCCGTCTGTCCGTCTATATGAACGCGTCGATCTCAGCAACTATAAGAGCTAGAGATATTAAATTTGGCATCAAGGTTCCTGTATGCGATACGCAAATCAAGTTTATTTTAAATTTTGGTTACCTCCCCCCTTCTCCAGTAATTTGAAAAAAACTAATAATAGCCACATTTTTCAACGAAGACACTTCTAACTTAACAGGTGCTTGAAGAATATCATATAGAAGCAATGCTGAAAGTTTCATCAAGATGGGTTTATAATATGGGATGAGAGATATGAGATATGAGATGGGTTTATGTATATTTTTACATTGAATCGTAAGCAGCAGGCAGCACGTGTGTGCGAGCGAGACAGCGAGCGAGTGTGATACATGCGTCTGTTTACCATGTGTGCGAGCGAGAAGGCAAAATACTGCGACACAAGCATAAGTAAATTGAGTGTCGTAACACTCAGCTTTTGATTAAATATGTATAAATATGTGAAAGTTAGCTGCTATAAGCATGCAAAGGATTCTTATTGATGAAATGAGAGTTTCAAAAGGGTATTCTTTAAACACCTGTTATGTTCTTACTTTTATTTTGATCAAAGTACCTATTATCGAAATACTTTTAATATAGAAGCGTGTACAGGGTATTATACTGTCGAATGCGGTCGACTGTAGCCTTTTCGACTGGTGTTTCTTTCTGTTTTGCTGCTTCGCCTTTAGCTCTTCTGTGCTTCTGTTTTTGGCTGTTCTCGGTTCTCTTGTTTAACAAGCAGCTCATTTAATTGGAACTTCGTTCTCTCACTCCCAAACGAAATTTAGAACCTAACGAATCCCGCACCCGCAGCGACATATTGCTTACGCTTCCAGGAAGACTTAAAAATGCCAAGTGCCTCAACGAGGCAGAGAGGGAGCAAGCGAGTGGGAGTGAGAGCGAGAGAGAGCGTGATAGTGAGGGAGGAGGGACAGTCTAAACTTTTAGGATATATGCCGAATTCTAACGGTAACCAGCTAAAGCCTGCTCAAACCAGACTCGCAACCAGTCGAAGTTCAATTTTTCGGGCGTTCCATAAACCAACAACAACAGCAACAACAAAAGCAACAACAACACCAGCAACAACAACAACAATAGCAACAACAGAAATGTCAAGCTCAGTTTTCAATTGCTACAGCGACGTTCACATGTTGTTGCTCCTTCTTCTTCTACCTCTACTTCTTCTTCCTCTTTTTTTTTGGCATGTAATCCGAGAGCAGCCCAAAGAACAACAGCAACAACAACAACAACTACAATTTAAAGAGGTAGCCAGATAAGCAAACCATCATTGTTGTTCTTGCTCTTGTAGTTGTTGTTGTTGTTGGGGCAGAAAGTGCGGGCTTAGTCATTTGGTTGTTGCTGCTTGGCCTGCTGCTGCTCCTTTCATGGCTCGGCATATTAGTTTTCAAGTCTTCCACATTCACATTGTTGTTCATTATGATGAGCCAACGAACACGAAAGAACAACAAAACAACGCTAACAACAACAACAAGAACAACGCCAACAACAACTAGTGAGTGCAAAAGACGAGCCCAAAAAATTGACAATGGACGTTGACGCTCAAGTATCTGCAAGTGCACGCAATGTATGTGTTTTGTACATACGTTCGTTTTGTATCTTCTAGATACATATGTACATGCAACGAACTGTGGACACTACAAGGCAAGGGCAAGGGCTAACACAAAAGGGCTGCCCGAGGCAACGTGGAGGGCGGGACGGGAGGCAGCAGGGTCCGAGAGGGCGGCGGGTTATGTGAATTAAGGCGTTGCAGACATTTCAACAGCATGTCGCTTCATTTAAGTTTTTTGCATCAATGCACTCGTGACAATTTGTCATCAAAAAATAAAAAAAAAACAACAACACAACGAAAATACAGAGAACCAGTCGAAAAGGCTACAGTCGACCGCATTCGACAGTATAATACCCTGTACAGGCTTCTATATTAAGAGTATTTTGATAATAGATACTTTGATTAAAATAAAAGTAAGAACATAACAGGTGTTTAAAGAAAACCCCTTTGAAACTCTTATTTTGCATATGAATTCTTTGCTTGCTTATAGCAGCTCACTTTCACATATTTATACATATTCAATCAAAAGCTGAGTGTTACGACACTTAATTTACTTATGCCTGTGTCGCAGTAGTTCCCTATCTCGCTCGCACAAATATGCACACATGGTAAGCAGACGCATGTGTCACAGTCGTTCGCTGTCTCGCTCGCACACATGTGCTGCCTGCTGCTCTAAGATTCCGTGGAAAAATAACTTTTATTGCTGATTATCTGTCTTATTTACAAACCGATCTTGATGAAACTTTCAGCGTTCCTTCTACATATCATTCTTAACGCACCTGTTAAGTTAGAAGTGTCTACGTTGAAAAATGTGGCTATTATTCGTTTTTTTCGATTTGCGGGGGAAGGGGGGGAGGTATCCAAAATTTAAAATAAACTTGATCTGCGTATGGTATACAGGAACCTTGATGCCAAATTTGGTGTCTCTAGCTCTTATAGTTGCTGAGATCGACGCGTTCATACAGACGGACAGACGGACAGACGGACAGACAGACAGACGGACATGGCTCAATCGACTCGGCTGTTGATGCTGATCAAGAATATATATACTTTATAGGGTCGGAGATGACTCCTTCTGCCTGTTACAAAAATTTTTTTCACAAAGTTAATATATCCCTGTACAGGGTATAAAAAGATATAAAAGCAAAAGAAGAAGAAACATACGAAATGCGATGTGAAGTCCTATATATATTAAATTAATAAAAAGCCTCAGCACCGAGTGTGGGCAGTGCGGAATGGGGAAAATAAATTATAGAAACAGGGGCAGGTTGCATGATAAGTTTGACTTGCAACAGAAGTTCGTTGTACAAATTGCCCAACTTCGAGCCATAAAGAGAGAGATTACTAATTTCAGTTGTATGGTCAAAAGAGTTCTTAACTCTTGCTACGAAAACTGCATGTAAATAAACAAATTGAAGTGTTTGTTATATCAGATTTTGATGATGCGCCCATCTATGTGTAATCTCTAATGCCCATTAACCATGTTTTTCTCTTTTGTTTTAACGGCTTTAACTGCGGCAACACTTGAGTAGCTTAATGAGAGCCTAATTACATGTATTTAAAAGCCATCTTTGGCCTTAACTCCTGTTCAACTGTGTGCGGTCTTTCCATATGGCGACGACCCCTCGCTGTGAGTTTCCGTATGCGTCACGACAGATTGAGACGAAAAAACGCCAACGAAATATAAAACAACAAAAAATACATAAAAATAATAATAATAATAATAGCAATAACAACAAGCAGCTAAATGTCAGCTGTGCCCACTTAAACTTAAACTTATGCATATTTATATAATTCATTTTTAAATATTTAAAATCCCACAAGGCAGGCAAACAGGCAGCAGCAGCCAGATACAGAGAGAGGAGAGACACACACTCAAAGCATACTATATTAAATATCAAGATTTTATGATGCATAATGCGAGCAGGGGTAGGAACTCAGAGGGCGGTAGTGAGGGAGTGATGGCGAGAGAGGAGTAGAGTGAGGGAGACTGGCGAGAGAGAAGGTGGATTTTTATTACCAATAATTTTGAAATTTGTTGCGACGAGTGCAAGCAGGCAACTCGTTATAAATATAACCACAGATCGAAATACCTATGTATATACACACACACACACATACTGTATACGTGTGTGTGTGTGTGTGTTGAGTGTGCAAGTGAATTGATTGTAAAGCCCGCCCGACCCCGTCCGACGCGATTATTTACGGTTTATTTTCAACGCTTCAGAAATAAACATGAGAGTGAAAGAAAGAGGAACAACGAAATGAAAAAGATGAAAAAAAAAGCGCAACATGAATTTCTTTTTGTTTCTTTTCATTTTGGTTGAAACAAAAATATTGCATACTAATTTTAATACGTAACACGCGGACTTTGAAGGCGCATCCAAGCCAAAAATAGATGCCAAGTGAAATGAACAAGAAAGAAAGCCAACATGCGAATGCAGTGAGGAGATTGGGTTGGCATGGGATTGGTTGGAAAGGAGCGCGGGGAAGGAGGGTTAAGTGTTAGGGTAGAGGGATGGCATGCTGGTGTTGCATGGCAAAAGTGTCAAGCGACGACGTAGCGAGTGTATTTTTGAATTTTTGGCAGGTGGAACCACGACAAGTGCCTCAAGTCAACAGCTACAGCAGCAGCAGCAGCAGCAGCAGCAGCAACAACAACAACCGGAGGAAGAGGCAGCAGCAGAAGGGGAGCAAGAGCAGGCCCCAACTGCATTCATATTTCAATATTTTGTTGCTCATTTGCTTTTATTTGTTGTTATTTTCCATCTCTATAAATAGCTGTGCATAGCGAGCGAACGCTGTTGCACGGAAAACAGTGAAAATTAATTTCCACATAATTTTTATGAGGCAATTACTCATCGACACTCTGCAGCATACACACAAACACACACACTCACACGCACACATCGCTAACATATTTATATTCTCTATACTTGTTGTTGTTGTGCAGTTGTGCATTTAAATAGAATTTGGCGAAGAATTGTTTGTTGATCAAACATGACGTATACGTAATTTCATTTCATCAACTATTACAAGAGCTTTCATTTGAATTTCTTGTACATTTTGTATGAAATGTCACAGCATAATTTATACATTTAAATGATTAAATAACCAAACTGTCAGCTCATTAAATAGCTACCCTTATCTGACCCGACCCAACGCAACCAACCGTCCAACTGGCCATTCATAGGGTATTCATATGCCCATTACTGGCTACATAATTACGCAGACACGCCCCACTAAATATATTTAAAGTAACAACTAAAAGATACTCTCACTCTCTCTCTCCCTATTCTCTACTCTCTACTCTACTCTAGTCTAACATCAAACTCGTGTATCGTGTGGCAGTTGCAGTTCCGTTTGTGGCAATGTGTTGTAATTATTTGGAAATGCTTTCTAGCGATAATTGCGGGTGCCACAATTTTTTTCTCCATCTATTCGTCTTTGAGTTGAGGTTCGTTTGTTCTTCAGCTGGGTTTTTGTCAAATTATACAACATTTATCATCAATTATCGCAGTGTTGTTGCTTGGCTTGAGAAATGCTTGTCCTATGTGACACACGCAAGAATAACTCTAACAGTGTGTGTGTGTGTGTGGCGACATCGTGTCATGAAATTGAATAAGCAAATGACGTGCTGAATGCCAGTTGAAATATACTTCTTTCTTCTTTTTTTTTTAACATTGTTGCCGTGTGGCATTCACCTCAGTCGGGGGGTAACCACAAAACGCAGTTTAAACCGCTCTCTATACATACAACCATATATAAATATATATATTTATACATATAAATATATATAGTTGTATATTTGTGTGTAACTGTTACATTTCATGCCAAAATGTAGACAATTGTCAATTTGTGGCAGCCACAACGCTTAAACACCCCTTTTTGCAACCGTCAAGCACTTGAGTACGCTCTGTATGTAAGTATGAATGTATCTCTGTACTGAATGATAGATAGATAGACTCGTATAGATACATATGCTTGTACATATGTATCTCTTTTGTATGTGCGACGCACATGCTAAACGAATGTTGACAAACAATTATTATTTTATTATTATTTGTTTGTCTGGCGTATGTGCTGTCCTTTCCCTCGCCCTAACATAGACTCGTTGTTTCTATCTGTCTCTCTGTCTCTCTGTCTGTCTGTCTGTCAGTTAGTTTGCATGACTTTGTTGCATGGCTCCAGAATTCAGCGTCAGTTGTCGTCAGTCCGTCTGCCTGCCTCATACAAACTCGCTGGCCATCTCTTTCACTGTCTCTCTCTCTCTCTCTCTCTTTCTCTCCCTCTCTCTGTTTACGCTCCCATCTCTTGTTTGTTTATTTGTTTATTTGTCTAACTGCTTTTGTAATACGATTCGTTGTTATATTTGCACTGTTGATTATTTTTTATTAATATTTGTATCATTGTTTGAACAAATTTCCACATGCAATGCCAACTCGCTTCCCCTCTATCTCCCTCTATTAGCACACTTTCTCACTCTTTCTGTATAAGCGCGGCTTGCACATTTCAATAACTAAAATTAGCCTAAACCAACATATGAGTAACCAGCATAGAAGAGACCAAGACAGAGAGAGCGAGAGAGAGAGAGAAATGGAGCGAAAAGTTGGTAAACATAAATAAACAAACTTTGACAGTTGCAAATCAACATTGAAACCGTGGCTTATTTTTTTATTGTTACTACAGTCTGGCCACACTAATTGTGGGCAACATTTTAATGAAGTTTTCAACTGTCTGTTGCTTTGGCGCTTTGCAACAAAATGACAGTCATTTTGCCGTTGACATGCCTGACAGACACTGCGACAGTCGAGCAGAAAGATGGACTAGAGTTAGACTAGAGAGTTGTATTATTTTATGTAGGGGCCGGGAGGGGCACGAGATGAGTTATAGAGGGAGTTTGCTGGATTCCCATCTGCCTCATGGCGTGTGGAATTCAATGCAACATGTTGCCGTCATTTTTGTCGTTCTTTCGTTTTCGTTTTCGTATTCGTTTCCCTTTTCCCATACTTGAAATCAACTATCAGATCAGTTTAACAAGTTGCAGTTGCGGCGTGGAGAACATAATCTCACAAATTGATTCTATGGGTTGGCATACAGTTTTCCAGCTCAAGCGTATCTAATAACTTAATACGTTACGTTTCGTGGAAATGCATTGAATACGAGTATCATAAGCATTTTCCTCACATTGCCAGCCCAAGATAGACAAAACTTCGGGCGTATCTAAACACAGAAATCTAAAGCTTAATGGCTCATTAAAATATATAAAAAAAAAAAAAAAGAAAAGAGAAATAGAAAAAATTAAAAACTGAAAAAAGAGACAGCAAGTGGGGCATACACACACACACACACACACACACACACAGCTACAGAAAGAGGTACTGTTGTGATTTGATTACAAATTTATTGTTGGTAATATGAATAAAAATGAAAATGAAAATTCTTTATATCTCTCCACTCGACTGAGACTCGAACTCTAGGCCGACTGTTAATTATGCATGCCACATATGCAGAGGCAGCGAGCCAAGCGCTGCCACAGGCGGCTCCATCTCTATCTGCTTCGCTCTCGCTCTGGCTCTCACTCGCACTTCAGCTCCCCTTTGTTATATTAGAAATGGCAGCAGCAACAGGCTGCCAGCTTATGCAATGCAAAAAAAAAAAAAAAGCAGCAACAGCAACAAATAAAAAAAAAATAGAAAGGAATTATAATAATAATGCATCAACAAAATAATGAAAAATACAAACAACGAATCAAGCAGTTGGCCTACCAAATGAGCGCCAACATTCGCATCGTGTGAATTTCAATTAAACTAGCGGCAACAACAGCAACAGCAACAGTAGCTGCTTGCAACTGCCACTGCGATTGCAACAGCAACAACAGCAGCAAACAGTTAGACGCACTGAGAGTCATGAGCTTACTGCTAATTAAATGCAGCATATGCTGCTAATTAAATTTATGTGCCCGTCGCACAGCTCTGATTATCAAAAATTATTTATGCAAAATCTGACAGGAAATAGCTGCAAGCAACCGACAGGCAACTGGCAAGCTGGCAAACTGGCAAGCTGGCAAACTGGCGATGCATGGCTGATAAAGATAAAGCCGTAAGCCAACAATGTGAACTGCAACTGCAACTGCAACTAAAACTACTACAGCTGGCTAATTTAATTGTACATAGTTTTTGGTTGCATATTTAATTATGTTGTACTTGCAACCAGCTGAGGTTGCTGTCAGTTGATTGTTGTTATTGTTATTGTTATTGTTATTGCTATTGCAGTTGCTAATGTTAATGTTATTATTATTATTTTTGTTGCTATATTGTGGGGTGCATATTATGGACATGGCTAATAAACCGCCTGTTGCACCGCACTGCAACAACGCGGACTGTACCTCAAGTGTTTACTTTGTCTGTTTGCATAACCCATAATATAGAATAATGTATCTAGATTAAGCTGATATATCTATCAACTGCGAGTCTAAACTATATTTGATTAGTTCTTTTAAAATAACAATTCTATTCGATTATAATAATTATTTTAATCGTCGTTAACAATCATTTGATTGAACAGTTAACTTAGAAGTCAAACTGACTTATTATTATATATTATATTTATTGAGTAACATTCAACGCTTCTTCTGAATCTTCCCTCAATTGTTACTTAAACTCAAGTTCAATCAAACTAATTAAACTAAAGCGTATCTTAGCATATCTTCCCTTTCGATACATGGCTTGCCTCAACTCAAGTCTATTATATGATCTATATATTTTATGAAATCGAATCATTTGATTGACTTGACAATCGCATTGTGCATTCCTCAATGAGTTGCTTCCACATGTGCGCGATTCAATGAATGACAAATCCCACACGCAGTCACAAATAGATACATATGTACATGTATCTATGAGATAGTTGTATATATCAAGCTCAACAATGTATAGCAAACACTTGCACTATGCGCATAATCGACCAAAAAACAAAGAAAAAATGTAGAAAAAAGCAGAATAAAAGAAACTCTTACATATTTATTGTGCCAAGGCGACGAACGAGCAGAAAAGTGACTCAGCAGCAAATTGTGGCAGTTGAAGGGGTAGACGAGGAGGCGTGGTGTGGTGTGGTGAGGAGAGAGGGGAGCGAAGAGGGGCTAAATTCCACTGCTGATGTCTTTATACTTATATGTCCAATCTGGTCAGTGCATGCGTGTGTGTGTGTGTGTGTGTGTGTGTGTGTGTGAATGTGTGTGTTTAATTCATTAAATTAAAATTAATGTTTATTTACGCGCAATTTTACAGCGTGCCTGAAATGTGGCGTTGCTGCTGCTGGCCAAAAGTATTGCCAACCAAGCATAAATTAAAATATATTACAAGCAACAAACAGCAGCAGCAACAGCAACAACAGCAGCAACAACAACAGCAAGAACAACAATAACAAGTGCAAAAGCAGAGAAACTTCAGCCCAAAAAGTTGTTGTTGCCATTTAAAATTAGCAACTGCAACTGCAACTGCCAACTGCCAACTGCAGCAGCAACAACATCAACAACAACAGCATTATTATTATTATTAGCAACATGAGCATTACAGCAACAATAACAACAACAACAACAACAACAAGTGTAGCTGTAGCTGTAGCTGCATCTGTATCTGGCAGATACATTCGCAGAGCGTTTCCTTTCTGTGTGCGCTTATCTGAACATTGGAAATCTCGCATTTGCTTTTCACTTCACATTTAGCCGGCTGCTGTTGCTGCTGTTGGCTGCTGCCTTTTGCCTTTTTTGCGTAATTTAATTAGTATTCTGTGGCCAGAAATCCGATATTGTTTATGGCTCGGCTTTTGCACTGACATTGATTGACAGCAAATAGTATAATTTCAGTATCTATATGGTGCCTATGCTCGTATGTACATGCTGCGCTGTCTGCATAAGCAAGCGACTGTATCTTTGTATCTTTCGGTTAGCTGCAGCAAAGTATCTGCAGCTCTGCTTCTCTCTCCCTTCCTCTCTCCTTTCGCTGATGACATTTAATAAAATCTTGGTACTACTGACTGATTGGCCAATGGCCTCAAATGCAGTTCCCCAATATTTGTGGCAGCTGCAACAAACGGCAATTTTCAACTGGTTTTCCAGCACATTTTCATCTCGTTCACTCTCTGTGTGTGAGTGTGCCCCATTTAATCAGTGGGAAAACATGAGCTCACAATCAGATTGCGATCGGCAATCAAATCAATTTTGGATCACACATTGATCGACTCGTAAGCTCTCTGTCAACAGTTTGGTTGTTGTTCAAATGAACAAGACAAATACTCAACTCAACTCAAAACAAAAAAAATAAATAAATATAAAATAAATAAAAATGAAATCCAATCGCATTACAGTGGCGTAGTCAGCAAAATGGGAGGGGGGACTGATACTTTATCCCCAAATGCCAGTCACCTGATAAGATAGAACTCAGCTCGTGCGTTAGTCACGTTTCCTGTTTTCTCACTTTTATCATTTGTCGTGAGTCAGTTGGCTCAGTCCCTTGACAACCGCCTGACTGTCTGCCTAACTCTGTATGCCTTCATGTGCCAAGCAACCGCTCTGCAGCTAACTAAATACATTTCAAGCACTATAATTAAATGATCGTTGGCCAGCGATAGGAAATTAAAAACGTTTTAACAGCGATACAAACTGATAAGACCTCGACCAAACCAAACCAAATACAAAAGCAACAAAAGCAACACACAACACAAAAACAACCTCAAGAAAATTATAACAAAAAGCAGCAACAACAACAACAGCAAATGTGTAACAAGCGCGACAACAAAACTAAATACATATTTGACGATTAGTACCATTATGTGCTTTTTTCTATTTCAATGCATTACACGAGTGTATGTGTGTGTGTGTGTGTGTGCGAGTGTGTGTGTGAGTTTGTCATTAGAAATGCCAATTGGACGTAATACGTCAAATGTTTAGTGAAATTATTTTTAATGAAATGTTGTGTCATTAGACGAGTCAAACGTAGCACACACACACACACACATGCACATAAACAGGCCGAGAGCGAGATACAGATACAGATACAGATACACGTACTCAGAGATACACATTCTACAATGCGAAGGGGGCGCGTCTGCCGCGCGATTAGTTGCCACCTCTCTCACTCACACTCACAATTGCCGCTCGCTTTCTGTATCTCTCTCTCTCTCTCTCTCTCTCTCTCTCTCTCGCGCTCTGCGTATGTTTTGTTAATTTAGCTAAAAGTGCATTTAATATTATAGTTCTTATTACGAGTTCAGCCTATTAACGTAATTGTTTATAAGTCAGCCTGCATCTCTTTCTGTCTTTCTCTCTCTCTATCGCTCTCTCTCTTTCTCTGCCTTATGGATACCCTCAATAGTCGTAATTACTATAATGTGTGACATGCAGCAATGCAGCAGGACAGTCATCATCATTATAGAAAGGCGAAACAGGCACAGCGAACTGTGCTTCCCCATATCGAAACATACATATATCTATATATATGTCGATTTTAAAGAGGAATATAATAAATTAATATTTATTTAATGCATAAGTAAATTTATCTACAGAAACATTCAAACATGACATTTAACTTGAGAAACATATCAAACATTACACATATCAAATACTGTATAGATAGCAAAAGGAATGAAGCGAGACTCGAATTCGAATTCGATGTCGAAATGACAACACAGGAGCATCACTATTCACACTTCCCTTACATTGTCCGTTTCGCAAGTTTCTTTTCGTTTGTTTCCATGATGCTCTCTCTTATTGCAGTTCGTATTTTGTTAAGTGAGCGGGGGAAATAGTGTGCAAAGGGAACTGAGAGCAGTGCCGTTTCACTTCCTGCATTGCTGTGTATGTATGTATGTGTGTTTGTTTGTAATGAGACGCTTTTACACTAATGCAGAGCATTGATTGCTGAACTATGCTTCTGCTTGTGGGGTAGCTTCATCCGAAGGTATCAACAGCCGATTTTATGTTAATCTATGCAGGGTCTAAAAACAAAGACTCTCGCTCTCTCTCTCTCTCTCCCTCTCTCTCTCTGCATAATAATAAGCACTGAATAAATATTGAAAGAAACAAGATTGCAGAAGATTCGATGCTTAATGCCAACAAGTAACAAAGTGGAAACTAGATTTAATTAGATTGCAATTATTTTGAACAAAACCAACATGTTTTATTAGCAATTAGATACATTTGTATGTGGCTAAAAGGGAATGAGTGCTATAAGTCTCTTTTACAACCCACAAGTGTTGTTGCCACTGACCATGCCCACTTGGGCAATGCATTCGATTCAAACGGCATGCAGACAACAACAATCACTGGCAATGGCTGTAAAAGTCAAGCACTCAAAAAGAACTCAACACTTGCCTCATTTTATTACATTTAGCAACGGTTAGTTACATTTTACAATCAAAGTGGCTTTCCCCCCATCCCCCCTAACCATACCCCATCCAACTACTCTAGTAGTTTATTCAATTGACGACGACTTCGACTTCGACATCGACTTCAAGTCGAACTCGGACTGGGAATGTGAATGTGAGTGTGGAATCGGAGATCTTATTCAGACTCTTGTTGGGCCTTCTCTAAATGCCTCACTTTACTTAAGCAAACAGATTTTTATCATCGCTGCCGTCGCGTCGTTTTATGAGCATCATCAAAAACTAATAAAAACTCAATGCGTTCTTTATTTGCAGGCGACCGCAGCAAGAGTTGAGGCAACAACAACAACAACAACAACAACGATGGCAACAACAGCAGCAACAACTTGTACAACTTGTGCTTCTCGCTACAGCGGCAACATGTTGCACTCGTGCACTCGCCCAAGCAATTTGCATACAAATGTTGCCGTGTGGCACTTGAAAATGCATTCGCAATCACTGAAGGAAAAGACCTCGAACAGGGTACACAGGAGGATGAAGAGGAAGAGGCAGAGGAAGAGGAGAAGGATGAGAGGGGGGAGCATGCAACAGCAGCAGCTGCCCCGTTTCATAATTTGATATTAAACATGCGCCCCGTATGTAGAACTTGTAAATTTGCAAATTGCTAAAACGCATGACAGCCAAAGCAGCTGCATCCCCCTCAAACCACAACTCTCAACCTTCAAACTCTCCCATTCTTTACCTTTCTCCGAGTCGGGAATAGGGAATCGGGAAACGGCAATCGGGAGTCTGACCAAACAGTTCAAAAGGCTTTTTGCCCGCGAGCTCTGCGTGAATTTGCATTTACATGGCCACAGAAGGCGACCCAAACCCAGACCCAGACCCAGACCCAGACCCAGAGACGAACCCGCTTAATGCCAGCAAGCAGTTCAATGCAGCCTCTTCCCCCTGCCCCTCTCTCTGTGCCATCGCTTACCCCTTCTACGCCTCTGCTACATCGCTCAATTGACTTTCAATTGCAAAACAAACACAATACAAAAGCAGTCAAAAAAAAAACAGAAGAAAGAAAAAAAGCAGCTGAATTTATTTTAAATGTATTGTTGTAGTTGTTGTTGTAGTTGTTGGGGTATATGATATGTTGATTTCCAAGTGCCCATATACGATGAACGAGTATAGTATAAATATATATATATATATGTATGTATGTATGTACATATGATTGACATGCTCATGTTTCCCGATCAATTGATCGCCTGGGAGTGGAAGTGGAAGCTTTACTGCTGCCAAGTGTTTATTTTGCAATTTGATTTCATTTTTATATCTTTTTGCCATTTTCAAAGATTTGCCACTAACAATTTGTTAATATTGCACTTGGCGGCGATATTAAATGTTGGCTCTGAAGTGTGCACACGCTTATCTCAATGGGAAAGTTGGCCGAAGGTGTGTTAGCCTTTGTCTCAATGCGTCGCAAATGTGGCTTATAAGCGATGACCATCATTTTGCTGAAAATGTATATAAACTCATAAAGTCAGCGAGCTAAAAGTGTTGTTAGTTTAATCTTAATGTAAGTAAATGTAAAAGCTCATTAAAGCTTTGACTGAGCCTACATGTGCAGCTTAAAGCTCACATATTTGATGGACAAACGCGATTTTACTTCAAGTTGTTTAAACTATTAAGAAGACTTCAGTTAAAGCTGCTTTATAAGACTTTGCTCCTACCATATCAAGGCACCCTAAGGAGTCAATATTTTGCCAACACAGCTCTCTTTTTCCGGCCCAAACACGCAATTAGGCGTAAATCATTTTTATGAGACATTTCCCTTAACAACAACAAGAACAGTAACAGTAACTGTAACAGTAACAGTAACAACAATAATAACGTTAACTGAATATTAAATAGTCACGCAACGCAGCAAAACGCAGAAATCGAATGCGAAGGAAAAACATTTGCTGGAAAATCCATAATTTGAACGCAGCTAGAAAGGGATAACGATAAGGTCAAGGCAACTGCTCCGTTCACTCCAATTGCAGGAAAATGACAAGCTAATGCAAAACAATAATCAATAGGCCGAAACAGAAACAGAAGGAGATTGCGAAGGGGAAGGGAGAAGGGGAAGGAGAAGGAGTAGGGGCACAAGGAACAGACAGTAAAATGAATGCAGATGTAGGAAAAAAAGAAAAAGGCGAAGAGGAAGTCAATGTTCTACTTCTGAGTATGTTGTGTGTGTGTGCGTGTGTGTCATGTGTGCTATAGCCACCCCCACAGGATACACACACGCACACACATGGCAGTGTGTATGTACTTTTTCTGGGTAGTTCATAACTTTTGTGACTTTTCATCGTCGGCTGTTTGTGGTGGTTACTTGGCCCAGAGCTAAGGACGAGCTGCGACTGCCATATTTGTGTTGGCCCAGCACACACACACACACACGCACACAGAGTCGTCTGTAGGCGTCGCCCTATGGCCGTCTCACTTGCACTCGCAGACGCCTTAGAACCTTTTTAAAACTATGCCAAAAACTTGGCCAAGAACTTGACAACTGGCACACACACACACACACACTCGCGCACACTGCAAGCTGTTGTAAAGAGAACAGTTATATATAGAGACGGTTATGGTTTATCGTTGAATGCGTTTATTTTTAGAGTTCTCTGGCGGGACGCGGATCAGAGCGTGTCAATCTTATCAGCCCACATACCCATACCAATACTCATACTCACACTCACACTCACACTCACACTCATGCATAATCGCTAGGGGCTTCGACACGTCCCCTCGATGAGCAATTGAAAAGCAATAAGCAACCGTTGCGAAATTTAAATGATGTCAGACCACAGACGGCAACGACTGATACTGTTGCTTCAACTGATAACTGATAACAGACATACAGGCAACAGCAACAGCAACAACAACAACAACAACACCAACAACAAAGACACAAATTCAAAATGAAAATACAAGAGAGAGAGAGAGAAGGGGAAGAGAAGAAATAAAAGAGAAACTGTTACTGCAAGTCATTAGCTTGTGCGTAGGATTCCTCACAGCTGATTTATGTCGTAAGTTCCATTGAAATTCATGAGTGATCAACAAGAATTATATTCCAAATGAAAACATAATAGCCAACATACCAAAATAACAACAACAACAAAAAAGAAACATTTCTAAAACGAATATTCGAAAAATGAGTGAAGAAGAAAAGTAATAAAGTCAGCAGAGTGTGTGATCAACTTGAAGTTACCCTGTAGTCAAGGCAATTTAACAGCTGCATGAGAAGCTAATGAATGAAGAAACTTTTCAATTTATTTATCATTCTGTATAATTCCTGCTAAAGATGAGATAACTTCATCTGTAATTTACAGATGAAATAGTTCATATTTCAAATATATTAATTACTAATAAGTAGTCTACTTCTACTCACAGAATGATAACAAAGCAACTGAGTTTGCTTAGTTCTATTCCTTGCTCTCTCGCCAACCTAAATGCCCGCTTTGTCCAGTCTGTGCTGGGTATGTAGGCCAACCGAAACGGGGCGTGCTACAAGCAATGAAAATGTGTGGCCGTTGTGGCTTTGGTTTTAGGCTTTTGCCTCTGATTTGGCTGCACCTACGCGTCGCGACGCTTAAGATTTATACATATGGGGGAAACAGCCGCAGAAGAGATACACACACAAACACACACGCATACATAACGACGCCCTATACTTTAGCATATAAAACAAATTATAATTTATATATTTTGGAGTTTCGACAACATTTGACAACAACAAAAAACATATTAAATGTGAAAAAAAAAACATAATAATAATATTAATAATAATAAATAGAAACCTGTCCATAGATTATGAAAGGAACTGTTGATACATGAAATGTATGCGTTTGTATAAGCATAAACATAAATCTATTGGACCCCGTCAAGGTGTGCGCTGAAGTGTCAGCCATAAATTTCAAATTTATGTTCATCTTTTCGGCCAAAAAGTATGAGCACAAAGTAAAGAAAAGACGACTTGTTGTTAGGGCAAGGGGTTGGGAAAAAGTAGGGGATTTAGTTAGCCATAATGTCGTATAATATCAAGTAAATGCTGCTACAACTAAACCCAGTAATATCGTTGAATGATAAAGAGATAACGAGATTTGATTTGATAGTGGCATGTGTGGCATGGGAAAGTTGTCATTTTCAGATGAAATTTTCGTTAGCAACGCTTTTCATTTGGCAGCCAACAGTTCTCGTTACATAAGCATTAACAAGCCAAGTCATCAAAGAGCCCAATTCTCACACAATCAACCCACCTTTCCACGCAAACGGCTCATTAAACGCACAGACAAAAAAAAAAAAGAAAAAAAACCAAAAAAATTATATTAAAAAAAAAGAAAAAAACAAAAAAAAAATACGTAAAATAAAAGTTGACCTTCAAAAACGCACAGAAATCAAACAACAATTACAAAAACAACAAAGCGACTCAACCAAGCGAAAATCAAACCCACAAAAATACGCATACAAATGCAAATGTGTGTGTGTGTGTGTGTGTGTACATACATATGTTATATAGATGGTGTTTCGCTTGGAAACAGGTTGTTGTTGTGCTTGTTGTTGTTGTCTGTGTGAGTTTTTGTGTTATTGTTAACATTTATTTCATTATGCTTTTTAAGAGTCAAAAAAGTTGAGTTGAGAGCTACGCAAACTTTCGCACACACGCACACACACACACAGGCTGACAGACAGACAGTCAGTCAAACAAACAAAGAAACTGAAATTGGCACAAAAACCCAAAAGTAACTCGAATATAGAATGAAGAAAATAATAATAAATATATAAATAAAAAATAATAATAAATGACACCACAATTTGATTGCACTTCAATTTGTAATAAACTTGGATGTGTGCAACGAACAGAATTCGTACAATCTTTAAAATAATTGTGCAATGTGTCTGATGTCATCCACCACAATGTTTTATCTGTGAAAAAGCAAAGAAAAAGCAAAAAAAAGCTAAAAACGAAAAAGTATCTCCAACATGTCGAAGAACAAATACGCTTACAATGTGAGTCTTAAGTTTGCTTTACATAAATGCTGGAACTACCCTAACTTCTGTAGTTATTGATTTGTCAGACTTTAGACTTGGCTTAAATCATAGTGTGCATACGGAATTGTATACGATCGGGGATATGCTCCTTTCATTATGTATAGCACAGTTTGTCATAAAATATATAATGCCCCATTGCAAGGGTAGAGAACAAAAGCAGCAATTGCAGTGAACACGTGCCAAATTTGCTAATAGCGAATTGGCCAAAATGGCAAAGGCTTTGAGGTGTTAATCAGCGTCAACAGCGAAACAACAAAATATAAAAATGAAAAAGGCGCCAAAAAATTTCGTAGACTCGTCGCGCCAAATTCTAATCATAAATGGACGTTGTTTCTGCTGTTGTTGCCACTTCAAAAGTCGTGTGCGTGCTGTTATTTGTTGTTGTTGTTGTAGTTGTTGTGTGTAAGTGTGCGTCTTACGGTAAATAACCGAGAAACGCGCGCGCGTATCTAGATAAATATCTCTGACAACATATACAAGTGTACAGAAATACATACATATATACACATGTGTTTGTGTGTGCGTGCGTATTTGTGTGAAAATACACTTGAGGCGAGCTACTGTACATACGCAACGTTGACTGCGCAGCAAGCGTCTCATAGGCCTACGAATACATTGCTGCTGCTGCTCGCGAAGGCAACGACCAACAACAGCAGCAGCAGAAGCAACAACAACAACAACAAAGAGCCGCCACTGCGAACAAATGACGATGCCGCGCAAAACAATCGTAAACAGATCATCGAACTCCCTTTTGCAAAAGCATGCGAATTGTTGTTGTTGTTATTGCTGCGCTGTTGCTGCTGTTTATCGGTTGCTGTTGCTGCTGTTGGCCTTGAAATGTGTGCGCTTTTGTATATTTGGTAACTATTTAATTTTCATTAATTAAAAGCTGCTTTTTTGATATTAATTGAGTTGGCAACGCGTGCGGCGCCCACGCAAAAACAAACAACAACAGAAAAACGCAAAGGCAGCAGAGACTGCAGCCGCAGCACAGTAACAACAGCAGCAGCAGCAGCAGCAACTTTAAAGCGACAATCAAAAACAGCTTTCACCGTTTGCCTTCGCTTGCGTCATATCTGCGTTTGCGTGCGCGACAAAGCTACAAGCCCACGAAGCTGCTGCATCGGCATGTTGCTGCTGCAGCGGCGGCAGCACAATTCAACACACTCAGAGGGCAACAAACCACCACTAAACAGCAGCAACAACAGAAACGTTAGCAGCAGCGCAACGGCAGCGACAGCAGCAGCTGCGGCAGAAGCAGCGCAGTAGCAGCAGCCAACCAGCAGCGGCAGCGACAAACCGACAAGCGACTTCGGCTTCGGGTTTTTGTAGCTTTGTGGCGTCAGTCGCTTATTGACGGCGAACGTGTTCAGTTGTGTTAACGGTAAAACGTATGCTGTTCTTGCTTGTTGTTGTTGTTTAACTGGAATTTCTTGATCGTTCATTCGTTCGTGTGGGTGTGTGTGTGTCTGTTTGCTCGTGTATGTGAGTGCACTTGTAGCGCTGCTGCTGCTGCTGCTGCTGACTGCGACTGGTGGCCCGCTGCTGCTGCTGCTTACGTGCCCAAGTGAACGTCAACGTTTTCTAATCTGACGATTATCGATTGATAGCAACAGCAGCACCAGCAGATAAGCAACGTCTCGGCTGCAGCAGCAGCAACACCAATTCTCACTCACACACATACACATGCAACTGGCGATCCCGCCGCCAAAGCAGCGACAGCGACGCCGCCGCGCAGCCGCAGTCGACGCCGTGCTCCGTGCGCTGCGCTGCCCGATTTCGAGTTATTTTCTGCGCGACTGTGCTGCGTTTTTCTCAGTTCGCTTTCGGAGCTGCCACTAAACGTTAACAAATCGCTCCGTAATGCCGTCGCGGGTTTTTTGCGCGTTTTCAAATATTTCGTAGAAAAATCTTCTAAGTTAGAAAAAAATTAATATCAAATAAAATGAACTCAAATATCGTTGGCCAAATACAAATGGAAAATATATTGAAACTTTTGCTGTGTTTAAGTAAATTTTCATTTAATTGACGATTTGTTTCAATAAATGATGAAAAAAAAAATATTAAATCAACTGAAACGCCACTAAATCGAATGCGAATATACGAAATGAATCGAACCGAATGAATAAAATGCAATTAAACGAAAAAAAAAAATAATTACATACAACAAATAAATTTTCAAATTGACCTTAAAATAAATTGCTATAAATTCCAAAAACACACACATACATATGATTCTATTGCCATAATCCGATAAAATAAGCTATAAAAACTCAAAATCCATCGATTAACAATTTGAAATCTAGTCATAAAATATGCCAATAAAATATTGACTGGCAGCACTCAAAATTTCCGTAAAATCTTTTGTTTTTGTAAAACGTTTTTATTAAAAAGCTTTAACTAATGAATTCCTAACATATTTTTTACGTCAATTAATTCACAATTTATTTAAATAACTGCCAACTGGAAGCTGGAGAAAATGAGACGAAGGAGACCGAAAAGCAACTTTTCTACATACAAAATCCGAAAAGCAACAACAGAAGAGAAGAGAGAAAAATGTTGGAATTTTTTTAAGCTGTCTATGTGAGTGCTTGTTGTTGTTTTGCTGGGAATGAAAAAAGAGGAAATGCTGTTAAGAAAGAAGAATTTGAAAATATGCTACCTGGTTTTTGCCATCAGCGAGGTATAGAGTTCCTACGTTCAATTTAAATACTCGTAGGAACTTCATACCGTGCTCTTGGAAGACCAAAAAACAACGAACAGAACAACACAACAACAGAAGAACTAAATACAAAAAAATAAAGAAATGAAAACCACAAAAAAGAGCGCGACTTTAATCGCACACACATACACACACGCAGAAAAACGCTAGCGACTTTGCATACAGTGCAAACGTGCCAAAAAAACGCATCGAAATAGTTGGCAAAATCTGAAATGTTACGTGCCATTTTGAGCCAAACATAAAAAGTGTTAAACGACCATAAATAAAAAAGAACTTTGCAACTCATGCAACACACGAAAAATGACTGAAATATTCTCTTCTTGCCACATGCAACACGAAGTGAACAAAAAGTTTGATATGCTAATCGATTGAGCGTCTATCGATATCAGAATTCAAATATTATGTAGTTAAGAAGTTATCACGCCCATTTCAGAGTTAAAAGCCTGAAAATTCAGTGTTTTCAATGCAAACTCAGTTGGGAAATGATAAATTGACAAAAAGTACAAATAAAGTTGATATTAAAATTGTAAATGAAAAGGAAAATAAAAATGTGATATCACAATTAAAATTCCTCATAATTTCAGGATAATATCAAACAAATTAACTTAACCATATGAAATATCACACAATTATCTGCTCAGAATGGATATTCGTATTCATATTCATATTCATTTGGAATAATTGCTAGCAATTTCTTAATCGTTTGCGGCTTGTTTCAATATATGAGAGTATGCGTTGCAGTTGAACATTAAGCTTTGTACTTGCAACAACAACAATCGTTAATGGAAAATGTTGATTAACAAGAGAATTGTATAATTATACTCACCGGTCGCATTCCGACCAGAGAGAGGAAGCGAGTGAGAGAGAGAGAGAGAGAGAATGAGTAAGAAAGAGGGACAGAGAACAAGCTAGAACTTAATGAGAATTGTATGTAACGAGATTTCCTACATTTCCCTTGACTTTAGAAATGTGATATTATATTGTAGAGATTGTTGCAGTGTAGAAAGTTCACATAATCTGAGCATGATGTTCCAGAAAACAGTTTCACACAATGCTGATAAGAAGATATATGATGTATGTGTATGTATATGTATCTAGAACAGAAGTATTTCAATTATTTGTACGATTTAAGTCAATTCCCAATTCCCCAACTGCAATCACCAAGTTGCAATGTTGTTGCAGTTGCACCATTCCAAAGACCTTCGAATGTTGCAATGTCAAAAACCTTGCGGCAAAACGTTGTCAGGCAGGGCCGGGCAGGGCAGGACAGGCAGGCGGGCAGCTTGACAAAATGAGAAGAAAAATAAATTGTAGCATACAAGAGAAAAATGCTGCTAAAATTGCAGTGTTCCGAGTCGACTTTCAAAAAGTGCAACAACGCGCCAAAGTTGAAAATGAAGTTGAAGCTGAAGCTGAGGCTGAGGCTGAAACTGAAGCTGTAGTCGATGTCGAAGTCAAAGCCAAAAGCCCAAGCGCAGTTTGAGTTAATGGCCCAACAATAAAACAGCAAAACTGGAGGCAACCACAGGGCACAGGCTGGGGCACAGCAGAGAGTTGCAGCAGCAGCAGCAGCAGCAGCAACAACATCATCATCATCATCATCAAGTGCCGCAGACAGTCCCCAGCAATTGCACACGCACATTTCTTGCAGCTTTTGGCTTTTGCCGATACGTCTGTGAGGCACATGTCGAAAAAAAAGAACAGAAACATGAGCAAAAGATATGCATTTTATAGATACGCCTCGAGCTGAGGCAAATATATATCAGCAGCAGCCTCAGTTGAAGCAGCAGCTGTTGTTGCTGTTGTTGTTGCTGAACTGATAGCAACAAGCAAAATGCATACAACTTTATTTGTGCGCTATGCCGATAAGCGTCGAATAAAATATAAGTAATAACAGCAACACACAGATACTACACACACACACACACACACACACACACGCACACTCGCGATACACTTTTATCAGAGCGGTAAAAAAAGAAGAAAAAAAAGAATTAACTATGTATATTTACTTTATCGCACGAAATGGGAAAGGAAAAGGGATTGGGAATGGGAATGGGAATGGGAGTGGGAATCGGAATTGGAATTGGTTTCCTTGTGACTTCGAAAATGTTGCCGCTTGCAATTTTCGCAGCCTCGTCAGCAACTGCAACTGCAACTGCAACAGCAACAGAGCAAAAATAATAACAATTTCTGTTGGTTTCTTTTCATTTTCATTTTCATTTGGTTTCTTAATATTTATTTTTTATGCTGTCAGTCGACGCAACTGGAACTGGACAACCAACTTGGACTTGGGGCATTGCATTTTGTTGTCCATTTCAACGCTTGAAATTCTTGTGGTTGTCGTTCCCGCTGCTGCTGCTGCTGCTGCTGTCGTTGGTGCAGCAGTTAATTTAATTTCAGCTCATAAATCAAAACTGTGCCGCGCAAAATGTTTGCTTTTGACGCGGCGTTTTTGTCGCCAGCCTCGCAAACATTGCCAGAGACAATTTTTCGGTCTGAAAATATTTTTTTTTTGTGAAGGGAGCAAAGGGGGAGACTGGCTGGAGACAGGCAGCCGGAACTGTTACTGAACTGGGGGCTGGAGCTGTTAAGTTAGTCAACTTTACAGCCGCTTGACGTTTGACAAACAATGGCAACAACAACAGTAACAACAACAACAACAGCAACGAGAGCACAACATTAACTTGGTCAACGGGCAGGCAGCTGCCTTTTTCTCACAAACTGTGGATACAAAAGAGTCGACAATTGAGCTGTTGCTGAATTTCGACTAAAACTGAAAGTCTTTAACCATTTGCTGTAGTTTATACTTAGATAGAATAATTAAGAGAAACATTATATAAATTTAATATTTAGTTTGTTAATACAGATGAAATTCTAAATAAATCTAAGCTGTAGTAATAAGTGATAAAATAGTTATAAGCACGATCTATGCTAATATATATGTACACAAGTCCAATAATTAAAGTTTTTATGTTTAATAATTTCTGTTTAAGACGTACGAGTTGTTAAAAGAGCTCAAATAAATAATAAATTTGCAAACAAATAATAAATAAACTTATACTATAATAAACATACATAATTATCTATTATTAGGCTACCAAATTTTGCAATGTTATAATTCAAAGCATATAATAAATTAAAAATATAAATTTTTATATCAAAAGAATTAAAATGAAATATTTGTTTTTATTTGATTGTGGAAAATCGTTGAGTTCATTGAATAATTTGGCTAATAGATACATGAATATGCATCTATATCAGTCTGCAATTCAGTTTAGAGCTTTAGCCTTTTTATTTGCCAAACATTTGGACTGTCACACCCACGCACACACACACTCTCTCTAATACATCTCTTTGTCTATAGCACTAATTGCATAGTAACAGCAACAGAGCAATTGATCTGGCCCCCCAGCCCAGCCCAGCCAACATGTGGCATAGCCCAGCCAACATGTGGCATAGCCCAGCCCAGCCCAGCTATTTATGCCCATCAGAGTCAGAGACAGAGACAGAGTGAGCTTCAGTTTGAAGCGCACTTGAGAGCGTGACAGTAAATAGTAAACTAAATGACAACTACTGGATAGATAGATAAATAGCTGGGCACATACTACATGGGGCAGCAACAAGCATCACACACACACACACACACACACACACTCACATGTAGAGGGAAATATTTACTGGGTGTGTTCTGATGCCAAAAATGTTAACCCTATAATGCGCAATGGGACGCTGGCAATCACAATGGGAGAATGAGAACTTCAACTCAAACTTAAACAAAGTTAAGCTCACAGCTCGTAAGTTGTTAAATGTTAATCGTTGACACGACCAAAATGCTGACTAAGTCCACATCCACTTTAGTAAGTGGACAGTGACAGTGACTCGAGGCTGATGACGATGCCTATGTCGATGTCGATGTCGATGTCTATGTCGACTGCAATGGCGATGGCGATGGCGATGGCGATGGCCGTCGGCAAGGTTCTATAAAGCAAACAATCTAAGGCAAATAAGTATACGTACTTATAACTCAGTGTGTATGCTAAACATGCTGACAAGCGGTAATTTTGAATACCCTGTAATAATACGATAACAACGCAAAGTAGTATGCATAACTAAATTAATTACTCACAATTATTAATGCAATTATCGCTTGTAATATCGAACATAATAATTGTAAACTTAATAAAAAAGTCTGCCAATATTTTTATAGATTTATATTTATACATTAGTTTAGTGTAACCATTGACATTTCAATCTCAAGCTAAATGAGTCAAAGACAATCTAATAAAGAGCATCCCACATACCCACATATCAAAGCTTTTCATTTCATTTGCCCCGCCAGGCCTTCAACGCTTCTTGGCCATGTTTTTGGTTTTGTAGTTGAATTCAATACCCGTTTCCCAGTCTCTCCAGCCAGGCTAGCCCAGTTCAGTTAAGTTCAGGCCCAGCCAGCCCAGCCCAGTTTTCAGCACAAATGCTGACCCATATCAGCACAAAATATGCTAATTACTCGTACCAATGGGGCCCAGTTAGTTGGGTTAGTTCTCTTCAGGCAATTCAGTCAGTTAGTCAGCTAGTCAGTCGGTGAACGAGAGACAACAATGTCGACGGTCAAGGCTATTGGGCGAAAAAGGTTTACACAAAGCCAAGCCGACAATAGACTCAAGCGAATGAATATATTCGTCTATTCGTATATTCGCATATGTTGTTACTCAATAAATTAGAATCATAGATTCATAATAAATCAGCCACGTGCAATTTGAGTGATTCAGTTTACATCCGATACAAGATTCGAATCCAAGTTAAAGTCGTGCTGGGCAAAACGGAGATTTTTTTTTTTTTTTTTTTTTTTTTAGTATTTATGTAATTAACGCTGACGTCAGACAACGGCAATTATATACTACAAGAATCAATTTTCAATCGATTAAATGTTGCCAGCCAGTTACAAGTAAATATACTTATACGAATACACTCACCAATTATATATACACACAATCATGCAAGTCTCTCGAGACCCTGGGGGCCAACTTGCCGGTTGTCACGTCGGAAGTTGACTCAGCAAAACAACTGGCTAAACATTGCTCCCCCCCTCCCTTCGCACAACACCCAACTTTAGAATGTACCACAATAATTCTCAACTAAATTGGTAGAATGTATCTCAGAGTTGTGTGGGCCAAACAAATCATTTAACTCATTTGTAATTCATTAAAATTAATTAGATACTGAAAGCTGGCAACATTTGCAGCACATACACATATGTATCTACGTATGTGGTGCGTCTCTCAGATGTGAATGTACAAGTATTCATACTATTTCACTGTCAGATTTGGCCAAAAAACGAAATAATCTGCATTGTTTGGCATCGTCGATCTAAGCCGATTTCAAAACTAGATACGAGAACTCTATTACTTGCCAACAAACGCCCATTTGTATCTGTGGCAATAGATGTATGTATGCCTAACGGTCTGCATCAACGTCGGCGACATAAGCTTTGATGGATTTTGACATAAATATGAGTTGGAATTCCGAGTGCCAAGTTTGGTGCACACACACACACATACGAGAGCTTATCAAACCGGGGCCATATAAGCGTTCGCCATGGATCGCCACGGATCGGATTGGATCGATCGCCGGATTGAAGTCGGATTGGCAGGCCAAACTGACGACCATTTGGCAGGTCAGAAAATGAAACCACAAAGCAACGCTATGCTATCGGGTCTCGGTCTCTGGACTTGGACCTACACATAGGCCCGGCCTCTGTTCACAATTTATGCTAATCCGTGCGCCATAATTTGTTTTGTTGTACTGCTGCCAGCGCAGACTGAAGAGATGTTTTGTTGTTGTTCTCGTTGTTGTTGTGCTTGTTGTTGTTGTAAGTTTTTAAGTTTTTAGCTGGCAGAGCGCGTGTTGCGCATTTCCAAGCAGGCTTCGAATAGTTGTCGGCCCATTTGGGTTAAATGATTAATTTACATAAATATTTTTATGATTTGGCAAGGCGGACAACAACAACCATCACGAAAAACTGTTAGCTGTATTATATATTTGCGTTTATATTTTTTTGTATTTGTGTTTGTGTTTGTGTTTGTGTTTGCTGGCCAGCTGCCAGTCTTATGCAATCAGCTAACAAAAGTTTGCGCCCCTTTTTGGCCACGTGCCTCTGGCTCTAACTTCGACTTTGACTCTGACTCTTTGAGTCTGAGTCTGACTCTGAGTCTGAGTCTGTCTTTGGCCTGTTAAGGGAACTAGTTCAAGCAACTGTAAAAGCAATTGGCCCAAACGCTACGTTGGTGTCATCAACCTTTTGACAACGAACCAACGAGCCAACGCGGCAACGAACGAACGTCCTTTGTCTTTGGCAGGCAACAGATGACAGGCAGGCTGCAAGTTCACAGGACGTGCAACACATGCGACTCAATAATAATGCGACTCACAATTCTCTCAATGCTGCAAATGCCAATGAACTCGCAACCAGGAAGCACACACAGTCAAGCTTTCGGCTGTCCTAGCAACAGGTGTCTGTCCTGTTAACTGCTACCTGTTAGCGTTGAGCTGTTAGCTGTTAGCTCTTACCTGGTTCTCTGCTTATCAATAGACGCACTTTTGCACTTTACTTTATACGATTTCATTACCAAGAATATTTATGGCAGCTGATCGTATCTGTATCTTGTGGATACATGTAATTACACAATAAATATTGCGATTACTTATCTGCATTTTAAAGTAAACATTTTTTTAATTTATAGATATTACAGCATTAGCAAAATGTGAAAGAGTGTTATGAGTTTATTGTGAGTCTTAGCCATGTCAATAAATCAAATGTTATGAATACTTTTGCTATTTATGTTAACTAAACAGCTTTATGCGTATTCTGATCGCTTCTTAAGCAGCGAATAATGTGAGAACGTATTGTATAAATTTATAGTTGTTGATTATAAATAACAAAATAAATAAATTTTTATTTATTAGTATATTAATCTGTTGCTTGCCCCCCTCAAACAAAAAAAAAAAATAAAATAAAATAGTTTAGTTCTTGCTTTGCTCTGGGGATTTTGCGGCTTGGCCAGGGGCGTTGTTGCTGCCCCACCCTGTCCAAAGAAGCCCCGCCCGAATCTGTCTGCTTCTATTGTTGTTGTTGTGGTTGTTCTTATTATTGTTGTTGTTGTTGCTGCCAGTTAATCTTCAGTTACTCAACCCTTTTTATGCAAATGCGGCTTTCAAGCAATTTAGAAAAAATACGAGTGAAAAATATACACAAGAACAACAACATGAGCAACAACAACAACACGAAGCTGTATAAATTTATACATATGTGAAGTGTAGACACATACATATATGTATGTATTTATAAGTTCATATGTGAAACTTGTAGATAAATTTGCATATTTCAGTCGTTCATAATCCAAGTCTTTCCTTAAGTTGAAGTCTCTCTCTCTCTCAGGCTACGACTGTGACTGGGGACTGAGGCTACTACGGGCAAGCAGCCAGCAGCAGCGGCAACAGCAACAACACCGGTAAAAACACCATCAACAACAACAACAACAACAATAGAAACCCGCGTCACTTGCGAGGCGTCGAACCATTTGAAATGCCACACCTAACTAAAATTTTGTGTTTTTTTTCCTATATATATATTTATATATATATTTTCATCAAGTTGTTGATGTTGTTTTTGCGCCTACTACCAAGTTTGTCGTTTATTTAATTTTTTTCTATTTTTTTCCACATTTTACCATATCGTTAGTTAGTTTTTCTACTTTTGTGGCGGCCTCTTCGAGAATTTATGTGGCAGATAGGCGCACGAAAAGGCCCTCGATAGCGCTCCCCTCCAAGTAATTAGCATTTTTGTCGCGTATTTAATTTGATTTTATTGAATTTCATATAAAATTGTCAACTTGCTGAACCACTTAGATCAGTCGCTATCTCCGTCTCTGTCTCTCTTACTCGCAGCTGGAATCTGCCATATAGCGAGGTTTGTTTTGTTTAGCCAAATCGAAATGTTCGTTTCATTCTTATTGTTGTTTATTAAGTGTGTTGCGGTTCTTAATGTTTCCAGTTTTGCTTGACTCCTGCACGTGTCGACAATTTGGCGCTAAAGAGAGACAGAGATACAGAGAGAGAGAGAGAGAGAGAGAGAGAGAGAGAGAGAGAGAGAGAGAGAGAGAGAGAGAGAGAGAGAGAGAGAGAGAGTGAGTTTTCCAAGTGTGAGATTTGAGATTTGTGCGCTTTGGAAATTGATATCCCCTTTGATATGATGAAGTGCCGACTGTCTACATCATCGTTTCTCTTAATGTTTAATTAATTTTGATCACAATCTATGTAGATTTCTTATTGGCCACAATAAAATAAGTAAATATCTTCCTTTTGTTAAGTAGTATAGCTGCATATGCAAAACCGGGCAGGGTGTCCATATGGACATGTATAAATATACGTATACAGAAAGCCATGCTAATTAATTGTTCAATCAGATAACACTTTACTATGAAGACATTTAAAAAATTGATATTTAAATAAAATACATTTTAAAGAAAAATACAAAAAAAAAAGAAACATTTAAAATGCAAGCATGATTCGTTGTTTTATTTTGATTTTTTTTGTATTTTTTATTTTTGATTGTGTTTGTTAATTAATTTTATTTATGGCTGGCGTTGTGCTAAACAAAATGAGTTGGCTAATTTGGTGATCCGTTTGCTGTTTGCTGTTTGCGGTTGCCTGGCATGGGAACAACTCAACGCGGAGGCGCACAGCACATGGTGGAAGGAAGCTGCCATTGTATCTTGATTTTAAATGTGAAAAGATGTCAGCCATAAATTTCAAGAGATTAAAGATATACTACCAAAACGATTGAGAATTTAAAAAAAAAGGTGACTAGTTAAATCAAATTCCCCCTTGTGTTCGCCCAAAAGGTTATTGTCCAGTTATATATTATCGATTTAAGATAGTCGCATATATTTATAGGACACCAACGCGAAGACAAGTTATACATTTTATGGTTGTGCGTGTGTGTGTGTGTTGTCAAAGATCTTGCTTGAGGTTGTCCAGAACACATCGCATAATCTCAATTAGCAGTTCTTCTTCAGTTGCGTTTCATATTATTATTTCTTATCGTTGCTTTTTCTTGTCTTTTCGTTTTCGTTTTCCTTTTCTATTTCTACCTCTCAAGAGCAGGCGGAAGATTTGGCATCAGAACGCACTAAATCACCTCAGCGCGGCGCATGGAAACAACATGACAACAAAATGAACACTTCAACAAAATTAAGCAAGCAAGAAATAAAGCAAAAATTAACAAAAAAAACTGTATTATAAAAAAAAAAAAACGACACCGAAACAAACGAAAACATTATTCATTTAAACGTCTATAAAAACTGCGGAAAAAATATGTTAGAATTATATAAAATAAAGAAAGAAAGAAAAAAAATATAAAAGAATTATTCACACATATGCAACGGACAAGCTGACAAGAGAATTGCTATTGTTGTTGTTCGTTTGTTGTTGCTTTTTTGCTTAAGTAAATATCAGTTTGAAAAGCAAACTGATTATAAATTATGACGCTGCCAGCTGACTGACAACTGTTTAAGATTCATACATTTATGATTTATGATAGTGTGTGTGAGTGGCTCACATACACAGATATGTGTCTCTGTTGTGTGTGTGTGTGTTGTGTGTGTGTGTGTTTGTGTGTCACACTTAGGCTATAGGTCTATATAGCATATAGCCTATAAGTTTGCGCTTTAAATGCTTCCTCATAATTTCCTTTTCTTAAACTGACCAACAAATTGAGTTCGCATCTGTGTGTGTGTGCGTGTGCGTGTGTGTGTTTTTGATTGTGCACTAACCACACTTAATCAACAAAAAAAAAGAGCATAAATGTAGACATCAATCATTAAAGTATTAGTCATTTGCTTCAGCGTATTTTTGGTGGCGTGTTCAAGGCATTTGCCTTGGAATCTTCCGACTGCTGTGTGCCCAAGTTTGGCAAACTTTTGTCACAACCCGTGCTGCACACACACACACACACACACACACACACACACACTTGCACATAGAGTGTGTGTGTGCGTGTACATGACATATATAGCTTTATAATGTATATTTAATAGACCATTTTTACAAGCTGGCGACAAATGAGACGCTGAAATTATGAAGGTCAAGTTCAAATTGTTTTAAACAATTCAAAAAAAAAAAAAAAAAACAAGCCAAATTTAGAAACAAACAAAAATGATTAAGAAAAATATAACGTAAGTAATGTTAAGTATTGATGTTTGTTTTCGGTCTTCAGATACTTGTGTTCGCATTAACAATAATCGCATAATTCATCTACATTGTTAACTTGGCTACCACATGCGGAAATGAACTGAAGATTCCGACATTGTTTTCTCGGAAACTTCTGTCCGCCATATCTTTCCGGAAAATAGCCTATTTTCCTATAATTATTCCCCATGGCATTCCTAGTTCCTTTGTGTCCAATAACTTTTAAATATTAAAACATTTCGCCAGCTTTTTTAATAATCCAGACTAATTTTTTATGATGCTCTTTATTGAACATGTCGCGTAGTCCAGATTTCAAGATAATTTCTCAAAGTAAGAAATATTTTTGTTTTCCATTTCAGTTGCAGCCGTTAGTTTCTGTTCGCATATATTTATGATATTTATAATATTGTATTTTGCAAAATGGAAATCATAAAAAAATAGAGAAATTAAAACAGCTTCTGCAGCTGCTTTTGCCACAGCTGATAAGCAGATACAGAGAGAGAGAGAGAGAGAGAGAGAGAGAGAGAGAGGGAGGGAGGGAGACAAAGCGTAACTAAATTTTTCATTTTATTTGGTTTTACTTAAATAATAATCAAAGTGATTTATGAGACACAGGTCATTGCTGTGGCGTTCATAAATGTTTCGAAATTCTCTTTTGCCGTATTTTATTTAGCGAATTTGCATGACAAAAAGTTGATTTATACGAGACGACGACACTGCCAAAAGGAGGAATGCATAAACGAAAAACCAAATACGTATTTCATATACGTTAAAAGTTGTTGCCAAAAATTGCAAAACGCAGTCACAGCAGTTGCAATCGGCCAGTCTCTATTATTGGTAGTTAGCGCTGTTGTGGCCTTTGCCTTTAGGGCAGATCATTAGAGGGGGGAACCACACCTATGCGAGAGAGAGAGAGAGAAAGAGAAAGGAATAGACATTGCCAATCCACATGACTTTGCATTTGCCGCATTTCTTGCTAATTAAAACGGCCAAATCCATTTAGCAGCCGTCTGAGAGCACAAACTGCGAACAGGCAACGAACATGGAAAGGGGCTTTCGCCTGCCCCTAAGCCGATTAGCGGGGACAAGCGCACATTGAATCCCAATACTCAATACCTAATATCCGATACAGAATGCAAATAGCCCATACCAAGAGTGGTTCAATGACAGCCACAGAGGCTCAACCACTTTCATGACAATGTTATCAGATATCAATAAACTGAGCAGAGCTGTAAATAAAACTCAAACTCAAGTGTGAGAGGGAAACACTGAAAATAGAATTGCAACAATGTTGCGAATGGCATTTAATTGCGGTCAGGCGAGGCAGATTAATGAACCGTTCGCATTTCAAAATAAGAAAATGCCGATAGCTAAGAGAGTAAATCAGTAAATCAAGCAAGTGCTGTGTTGTGTTGTGCTGGGCTCTGCTTATCACTTGAGAAATAAACTCTGCGATTATATAATAATTTTTAGGCTATAAATGTCAATGACTTTCAGGAATGCACTAAAACGGAGTGTTTTGGATAAGAAATATTCTATAAAATTGCAGACTTAACTCAATGATACATTTGTTATTACACAGCACTTAGAAACTCTTTGCTATTATCTTCAGCTCGTTATTATTTTGCCTTGAGCTAAAAGTAACTCAATTCTCGATTCCCCTGACTGCAACTGACCTAGCTTCTTAACATTCCAGTTGCCAGTTATCATTGCACAGCACGTTTATCAGCAATGACTACCAACATTTCCAATTGCTCTGAAAACCATCTATGTATAATAGCTTAAGCTACGTTTGCTTCCCTTAAGTTAACGGAAATTGGGCAACAGTCAGTTTAGTTTAGTCTTTACCCAACACTCCTGTATGCCAACGCTTACCAACACTTCGCATTCCAAGGCTGCTGCATCTTGTGATTAACTTACAAAAAGTGTAGCCTAATCGATTTCACTGAACTTGAAACCACTCAATTGTTGGCCAAAAGTCGATACGTCTTATTGCAGTTACGACTTGTGCCGGCATTATCAAGTGCATATTACTAACAACCGGTTGTTGGGAGCCCCACAAAAGTACTACGACTATCGGGAAATGAAGCCCGCTTATTAACACTTGATAGATTGCTGTGCTGAGGGCATGGACACGGAGACGGACATGGACACGGGTATGGGCAGGGGCATGGGCATGGGCATGGGCACCGTTATTTGCACATTACTTTTCCGTTTTTAACAACACCAAAAACATTTAAGCCAAAATAAACATGTCGAGCGTCATAAAAAGAGAACGAAACGGACATAGATGTGTGTGTGTGTGTGTGGCATATGGCATTATGGGTGGAACTGGAATTGGAATTGGAACTGGCACTGGGCAGAGTGAGTGATCGCTGTGGCACTACGAAGAAATTTTCCGAACAAAGTCATTTATTTTTCGCGCATGTTTCATATTTTTAGTGCGCCAGCATGTTTTAGTGTTTGTGTTTGTATTTGTATATGTACTTGTGTTGTTGTTGTTTATATTTGTTAAGTTGTTGTGTTGTCGTGTCGTGTGGTGTTGTGTTGTGCTGTGTTGTGCTGTGCTGTGTTGTGCTGTGCTGTGTTGCTGCTGCTGTCGTCATCATAATATATGTATATGCATTGTTCTGGCCATTGTTGTTGCTGTTGCTGTTGCTATTGCTGTTCCTCTTGTGGTTTAAGTTCACTGTTCGCGCAATTTTCAAATCAATTTTGTTTACTTTTTATGCACACAACAAAAGCTGCGACACACGCACAGCCACTTTGGGTGTGCTTGCGTGTGTGTGTGTGTGTGTGTGCCTGCCTTGTGTTTAACAACATTTTTATGGTTTGGCACACACCCTAAGCTGAAAGACAACAACAAAGTCCTCAATGTTTGAAAAGTGCATCGGCAGGCGACTGCAACAACTGCAAAGAGAAGAAACAAAAAAAAAAAATAAATAAAAACAGTCTAAAGACAAACTGACAGACTGAGAGACTGACAGACATGCAAACAGGAGAGAGACAGCAGCTCTGTAACTGTAAATTATACATTTCATAATTTTTGCTACATATTTCGTGATAATCGCATGTAATTGCGTTTTATCTGCACCTTTCATCCGGACATGTGAGCAAACAAACGCGCTTAACGCCAAAACCAAGCGCCCTTAACCAACATAACATTTTGGCCAACCCCTTTGCAGACAAGAACTGACCACAGTACAGGCAG
Source organism: Drosophila funebris (assembly GCA_018901825.1). Classification (NCBI taxonomy): domain Eukaryota; kingdom Metazoa; phylum Arthropoda; class Insecta; order Diptera; family Drosophilidae; genus Drosophila; species Drosophila funebris. Next base: position 8,263,939 of record JAEIFK010000688.1, read on the forward strand.
CTACCAGAGTAGAGTAGAGTGTAACCCATTCCAAATGACAGTCAGCAGGCGACTTGTAGTTGAAAGTAGTTGTTGTAGTTGTAGTTGTTCAGGCGCGCTTCAATGGGCTTTTGGCCATGTCCAAGCGATTTACAGACAGCGATAGCAAATTATGCGAACAAACGGTACATTTTCTTTATAACTATATATATATATATATATATTTTACAATATTGCAATATTTGGGTTACAACAAAAGCAGCCAACACACACTCGCCAATACACACGCAACTTGCGGCCAAATTGGTAAGTTGGCTCAATTCAAGCAACTCGGCAACTCGGCAACTCGACAACTTGGCAACCCCTCGACTTGTAAATTGCATTAAAATGTGGCGACGGCCAGCTAATGCATTTTATACAACATGCACAACACCTGTATGTGTGTGTGTGTGTGTGTGTGTGTGTGGACGTTGTTGTGATAACAACTCACGCGATTATCAATTTGACACCCAAACATTGTGTCGTTCACTTTGCCCGTTGGTCGCCTGAGTTCCCTGTGTTGCCTGAGTGAATGACTATGACTATACTAGTAACTGGCTGGCTGATCACGACATCAGGCCAACAACAACAGCAACAAAGTTGTCGCTGTGTTGTGACTACTGCAGAACAACAATAGCAACAACAACAACAGCAACAACGACAATAACAATAGCAGGGGAACTGCAGCGGGGATTAGGCAAATGTTGTGCAGTCGCTTACTGGGCAGGGAGAGGGGTAAGGGGAGCAGGAAGTTGAGGGGAGCAGCATTAATGGTCATTGCTAATTTAGCTATTATGCATTGCAGTTAAGGGCGTGCTCTGCTAAGGCATACCCTGTAAAATATAACTATGAAATTGTATTTAAATGCCATAATAGACTGTAATTGGTTTATATTAACTATCAGGCGTGTTAAAGTGGAAATATTTAAGTTAATATTAAATAAATTCACTTAACTTATACCAAATTCATTAACTTTACCTAATTTCTGTCTGTTTGAAGAATTCATTCCACGATTACAGTTCACTTTTTACTTTTATACGCAGCTTTCGAAGATTTGATGTACGCAGATATCCCTTAACTTTATTGCTCAACACATATTTTAATTTTAATGTTCAGCTATTCATTTTAATTTTCATAAATTTTCCATCATCTCAATTTGTATCTGTATATTTTTAATGTCCGTTCGTTATGACAATTTTCGCTAGAAAATTTATGAGCAATTCTTCAAAAGATTCTCAGAATATATAAGCACAACTACTTAGCTTATCAAATTAAATATATACAACCTACTTTGTGGAGGTTGCGGATATACTAATAAACGAGTATGTGTGTAATAAATAAAGAGTACTGACAGACGTTGCTTATCACTTGAATAGAAAGGAAAACAAAGGCAGCTAATTAGATTGATGGATCATGTACATTTCTAATCTCACCTCGGCCAACACTATCAGACTCTTTCAGCGTTCGTTGTTAATATCTAACAGGCATCTGTTTAGTTTCGGTTTTCGAAATGGGACCATTCGACAACTTTTACTCATCTGCATAATATGGTGAAGAAATTTGTTAAAAGCATTTTCATCGCTTTAAATAGAAAAGAAAACCAGGCGACAGCCACAATACAACAACAGCGGGTTTAATTATGCTGTCACTGGGGCCTTAGAAAGACTTTCATCTTTCACCATTCAACGGACCAACAGCCAACAGTTGAAAACCAACAGAGTTGCGGACAATCCAACAAAGTTCAGATGAAAAAAAAAAAACAAATGAAGAAACAAATTCAAATATATTTTTAATCGCTTAATTACATGCAACATGACAGGTTGACGGAGTGGCAAGTCAAATGATGTGGCAACGTTCAAGTGCCATTCAAATGCATTTTTCAACAATCCAACTTTTAGATATTGCGGAACAAACAGTGTTTTTTTATATTCAGATCGAGATCGTCTTCTATCGTTTCCAGTGTTGAGCAATGTTGCGATGTGAAATGATTTGAAGGCGTCGCTTATTGCACAGCCGTTGGCTATGAATGTCAATGGGAATAAAATTCATTATTTATGTGAATTACTCGCCTCTCTCTCTCTCTGTCTCTCTCTATATCTGCTGGCAATTCATTTGAAATAATTGAATTCGAGAGGATAGCCATAAAGGATTAAGTCTGGGCAAGCAATTTGCGCAGGCGCTTACAGCTGATGACATTTATTGTGCATATAAAAAATATATAATAAAAAAGCAGAAATATAATAAAAAATGCATAAAAGGCAGAAAAAAAAAAACAAAAGGCGGCCATGCTGCGGCCAACCGCAGAGTTATTATTTAAATGTGCATTACACACACACACACACACACACTTTTACACAGGCAGAAATTAACACACAGATGCCTCTTGGCTTGAAAAATAAATCGACAGTTGGCTGTTGGTATTCCCAGTTCCATTCCCATTCCCATTCCCAGTCGCATTCGCATTCGTTGTCCCGTTCTGAGTCTGAGTCCCTCATACGACATGTTGTCATCGTCATCAACCCTTTTCTGGTGTCCTGGCTGCGGCGGCGTCATAATTAATAAGAGAAATCCCTTTTCAATTTGACGGAGTGCATTTGTCATTGCATTTAATTTTCAGAGTACGCCAACAGCGAAGACGAGACAGAGGAAGTCCGGAAGTTGCCGTTGTCGCTGTTGATGTCGTTGTAGTTGTCGTTGTCGTTGTCGTTGTCGAGTGCGGTTGGTCCCCGGGTCGCGACTGCGTCTGGTGTCAAGTAGGGGCTGTCCTGTAACCGTTTTGGTGTTCACACGAACCATATTTAAATGCATAGCGCTTGAGTAGGCAGCAAAGACACTAAGGGCAGAGGAGGAAGGAGTTGAGGTATCGGCATTGAAATGCGTTAATTGATTTTTATGTTGTTTTTTTTTTTTTATATTTTTAATTTTTTGGGAATGAGCAAGGGGCAGCAATTCAAACAGTTGGCTAATAGCGTTATAACCTGGCCCAAGGCTGCTGTCATTTGGCTTAATGTAATTGGCTTTCAGTGTCAGTCCAACAAAAGTCATAATAACAAGTTCTCATTTGCTTTACTTTCAACTGGATGAAAGCTTACACCTCTTTGAGAAATTCATGCCCGGAAGTTATGTTGACAGGCTGACAATGGCTTTAACTTGAGCTGGTAATTACAAATGGGTATTATAAGTAAATAAGTACATGATAAGTACGCCTCGATCAAAAGCTTAAGGCATTTTGAACTGCATTGATTCGTCATATTGAACCTACAAATTGCATTTTCTAATGAATCCTCTCTATAAATTGCTAATTTCAAGCAATGTCATTCCTCGAATTCAATTTCCAACTAAAACTAATATTATTTCAATCTGTTTGCATAAAAAAAAACCTTTTATTTATCGTAAACTCCCATTTGTCTGGCAATTACGAGCTCATTTCAGTTGCTGTTTCAACAGCTCTGTTAAGAGTGGAGAAATCCCAGTGCAAATTTGCACTAAGCAGCGAATGTTGCCCGAGGCCTTAGATTTGTTTAATGTTGCATTAGCCCAAGGGCAATGCCAATCACTTGCAGTGCCCCTTGCCCCTTGCCCCATCACCACTTCTACACCGCCTTTTGCACGTCTCAACAAGCTAAGCAACTGCTGAGCCGCCCACAATCAATGCACCCACAGAGTGGGGGGAGAGAGCGAGAGAGAGAGTCTTTGGCGGAAACGGATGCAGTCAGTCGAGAAGTTGATTCCCACTATAGACGCGTCTCTCTGGACCATGTTGTTTGTATTTTAAATTGGCAGCGCGCTTAGCACATCCGCCAGCGCAAAGCAAGAGATGCATATGCGGATGTGGATATGGATGTGGATGCGAATGTGAATGTGAATGTCAATGTGAATGTGAATAGGGATGCGAGCGAGGATGTAGTGTGAGGTTCACGAATCGCGCTTACGGGCCAATAATTGATTGCCTTACCGTTAGCCAGCTGCTTAAAATGCGCAAGCGGCAAACGGCAAACGGCAAACGGCAAACGACAAACGGCAGCAGGTGATACCCCTTTCCTTACCCTTAACCAGCGCTCTCATTGACCTGCCTGACTGTCGGCCACTTTGCACAGATGAGATTTTCAATTTGGCTAGGGCCGCCCCGAATGTTTGCGTATTAAATTTGCATGGAAATCTGTCTATATTGACCGAGAATGGCCAATGCAAATGTTTGCCGGGCCAAATGAATGGCCGAGAACGAAGAGACAGCGGCAGCAACTGCTGCTGCTTCTGCTGCTGATGTTGCTGCTGTTGCTGTTGTTGCTGTTGTTGCTGTTGCTGCTGGTCAGTCAACGGCCGAGGGGCATTGCACTCGGCAACGGCAACGTCATCATCATCATGCAGTGCGATTCAATGATGTCTCTTTGGGCATTTTTAATACGCGTTTGCATTTGCGTTTGCCAAATGTTATCAGTGGAGCGACAACGGCTTGTGCCACAGCCCAGTCCCAGTTCCTACCCCTGTCGCTGCCTCTGTCCTTGCCCCAAGTTACCAGTTCCCAGTTCCCAGCTGCAGTCCAATGGCCCCCAATGGTCCAATGGGCGATTGTTGTTATCGATGAGCCTACGCTATCAGTTGGGTACAGTTGCCCATGACTGTGACTATACTCACTACTGCATTCACACTCACACTCACACTCATTCATTATTGTGTCTGTGTTCTGCACTTAGAATGAATGCAAAAGCAAACATTTTACTTGAGTAACATTTGTTGTATGTTCAGTATTTTTATTTGTTGTTGTTGTTTTTGTTTTGTGTTTTTTTTTTATCCGATGGATGTGTGACTGGCAGAGATGCGGACTGGCATCTGCCAGGGACTGGACATCATGTCATCAAGCGTCAGACTTTGTGCAAACAGTTTCAAATTGATTATTTGTCGCTGCCAATTTAAAATTAAGTCATTTAGTCTAACAAAATGAGAGAGCGAGAGATGCAGAGAGAGGGCAAGTTAAATGTTTAGCTTGATTCCCGCTAATTTGTAGAAGTATTCAGCCTTTTTTCGTTGGATAAAGCTGGCAACGTAGCTGGCCACGCACTGATATTCTAGTTGTACTTGGAGTTGTAGTCGGGACTCGGATAACATTCCATATTCAGTATTCTATTCAAGTTCTGCTCTTACATTGCTCTTACACTTTTTCAAATACTCACAATATTTGTAAAATTAATACCCTGTGTTTTTCTTTTGTACAACATCACATACATACACACACACAACATACAAATACAAGATTACTGTATAGCGATAATTTCCTCCATTCCCCCCTCAATCTAAATTCCAAACTTGTAGTGAAAATGTGGATATTTCGCATGCGTTATGAGATGATGACAAACTATTGTTCGACTGAACTGAAGAACTGGACCCGAGAGCCAAAACGTTGGGAGAATTTGGGAAAGGGTATGATCGGTGTTCTGGCCAAGCTGCCAATGCGTAATGTGTGTGTTTCTCTCTATCTCTCTATCTCTGTGCGTGTGTGAGTGTTGTATATACCTTTTGTATCCTTCATCATCCACAGAACTGTCAGCCAGAATTTGTCCGCCTATTTACTAGTGCTCCCAGTGATCTGTGATAAGAGCAATACTATTGTTAATTATAAAATAAAGTTTATGATTTATATACTCTACCTCGCTTAGGGTGTATATATGCATACATATATTAAGTGATGGACTTTTAATTAATTTTAAGGGTAATTTGCTGAAACTACCCAACATGTCGTACATTCTTAGTCCTTTATAAGAGTTGAATCTAATTCCAAGCAGCGTATACAGTCTTCGCAGAAAGTCTTATATTCTGAGTGTTTAATAAATATTAAATGACAATACTTCCTTTTAGTTACAGCTGTCTTATCTGATCAATCATACTTAATGATCTTTAGACTAGCAGTTGACTTCACATTAAACAATAGAATATGTCGCTGGGGTCTAGGGGGGGGGAATAGGGGCTGTCATTTGCTTCCTTGTTGACCCGAGAATTTGAACCCCAACACGTGCTTATCAATATTGCGGTTCGCATTGTTCGTGACA